>CM055117.1:997357019-998557019 GCA_029206835.1 Rana muscosa | reverse complement strand
ATAGGTGACACTGATGATGAGGCACTATAGGACACTGATTGGCAGCACTGATGGGCACTGATAGGTGGCACTGGTGGACACTGATTAGCAGCACTGGTGGGCACCGTTGGGACCAATGTCCCTTTAACAGAAGCAGGTTATCGGCTTTCTTATTCTCTCCTCGCACTGTCAGCACAAGCCGATAACCAGCTTATGTTTACATCCTGTGATCAGCTGTCATTGGTTGACAGCTGACCACGTGGCAAAGGGCTGCTGTGATTGGCCCTTTATCCCTATCTGTGATCAGTCGAGTCCAAAGGACTCGTCGATCACAGAGCGCACTGCCTGCACACCGCGGGGGGTGAGCAGGCAGCACGAGCATGGGAGGACATCCATGTACACTCTCCCAGCAAAGTAAGCCCACGCTGTAGCCATCTTTCGGCTACAGCGTGGGCAGGAACTGGTTAAGAAACCCCTAGCAACATCTGGAGGAACCCTAGGGTTCCATGAAGCCCTGGTTAAGAAAGTCTGGTTTAACCTCTTCTCTAGACATGTGCGATTCGTTTTGTTATGAATTAAAATTTGGACGAAATTTGCGTTATTCAAAGATTCATATGTATCAAAATCTCTGAATCACAATAGTAACAAATTTCAACTAATCCGAAATGAATTATAACCAAAACAAATTAATTTGTATTCATTTGTTTTATTCGGATGACGTGATGCGATAGTTTGGGTCTTTTGTTATCCTTTGAAGCATACAAAATAACGTAATGACATGATCCAAACTGATTCGGATCCATTTGTTTTTTATTCTAGTGAGTGTAATGTGAATACTCTACTAAGATTATTTTTGTATTAGGGCTGAGAGACCATTCATTTTGTATGTGAACGACCCAACAAAGAAAGTCAGTTGGGAATGGGAACATTATTTTAACTTGATAGCATGGTGAATGAAAACAGAACGTCTGAAAATACGAATTGATTCGGAACAACGAATATATACGAATATATTTCCGAAAACGCACCGTTCTAACATAACGATTATGACAAACTGAAATGATTCACTTGGCAAATGAAACCAACACGAAACAAAACAAATGTTTCTGTTGAGCACATCTCTACGTATTCTTCTCCCCATGGTACATTAGGTAATCCTTCATTCTTCTGTTATGGAAACAATGAAGACACCATTTTCCTGGGGACTGCTGAACTTTTTACAAAAATAAGAACACAACTGGAGGTGCTGCTGGAAAGGAGGAAGAACAATGGGGGGGATTTACTAAAACTGGAGTGCTCAGAATATGGTGCAGCTGTGCATGGTAGCCAATCATCTTCTAACTTCGGCTTGTTCAATGAAGCTTTGACAATCAAACCTGGAAGCTGATTGGTTTCTATGCAGAGCTGCATCGGACTTTGCATGCTTCGGTTTTGTAAATCTCCCCCCATTGTGTAATTCAGGTTAGCCAAGCACGCCTAATTTCCAGCTAGTAAATTTAACTATTTAGTATATGCAGAGCATAGACAGAGTTCTGCTGTCAGTTACTAAGGTAGCCAGAAGCAATATTTGAAAGCTGCTACCCAGATAACTATACATATGGCACAGAGCAGCATAGAAACACTTCATATAAGGTATAAAGTACTGTATATTATAAGTATATTATAAGTATATTATAAGTTATATACAGTACAAGTACTATGAAGGTATATTTGATGTTTTATTCATATACCAAGTATAACTTTAAGGCGTTGATTCTTCACAAGATGAAAATGTAGTGAAATGGGTATCCAGGCTTTCAAAAATAATATTTTTTTGGGGGCAACTTATTCTACTGTATTTAAAGTGTATAAACGTGTATTTGAAGCTTGCATACACAGTCCTGTGCAATTTTTATTTATCAATTATTACCGTATATACTCGAGTATAAGCCGACCCGAATATAAGCCGAGGCACCTAATTTTACCACACAAAACTGGGAAAACATATTGACTGGAGTATAAGCCTAGGGTGGGAAAATGCAGCAGGTACTGGGTAAACAATGCCCATCTGCAGCCTCACTGTGCCCATTTGCAGTCTAATTGTGCCCATTTGCAGTCTAATTGTGCCCATTTGCAGTCTCACTGTGCCCATTTGTAGTCTCACTGTGCCCATTTGCAGTCTCACTGTGCCCATTTGTAGTCTCACTGTGCCCATTTGCAGTCTCACTGTGCCCATTTGTAGTCTCACTGTGCCCATTTGTAGTCTCACTGTGCCCATTTGTAGTCTCACTGTGCCCATTTGCAGTCTCACTGTGCCCATTTGTAGTCTCACTGTGCCCATTTGCAGTCTTACTGTGCCCATTTGTAGTCTCACTGTGCCCATTTGTAGTCTTACTGTGCCCATTTGTAGTCTCACTGTGCCCATTTGCAGCCATACCTTTTATTACTAAAACAGCGTGTGTCTCCCGCTGTGTAATGCAGTCTGTTCGGTCATCCATTGAAACAAAGCCCTCCTCGTCCGTCCGTGATAGAGGAACACTGATACGATGCTGGGAAACTGTATCAGTGTTCCGCCTATCACAGACGAGGAGGCGGCGGAGTTTTGTTACAATGGACGGGCGTACAGAATGCTTTAGACAGCGAGAGACACACGCTGTTTTAGTAATGAAAGGTACGGCTCACTCGAGTATAAACCGAGGGGAGTTTTTCAGCCTAAAAAATGGGCAGAAAAACTCGGCTTATACTCGAGTATATATGACAACTCACAAAGTGCCTAAATTGTGAAAAAATACTAAATACCATCATTTATGGTGTGACCACCCTTAGTTTTTCAAGGAACTGGGGAGATAGGTTGTTCCAAACATCTAGAAGAAGTAAATACATATAAATACATCTCTATAGATTTATGCGGTCACATTTGCTTCTGTCCCTTCATGTGATCTTAGACAAATTGTTGAGATCACAGCCTAGCGAGGGCCATACCATGTCTTTCAAGATTTCTTGTTGTTCCTTTCATGTTGTTCCTTTCACTAAAGATAGTTCATTATTACATTGCCCCAAACTTGCAAAGAACATTCAGCATACCTGTTGCCTATGGAAAATCTTCGGTGAACAAACTGCCTTCTGTTACAACAAATATTTCAAGTTTAGACTCATCAGTCCAGAACACTTAATGCCGTTTTCTACACATCAGTTCTTGTGTTTTGTGCATAATCAAGTTGCTTGACTCTGTTTCCAGGTCAGAGTCATCGTTTTTTTAGCTTTAAGTCTTCCACAAAGACCATTTCTGCCTAGACTTCTCTGGATGGTAGATGGGTGTACTAGGGTCCCACTGGTTTCTTCCAAGTCAGAGCTAATGTTGCAGCTGGATATCTTCTAATTGTAAAGGGAAGTCAGTGTGATCTGTCTTTCACCACTGTGTTTTTGGTCGTCAATGTTGCCTGTTTCTCTGTGCTTCTGTAGAAGACCTTCTTGATGCAGTAAGACCATCTTGAGTCTTGTTGCTGTGCTCTTGCTATTGTGTAAGATATTTTTACATTGAACAGCAAACTTAAATTGTTAGTAGACCATGGCTTTTCCTCACCTAGTTTCATTCCTACTACATATCTGATTCTGTTTGATTTAATGATTGTATTTGAACTTACATGTTATATTTCTGACCTGTCTGGTATTAGTGTTAATCCTGCATTGGACCATATGCCTACAAAATCTTTAACTGTATAGAAATGTATCTGGGGGAATTTATGCTATTTTAAAGGTAAAGGGTGGCCATACCAAGCATTGTGCATTGGATAAAAGCTATTTATCCAATATTTAATACAAGACAAATGATTCCCAGAGCACTATGAATTTTTTAAACAGTAAATACCTCTTTTTAGGCGTGGTGTCTTTTTTTGAGACTTTGAAAATAGCCACTCAAAGGGGAGGGAATGAGGGGCATGTTATCACTGTCCTGGCTTGTTCTGCTTTAGCTACTGAATTCTCTAAACAATAAGCTTTTTTAGCAGAAGGAACAAAGAAACTGGAAAGTAGGTAAGGAGGACCCTAAAGCTCCACCTGCTGGTAGACATTGAGAATGATTATTACTGATCTGCATTTATTTACATTTGTCATCCTACAAATAGAACTCCATCCCTCAGGGGACAAATAGAAAATGGGGATATTAGTAAATGCTATTTGACCCAGTTAATGTGCAAACTAACCAGAGCTGACAGGCAAAATGTTGCCCAGTAAATCTGTGTTGAATTTTCCATTTGCCAGTTTCTGAATATGCCTTTAAGTGGAGGCTAAAGGTGAATAATAGAGATCTGCATTCTACAATTTCACATGAAATTGAAAGCATTTGAGTAAGCAAAGCCTACCATGGAAAATGTACCTCTGAAAACATGTACATCCATTATCTGCTTTATTTAATGAGATAACACAGCCACTCATCACGTAACTTATCTAACTTAAATAAACTGAATTCTAATTTATTGTTATAATTCAATGCTATTTACATTTAGACATTGCACTATGTACCACTTTATTATCTCTGCTTATGGTATATCATATGTGTGGTTCTTGTTGAAGCAGATAACTTACAGCTCATTTTAAAAAAAAATCCAGTAAACACATGTTCATATTTACCAGCATCGTCCCAACAGACTGTCATACTGTGCTTAGCCAGTCACTAATAAAACATAAATGCGCTAATATGATTTAATACTGTCTATTCATTAGCAAGATTAATGTCTCTTGCCATGGGACATCATCAGTTAGCAAAGGCTTATTAACACATCATTAAAAAGGAATATTCCTGGCACGGGTTAATGTTTGGTTAAAAATTAGAAAGGCACCAACCTTCCAGATAATGCAGCATGATAACTCCCAGAATCCCCAGTAAACCTTCCATTCATGGTAGTTGTTTGTGTCATTGATCAGCAGCAGAGAGGTGCTCAGATTTCTGGACATAGATTGATATTCCAGAAATTGGGCAATATTTTTTTCCCATTAGTTGAAAGTAAGTGTCATTAGCCATTGTCAGATATGCATGTCATTGTCGTATTAATCACAAATGTAGACAAGATATGAATGCATATGACCCATTGCTAATGGGGCCATTTGTTTCTTCAGCTATCAATCCTGCTTTACTACAAGAGAATTTATTTAGTATATTTTCCATGCCATCTGGTCACCGTGTTTTATGGCAGCCAGGCATAGCGTGGTGTGATTAGACAGCCAAGGTGTCCAGAATAAATGATTTACATTTATGTTGCCTTTTCAGAACATTTTATCAAAGGACAAGTTTTTCATGATGACTGGAGATCACCTGGCTTAAAGTGCAGTCATGGGCAAAATAAATAAAAAAACATATATAATGCTGCCTAGTGTTAACAAAGCCGTTTTTGGCTTCCCTGTAACATAGTTTATTACCTGTAGTCCCTGCCAGTAGATCCTTTATTTTTTCACTTCCTATACCTGGATGATAATGCTGAAATCACACAACAGCCTTGCTGCCCTATGGATCAGCCTTTTTCAACCAGGGTGCCCAGGCACCCTGGGGTGCCTTGAGGTTTCTTCAGGGGTGCCTTGGCAAAATGGCAAAAAAATATATAAAAAATTGTATACAAGCCAGCAGGTGGGTGAAGCCTGCCTTTTAGTTGCACAAAGCCACAGGTTTTCATTATGCACCATTACGCCTTTCTAGACACTGGCATCCTAACAACCAATGACATCATGAGTTGATAAGGAGGATGTCTGTTGCCTCCACAGCATCCTTGTTTGACCCTCCCCTGCCCCTCTCCATCAGCACTGGGGTGGGATTAGCTGACTGATGGAGAGAAATTGAGGGAGAAGAGAAACATAGTCAGTAATCCCGCGTACACACGATCGATTTTCTCGACGGTGAAAACACCGTCGAGAAAATCGACGGGAAAAACGAAATTTTTTTTTTGGTCGAGAAAAACGACCGTGTGTGGGCTCCGGGGCAGTGTTTCCCTATAGGAAAACTGCCGCGGAAAAAAACGACGGGAATCACAACGAGAAAAATTAGAGCATGTTCTAATTTTTCTTGTCGTGATTAATGCCGTTTTTCCCGTCGGGAAAAATGACAAAAAGCCCACACACGGTCGTTTTTCTTGTTAAAAAAAAAATAAAAATAAATTCCCGACGGGAAAAATGATCGTGTGTACACCGCAATTATTGTCGTTCAGTCGTTTAGTCATGTCCAACTCTTCGTGACCTCATGGACCATAGCGCGCCAGGCTTTTCTGTCCTCCACTGCCTCCCGGAGCTTGCTTTAAGCGGTGTTCTGCCAATTTTTTTTTTAAAAGTCAGTAACTACAAATACTGCAGCTGGTGACTTTTAATATATGGACACTTACCTGTCCTGGGCGCCCGCGATGTCAGGTCCCGAAGCCGATTCGTCCCTCAGCTCTCGGGTGGAGGCGCCGCCATATTCTGTAAGGGAATCAGGAAGTGAAGCCTTACGGCTTCACTTCCTGGTTCCCTACTGCGCATGCACGCATCGCGCTGCTTGTCCTCACTGGTCCCTGCTGTCTTCTGGGACCTGTGTGTCTCCCATAAGACAGCAGGGGGGGGGGGACAGAGTAGGCCGCGGTGATCTATGTCAGGAAGTGGGAGCAAATACCTGTATTACACAGGTTTAATTAAGAGAAATGAAGCTGCGCCAAGCATTGATATAAAAGTCCTCAGGTCAGGAGAAACAAAACAGTAGCTGTACTCCAGGCGGGATGAAAAACGCCAAGCAACAGTCTATAATCAAATCCTAGTGTTTGTTAAATACCACAGTGACTCCACAAACAATCCACAGATATGTGAAAAGCCCACCACCGAATGTAATGGCCGCTTACCAGAGCCCAAGCTCAATCCAGCAATCGGCTATAGCCCAGCCGCGGCCTTTAGTCTCTAGGGAAGGGTTGTACTGATATGGACTCACACAGGATAGGAAGTTTTCAGATCACAGACTCCTCTCACGCTCATACGAACGTTAAATTCAAGCATATGCGAAAAGGAGGGACCATAGCGTAAATCCGCATAACATATCATCTATTAAAAAAGTAAACGTACTTACAATAGTTCAGAATAAAATCAGCATATAGAAAAGCCGGCCGGCATAAAGGAACCCTTCCTTCTCACATCAGCGTGGTGACATCACTGCGCGTCCTCCCATACGCGTTTCGTCATCAGCAGACGTTCTCAATTCCCATTGAAAACGCATATGGAAGTCACGCCCGCATATGTAAATGGTGTTTAAATCACACATGTGAGGTATAGCCACGATCGTCAGAGCGAGAGCAATAATTCCATAGACCTCCTCTGTAACTCTAACCTGGTAACCGTAAAAAAATAAAATAAAGCGCCGCCTATGGAGATTTTTAGGTACCGTAGTTTGTCGCCATTCCACGACTGCGTACAATTATAAATGTAGCGGGGTGTCACTTATCAGTATGCTATAAGGACTACTTTATATGCAAGTGAACCCAGATCCCTCCGGAACTCTATTTGACAATGTATTGATTACTGTTTGACTGGGAAGGAAAGGTGCATGGTGGGACTTGTGGTACAGGGAGAAATGGACTCCAATGCCGTGGATACTATATAAGACTACTATGCCCACAGTGCATTGCCCGGCGCAAGGTCTGCTGGGGAATGGTTATTTAAGTGGAGGAGGAGCGGCACGCGCTCTCTTTGGACATCGCCCGCCCAGCAAGTCTGAGCCTGTGTTGGGGCCTGTTGTGCTTGTCTAGGCCGGAGAGCCTGGGCCTACCGAATCCGGAAAGCCTGCTCGTCTGAGGAAGAGGGATCTCATCCCGAGAGCCTGCTGACATCTCGGAGCATCCAAGAGTCGACCCATCTATCAACTTCCATACGGTTGTCTGAGGGACCGGAGACTACGGGTGGTGGAGAGATCATGTGCTGGAGCACCAGCAACAGAACCAGCCGAACGGACTGGGCCTGGTCGGGTGAGAGGGCACTTGCCCAGGACTCTTAACTGTTATTAGGCCCGTGATCCTTTGTTTAGGGCCCACCGCCATCAGAGCAGTGTGCTACACACCAGGGGACAGCGTGTTGCGCAGTAACTGCGTAGTTAAAGTTGGGAATTTTATCACCTGTGACTTTACGCCCTAAAGCATAGCCGGAGATCAGCTAACTTTATTTGATATCCCTTGGATTACAAATATTAAGTGCACCAACGTTTGCTAGCGAAGATCCCTTTCATTGGAGTGACAGTGTTTGAAAGTAGTCAGTGTCATGACCTTGCAGTAATACTTTCATGACCTGTCTGTCTCTTACCTGGTCTGTGTATCAGCTTTAGGGCTTGCTCTCTGACACCTGCATGGTTAAGTAAGCTTCCTTCAGTGTGGCTCCACCCTAGCCTCAACAGGAACCACTATTTAACACTGTGTTCTCCAAGCCTGCCTTGCCGTGTAATATTGTGTGTTTGGTTTCCTGTTTCCTGCTTGCCGTGTGCTCTACGTTTGTCTCTGTTACCGATCTTGGCGTGTTCCCGACCATCCCCGCCTGCTTGTGACCCTGACCTTTGGCACGTTCTCGACCATCCCTGTCTGCTTGTTGCCCTGACCTTGGCTTTTCCCCTCACTATTCTTGTATCCTGTGCTGCTGCTTCCCTCTATCCTCCTTACCCTACGGAGCGTGAGCTAGGGGACACAGGGGGCCGCGACCTGGGCCCAGCTGCAGTGTAACATCCTCACCACTAGAGGCTCTGGTGAAAACCTGCTGGGTCTTAGACTCCGCGCCCTGGGGAATCTTGGGCTCTAGTTCCCTGTGGATCCCTGTTGTGCTCCACTGGTCCGCTTTCCACAACCACCCAGTGTCCCATCCGGAGCTGTCAGCCATAGGGTTCACTACCTTGTGGTGCACTCCTGACCCCCAATGGTGTGCATCTGTCACCTGGCCACAGGTGACCTGACAGTCAGGCCTGACTGGAACACACGGTGACACTGTTTGGGCGCCATATTGCCCACGAGGGGGAAAGCTCGCGAGCATAGTTATTTCAAAGACATTTAGTGTGTATAAGATTTTATTATATCTTGGTACCTTTATGTGTTTACAACTTTGGCTTTTGCAGGGCTCTGCATAAGAAAACGAGAATTGGATTAACCTGACATTTCTTATACAGTAAAATAATTTTATGGTTAAGCAAACATGTGTGTGGAGTGTTAACTGTTACAGGGAGACGGCCAACACAGGTAAACCAATTTTGAACTGTGACTGTATGCTCTATTGCGGTATTGAGGTTCCTATTGCTATTGGGTTCCACAATCCCATTTGCGGACAGCTGTGCCAGTGGAGGGATAGAGTCAGTTTCTGGGGGTTGACAGCAGTACAGTACAGGCCCAAAACAATACCGGCAGCTCTCTTAATTGGGGGTAGTGCTACATAAAGCATGGCATGTTTGGTATCTATTTACTCGGCGTAACATCATCTTTCACATTATACAAAAAAATTGGGCTAACTTTACTTTTACATTTTTTTTAATTCATGAAAGTTAATTTTTCCAAAAAAGTTGCTTTTAAAACAACGCTGCACAAATACTGTGTGACATAAAATATTGCAACAATCGCCATTTTATTCTCTAGATTCTCTGCTAAAAATATATATATAATGTTTGGGGGTTCTAAGTAATTTTCTAGCAAAAAATACGGATTTTAACTTGTAAACATCAAATGTCAGAAATAGGCTTAGTCATGAAAGGGTTAAATTGCACATGTGAGATGTGATGGCTGCATTAGTTTTATTTTTTAGGCTTTCTTTCCTTCATTTTCACTTGGTGAGCCAGCCAGTAAGTCTGATGTTTTTCAATAGAACAGGCTCTCCTGCAAATGTAGCAGTTAGAGGGTTCAGAAAAGCCATTTACCACTGACGGGTGCTTACAATGATCAGCTTTTATTTATGCATGTAAAACCTTTATCCAAAAAGAAAACTTTAGCTGTATCTGCTTGTTTAACTGCAGTTTATGCTGGAGTTTCGCTTCAATTTGTTGTAGTATTTATATCTCCTAGTACATCTAACACCCCCCCCCCCCCCCCCAGATTAATTACGATGCTTTTCAAAGGTGTATTTGCTAGACATTGGCACTGGCAAAAAATGTGTTTGTTTTAGTTTCATTTGTTCTTTTGTATTTTTATTTCCTTTTTCGGGGCATTCGTAATGATCGAAATTCGTTATTTCGTATAAATTCAGAAATGAGAAAATTCGGAAATTCGAAAATCCAAAAATAAGAAGGAAAACCTGAAATTTTGAAAGAACGAAAAACAGAAAATTTTAAAATCCGAAATAATAACTAACTAACTAACAATAACTATTAAATTATAGGTATTGGAATTTCCTTTCAAATTTGGCTGTAATGGCCCGTACACACGATCCAAAAATCGGACGACAGATCGTCCGACTCTTTTCGCTTAATAGTCGCAAGTAGAAATTGAATAGGTTACTAAAGCACGAAAATTCTCGTACGGCAGAAAAAAAAATCAGAAGTGATGTCATGTGTTGTAATGTATTTGTATTGTATTTTCGGACGACAACTGTACTGACTAAACGAAAATCTTTGCACTTGTCCGGTCGAATAATATCGGATGAATTGTCGTGATTGGCTCTCGAAGGCTCTGTACTAACGATCCGATTATCGTACGATTCTTCCTCGGACGACAGTTTTTGTACAGTATTCGGATCGTGTGTACAGGCCATTAGTGAGCGTAATGAATGCAAATTTTTCCGAAGTTACAAATTTTCCGAAATAACGAATGCTGCATCTAAACGAGTGGAACGTAACGAATTAACCACTTCCCTACCGCCCATAGTCAAATGACGTCCACAGATGGGATTTCCCATCCTGGGTGGGCGTCATATGACGTCCTGGGCTTTGTGGGGGGATATCTGAATGATGCCTGCAGCTAGAGGCATCATTCAGATATCCTTCTCTTCTGCCGGCGATTCTGCGCACCATAAGAATGATCATAGCGGCAGTTCCACCACTTGATCGTTCTTAGAGGTGGTGGGAGGGGACATCCCCCCTCCCGCCTCTATCCGGTGCTTCTCCGAGCTCTCCCGTGCCATCGGGGGCCTGGAGAATGAATCGTCCAGCGCCGGAGGTGAAGCATAGAGATGACTGGTGACCAGATGGTAACCAGTCATCTCTATGACCGTCGGATGCCCGGGCACGATGTGATGACGTCACTCCCGGGTTCTCAGAAGTAAACAAAGCCGCGATTGCAGCTAGTAAGCATGAGATCGGTGAAATGTTTTTCACAATATCATGCTTTCCAGCCTGGAGGAGAGATGTGGGGTCTTATTGACCCTGCATCTCTCCATAAAGAGGACCTGTCACAATGATTCCTATTACAAGGGATGTTTACATTCCTTGTAATAGGAATAAAAGTGATCAAAAAATATTTTTTTTTTTTAAAGTGTAAAAAAAATAAAAAAAATAAAGTAAAATAAAAAAAAAATAATAAAAAAAAAAAAATTAAAACGCCCCTGTCCCCAGTAGCTCGCGATCAGAAGCGAACGCACACGTAAGTCCCGCCCACATATGTAAACGCCGTTCAAACAACATATGTGGGGTATCACCGCGTGCGTTAGAGTACGTCCAACAATTCTAGCACTAGACCTCCTCTGTAACTTTAACCTGGTAACCTGTAAACATTTTCAAAGCGTCGCCTATGGAGATTTTTAATTCCCGAAGTTTGGCGCCATTCAATGAGTGTGCACAATTTTAAAGCGTGACATGTTAGGTATCTATTTACTCGGCGTAACATCATCTTTCATATTTTACAAAAAAATTGTGCTAACTTTATTGTTTTGTTATTTTTTAATTCATGAAACCATTTTGTTTCCAAAAAAAAGGCGTTTGAAAAATTATTGCGCAAATACCGTGCAAGAAAAAAAAGTTGCAATGACCGTCATTTTATTCCCTAGGATGTCTGCTAAAAAAACATATATAATGTTTGGGGGTTCTGAGTAATTTTCGAGCAAAAGAATGATGATTTGTACATGTAGGAGAGAAGTGCTAGAATAGGCCCGGTATTGATGTGGTATAAAAAGCCCTGTATTGAAGTGGTTAATAATATTAACTAACGGCATTCGTTATTTCAAATAATTCTTAACTTTGGATTAATTTGTATTCATTACGTTTCCTAATAGCCAAATTTGAAAGGAAATTCCAATACCTATAATTTATTAGTTAGTGATGGTTATTATTAGTTAGTTATTATTTCAGATTAAAATTTTATTGGGTTTTCTAATTTTTGAATTTTCGTTTTATTTTTCGGATTTTTGTTCTTATTTTTGAATTTCAGAATTTTCGCATTTCGGAAAAATTTGTTAAACGGGTTTTCACTCATTCGAATATTTCTCAATTAAAGGGGAGTTCCACCCTTTTTTTATGTTTATTAAAAGTCAGCAGCTACAAAAAGTGTAGCTGCTGGCTTTTAATAAACATACACTTACCTGTTCCACGGTACAGCGACACGCCGCCTGGAGCTCCGCTCCTCCCCCCCCCCCCTCTCCGCCGGCGCCTCCATTCATTGTGTGGGCACCCGGCCGTGACAGCTTTCGGCTTCACGGCCGGGCACTCACTGCGCATGCGCGAACGGCGCAGCGCTCTCTGAGTGGACAGGCGATCGCCTGGGACCTGTCGCGTCCCAGGTGATCGCCTACAGGGAGGGGCCGCCACAAGGTGATATGACGTATCGCCTAGGCGAGCCCAGGGCGGAAGGAGGAAGTGGGACAGGAAGTCCCACTCCTACTGAAGCCCCCACTCCCCCCCCAAAAAAATTACATGCCAAATGTGGCATGTAAGGGGGCAAGGAGTGGATAAAGCGGAAGTTCCAAATTTGGGTGCAACTCTGCTTTAACAAATTTGTCGAATTTCGGCGTAAAAATGAATTCGGAACGAAACGAATTGCACATATCTAGTATTTGCTGCTCCTTCATCTAAAGTGGGGCACTCTAATACAGGAGGTGTGTTACTGGCCAGATCATCAGATAAAAATAAAAGGGAAAAAAGCCTAAAAATAAAAACTAGTGCAGTCGCCACATCTACTGATTGGTAAGCTGCAATATATTACGTTTTTGGTTTAATACTGTTTTAACCACATAGAGTTACTCTATAGCATATATTTCACTATACTGAAGTGAGGCATTAAAGACACGCAAAAATGATTTCTATAGATCAATAAGGCATACTATTAAAAAAAAAAAGTTTGCTTTTATGTTTCATCGGAAGGAATAAACACAGACCATTGCCATTAAAGTGCACTTGTGACACCCACATGTACTGACATTAGCAACCGCCAATTTGTAACAATTTGATGGAGATAGAAAACAAAGAAATGAAATGGGTCATGTGACCTTTCATCAATTAGTACATACAGCTCATAAATGTCATATTAATTAAATGAAATTCATTAAATCTCAAGCTTTCTTTTATCACATCTGTGACACATTTGCTGGCATTTCTAATTTAACTTAAATATAGCTGATCTGTTCATTTATGGAGAACACTGAATCAACCTAAAGCTCCGGTGCCAAACACACAGCCCTCCGGCTCTCTCTGTGCAGCTCACCATGTGCTGGGCACTTTGCATGGTAGCAGCAGGATGCCCGGTGTTGGGACAGGTCCTGTTTTCCAAAACCTGGCACTCAAATGAATTCACTACCATCAGGCATGATCTCTGCCTAACATTGGAAGTATAGTTCCAGCCTGATGTTATCAGAGAGAGAAGGGTACAAGCGTAAGTAATCACTGAGGGGAGGGGGGGTATGAAGACTAGGTAAACAGCATAGCCACTGCCCACCATTGCAGGAGGGGGTTAAAAGTATTGCCACTAATCACCAATGCAGAAGGGAGGTTAACAGCAATGCCAGTGACCACCAATGCAGGGACAGATTTGACAGACTCCCACTGACCATCAATGCAGGATGAGGTCTAACTGACCACCATTTACCATTGTGGGGCGGGGGGGGGTTAATAGCACTGCCACTGACCATCAATGCAGGGGGAGGTTTAACAGACTGACATTTACCATTGCTGGGAGGGGGCGGGAGGTTAATAGCACTGCCACTGACCATCAATGTGGTGGATATTACTGCAGTTACTGACACCAATGATGGGGGTTATTATTCTGGTCATTGGTCATTGAGACCAATACTGGGGGTTATTATTGCAGTCACTTCACCAATCCTGGGGGTTATTATTGCAGTCACTTGCACCAATGCTTGGGGTAGTTTTGCAGTCACTGACACCAGTGCTGGCAGTTGTTAGGCAGTCACTGACACCCATAGGCGTGCGCACAGGGTGTGCCAGGTGTGCCTGGGCACACCCTAATCACGCTGTGCTGCACAGATTCCCTCTGCTGCTTGGCTGCAAAAGAAGGGACTGGGGAATCTCTGTCTTAAAAGTGAGACATCAGGGGTCTGTTTGGACCTCTGATATCTCACCAAAGCCCCCCAGTGGAGCTCCTAAAAAACTGTATAAAAATAATAATAATAATATATTATTAAATTAAATTGTAAAAAATAGATTTTTAAAAAAAAGTTATATTAAAAAAATAAATATAAAGAAACTACTTACATCAATCTCTTCCCTACCGACCCTGTCCACTGCTTTACTGATAAATATATATATATATATATATATATATACGTGTGTTTGAGCTTTGGGTGCACACCCTAATGCCATGGTCTGTGCACACCTACGCTGACACCAATGCTAGGGGTTGTTTAGCATTCACTGACACCAATGCAGTGAGTCACCAAGCTGGCCCAATGTAAGTACATAAAATGTATCATCCCTGGAGTTTAGTTTTAAGTCTTACTAAAAAATATGAACAGCAATAGGGATGAGCCGAACACCCCCCTGTTCGGTTCGCACCAGAACCTGCGAACAGCCAGAATATTTGCGTGAACTTTAGAACCCTATTAAATACAATGGACTCGAAAGTTCGAAATCAAAAGTGCTAATTATAAAGGCTAATATGCAAGTTATTGTCCTAAAAAGTGTTTGGGGACCAGGGGACATGATTTTAATAATGCTTAAAATGAAAAAATAAAAGTGGAATTTTCCTTTAAATTTTGTACCTGGGGGGTGTGTATGATATGCATGTAAAGTCGCGCTTGTTTCCCGTGCTTAGAACTGTCCCTGCACAAAGTGTCATTTCTGAAGGAAAAAAAGTCATTTAAAACTCACTCGCGGCTTTAATGAATTGTCGGCTCCCGGCAATACATAGAAAAGTCATTGATAAAAAAAAAAAAGCGTGGGGGTCCCCCCAAATTCAATTACCAGGCCCTTCAGGTCTGGTATGGAAATTAAGGGGAACCCCGCCGCAAATTTAAAAAAAAATGCGTGGAGTTCCCCCAAATATCCATACCAGGCCCTTCAGGTCTGGTATGGATTTTAAGGGGAACTCCACCCCAAATAAAAAAAATGGCGTGGAGTTTCCCCCAAAATCCATACCAGACCCTTTATCCGAGCACGCAACCTGGCAGGCCGCAGGAAAAGAAGGGGGACGAGAGCGCCCCCCCTCCTGAACCGTACCAGGCCACATGCCCTCAACATGGGGAGGATGTCCTCATGTTGATGGGGACAAGGGCCTCATCCCCACAACCCTTGCCCAGTGGTTGTGGGGGTCTGCGGGCAGGGGGCTTATCGGAATCTGGAAGACCCCTTTAACAAAGGGGACCCCCAGATCCCGCCCCCCCTATGTGAATTGGTAAGGGGTACATTGTACCCCTACCATTTCACGAAGAAAGTGTAAAAAAAAATGTAAAAAAACACACACCGACACCTTGGAAAAGTCCTTTATTAAAAATAAAAAAATAAATGTAAAAAACAAAACATTCCTGCGATGAAATCTGATGTCCAGTGCTGTCCGTCATTGGCTGAGCCTGAGCGGACCTGATGGGGAACTTCCTCCGCAGTGTATTAAATGAATACACCCGCCCCTTCTAAAGTTCCCCATTAGGTCCGCTCAGCCAATGACGTGGAGGAAGTTCCCCATCAGGTCCGCTCAGGCTCAGCCAATGACGGACAGCGCTGGACATCGGATCGCTGCGGGACACTGGATTTCACCCTTTTTTTATTTTTTTTCAATGGCTTTGGCTTTTCTATGTATTGCCGGGAGCCGACAATTCATTATAGTCGCGAGTAAGTTTTAAATGACTTTTTTTCCTTCAGAAATTACACTTTGTGCAGGGACAGTTCTAAGCACGGGAAACAAGTGCGACTTTACATGCATACTATACACACACCTTAGGTACGAAATTTAAAGGAAAATTCCACTTTTATTTTTTCATTTTAAGCATTATTAAAATCACTGCTCCCGAAAAAACGGCCGTTTTTAAAACTTTTTTTTGCACTGGTACATGTCCCCTGGGGCAGGACCCGGGTCCCCAAACACTTTTTATGACAATAACTTGCATATAAGCCTTTATAATTAGCACTTTAGATTTCTCCCATAGACTTTTTGAATTTGCCGCGAACACCCCAAATTGTTCGCTGTTCGGTGAACGGGCGAACAGGCAATGTTCGAGTCGAACATGAGTTCGACCCGAACTCGAAGCTCATCCCTGAACAGCAATGACAACTTAGAGCCATGAGTCTGATTATCCTGATAATGGGTGTAATTTCTGTCCTGGGGTAATTATTGAGACCACTGACAAATAATGCTTTGGGGTTATTATTAGGACAGCTGACACCGGTACTGAGGGGTTTAATTGCAGTTACTGACACCAGTGCTGGGGGTTGTTTTGCAGTCACTAACACCAGTTCTGGGGGGGGGGGTTGCAATCACTGACACCAGTGCTGGGGGTCGTTTTGCAGTCACTAACACCAGTTCTGTTTTTTCTTTGCAGTCACTGACACCAGTGCTGGGGGTTGTTTTGCAGTCACTGAGACCAGTGCTGGGGGTTGTTTTGCAGTCACTGACACCAATGCTAGGGATTGTTTTGCAATCACTGACACTAATGCTAGGGGTTGTTTTGCAATCACTGACACTAATGCTAGGGGTTGTTTTGCAATCACTGAGACCAGTGCTGGGGGTTGTTTTGCAGTCACTGACACTAATGCTAGGAGTTGTTTTGCAATCACTGACACTAATGCTAGGGGTTGTTTTGCAATCACTGAGACCAGTGCTGGGGGTTGTTTTGCAGTCACTGACACCAATGCTGGAGGTTGTTTAGCATTCACTGACACCAATACAAATAGTCGCCAAGCTGACCCAATATATCACCCCTTGAGTTTAGCTTTAAGTCTTACTAAAAAATATTAACAGCAATGGCATCCTAGAGACATGAGCCCGATTATCCTGATAATGGGTGTGATTTCTGTGTTCCTTGTTTCTACTCCACTGCTTTGAAAAGACGATAGCAGTCGAAAAGCATTGCAAGCACCAGTCTTTTACAACGGGAACAACATCCGCCCTACCACTGGGTACAAAGCTAGCTAATACAGTCTAGATTGCTTTATGACAATAAAAAATCCACATGTAATTTATTCTACAAAAAACATAAATAAAACTTGTGTCTCAGATCTAGATGTAAAATGTTAAATCGGCTTCCCTGTTGAGATAGGTTCCGCTATAATGTAATCACACACAGACTGAAGAAAAAGGTCAGCTATTTATTTATGCGTAAAGCGCTTTTCCATGTATTCAATCTCAGAATACACTTCAGTGGTTATTGAAACAGAGAGGAAAAGAAAGCAGAGTGTTAAGGGTAAATATTAGCTACAAATAGTTTGGAATTATTTATTACCTGTAACTTGTATGACTCAATATTCTGCAGGCAGGGAATTTCCTCTGATTGTTGTTAGAGGTTTCAAAACAAGCTAAATTGTATATTTTGGAGAAAAGTGACTACAACGTATCGAGAATATTAGGTGAAGGTGTCACACATTGGTTGCCTGGAAGGACAACCCCAGTTCAAAGGAAACAGTCACAATTGGATTGACACAAGAATTTTAATATTCTGTCAAAAAGAAAGGTTTCCTATCTTGTAGGTACCATCTGGAAATGTTAATTATGCCTAAACAGTGCCCTGAAAATAAACCTTTTATATTTCTCCTGAAAAATGGCAGTACGCTTCCTTCAGCCTGTATATCTACAGCAGGGATGGACTGGCCATCAGGACTACCGGGAGTTTCCCGGTGGGCCGATTGGCTCAGTGGGCCGGTTGTCAGTGTCACTGTCTCTCTACTTCCGGCAGAGCCGCTAATAGGGGACCCGGACAGGACCCGCAAGGCTACCAGCGGCGGGTGGTAGCCTTGCAGAGTGGTGTGCAGCTGCCCGCCCCTTTCCCTCCTATCGGCTTTGACATGCTGGAGGGAGAAGGACATCTGTGTGTAACAGGGCGGGCAGCCAATAGCGCTGCTCTTCTGAGTGGGAGGGCGTGACTGCTAAATTGCTCTGCCTCCCACCACCTCCTTAGCCAATCAGATTGTCCAGCCCGCCACATTTGACCAGAAGAGGCTAGTGGCCAGAGCAGGGCGGAATGCTGAGGATCCGACATACCTGAACATGAAGAAGGTATGAGATCAAACAAAATCTAATCAGCATTCTTCTGTCCTGTGTTCAGTGTAAATAAAAACAGATAAGAAGCAGTGTGAGAACTGGGGATCAGTGTGATCACTGCATATTCTACACACAGCACAGGAGAAGGAGAACACACTGATCAAGGGACGACTTCCCCCCCTCAGTCTTCTCACACTGCTTCTTATCTGTTTTTATTTACTCTGAACACAGGACAGGAGAATGCTGATTAGCTGCAAGAAGCTGGAACTTCAGCTGTTTCTATAGAGCTATTTGTGCCAGAGTCCTGTGCCAGCCATCCCTGATTTGTTTGTCATTTTCCTTGTTATCTTTGAAGGCATTAGCTGGTCAGGCTGGGAGCTTAAAGCGGAGGTGCAGCCAGTTTAAAAAACAAAAGTCAGCAGCTACTAACAGTGTAGCTGCTGACTTTTAAAAAGGACAGTTACCTGTCCTACTCGCCCGCGATGTCGGTCCCGTCACGGCAATCGATCGCTGCTGTCAGGTCCCGGCTCCTCCATCCTGACTAAGGGAAACAGGCAGTGAAGCCTTACGGCTTCACTGCCCATTTCCTACTGCGCATGCGCCACTCGCACGGCGCTTTGTGAATGGGTGGCTTGCCTCCTGGGATACACACAGTTCCCAGAAGGCAGCGTGCCCCATTCACAAGAAGAAGAAACTAAAGTTCTCAATCCGAAATCTTTTTCTCTTTTTTGGGGGATTTTTAATGTAAAAAAAAAATTCTGGGTGGACCTCCGCTTTAACAGACCTGTTAACCATTTACTGTCCTCCTGTGCTTGAGAAATGACTGTTAGCAAAGTTTTTTGTTTTTTGGCACTTATAGTTATATCTTGTAAACTCCTGTTTACACAGTGCAGCAATCAATGTTTTTCCACACTGTTCACTGCTAGCCTAGGACAAACTTGTACAATGTCTGCAGTCTCTGACCATCTCCTGTATCATGCCAGCAGTCTCTGACCATCTCCTGTATCATATCTGCAGTCTCTGACCATCTCCTGTATCATGTCAGCAGTCTCTGACCATCTCCTGTATCATGTCAGCAGTCTGTGACCATCTCCTGTATCATGTCTGCAGTCTCTGACCATCTCCTGTATCATGTCTGCAGTCTCTGACCATCTCCTGTATCATGTCTGCAGTCTTTGACCATCTCCTGTATCATGTCAGCAGTCTCTGACCATCTCCTGTATCATGTCTGAAGTCTCTGACCATCTCCTGTATCGTGTCAGCAGTCTCTGACCATCTCCTGTAGTACGTTTTGCAGTCTCTGACCATCTCCTGTACTATGTCTGCAGTCTCTGAGCCTCGCCTGTAGTACGTTTTGCAGTCTCTGACCCTCTCCTGTACTATTTCTGCAGTGTCTGACCCTCGCCTGTAGTACATTTTGCAGTCTCTGACCCTCTCCTGTACTATGTCTGCAGTCTCTGACCCTCGCCTGTAGTACGTTTTGCAATCTCTGACCCTCTCCTGTAGTATTTCTGCAATAAAGGAGGGCTACAGACAGGCATAAATAAATGAATGTACTGCCACTGCTGGTCATGGTCACTGATGAATTAATGTTTTTGTGCGTGTTTGCAAAATTAAAGTGGGCCAGTCTGGATGAAGTCCAGGGCCAAATTTTTGTCCCAGTCCAGCCCTGATCTGCAGTGTGAGATCATCTAAGTTGCATACTGTATGTCAAACGCAAGGCTCATGGGCTAAATCTGACCCACCAGGCTTTGTCATGTGGCCCTTGCACCCAGTTTTGCAGCCGGTGAAACTCCATTCCGCCACCTCCAGCTCTCACCCTTTGCAACCGATCCCCACTGTCACTTGTAAACACAGGAGCCTTATGTGTTTACAAGGGACAGATTTGATCTCAGCGGTTACCGGAACTAACTGTCAGGGTCACCTGTGGCCAGGTGACAGATGCACACCGTAGGGGGACAGGAGTGCACCGCGAGGTAGTGAACCCTATGGCTGGCTTCTGCGGATAGGAAACTGGGTGGTTGTGGAAAGCGGGACCAGAGGAGCACAACCGGGATCCAAACGGAAGCTAGAGCCAAGATTCCCCAGGGCGCGGAGTCTAAGACCCAGCTGGTCTTCTCCAGGGCCTCTAGTGGTGAGGATGTTAGCTGCAGGCTGGGACCAGGTCGCGGCCCCTGGAGTTTCCTAGCTCACGTCCCGTAGGATAAGGGGAAAAGAGGGGAAGCAGCAGCACACGATAAGAGAGAACCGAATAACAAGCTGAAGGTCAGGGGCTACAAGCAGATAAGGATAACGAAGAACGAGCCGAAGGTCAAGGGTCATGAGCAGACAGGGATAGTCAGGGACAAGCCAATAACGTAAGAGAGAGACAGACGTAGCACACGGCAGGCAGGAACCCAAACACACAATGCCTAACAAACACGTTGATCAGCAAAGCAGGCTTGCAGTGCACAGGTTAATATAGTGTTCTGTGATAGGGCCTGGGGTGGAGTCTGGCTGGGAGGAGATTATAAAGGAAGCCAGGTGAAAGGGCTCAGGCCTCTAAGATGAACACATGGGAAGGAAGGTAAGCTGACAGACAAACACTACTGCATATCCATGACAGTACCCTCCCTCTTATGGGCCCTCCCCCGCCTGGACCCAGGCTTAAAGGGAAATCTCTGATGAAACCTTCTCAACAGATGAGGTGCAGCGACATCAGATGCAGCGATCCAAGACGCCTCCTCAGGACCAAAACCTCTCCAATGCACAAGGTACTGAAGAATGCCTCTGCAGAGCCGAGAATCCAGAACTTGTCTAACCTCGTACTTAAGATTATCCTCAGAGACCGAAAATGAGGTAGGGAGATGACAAGAAGATCTATTGAGGACCAAAGGCTCTCTAGGAATAAGCAAGGGCATGAGAGGATCAACAGGAATCTGAGGAGGGTCCCCTAGACCCTTAAAGGGGAACTGGTCATCTTGTACAGGACCATCAGACTGGGCAGGTGTCAGTGGAACCCTGAAGTCAGGTTGGTTAGAAGGTGACATGTCGCCGGAGTCAAGCTGAATAGCTGAAGGACAAGCAGAATGTCCCGAGCAAAAAAAAGTAGGAGGCTCACTGGGCATGGGCTGGACTGGCATAACTAGTACAGAGGCAGAGTGAATAGCTGAGTCAGGTGTAGCGACTACCTGAATCGCATCGCAAGACGTAGCGACTGCAGGACTTGTAGACAAGCTAGCCTGGCTGTGCGTCCAAGGGTGGTTAGGGACAGAGAAATGTAAATGGTTATGCAACCTGGAATGAATGACCGGCTCAGATTCACAGGGGGCAACCTTGGGTAGGCAGGACGAGGAACAGGAGGGACCCCAAGCCAGGATCTGTCCAGTAGTCCAGTCCACATGAGGAGAATGGAGCTGTAACCATGGGAGACCCAAAATTATAGGCGTTGAGGCCTTGGGTAAGATAAGGAAGGATATCCACTCCTGGTGGAGTGTCCCTACCGACATCTTAACAGGGAGGGTCTGGAAGCGGATAGGTCCCCCTGGGAGAACAGTACCATCAATCGCCAAGACCACCAATGGCGTGGTGAGGGGCAAAAGAGTAAGTCTCATGGACGATGCGATTTCCCAGTCCATGAAATTACCAGCGGCTCCGGAATCCAGATATGCTGAGACCGAATGAGAAGAAGCACCAACATGAAGGAACACAGAAAGCAGAAGACGAGAAGGGGAAGGTGATATTTCTGGGTCCAATACTCCACTTTCCAGATGAAGTGGACCCGAACGTTTTTCTGGACAAAGAGAGCAAGTGTCACGAAAATGACCTTTGCCCCCACAGTAAAGACACAGACCAAGAGTTCTGCGCCTAGCACGTTCCTCGGGGGATAGCCTGGTCCGACCCAGCTGCATGGGTTCCTCAGCTGGTAGGAGATGCTCTACGGGTCGAAGAGAGGGGAGCTCAGGCTGACTAAGAACCAAGGAGTGCTGGCGTTGCTTTTCTAAGGTCCTCTCCTGAAAGCGAATATCGATCTGGTTACACAAGGAGATAACGCCGGTCAGATCAGTGGGGATGGTTCTTCCTGCTAATTCATCCTTCACTCTATCAGACAGGCCATGCAAAAAGGTTGCGACTAAGGCCTCATTGTTCCAGCTCAACTCAGCCGACAGTATGCGGAAATGAAGGGCATACTGTCCCACTGAAGCAGACTCTTGGCGGAGACGTAGAAGGGCGCTGGCCGCTGAAGAGACACGAGCCGGTTCTTCAAAGATATTCCTAAAAAGTTTCAAGAAGCCAGACAGGCTAGAAACCACTGGATCATTCAGTTCCCACAGAGGGGCTGCCCAGGCTAAAGCTTCACCGGAGAGGAGGGAAATTATATAGGCTACCTTAGCCCGATCAGACAGGAAGTTTTGGGGCTGGAGCTCAAAATGAATCGTGCATTGGCTAAGGAACCCCCTGCAAGCCTTGGAGTCCCCAGAGAAACGGGACGGAGATGGCAGTTGTAGCGAGTGTGTGGCTGCGACTGGTGCAATAGGTGCAGCCGCTGATTGTATTTGAGGTTGCGGATTCAGGGTTCCCAAGGAGGCCTGAAGCTGCTCGAAGCGAGAAGCCAGATCCTGGAGGAATCGCATCACCTGAGTCTGATTCGATTCCTGAGTTTCAAGTCTGCAAACTATGCCCTGCAATGGATCATCCACGGGTAACGGGATGTCAGCCGGGTTCATGGCTGATCAAACTGTCAGGGTCACCTGTGGCCAGGTGACAGATGCACACCGTAGGGGGACAGGAGTGCACCGCGAGGTAGTGAACCCTATGGCTGGCTTCTGCGGATAGGAAACTGGGTGGTTGTGGAAAGCGGGACCAGAGGAGCACAACCGGGATCCAAACGGAAGCTAGAGCCAAGATTCCCCAGGGCGCGGAGTCTAAGACCCAGCTGGTCTTCTCCAGGGCCTCTAGTGGTGAGGATGTTAGCTGCAGGCTAGGACCAGGTCGCGGCCCCTGGAGTTTCCTAGCTCACGCCCCGTAGGATAAGGGGAAAAGAGGGGAAGCAGCAGCACACGATAAGAGAGAACCGAATAACAAGCTGAAGGTCAGGGGCCACAAGCAGACAAGGATAACGAAGAACGAGCCGAAGGTCAAGGGTCACGAGCAGACAGGGATAGTCAGGGACAAGCCAATAACGTAAGAGAGAGACAGACGTAGCACACGGCAGGCAGGAACCCAAACACACAATGCCTAACAAACACGTTGATCAGCAAAGCAGGCTTGCAGTGCACAGGTTAATATAGTGTTCTGTGATAGGGCCTGGGGTGGAGTCTGGCTGGGAGGAGATTATAAAGGAAGCCAGGTGAAAGGGCTCAGGCCTCTAAGATGAACACATGGGAAGGAAGGTAAGCTGACAGACAAACACTACTGCATATCCATGACACTAACAGATCCCTGAATGCATTCATGGAGGGGCACGGTGGGGACAGATCTCCAGAATCTGAGAGAGAGAGAGAGGTTGCACACTGTGCATAGCCGCCCCTCTAAAGCCTGCACTCTATACACAGCAAACTCTGAACTCTGCACTCCATACATAGCACACCCCTGAACTCTGCACTTCAAACATAGCGCACCCCTGAACTCTGCACTTTGTACATAGCACACCCCAGAACTCTACACTCGGTGAATAGGGTACCCCTGGAACTGCACTCTGTACATAGCTCACCCCTGAACCCTGCTCTGTATACATAACACACTCCTGAAATCTGCACTTCGTCCGTAACACATTCCTGTACCCAGGGCCGTCTTTAATATGGTTTGGGCCCTGGGCAAGTATTTTTTTTGGGCCCCCCTCCAGCTTATTTTGGGCCAGGCTGGTTCACATGTATGTGTTTTTGCGGCCCTCATTTGCGCAGGCACAGCAGCCCATTCATTTCAATGGGATGCCATGCCTTTGTTTCCTGCAGAAAAAAAGGTGCATGCATCATTTAACAAAATGCAGTTGCCTTGAAATCCATTCTGCTTTTGCACCGTGCAACTTACCTGCAGTTCCTGCACACACAAATGCACTGTGTTTTTAAAATAGTGACCTAAACATCTAAAAGTGCAGCATGTTTGCCGGTGTAGGAACTGCAGATAAGTCACATGGTGCTAAAGCAGAATGGACAGACAGTGCTGTATTTCATTGCTTGATGGGCAGAGGTGTGCCGTGTGCACAGCCTATTACATGATGCATGCACTTTTTTTTTTTTTTGCAGGAAACGCAGGCATGGCAGCCCATTCAAATGAATCGGCTGTTGTGCCTGAGCAAATGTGGGCCGCCAAAACACATACATGTGAACCAGCCAGGCCCAAAATAATCCCATCAAGCAGTTAAATAGACAGTAATGCCATGTGCTGTAAATTATGCTGTGTCCTCTGAGGCCTCACCCAGCCTGGACTGCAGGTCTGGTCAGTGTTTTTTAAAAAGTTCCTCTATTTTACACATGGCATGGTATTTGTAAAATAGAAGAACATTTTAAAACACTGACCAGGCCGCATACCATGTGTAAAATACAGACATCCCAACCTGCAAAAACTCGTTTCAGGGAGGTGGCAAACTCATTTCAGGCCAGTGACGCTCCACGCCAGCGCCGTCACCCCCCCCCCCCCCCCCAATTAAATGCAGCCTGATCAGCGGCAATTAAAAGGTTTGTAAAGAAAAAAATAAAAAACAACAAACATGTCATACTTACCTCCACTGTGCAGCTCGTTTTGCACAGAGTGGCCCCGAACCTGGTCTTCTGGGGTCCCTCGGCGGCTGTCTCGGCTCCTGCCCTCAATAACTCGCCACCTATATGCGAGCGAGCATGGTGGTGAGTGATTGCGGGCGTGTTCCAATGTAGTGTAGCCAATCAACGGCCAGGCTGAACGGCAAAGGAGGATGTCGGGGGTGAGCGCGGTACTTTCGAGGGCTCAGGTAAGTAAAACGGGGGCTCGGGGGGGGGGGGGGGGTATTGTCAGATATTTTTTCACCTTAATGCATAGGATGCATTAAGGTGAAAAAACTTTTTCCTTTACAACCCCTTTAATGTTTGCAGTTTCTGAAATAAATAGGCATTCTGTGTCTCTTATGTTTATTTTATTTTTTACTAGTAAATGTTTTTTGAATGCGTACTGTCTGCTTCAGAGAGAAGGGAGAGTGCAAAACTGTGAGTGCTGGAACATGGAAACTTCAAGTTAAATTTGCAATAAAATGTATAATGTCCTATTATGGCAAGTTCTCCTGCCATATCCCCAGCACTCAGCTCTTCACAGAGGAATATGCTAGGACTGCCATTGTAACATCAAATATAAAGACTTTAGAAATACTCTACTGAAAACTTCTATTTGCAATATACATTAGCAAACAGTGGCATACCTTGGGGTGTAGGACATGAAGAGGAAGTCAGCCTCGGGTACAGCAAGCTGGGGATGCTCTGAAATCACATTCTAATTCACAAGCAGCACCCAGTGGCAGGAAGGGAGAAGTGCACGTCTAGAGGGAAGCCAGGGGTGCTGTACATTTTATAACACTGGGAAGGGAAGCAGTACTGACACTGGCTGCGCGCCGCTGATTATTTTCAGCGCCGATTTGTGGGCAGCACGCAGGCTTAACGGGCGGCTCTGCTTTGGGCCCCTAACAGTGACAGGGCCCTGGGCAGCTGCCCCCATTTGCCCTGCGGTAAAGACGGCCCTGCCTGTACCCTGCACTCTCTATGTAGCGCACCACAGATACAAAAGGCCCTTTGAGAGCAACCATACTGCTTATGCGGCCCTGCAGATGAAATTTAGTTTGACACCCCTGTTCTAAGGCATCACTGCTTCTGACTGCTAGTCCTCTCCCTTGGAGTGAGATTTGGTGATGTCACTACTGTGCTTCTCGCTACTCTGTTGCTCATTCTTCTCCTGGCTGGAGAGGAAGCTGTACATGAGAACCTGGAGTGCAAGGAATTACCTGCTTTTGTTTTATTCATTCTGGTGTTCTGTGCTTTGTCCTTTCCTACTGCTTGTTGAATATTACTCTGCCAGTCATCATTAGGACATCTCTGACATGAGGAAGAAAAGCCCTCTACCCAAATGGCTGCTTCCACACAGAGAAAGGGTGCAGAACAAGGCATGATTAGTCAATTGGGAAGATATCAGCCGCATGGAGCCTACAGGCCATACTGATGATGTGACCCCATTGGCAAACTTTATATACTTTGTGATATCAAAAATATTATATTGTAATCTATGACACATTTCTTAACATATTATTAACTATATTGTATTTCATATTCAAAAAAAACATATATATATTGTGACAGCAGGAAGGTAAAGTCACCTGGTTGCATCCAGGGGGTAGGTATATTTCTCCCAGATTCAGGCTTTATGCCGACTTATACAACTAGGGAGAGAGTTGATGAAGCCCAGCTGAGGCTAGTGGGCTCATGGATGATTCATACCTCTAGGGAGAGTGCTGGGCGTCGTGCAGGCAGGGAGTTGATGAGACCAGCTGAAGCTTGTCAGCTCATTTAAGGCCTCTATAAAAACTCCCAGCTTCATTAGGTGTTTGCTCATGCCTGGACCCAGACCTGTGTGGACTGTCTAGGGAGAGTGAACCCCTGTGCGGTGAGACAAAGCCTGTGTGGCTATTTGTTTGGACATTTACTAAACCAGGGACTTAGGGACTAGGACAGCACCAGGCTGATCCCAGTTGTTAGTTAGGGAAACCTGCATGTTTAGTCAGAGGTCAAGCTGACCAGGATTTATTTTGTTTATGTTTCTTTTTGCTTTGCTGTGTTTTTGTCACTGTAAATAGAGAAATAAACCGCACCTTTTGATCTTGAAAACCACAACCTCCGTCTGCTGGGCCTGTTTTTGTGTGGGGAGCCCATCCAGGGGGTCACACACACCCGCTACCGAGCTAACCCCCTCACAGTTGGTGGAGAACCAGTGGCAGTTTTTTTTTAAGCCAGCATGGAGGAGATACTGAAACAGCTGGCTCTAGCAAATGCCAATCAACAGCAGACAAATGCAGGTTTGCAAAAGAGCTTCGCAGCCCAGCAACAAGCCCAGCAGCAATCTGAGGCCCGCTTCATAGACCTGTTGCAGAAGCAAGAGCAGAGACTACAACAACAGATGGAAGCAGTAATGCAGCAACGTCCGCAGACCAGTGAGGAAAGCCGTCCCACTAATACCGCGTCCTTTGGGGTGAGTCGTTTATTGACAAAAATGACTGGAGAGGATGATCCAGAGGTATTTTTGACCACATTTGAAAGGACTGCTGAAAGAGAAAAGTGGCCTGAGGAGCAGTGGGCTGGACTGGTGGCTCCTCTGTTAACTGGTGAATCGCAGAAAGCTTACTATGACCTAGAGCCTGACCAAGCAAAAGACTATGTGATGCTAAAAGCTGAAATATTGGCAAGGCTGGGTGTCACCCTGGCTGTCCGGGCTCAGCGTGTGCATAACTGGACTTTCCAGCTTGGAAAACCCCCCAGGTCTCAAATGTATGATCTCATTCACCTGAGCAGGAAGTGGCTACAGCCAGAGACTTTGTCCGCACCGGAGATTGTGGAACGTGTTGTGATGGATCGTTTCTTGAGAGCTCTTCCTACCGCCATTCAAAAGTGGGTAAGCCATGGAGACCCAGAAACGGCCGGTAAACTTGTGGATCGTGTAGAGAGATACTTGGCTGCAGAGAACCTGACGGCCTCTTCCAGAGACTCTCGGACTTTCCACCCTAAGACCAGACCATCCCTAGGGGCGGATAAGATGATTCCAAGGGGTGAGGGTGGAGAGAGTGAGAGGGTGGGAGCTCTGCCCAGGGTTTGGCGAGAACAGCCTGGGAAGTCGGGGGCTCAAGAGGCAGCCAAAAGGATTGTTTGCTACCGCTGCCGGCAAACGGGACATATTGCAGCAAATTGCCCGGTTGTGGAGGAACCCATGCAATGTGACTTTCTGACGGACAGACGTCAGTCGCTGTGTGCGACAGTCGCATGCACTGCCATTCGGGGAACTGAGAAACATTTATGCAAAATGTGTATTAATGGTAGAAATGTTGTGGTATTACTGGATTCAGGTAGCCTTGTGACCCTGATAAAGGCTGAATTAGTTAAAACAGAGGTCTCTGGGAATAGCAAGGTAGCTGTTATTTGTGTGCATGGGGACACCCGAGAGTATCCAGTGACTACAGTGTGTTTCAAGACCCCCAAAGGTACCCTCTCTCATCCAGTGGGGTTAGCATCTCAATTACCACATGATGCCATTGTGGGAAGGGATTTTCCGAAGTTCTGGGAACTGTGGGATGATCCTGAGCCCCCCACTGGTGCCCCTATGTACCAGGAAGGTGATAGCCAGAACTCCTCTGAGAGTGGTGAGGACTCTCCAGAATTTCCCTTGTCAGTATTGGCAGGCGAGACTCAAGAAACTGGAGAGGAGCCCACCTCCTCAGACGAAAACCTACCGTCTGTGGAGTTTTCTGATCTTGAGGTTCACAGGGAAAATTTTGCCACAAACAGTTAAAAGACCCCGCCCTAATAAAGGCACGGGAAAACGTAGTGGAAATAGATGGCGAGTTAGTGAACCCAGATAATACCTGCACTTACCCATACTTCAGCGTAGAGAAGGACCTACTGTATCGGGTGGCAAAAAGGGCAGAAGAAACCGTTGAGCAGCTTGTGGTGCCCAAACCTTACAGGAAGTTGGTGTTGGAGTTGGCCCATGGGCACATTCTTGGAGGTCATCTGGGGACAGAGAAAACCCGAGAGAGGGTATTACAGAGATTCTATTGGCCTGGGGTGATGAAGGACATAGAAAATTATTGTTCCTCCTGCCCTGTGTGTCAGAGGTCGGCCCCGATGCCACATTTCCGTAGCCCGCTGGTCCCTCTACCCATCATTGAGGTCCCGTTTGAGAGGATCGCAATGGATTTGGTAGGTCCTATAATCAAGTCCGCTAGGGGGCACCAGTACATATTAGTTATAATGGACTATGCCACCCGTTATCCAGAAGCGATCCCTCTCAGAAATACCTCGGCCAAAACCATAGCCAAAGAGCTATCTCTTGTTTTTAGCCGGGTGGGTATTTGTAAAGAACTGCTTACGGACCAAGGTACACCCTTTATGTCCCGGGTTATGAAAGAGCTGTGTAAATTGTTCAAAGTGACGCAATTGCGTACGTCTGTGTATCACCCCCAAACCGATGGGCTGGTTGAAAGATTCAACAAAACCCTAAAACAAATGTTGAAGAAAGTGGTGGATAGAGATGGAAAGGATTGGGACTGTCTACTTCCTTATTTGATGTTTGCTATTAGGGAGGTGCCCCAATCCTCTACGGGATTCTCCCCCTTTGAGTTACTGTATGGGAGACACCCAAGAGGGCTGTTGGATATTGCCAAGGAAACTTGGGAAAGTGAGAGTTCTCCCCACAGGAGTGTGATTGAGCATGTCGCCCTGATGCAAGATCGAATTGCACAGGTAATGCCCATCGTGAAGGAACATTTGGCCCAAGCGCAGTTGGCACAGCAGAGAGTGTACAACCGTGGAGCCAAGACCCGTACCTTTTCCCCGGGGGATAGGATATTGGTACTTGTCCCTACGGTTGAAAGTAAATTCCTTGCCAAATGGCAAGGCCCCTACGAGATAATGGAAAAAGTGAGCGAAGTGAATTACAAGGTCAGACAACCAGGAAGGCGAAAGCCCGAACAGATCTATCACGTTAATCTGTTGAAAGCCTGGAGGGATAGAGAGTCCCTAGTCGCAGAAACTTGGTCACCAGCTCAAACTGGTTGCGTGATTCCGGAGGTTGGAATAGCAGCCACCTTGTCACAACCCCAACAACAGGAGGTTAAGGAGTTTGTGCTTCGCAAGAAGGAGGTGTTCTCTGAGCTGCCGGGACAAACATCTGGGGTAGAGCATGATATTATTACCCCGCCCGCTGAAAGGGTGAAGTTAAAACCCTATCGGATCCCAGAGGCCCGACGGGAGGCAATACGGGAGGAAGTACAGAAAATGCTGAACTTAGGGGTGATAGAGGAGTCCCAAAGTGATTGGTCTAGTCCCATTGTGTTGGTTCCTAAACCGGATGGGAGCTGGCGATTTTGTAACGATTTTCGTCAGTTGAACAAAGTTACAAAATTTGACACCTACCCCATGCCACGTATAGATGAGTTGATCGACCGGCTGGGAACAGCCCGATACATGACGACTCTTGACCTCACAAAAGGGTATTGGCAAATTCCCCTGGCCAAGTCGGCCAAAGAGAAAACCACATTTGTAACCCCAGACGGGGCGTTCCAATATAAGAGAATGCCGTTCGGGTTACAGAATGCGCCGGCCACATTCCAGCGGAAAATGGACCAGATACTGAGGCCCCATCGGAAGTATGCTGCGGCTTACCTGGATGACGTAATTGTCCATAGCACAGATTGGGCCTCACATCTGCCAAAAGTGCAAGCAGTCCTAGACTCTATCCGGGAAGCGGGGTTTACGGCTAACCCCAAGAAGTGTACCATTGGGCAGGAGGAGGCCAAATATCTTGGGTACACCATTGGCAGGGGAGTAATAAAACCCCAACTCAACAAAGTCGAGGCCATCCAGAGTTGGCCACGTCCCAACAGCAAGAAGCAGGTACGAGCCTTTCTGGGAATCGCGGGTTATTATCGGCGCTTCATTCCCCACTTTGCTTCTAAGGCTGTGTCCCTAACCAACCTGACGAAAGGGAAAGGGTCGGTCATGATTAAATGGACCCCCGAGGCTGAGGCAGCGTTCCAATTCTTGAAACAAGCCTTATGTAGCCAGCCAGTGTTGTACTCACCCAACTTCTCTAAAGACTTTGTCGTACAAAGTGATGCGTCAGATGTGGGGTTAGGAGCAGTATTGTCCCAGGTCTGGAACGGGGAAGAGCACCCAGTCATTTACCTCAGCAGGAAGTTGAAGTCCCATGAGGTAAATTACGCCACGGTTGAAAAGGAGTGTTTAGCGGTGAAGTGGGCTCTAGATTCCCTTCGGTACTATCTGCTAGGTAGGCACTTTGACATGGTTACCGATCACGCTCCGTTAAAGTGGATGGCTCAAAACAAGGAGACAAATAGAAGAGTAAATAGGTGGTTCCTGGCCCTACAGGAATTCAACTTCACAGTAAAGCATCGCCCTGGCGTTCAAATGGGGAATGTGGATGCTTTGTCTCGAGTACATGAATGCCTGATTGCTGGTGTTCCAACCCCAAGGTTAAAACAAGAGGGGGGGTATGTGACAGCAGGAAGGTAAAGTCACCTGGTTGCATCCAGGGGGGTAGGTATATTTCTCCCAGATTCAGGCTTTATGCCGACTTATACAACTAGGGAGAGAGTTGATGAAGCCCAGCTGAGGCTAGTGGGCTCATGGATGATTCATACCTCTAGGGAGAGTGCTGGGCGTCGTGCAGGCAGGGAGTTGATGAGACCAGCTGAAGCTTGTCAGCTCGTTTAAGGCCTCTATAAAAACTCCCAGCTTCATTAGGTGTTTGCTCATGCCTGGACCCAGACCTGTGTGGACTGTCTAGGGAGAGTGAACCCCTGTGCGGTGAGACAAAGCCTGTGTGGCTATTTGTTTGGACATTTACTAAACCAGGGACTTAGGGACTAGGACAGCACCAGGCTGATCCCAGTTGTTAGTTAGGGAAACCTGCATGTTTAGTCAGAGGTCAAGCTGACCAGGATTTATTTTGTTTATGTTTCTTTTTGCTTTGCTGTGTTTTTGTCACTGTAAATAGAGAAATAAACCGCACCTTTTGATCTTGAAAATCACAACCTCCGTCTGCTGGGCCTGTTTTTGTGTGGGGAGCCCATCCAGGGGGTCACACACACCCGCTACCGAGCTAACCCCCTCACAATATATATATACACATGATTCGATACCTGCATGATCAAGGGTTAATCTATTCCCAAACATTAAAGAGGGATAGGAGCATGTACCAGATAAAAACGTTATTTAGACATTGATGGATACAAAATGCATGAATACTCCATCACTGGATCTAGATTGGGCTCAGGTAAGTATTGGGGGGCTGGGGGTGAGCTGCACACAAAAGGTTTTTTACCTTATTGCAGAGAATGCATTAAGGTAAAAAAAAAAACTTCTGCCTTTTAAGCTACTTTAATAATAATAATTATAAGTGTGGTTTACTATTCACTGTATACACTCCGGCTAAGTGGTATGCTTAAAATAAAAATGTGATTCAATCTAAGTTTTGGGATCTGTCTAACCTTAGTTCTGTATGTATATTTTGTAAACTGTGGATCTAGCTATTTTTCTTGGGTTCCTGGAGTAGATCTTAGATGAAGATCCACTAAGGCAAATGGAATGGGGTATACTCTGTGTATGCATTGACTATTGGCACCAGTATACAGGTTTAAAGTCCCTCACTGACCGATACCAAGTCTCTTCTGTCTGTGATTCTATTATAATTTTGATACCCTCAGAGGTCTACAGATAACTCAAGAAAATTCCAACTTATTTGAGGGATGGCGCATAGAGATGGATTTATTTAAGTATTTTTATAGTGGCAACAATTTACGCAGTACTTTACATATCTACGGCTGAGATTCGAACCGTTAATGGCAGGCTAAATGTACCAAGTTGATCGATCGATCAACTTGGGTACAACCAGCCTGTTGGATTCTCTTGCGATTATCGCTAGCGGCTATTGCAGCGATAATGACTGTCTTCTCCTGGCGGGGATACCTTGCCCGACAAGAATTCTCTTGCCTTTGTGGCTGTGTGTGGTGAAGAGATGAGCTCAGGTGTGTTATTTGGAAATACTGTATTTATTGGCGTATAACACGCACCTTCACTTTAAAAAATCTTAAATTTTAAATAAAGAACTGTGAAGCAAAATAAGGGTCACTGCCCATCAATGCAGCCTCACAAGTGCCATAAATGCAGCACCCCCTTGCCCTGAATGCAGCCCCCCTTTCCCTGAATGCAGCAGCCCCCTTGCCCTGAATGCAGCACCCCCCTTGCCCTGAATGCAGCACCCCCCTTGCCCTGAATGCAGCACCCCTTGCCATGAATGCAGCACTCACCTTGCCCTGAATGCAGCACCACCCTTGCCATGAATGCAGCACCCTCTTGCCATGAATGCAGCACCCCCTTGCCCTAAATGCAGCACCCCCTTGCCATGAATGCAGAACCCCCCTTGCCATGAATGCACCACCCCCTTGCCATGCATGCAGCACCCCCTTGCCATGAATGCAGCACCCCCTTGCCATGAATGCAGCACCCCCTTGCCATGAATGCAGCACCCCCTTTTCCCCTGAATGCAGCACCCACCTTGCCATGAATGCAGCACCCACCTTGCCATGAATGCAGCACCCCCCTTGGCATGAATGCAGCACCCGCTTGCCCTAAATGCAGCACACCCCTTGTCATGAATGCAGCACCCCCCTGCCATGAATGCAGCACCCCCTTGACATGAATGCAGCACCCCCCTTGCCATGAATGCAGCACCCCCTTGCCATGCATGCAGCACCCTCTTGCCATGAATGCAGCACCCCTTTGCCATGCATGCAGCACCCCCTTGCCATGAATGCAGCACCCCCTTTTCCCCTGAATGCAGCACCCACCTTGCCATGAATGCAACACCCCCCTTGCCATGAATGCAGCACCCCCTTGCCATGAATGCAGCACCCCCTTGCCATGAATGCAGCACCCCTTGCCCTAAATGCAGCACCCCCCTTGCCATGAATGCAGCACCCCCCTGCCATGAATGCAGCACCCCCTTGACATGAATGCAGCACCCCCCTTGACATGAATGCAGCACCCCCCTTGACATGAATGCAGACTCACCATTGCAGTCTGATTCATGCCCATCTGCAGCATTCGCGGAGAAAGGGAGGGGGCGGGACGAGTGCCGACAGACATACAGGAGAAACTCCTGTTTTATCGGTGGCCTCTTTAATAGAAAGTCCTGCCTCCTATGATGGACAGAACAGTCGTCCAATGGCAGCACAGGAGACGGGACTTTCTTTTACAGAGGTCGCCGTGCAAACAGGAAATACTCCTGTATGCACGGTGCTCGTCCCGCCTCCTCCCCGGCAGCCAGCATGTATTTCTTTTGTGGCCCCCGGCGCTCGGGGATTCGTTGGGGGCCACAAAAGATATACATGTCAAAATGACCAGACGGGCAGTCCGAAACTGGAACACGGTTTCGGACATGCCTGGTTTACTTTAATGCTAACACAATATATAACTTTTATGAAATAGTTGAATGTAGCAACTCCAAAGAGTCTTCAAAGTAAACTTTTTTTTATCTCTGAATATTTTCATTGAAACTTTTCTGTCCTGGAATTTGTTCTCCGCAATCATATTGATTTCCGCAAAGTAGGGCATCAACAGAGGTAATTTTCCCATAGGACGTGCTGGGAAAATGCTTTGTTTTCCAGAGCATTCTTTTTTAATCACTATAAATATTTAATTTGGGTTACAGTTAATCCAGTCATTAATGTTAGGGGAACCTGTCATTTTTTGCTATTTTTGGCACTATAAATTAATATTTAACAATGACTGTAAATGTAAAACTGTGAGCAAAATCCACACTTATATAGAGAATGCAGTCTGTCTGTCCATAGCATTAACATAGTTACTAGGGATGAGCTTCGTGTTCGAGTCGAACATACGTTCGACTCGAACATTGGCTGTTCGATCGTTCGACGAAGATCGAACGATTTGGGCCGTTCGCGCCAAATTCGAGTGACGCGAACGGCCCACAATGCACTACGCCATCGCAGTGTCATCCAGGCGCTGTGATTGGCCAAGCATGCACTGTGACCCCGCATGCTTGGCCAATCACAGCGCCGGCAGCGAGGAGAGCAATGATTGGCCACAGGCAGGATGCCTGTGGCCAATTATTGCTGAGGGTGTTTAGTACACGCCCCACACTATAAAAGGCCGCCAGCACGGCGGCCTAGTGTAGTGTGTTCCGGAGCAGGGATAGAGTAGCATAGGCAGGGACAGTGACTGTTATTTCTTTCTTGCTTAACCTGGATTCCTTTAGTTTAGGGAAAGAGAAGGATAGGTAGGGAGAGTGTCAGTGTGTTTTGTGCTTCTGCTATAGTGTGCTTAAAAAAAAACATTTATTCTAGGGACAGAAAACTCTAGGTAGGGACAGTGTCAGTTTCTTTCACTCTGCAAGTCCTTGTTTCCAGGGACCTGGAAGGACAGTGAGTGAATTGTCCTTTTGCTATATTGTGATTAAAAAAAACATTTATTCTAGGGACAGAAAACTCTAGGTAGGGACAGTGTCAGTTTCTTTCACTCTGCAAGTCCTTGTTTCCAGGGACCTGGAAGGACAGTGAGTGAATTGTCCTTTTGCTATATTGTGATTAAAAAAAACATTTATTCTAGGGACAGAAAACTCTAGGTAGGGACAGTGTCAGTTTCTTTCACTCTGCAAGTCCTTGTTTCCAGGGACCTGGAAGGACAGTGAGTGAATTGTCCTTTTGCTATATTGTGATTAAAAAAAACATTTATTCTAGGGACAGAAAACTCTAGGTAGGGACAGTGTCAGTTTCTTTCACTCTGCAAGTCCTTGTTTCCAGGGACCTGGAAGGACAGTGAGTGAATTGTCCTTTTGCTATATTGTGATTAAAAAAAACATTTATTCTAGGGACAGAAAACTCTAGGTAGGGACAGTGTCAGTTTCTTTCACTCTGCAAGTCCTTGTTTCCAGGGACCTGGAAGGACAGTGAGTGAATTGTCCTTTTGCTATATTGTGATTAAAAAAAACATTTATTCTAGGGACAGAAAACTCTAGGTAGGGACAGTGTCAGTTTCTTTCACTCTGCAAGTCCTTGTTTCCAGGGACCTGGAAGGACAGTGAGTGAATTGTCCTTTTGCTATATTGTGATTAAAAAAAACATTTTTTTCTAGGGACAGAAAACTGTAGGTAGGGAGAGTGTTTTTTTTCTTTCACTCTGCAAGTCCTTGTTTCCAGGGACCTGTAAGGACAGTGAGTTAATTTTCCTTGTGCTATATTGTGATTAAAAAAAACATTTATTCTAGGGACAGAAAACTCTAGGTAGGGACAGTGTCAGTTTCTTTCACTCTGCAAGTCCTTGTTTCCAGGGACCTGGAAGGACAGTGAGTGAATTGTCCTTTTGCTATATTGTGATTAAAAAAAACATTTATTCTAGGGACAGAAAACTCTAGGTAGGGACAGTGTCAGTTTCTTTCACTCTGCAAGTCCTTGTTTCCAGGGACCTGGAAGGACAGTGAGTGAATTGTCCTTTTGCTATATTGTGATTAAAAAAAACATTTATTCTAGGGACAGAAAACTCTAGGTAGGGACAGTGTCAGTTTCTTTCACTCTGCAAGTCCTTGTTTCCAGGGACCTGGAAGGACAGTGAGTGAATTGTCCTTTTGCTATATTGTGATTAAAAAAAACATTTATTCTAGGGACAGAAAACTCTAGGTAGGGACAGTGTCAGTTTCTTTCACTCTGCAAGTCCTTGTTTCCAGGGACCTGGAAGGACAGTGAGTGAATTGTCCTTTTGCTATATTGTGATTAAAAAAAACATTTATTCTAGGGACAGAAAACTCTAGGTAGGGACAGTGTCAGTTTCTTTCACTCTGCAAGTCCTTGTTTCCAGGGACCTGGAAGGACAGTGAGTGAATTGTCCTTTTGCTATATTGTGATTAAAAAAAACATTTATTCTAGGGACAGAAAACTCTAGGTAGGGACAGTGTCAGTTTCTTTCACTCTGCAAGTCCTTGTTTCCAGGGACCTGGAAGGACAGTGAGTGAATTGTCCTTTTGCTATATTGTGATTAAAAAAAACATTTATTCTAGGGACAGAAAACTCTAGGTAGGGACAGTGTCAGTTTCTTTCACTCTGCAAGTCCTTGTTTCCAGGGACCTGGAAGGACAGTGAGTGAATTGTCCTTTTGCTATATTGTGATTAAAAAAAACATTTATTCTAGGGACAGAAAACTCTAGGTAGGGACAGTGTCAGTTTCTTTCACTCTGCAAGTCCTTGTTTCCAGGGACCTGGAAGGACAGTGAGTGAATTGTCCTTTTGCTATATTGTGATTAAAAAAAACATTTATTCTAGGGACAGAAAACTCTAGGTAGGGACAGTGTCAGTTTCTTTCACTCTGCAAGTCCTTGTTTCCAGGGACCTGGAAGGACAGTGAGTGAATTGTCCTTTTGCTATATTGTGATTAAAAAAAACATTTATTCTAGGGACAGAAAACTCTAGGTAGGGACAGTGTCAGTTTCTTTCACTCTGCAAGTCCTTGTTTCCAGGGACCTGGAAGGACAGTGAGTGAATTGTCCTTTTGCTATATTGTGATTAAAAAAAACATTTATTCTAGGGACAGAAAACTCTAGGTAGGGACAGTGTCAGTTTCTTTCACTCTGCAAGTCCTTGTTTCCAGGGACCTGGAAGGACAGTGAGTGAATTGTCCTTTTGCTATATTGTGATTAAAAAAAACATTTATTCTAGGGACAGAAAACTCTAGGTAGGGACAGTGTCAGTTTCTTTCACTCTGCAAGTCCTTGTTTCCAGGGACCTGGAAGGACAGTGAGTGAATTGTCCTTTTGCTATATTGTGATTAAAAAAAACATTTTTTTCTAGGGACAGAAAACTGTAGGTAGGGAGAGTGTTTTTTTTCTTTCACTCTGCAAGTCCTTGTTTCCAGGGACCTGTAAGGACAGTGAGTTAATTTTCCTTGTGCTATATTGTGATTAAAAAAAACATTTATTCTAGGGACAGAAAACTCTAGGTAGGGACAGTGTCAGTTTCTTTCACTCTGCAAGTCCTTGTTTCCAGGGACCTGGAAGGACAGTGAGTGAATTGTCCTTTTGCTATATTGTGATTAAAAAAAACATTTATTCTAGGGACAGAAAACTCTAGGTAGGGACAGTGTCAGTTTCTTTCACTCTGCAAGTCCTTGTTTCCAGGGACCTGGAAGGACAGTGAGTGAATTGTCCTTTTGCTATATTGTGATTAAAAAAAACATTTATTCTAGGGACAGAAAACTCTAGGTAGGGACAGTGTCAGTTTCTTTCACTCTGCAAGTCCTTGTTTCCAGGGACCTGGAAGGACAGTGAGTGAATTGTCCTTTTGCTATATTGTGATTAAAAAAAACATTTTTTTCTAGGGACAGAAAACTGTAGGTAGGGAGAGTGTTTTTTTTCTTTCACTCTGCAAGTCCTTGTTTCCAGGGACCTGTAAGGACAGTGAGTTAATTTTCCTTGTGCTATATTGTGATTAAAAAAAACATTTTTTCTAGGGACAGAAAACTGTAGGTAGGGAGAGTGTTTTTTTTCTTTCACTCTGCAAGTCCTTGTTTCCAGGGACAGAGAAGGACACCTGAAGGTAGCCCTTATTGCTTTTTTCCCATCTCCCTGCAGGCCATCTATTAGAATGTCTGGAAGGCAAACAAGGAGAGGCAGACAGTCAGGAGGCAATAAAAGAGGGCAAGCAGGCTCTGTGTCTGGGGGCAACAGTGCTGGTCGTGGACGCGGTGCATTGTCATCAGCACATGGCCATGGGACACGCTTGTCCTTCTTTTCGGCAGCTGGACATGTTGAGCCACATCATGCCGAAGACTTGGTAGAGTGGATGACCAAGCCCTCCTCCTCCTCCTCATCCTCTCTCACCCAGGCTCAGGGTACTGGAAAAGCAGCTGCCAAAGCGTCGTCTTCCCTGGTATCAATGTCAGACAAATCATCAGTCACTCCTTCCCTAGACCCACCATGTCCTCCTCCTGAGGAGTCCCCCGAACTGTTTCAGCACAGTGTTGGGTACATGCTCCAGGAGGATGCCCAGCGTTTCGAAGGGTCTGATGATGAAACCCAGCTAGAGGAAGGCAGTAGCGTGAGAGCAGACAGAGGGGATGCTCAAGAAGGACACCAATCTGGCAGTCATGTTCCAGCAGCTGCAGCATACTGCCAGATTGGCTCCAGTGATGAGGAGGGAGGGGATGATGAGGTCAATGACTCCACGTGGGTGCCTAATAGGAGAGAGGAGGAGGAGGAGGATGAGGAGGAGGCACATCTCCAACGAGGCAGGATGCCCTTTGGTGGCCAGCGTAAGGGCAGTACACCGACGGAATCACACCGCAGAGCTCCGCCTGTGCAGGGCGCTGCCTCTGCCCGTCATTCAAAAAGTTCTTTGGTGTGGGCCTTTTTTGAGGCTAGTGCATCAGATCGCACAGCTGCTGTTTGCAACATATGTCTCAAGCGTATATCGCGTGGCCAAAACATCAGCCGCTTGGGTACCACATGCCTGACCAGACATATGTTGACCTGCCATGCAGCTCGTTGGCAAGCCTACCTCAAAGACCCACACCAAAGAACAAAGCGGACCTCTCCTTGCACCGCATCAGCTGGGATCTCCAACCCCACTATAACTTCAGTCCTCTCTGAAACATGCACTGAGAGGAATGAAGGTGTAGAATTAGGTGTGTCACAGCCAAGTACTTGCGCCCACTCTGCTAGCAGTACACCGACGTCCGATTCTAGCAGGCAAATTTCCCTGCCCCAGCTGCTGGACCGTCGAAAGAAGTTCACTCCCAGCCATCCACATGCCCAGCGGTTGAATGCTAGCTTGGCTAAATTGCTAGCGCTTCAACTGCTGCCTTTTCAGTTGGTAGACTCGGCCCCCTTCCGTGAGTTTGTGCAATGTGCGGTTCCTCAGTGGCAGGTTCCCAAACGCCACTTTTTCTCACGGAAGGCTATTCCGGCTCTCTACCGGCATGTGGAAGGCAATGTCTTGGCCTCGCTGGACAGGGCGGTCAGCGGTAAGGTGCATATTACCGCTGACTCATGGTCCAGCAGGCATGGACAGGGACGTTACCTTTCTTTCACGGCCCATTGGGTCACTCTTTTGGCAGCTGGGAAGGATTCAGGACAAGGTGCAGTAGTGTTGGAGGTTGTCCCACCGCCACGCCTCCAAAATGCTACTACTGGTTGTGACACACCTCTCTCCTCCACCCCCTCCTCTTCTTCTTCCTCCATGGCCTCTTCCTGTGGTTTGTCCTATGAACCAGCGGTGCTCCGTAGCCGTTCACGGGGCTACGCAAGTACGCAGGCAAAAAGATGCCATGCCGTGCTTGCGCTGGTGTGTTTGGGGGACAGAAGCCACACTGGGGCAGAGGTCCTGTCTGCTCTGCAGGGCCAGGCCGAGAGGTGGTTGACGCCACGCCAGCTTAAGCCAGGAATGGTGGTTTGCGACAATGGCACCAACCTCCTCTCCGCCCTCCGACAGGGACAACTGACCCATGTGCCCTGTGTGGCTCACGTCCTTAACCTGGTGGTGCAGCGGTTCTTGGGCAGGTACCCGGGCTTACAGGATGTCCTGAGGCAGGCCAGGAAAGTCTGTGTGCATTTCCGCAGATCTTATAATGCCAGTGCTCGCCTGGCTGAGCTGCAAAAGGAGTTGAACCTGCCCAAGAACCGCCTTATATGTGACATGCCCACCAGGTGGAACTCAACGTTGGCCATGCTGCAGCGGCTGCACACGCAGCAGAGGGCCATCAATGAGTACCTGTGCGACTACGGCACCAGGACAGGGTCAGGGGAGCTTGGTTTTTTTTCTCCACGCCAGTGGGGCATGATCAGGGATGCATGCACTGTCCTGGCACCATTTGAGGAGGCCACGAGGATGGTGAGCAGTGACAGTGCATGCATCAGTGACACTGTACCTCTTGTCCACCTGTTGGAGCACACGCTGCGTGGAATAATGGACAGGGCACTTGAGGCAGAACAGAGGCAGGAAGAGGAGGACTTCCTTGCCTCTCAAGGCCCCCTTTACCCAGACAGTGTTCCTTCTGTCCCACCCATCGCACAGGAAGAGGAGGAGGAGGAGGAGGAGGAGGAGGAGGATTGTGTCAGCATGGAGGTGGAGGCTGGCACTCAGCATCATCAGCAGCAGTCTTTTAGGGATGATTTACAGTCCCAAGAAACCAGTGGACTTGTACGTGGCTGGGAGGAGGTGGCTGCGGATCATGTCGTCCTTAGTGACCCAGAGGACTCCGGAGCGAATGCCTCAGCAAACCTACGCTGCATGGCCTCCCTGATCCTGCAAAGTCTGCGGAAGGATCCTCGTATTCTTCGGATCAAGGAGAGGGACCATTACTGGCTGGCCACTCTCCTTGATCCACGGTACAAGGGTAAGGTTGCGGACCTTATGTTACCGTCGCAGAGGGAGCAGAGGATGAGACAACTCCGGGAGGCCTTGCAGAAAGGTCTGTGCAACGCGTTCCCAGAGACTGGGAGGTTGCAAACTCCTGGTCCTGGACAACGAGTTGCTGAGGCTTCGGCCAGTCAAAGAAGGAGCGGTGGGGAAGGTGGCCGTCTGACCGATGCGTTCAGACAATTCTTTAGTCCGCAGCCCCAAAGTATGATTGGTTCCAGCAACCATCGCCAGCGTCTGATAAACATGGTGCAGGAATATCTAGGGGCAAGGTCAGACTTGGACACCTTCCCCACCGAAAATCCTCTGGCTTACTGGGTCTTGAGGATGGATCACTGGCCAGAGCTTGCACAGTATGCAATTGAGCTACTGGCCTGTCCTGCATCCAGCGTTCTTTCGGAACGCACATTCAGTGCTGCTGGAGGATTTGTCACGGATCACAGGGTGCGCCTGTCCACCGACTCGGTTGATCGACTGACTTTCATCAAGATGAACCAGTCTTGGATCACCACCAGCTACCACACACCTGATGCTGATATAACAGACTAATTGATTTTAAAATGTCACATCCCTTCAAGACTGATGCTGATGCTGAGTGCCTGTGCTGTTATGTTGACTGGCTATCCTCCTCCTCCGAGTCCTCAATGATACGATTGATGATGATAGCTTGGAAGATCATTTTTGTTTATGGGTGCCGCCACCAGTGCCTAACGCCCAATTTTTCAGCCCCTGTTTAACAGGGGCGTGTAATTACAATTTTTGAAGCAATACTTTGCAACAGGGCTCATTGCTGTGCTCCAAGTACAGTATCTGTGAGGAGTTGCAGTGTTGTGCCACCAGTGCCTAAGGCCCAATTTTTCAGCCCCTGTTTAACAGGGGCGTGTCATTACAATTTTTGAAGCAATACTTTGCAACAGGGCTCATTGCTGTGCTCCAAGTACAGTATCTGTGAGGGGTTGCAGTGTTGTGCCACCAGTGCCTAAGGCCCAATTTTTCAGCCCCTGTTCAACAGGGGCATGTAATTACAATTCTTGATCTAATAATTCACAGCAGGGCCCATTGCTGCACCCACCAAGAGTAACTGTCAGGGCTTACAGTGTTGTGGCACCAGCACCACCATCAAAGGCCCAATTTTTACTACCACTGTTCAACAATTATATGTAATTAAAATTCCTGATATAATAGTTGACAGCAGGGCGTTCCAGCACCAACCAAGAGTAACTGTGAGTGCTTACAGTGTTGTGCCAACACCAACAACTAAGGGGCCTATTTCTGCAGAGTATATACGGCAGGTCCCTACTTTCAAACATCCAACTTACAAACGACTCCTACTTGCAAACGCAAGAAGACAACAGGAAGTGAGAGGAAATCTACCACTAGGAAGGAAAATTCTCTCCTGTAAGAATAAATATGGGAGAAAGGTGTCTCCTCTGTACTGATGCTTTATCAGCAATCCTTGTTTCAAGAAAAACACCACATTTCAAAAACAGTTGTCATTGGGACGGAAAGTGAGGTGAAATGTTCTGAACAGGGGCACAGACAGCAAAACAAATGTTACAGGGGTGATAACCCTTACCTATGTTTTCCAAAAAGTTTAAAAATAGATTTTTGGGCTGGAGCTACACTTCAACAATGTACCTGTTCAAAATTACAAACAGATTCTACATAAGAACAAACCTACAGTCCCTGTCTTGTATGCACCGCCTGTATACGGCTGTTCAGAGTATATAGGGCCTTTTTTATTTTATGTGCGGGGTTCCCCTTAATATCCATACAAGACCCAAAGGGGCTGGTAATGGGCTGGGGTAGGGGGGGGGGGGTCATGGGGTAGCTATGCCATTTTTCTTAAAGAATTTCATCCATATTACCGGGACCAGACATTACATTAAAGCCGCAAGCAGTTTTAAATGGCTTTTTTTTCCTTTAGAAGTGTCATTTTGTGCAGGGACAGTTCTAAACACGGGAAACACGTGGCACTTCACAGGCATACTTTAGACACCCCCCAGGTACGATATTTAAAGGAATATTTGACTTTTTTTTTTTCACTTTATGCATCATTAAAATGACTGCTCCCGAAAAACGACCGTTTTTAAAACTTCTTTTTGCATTGATACATGTCCCCTGGTGCAGAACCCGGGTTCCCAAACCCTTTTTAGGACAATAACATGCATAATAGTTGTTATAATTAGCACTTTAGAATTCGAACGTTCGCATCCATTGTATTTAATAGGGTTCTAATGTTCGTTCGAACTTCCGGTCCGTTCGCGGGTTCTGGTGCGAACCGAACCCGGGGGTGTTCGGCTCATCACTAATAGTTACATAGTTACATAGTTACATAGTTAGTCAGGTTGAAAAAAGACAAAGTCCATCCAGTTCAACCATAAAAATAAAAAAAATATCGTGCAATCCCATATACCCAATTCTATACCCACAGTTGATCCAGAGGAAGGCAAAAAACCCCAGCAGAGCATGATCCAATTTGCTACAGCAGGGGAAAAAATTCCTTCCTGATCCCCCGAGAGGCAATCGGATTTACCCTGGATCAACTTTACCTAGAACTGTTAGTACTCAGTTATATTATGTACATTTAGGAAAGTATCCATGCCTTTCTTAAAGCAATCTACTGAGCTGGCCAGAACCACCTCTGCAGGGAGTCTGTTCCACATTTTCACAGCTCTTACTGTGAAGAAACCTTTCCACATTTGGAGATGAAATCTTTTTTCTTCTAGACGTAAAGAGTGCCCCCTTGTTCTCTGTGTTGACCGTAAAGTGAATAACTCATCACCAAGATCAATATATGGACCCCTTATATATTTGTACATGTTAATCATATCCCCCCTTATTCTCCTCTTATCAAGAGTGAATAAATTCAGCTCCTCTAATCTTTCTTCATAGCTGAGCTCCTCCATGCCTCTTATCAGTTTGGTTGCCCTTCTCTGCACTTTCTCCAGTTCCCCGATATGCTTTTTGAGAACTGGTGCCCAAAACTGAACTGCGTATTCCAGATGAGGCCTTACTAATGATTTGTACAGGGGCAAAATGATGTCTCTCTCTCTGGAGTCCATACCTCTCTTAATACAAGAAAGGACTTTGCTCGCTTTGGAAACCACAGCTTGGCATTGCATGCCATTATTGAGCTTATGATCTACCAAAACCCCCAGATCCTTTTCCACTACGGATCTCCCCAGTTGTACTCCCCCTAGTATGTATGATGCATTCATATTCTTAGCCCCCAAGTGCATAACTTAACATTTATCAACATTAAACCTCATCTGCCACATAGTCGCCCAATTAGACAGGGCATCGAGGTCGGCTTGTAAATTGGAGACATCCTGCAAGGACGTCATTCCACTGCATAGCTTGGTGTCATCTGCAAAGACAGAAATGTTACTTTTGATCTCAGACCCAATATCATTTATAAAGATATTAAAAAGTAAGGGTCCCAGCACTGAACCTTGGGGTACACCACTGATAACCTTAGACCATTCAGAGTAAGAATCATTAACTACTACTCTCTGAATTCTGTCTTTTAGCCAGTTTTCTATCCATTTACAAACTGATATTTCCAATCCTGTAGACTTTACCTTACACATGAGCCGTGTGTTCGGAACTGTATCAAACGCTTTTGCAAAATCCAAGTATACCACGTCCACAGCCACGCCTCTGTCCAAGGTTTTACTTACCTCTTCATAAAAAGAAATCAGGTTTGTCTGACAACTTCTGTCTTTCATGAATCCATGCTGTCTGTTGCTGAAATAGTTTTTTTCCAGCAAGAACTCATCTATGTGGTCTTTTATTAATCTCTCCAGTATCTTCCCAACTATGGAAGTTAAACTAACAGGTCTATAGTTACTTGGTAAAGACTTTGTTCCCTTTTTAAATATAGGCACCACATTGGCCCTGCGCCAATCCAGTGGTACTATTCCTGTCATTAATGAGTCCCTAAAAATTAGATACAATGGCTTTGAAATTACAGAGCTCAATTCTTTTAGGATCCGTGGGTGGATGCCATCTGGTCCAGGTGCTTTATCCACCTTTACTCTGTCTAAATATTTCTGGACCATATCACTTTTGAGCCATTGTGGATTTGGGGCTGTGTCACTACCACCCCCATTATGGACATGAACTCCCCCATGCTCCATTGTATACACAGAGCTGAAGAAAGTATTTAATAAATTAGCCTTTTCTTTGTCCCCAGTCACCCACTCTAGATTATTTTGTAAAGGGCCTACATGCTCAGACTTGACCTTTTTACTATTAATATATTTGAAGAATTTTTTGGGGTTTGTCCTACTATCTTTTGCAATCTGTCGTTCGTTTTGAATTTTTGCATCCTTGATTTCCTTTTTACATATCCTGTTATATTCTTTGTAACATTTAAACGACACTAGTGTTCCTTCATTTTTATATTTTTTTAAAAGCGCTTTTCTTATTGTTTATAGCTTTTTTAACTTTAACTGTGAGCCACATGGGTTTTATTTTTAGCCTTTTAAACTTATTGCCCATGGGAATATACTTTGCAGTGAGTTCACAAACAGCCTTTTTGAAGAATTCCCATTTCTGTTCTGTGCCCATTGATGCCAATTTTCCCTCCCAGTCTAAGTCCTGGAGAGCAGCCCTCATCCTTGGAAAATTTGCTTTATTGAAATTAAGTGTTTTTATCCTTCCTGCATGTATTTCTTGCTTACAGCTAACATCAAATGAAATCATGTTATGGTCACTGCTACCCAGGTGTTCCTTTATCTGAACATTAGTAATGTGCTCTGCATGGTTTGAGATTACCAGGTCCAACAGAGCATCATTCCTAGTTGGGGCCTCAATAAACTGGACCATAAAATTGTCCTGCAATAGGCTTATATATTTTTGCCCTTTAACTGTCCCAGCAGTGCCATTACTCCAGTCAATTTCTGGGTAGTTAAAATCCCCCATTATTATCACCGTCCCAGCCCTTGCAGCCCTTTCCATCTGTGCAAGGAGCTGAGTCTCCACCTCCTCATTAACATTGGGTGGTCTATAACAAACTCCAATGATTAACTTTGAACTACGCACATCTGTATGCAGTTCCACCCATAATGCTTCAGCCTCATCACACTCTCCATCAACCAGGTCCTCTTTCACTCTCGCTTTGAGATCACTTCTCACATAGAGACAGACCCCGCCACCTTTCCTTTTTGCCCTGTCTCTCCGAAAGAGTGCATAGCCAGGAATATTAATAATCCAGTCATGTGAGGATTGAACACAGCAGTTTGTATTTTCATTATCTGTTAATCCTGCTGGTACATCAATTACTTTTTCACTGCCAGTAATAAGACAATGTTGCTCCTTCTGTAGTAGAGATTGAAGAGTAGCATTGTCATGCTGTGGGGTAGTCTTACATGGACGTGTAGTTTTAAACAGACTTCAAGTAAGAGACAAATTAAAGCCTAACTGCAGCTAACATGTTTTAAGCAGTAACAGCAACAAAAAAGTTTTACCGATATAAATAAGGCTGTATTCACATTAGTGTAGTGCCTAAACATGCAAAAAAATGCTTGTTGTGCTATCTGTGCCATTAATTGTTATTGCCACCCCATACGCGGTAAACATGATGCACATTTTTACGCAAAAAACGTATGTCAAAAAGCTGCAGGAGCTTATTTGCCAAGTGAAGGGTACCCGGCTGAAATGAATTGACTACCCTATGCGTAGCATGCAAAAATGTGCCCATGTGCTGCTCTATGCCTTGTATGATATGTTGTGAATGGGGACTGAAAGCTGGCTGTTGTAAACACCCCATCAGTGGTATATAGTTTGTTCCAGCCCCTGTAAATGCTTCTTTTGTTGGACTACTTGGCCTAATAAAGGCAGAGGAAAAATAACATATCTTCTAGCAGGATCTACAGGTAATAAAATTACGGTTCAGAAAAAACGAAAATGGCTGCGATAACAGACTGCATAGAATGTAATTTTTACTTTGTCCACAGTTACACTTTAAGAAAAGAAATACAGAAATACCAATAATCAATAACTTTACTAGACTTCAATAATTCAAACCCAAAGGGGGAGATTTACTAAAACTGGTGCACACAGAATCTGGTGCAGCTGTTCATGGTAACCAATCAGGTTCTAACTTCAGCTTGTTCAAGTTTTGACAATTAGCCCTGGTTCACACTGGTGCGTTTTGACATGCGATTTGGCATGTCAAATCGCATGTCAAAACGGCGGTATTTGCCGCAAATTGCCGGCAATGACACCGTCCTAATCGGTGCGACGCCGCATCTGTGGCGCTGCACCGATTTCAAAAAGTAGTTTCTGTACTACTTTTTGTGATTTTGGCCCACGATTTACATTGACATCTGTGTAGAAACCTGCACAGATGTCTATGTAATCGTGGCCGAAATCGGGACTGACCAGCGGGAGTGAAATCGTGCGTGTTCAGCTGAACTCGCACGGCTTCACTCTCGCAGCCCAGTGTGAACCTGGGCTAAAACCTAGAAGCTGATTGGTTGCTATGCTCAGCTGCACCAGATTTTGTGTGCACCAGTTTTAGCTAAAAGCTAAACACAATACACAATGGGGTATCGGCCGGTTCAAAAAAAATGTCCCTCATTCAGCCCATGTGTATGTTGGTCTCTCCAACAGAAGCCGGCCAAGCCAAGTCGAGCATCCTGGAAAACCAGCAGCTGACCGACTCCCGATCAGCGACTGACCGACCGACCGAATCCCGAGCCGACCGAGCATGCTGGAAAACCAGCAGTCAACCGACTCCCGATCACCGCTCTCAGCCAATGGCAGGGAGCGCTGATCGGAGTGTTCTTTGGGGGGGTTGGCATTGGGGGGGGGGCGTCCCTCCGTCAGAACACCACAGCTCAGCGGGGGAAATCGCTGTACATACTTCAGATGGTTAGTACAGAGGCTGCGACCAGAGCTGACAGTTTTTTTTTTTCGGAAAAAAATTGTAGTTTATCAGGCATAAAGTCAAATAAGCATTTTTTTGCAAGTGTATTTGCTCCAGAGCTTAGTAAATGAGGTAAAGGTTCACTTTACTAAGAATACCCAATCACATGCAAGGAAAATAAAATGTATATCTATACTATATAGATAAAAATAAATAAATATATATATATATGTTTATTTTTTGGATCGTGGATTGGATAATGGAAGTCAGCAGAGTTGCACCTGATACAATAAGCTCTGGGGGGAATTCCCTTGCCAAGTGCAAATTCTTTTGCAAAGCGAACAGTCTATTTGCCTTTAGTAAATCAACTTCAATAGCTTTAATGCTTTGTGACTTTACTTTCGTGTATCAAGTATGGGGAGCCGGAGATCTGGTTTCACCTTGACTTTTCTGATCTGAATGCTTGTTCCAGTTCAGTGTTTCAAAAAAAAAAGGAAGTCAATGTTCACACTCCCGTTAACTGGTATGCCTATTCTATAGCATCACATTTACCACAGTATAAATGAATGAGGCCAATGAATGCACAATTAATGTCAACCTATCAAGCACATTGGATGTGCAGGGTCATTAGAGATTTATAAATATGCCCTTCTGACTTACTGCAGGATTTCATCATCAATTCCTAAGATGTGGAAACCTATATCACAAAGTCTGTTTTCCATTTAATTCGTTTAATGGTTCACGCACACTGAAGAAACCATTGTGCATTTAATACGGCTATTCATGATAAAGGAAAGGATAGGAACTAGTGACACATATGTTGGGCGCATTCTGATTTAATGAAGAAAACATTTGCTTAGTGTGACACTTGCCGGGGGCAGCTTGGTTTCTGTTGTGTACTGTGAGTGGCCTGGCCCCTATGTAGTTATAGGTCATCATTATGGGCTCATTTGTAGACAGTTAGAGAGGCTGGCGTCTGTGTATTAAGTCACAGCTGTGGTTGCTGTTACTAATATGCTAAGCTCTATTTTCCCATCATCCCCATTAACCTTCACAGCTAAAGGTAATTAACCATATCTGACGGAGAATATGTCATCAACCTGAAATGTGAATGGTTTGCTAGCATACAAGTAATGTTGCCAGGCCTTTTGTTTAAGATGCTGTGGAAAAGTAATACTATTAGCCTGGCTCCAATATCTCCAGGTCATTTTGAATCAGTTAGTTACCATAGTAAGTTTCAACCTCCCATTGCTGGCATTGAAATACTGGGCCATAATATCTTCCCCATTGACCAAATGGAAAGCTCTCCACTATCCGTAATAACAGCATCCAAACACACACATGCTCTCATAGACCCAAGTTTCTGGAAAGAAAGGCAAATTCCATAATTGAGAGTGGCAACATTTTAGAGTGTAGAGGGTGTTTTACATAAAACGGAGAATAGGCTATGATTTATCTTGTTCCTCTAAATTAAATCACTGGGGCTGTACAATAGGATTAGACTGCCTAAAGAGACCATGTCATTAACCTAAAGCAGATCTTCACCCATACATTAAAAGTCCCCCCTGTCCACCCCCCTCCACTTCACTACCTGTATAGCGGCTTTTTTTATTTTTAGTTGTTTACCTTTTTTTTCAGAAAAAGGGATTGGCCCTGCGCCCAATACATACTATCCGTTTAGGCGAACGTCACATATCTCAGGAGGCCTTAGTGTTTCATTCACAGAAGAGTAGGTGGGGGTGAGCCGGTCATCGGGAGGCCCACCGACTGAACCCAGAAGAGCCGGCAGGATTCCCAATGACGTCACACACAAACATGGTGGCTGAGAAGAGGGTTTCAGCAGGACAACGCTGGATCTGCATGATAGGTAAGTGTCCAAACTGTCGAGAACCCGTCACAAGGTAAGCAGCGATTAAAAAAAAAGATCCACTTTAAAAAAATTGCTGGTGAACTTTTCATACTGACTTGCAATGTTCCTTTAAACTTGCTAGCAAATGTGACTAATTCAGGTAAATTCATTTCCCTAGCACAGCCCTCTCCCTCCTGCATGTCATAGCCCTCTCCTCTTTTAGGAGTATCTCATTAAGCCTCGTGCACCCAGGCGTATGAATTTATGCTCCAAATATGCTAAAAAAAATTCTGCCAGAAGTTGGGAGAAAATGCCTCTAATGCTGCATATGTATGCACGTTTATGAGCTGAGAATAAACGCATTATACTAGCAAGAATAATCATTTATTCTGACTACTGAAATAAATGTACACTCCTGCGCATTAATGCGCGTTTATGTGTGCACGTGCATAAATTATGTTTGTAAGCTCCTCTCCAAATGCAGCTGTGGTGCATTTTTTTATGCCTCTAAACACTGCTTTTAAAATACTGATCTAAAAGCCTGATGTGCATGGCCACATAGGCTAATATAAAACTGGGTTTAGAGGCATAAAAAATATGCTGTATGCCTGTAAAAGAGGCATTTTTTCTGCCCATGTGCGTGAGGCCATACGGTCTGTGCTGGCTGAGCATCTCCACCCCTTTTATGTAGCTGCAGGAGAGAGAATAAGCGAGAATACTATATATAAAATGTCATTCAAGTGAAAGCCCTGAGTTTGTTGGGGCTGATGACATCACATCTAAGATGCCGGAGCACAGCAGCATTCTTAGCTGTTTTGGAAGTTTACACAGGGGAGGTTTTTACAGGTAAATAACATGTATAAAATACGTTAATTAGACATATATTATTATGGTAAGATTGTGGTTTAATTTTTTTATTTTATATAGTGCATTTCCTCCTGGGGGCTCAAAGTACTCAGGAGGTAAGGCAGCCATTTTGGACACACTCAATTGAGCCAATTAACCTACCAGCATGTCTTTGGAGGGTGGGAGGAAACTGGAGTACCTGGAGGAAACCCACACAAGCACAGGGAGAACATGCAAACTCCTTCTTGGGATTCAAATGAAGCACCCTAGTGCTGCAAGGTGGAAGTGCTAACCATTAAGCCAATGTGCTTCAGTATTCAAATGAACGGTCTGGCAACAAGGTCTCTTTAACTTAGTTAGGTCTCTATTAAACACATCTATCTAAGACTTGCCCATTTATACTAGATTCTGCTGAGACCCCTTCCTGCTGGTATGTAGCTCTCGACCCTGCTCACTTAACTTTTAACGTATAGGGCAACTAGCTCCCAACTGTCCTTCAAGTGGAGGGACTGTTCCTTTTTTGGAGCTAAATCCCTTTATTTACCTCAGTAAAGTCTGTTGGTTGTATATAATATATATGTAAAGAATGTATTATTTAAAGGAGAAGTACAGCCAAAGCTCGTTTGGCTGTACTTCTGCTGTGGATCACAGGAGTGCGGTTCGTTCTGCATTCCTGTGAAGCCCGCTGTCGGCTGACATCACAGAGCCGGTCCAGGCTCGGGAAAGATCATGACCATATGGTCGAGATCCACTCACATGCCTGAACCGGCATCCGGCTCAGCCTCTCAGCGAGCCGCTGAGAGGCTGAGCCGGCTGCTTCTGGCCCCTCCACAGCCCAGCACTCCAGTAAAAACGGGGGGGGGGCTGAGCAGACAGCGGTGACAGACATCAGCTCTCTGCTCAGGGAGCTCTAAGAACCGAGCGATCAGAGGTGTTTGGTCGCTCGGTTCTCAGTCTTAGAGCTGATGGGGGATAGATGCAGCACCGGACCAATGCTGCATCCACCTAGGTAAGTATGGTTAAAAAAAAAAAGAATTCCCATACATCTCTTTTAACCAAAGGTGTTTTACTTCATTACACCTTTCAGAAAACCTCCATAATATAAAATGTATATTTTGAAAAAACAGTAGAAAGGAAAAAATGGGAAAAAAGTACTATTTGGTTAAACTAATCCCTTTTGTTTATTCGTTTTTATGCCCTGCATAACTGGAGGCATGGAAGGATTAGTCCTTTTCCAGCATACATTGTACAGGAATGTGTCCTTTCTTTTAATCTCAGAAAGTTTAGAGGTATATGGGCATTTTTCATGAATAACAGTATTCCTGGTTAGTAACATCCAAGCATTGGGCAGTAATCATGACTTTCTGCCTGACTGGCACGGAGACATGGAGATTGTTTCTCCAATTTCCTCTTAACACTGAAAAACAACTAAGGCTAGGCTAAGGTTGGGACTTTAAATGAGGCAATAGCTATATATACCTCCATCCCGGGTAGATTGAACAAGATTACTAAAGGGTGGGACTTTAAATGAAGCATGCTGTTAACTGAAGGAACCAATCAATGTAAACATAGTTTATTGAAGCAAAAAGGGGTATACATACGCATGTAAAATAGTAACATTTTATAATAGTAGGTCATAATATAAGAGGCTGCACAGTGCATGGTAATACACAATTGTCTCCACATATATATAGTAACAGACCTTAGGCATGTAGACCGAAATTGCAGTGGTAACATGTAAATGAGGTAACAATGTTGAATCGGTTCATTGTAGTAAAATACAGATATTAAACATAAAACTGTGACGTAGCATCATATCAAAGCTCTACGCGTTTCGTGGTTATTTACCACTCATCGGGAGCAGATGCACAGTATGGGGGTATCTATAATGAGATAGAAAAGCCACAATGATATAATAGTATAAAAATTATAAACTAGTAGAAACACAGAAGAAAGAGGGGGAACAAATAAGGTCCCAAACACTCTCACCTCTCTGTATTGTAGGGGTACAATTGTAGGATGATATCGAAGGTATCGGGCAACTATAGAAGGCATCATCCCCGGGAGCTGAGACGGTGGTGCCCATGGCACGGCAGTAACACCAGCAGCCAGTGGTAGGAATAGGAGAAAAGTAGCTGGTTGTCAGCTGGGGTAAAAATAAAGTGATATAGTTCACTGTATGGACGCATTCCCAGTGGTATCTGTGGAATGAAGAGAGTAGACCATTTGTTAAACTGTAAAGGGATTAAAGTACTAGGGAGCAAGAGTATGAAGTGACTGGACAAAAAGCAAAAATTGAATGAAGTGACCATAAGTGAGCAAAGGTATAAGTGAAAACCAGGAAAGCATTGTAAGTGGTAAAAAAGTGAGACAAGGTACCTGCAGGGGTAAGTAGGAGAGGGATTCCAAGGTGCAAACGTGTCAGCCACATAGGACAAACTAGAGTGATGGTGCTGGGTAGGGATGAGCTCGGTGTTCGAGTCGAACATACGTTCGACTCGAACATCGGCTGTTCGATCGTTCGACGAAGATCGAACGATTTGGGCCGTTCGCGCCTAATTCGAGTGACGCGAATGGCCCACAATGCACTACGCCATCGCAGTGTCATCCAGGCGCTGTGATTGGCCAAGCATGCACTGTGACCCCGCATGCTTGGCCAATCACAGCGCCGGCAGCGAGGAGAGCAATGATTGGCCACAGGCAGGATGCCTGTGGCCAATTATTGCTGAGGGTGTTTAGTACACGCCCCACACTATAAAAGGCCGCCAGCACGGCGGCCTAGTGTAGTGTGTTCCGGAGCAGGGAAAGAGAAGCATAGGCAGGGACAGTGACATTTTTTTTTCTTGCTTAACCTGGATTCCTTTAGTTTAGGGAAAGAGAAGGATAGGTAGGGAGAGTGTCAGTGTGTTTTACTGTGCGAATCCTTGTTTCTAGGGACAGGGAAGGACAGTGAGGGAAATTCTCCTTGTGCTATAGTGTGCTAAAGCATTGATCATCAACCATCTTTAAAAAATCATTTTTTCTAGGGACAGAAAACTATAGGTAGGGAGAGTGTCAGTGTGATTTACTGTGATAATCCTTGTTTCTAGGGACAGGGAAGGACAGTGAGGGAAATTCTCCTTGTGCTATAGTGTGCTAAAGCATTGATCATCAACCATCTTTAAAAAAACATTTTTTCTAGGGACAGAAAACTATAGGTACGGAGAGTGTCAGTGTGTTTTACTGTGCTAATCCTTGTTTCTAGGGACAGGGAAGGACAGTGAGGGAAATTCTCCTTGTGCTATAGTGTGCTAAAGCATTGATCATCAACCGTCTTTAAAAAATCATTTTTTCTAGGGACAGAAAACTATAGGTAGGGAGAGTGTCAGTGTGTTTTACTGTGCGAATCCTTGTTTCTAGGGACAGGGAAGGACAGTGAGGGAAATTCTCCTTGTGCTATAGTGTGCTAAAGCATTGATCATCAACCATCTTTAAAAAAACATTTTTTCTAGGGACAGAAAACTATAGGTAGGAAGAGTGTCAGTTTCTTTCACTGTGATAATCCTTGTTTCTAGGGACAGGGAAGGACAGTGAGGGAAATTCTCCTTGTGCTATAGTGTGCTAAAGCATTGATCATCAACCATCTTTAAAAAATCATTTTTTCTAGGGACAGAAAACTATAGGTAGGGAGAGTGTCAGTGTGTTTTACTGTGATAATCCTTGTTTCTAGGGACAGGGAAGGACAGTGAGGGAAATTCTCCTTGTGCTATAGTGTGCTAAAGCATTGATCATCAACCATCTTTAAAAAAACATTTTTTCTAGGGACAGAAAACTATAGGTAGGAAGAGTGTCAGTTTCTTTCACTGTGATAATCCTTGTTTCTAGGGACAGGGAAGGACAGTGAGGGAAATTCTCCTTGTGCTATAGTGTGCTAAAGCATTAATCATCAACCATCTTTAAAAAAACTTTTTTTCTAGGGACAGAAAACTATAGGTAGGAAGAGTGTCAGTTTCTTTCACTGTGATAATCCTTGTTTCTAGGGACAGGGAAGGACAGTGAGGGAAATTCTCCTTGTGCTATAGTGTGCTAAAGCATTGATCATCAACCGTCTTTAAAAAAACATTTTTTCTAGGGACAGAAAACTATAGGTAGGAAGAGTGTCAGTTTCTTTCACTGTGATAATCCTTGTTTCTAGGGACAGGGAAGGACAGTGAGGGAAATTCTCCTTGTGCTATAGTGTGCTAAAGCATTGATCATCAACCGTCTTTAAAAAAAAAAATTTCTAGGGACAGAAAACTATAGGTAGGAAGAGTGTCAGTTTCTTTCACTGTGATAATCCTTGTTTCTAGGGACAGGGAAGGACAGTGAGGGAAATTCTCCTTGTGCTATAGTGTGCTAAAGCATTGATCATCAACCATCTTTAAAAAAACATTTTTTCTAGGGACAGAAAACTATAGGTAGGAAGAGTGTCAGTTTCTTTCACTGTGATAATCCTTGTTTCTAGGGACAGGGAAGGACAGTGAGGGAAATTCTCCTTGTGCTATAGTGTGCTAAAGCATTGATCATCAACCGTCTTTAAAAAAAAAATTTTTCTAGGGACAGAAAACTATAGGTAGGAAGAGTGTTAGTTTCTTTCACTGTGATAATCCTTGTTTCTAGGGACAGGGAAGGACAGTGAGGGAAATTCTCCTTGTGCTATAGTGTGCTAAAGCATTGATCATCAACCGTCTTTAAAAAATCATTTTTTCTAGGGACAGAAAACTATAGGTAGGGAGAGTGTCAGTGTGATTTACTGTGCGAATCCTTGTTTCTAGGGACAGGGAAGGACAGTGAGGGAAATTCTCCTTGTGCTATAGTGTGCTAAAGCATTGATCATCAACCATCTTTAAAAAATCATTTTTTCTAGGGACAGAAAACTATAGGTAGGGAGAGTGTCAGTGTGTTTTACTGTGATAATCCTTGTTTCTAGGGACAGGGAAGGACAGTGAGGGAAATTCTCCTTGTGTTATAGTGTGCTAAAGCATTGATCATCAACCATCTTTAAAAAAACATTTTTTCTAGGGACAGAAAACTATAGGTAGGAAGAGTGTCAGTTTCTTTCACTGTGATAATCCTTGTTTCTAGGGACAGGGAAGGACAGTGAGGGAAATTCTCCTTGTGCTATAGTGTGCTAAAGCATTAATCATCAACCATCTTTAAAAAAACTTTTTTTCTAGGGACAGAAAACTATAGGTAGGAAGAGTGTCAGTTTCTTTCACTGTGATAATCCTTGTTTCTAGGGACAGGGAAGGACAGTGAGGGAAATTCTCTTTGTGCTATAGTGTGCTAAAGCATTGATCATCAACCGTCTTTAAAAAAACATTTTTTCTAGGGACAGAAAACTATAGGTAGGAAGAGTGTCAGTTTCTTTCACTGTGATAATCCTTGTTTCTAGGAACAGGGAAGGACAGTGAGGGAAATTCTCCTTGTGCTATAGTGTGCTAAAGCATTGATCATCAACCGTCTTTAAAAAAAAAAAATTCTAGGGACAGAAAACTATAGGTAGGAAGAGTGTCAGTTTCTTTCACTGTGATAATCCTTGTTTCTAGGGACAGGGAAGGACAGTGAGGGAAATTCTCCTTGTGTTATAGTGTGCTAAAGCATTGATCATCAACCGTCTTTAAAAAATCATTTTTTCTAGGGACAGAAAACTATAGGTAGGGAGAGTGTCAGTGTGTTTTACTGTGCGAATCCTTGTTTCTAGGGACAGGGAAGGACAGTGAGGGAAATTCTCCTTGTGCTATAGTGTGCTAAAGCATTGATCATCAACCATCTTTAAAAAATCATTTTTTCTAGGGACAGAAAACTATAGGTAGGGAGAGTGTCAGTGTGTTTTACTGTGCGAATCCTTCTTTCTAGGGACAGGGAAGGACAGTGAGGGAAATTCTCCTTGTGCTATAGTGTGCTAAAGCATTGATCATCAACCATCTTTAAAAAATCATTTTTTCTAGGGACAGAAAACTATAGGTAGGGAGAGTGTCAGTGTGTTTTACTGTGATAATCCTTGTTTCTAGGGACAGGGAAGGACAGTGAGGGAAATTCTCCTTGTGCTATAGTGTGCTAAAGCATTGATCATCAACCATCTTTAAAAAAACATTTTTTCTAGGGACAGAAAACTATAGGTAGGAAGAGTGTCAGTTTCTTTCACTGTGATAATCCTTGTTTCTAGGGACAGGGAAGGACAGTGAGGGAAATTCTCCTTGTGCTATAGTGTGCTAAAGCATTAATCATCAACCATCTTTAAAAAAACTTTTTTTCTAGGGACAGAAAACTATAGGTAGGAAGAGTGTCAGTTTCTTTCACTGTGATAATCCTTGTTTCTAGGGACAGGGAAGGACAGTGAGGGAAATTCTCCTTGTGCTATAGTGTGCTAAAGCATTGATCATCAACCGTCTTTAAAAAAACATTTTTTCTAGGGACAGAAAACTATAGGTAGGAAGAGTGTCAGTTTCTTTCACTGTGATAATCCTTGTTTCTAGGGACAGGGAAGGACAGTGAGGGAAATTCTCCTTGTGCTATAGTGTGCTAAAGCATTGATCATCAACCGTCTTTAAAAAAAAAAATTTCTAGGGACAGAAAACTATAGGTAGGAAGAGTGTCAGTTTCTTTCACTGTGATAATCCTTGTTTCTAGGGACAGGGAAGGACAGTGAGGGAAATTCTCCTTGTGCTATAGTGTGCTAAAGCATTGATCATCAACCGTCTTTAAAAAAACATTTTTTCTAGGGACAGAAAACTATAGGTAGGAAGAGTGTCAGTTTCTTTCACTGTGATAATCCTTGTTTCTAGGAACAGGGAAGGACAGTGAGGGAAATTCTCCTTGTGCTATAGTGTGCTAAAGCATTGATCATCAACCGTCTTTAAAAAAAAAAAATTCTAGGGACAGAAAACTATAGGTAGGAAGAGTGTCAGTTTCTTTCACTGTGATAATCCTTGTTTTTAGGGACAGGGAAGGACAGTGAGGGAAATTCTCCTTGTGTTATAGTGTGCTAAAGCATTGATCATCAACCGTCTTTAAAAAATCATTTTTTCTAGGGACAGAAAACTATAGGTAGGGAGAGTGTCAGTGTGTTTTACTGTGCGAATCCTTGTTTCTAGGGACAGGGAAGGACAGTGAGGGAAATTCTCCTTGTGCTATAGTGTGCTAAAGCATTGATCATCAACCATCTTTAAAAAATCATTTTTTCTAGGGACAGAAAACTATAGGTAGGGAGAGTGTCAGTGTGTTTTACTGTGCGAATCCTTCTTTCTAGGGACAGGGAAGGACAGTGAGGGAAATTCTCCTTGTGCTATAGTGTGCTAAAGCATTGATCATCAACCATCTTTAAAAAATCATTTTTTCTAGGGACAGAAAACTATAGGTAGGGAGAGTGTCAGTGTGTTTTACTGTGATAATCCTTGTTTCTAGGGACAGGGAAGGACAGTGAGGGAAATTCTCCTTGTGCTATAGTGTGCTAAAGCATTGATCATCAACCATCTTTAAAAAAACATTTTTTCTAGGGACAGAAAACTATAGGTAGGAAGAGTGTCAGTTTCTTTCACTGTGATAATCCTTGTTTCTAGGGACAGGGAAGGACAGTGAGGGAAATTCTCCTTGTGCTATAGTGTGCTAAAGCATTAATCATCAACCATCTTTAAAAAAACTTTTTTTCTAGGGACAGAAAACTATAGGTAGGAAGAGTGTCAGTTTCTTTCACTGTGATAATCCTTGTTTCTAGGGACAGGGAAGGACAGTGAGGGAAATTCTCCTTGTGCTATAGTGTGCTAAAGCATTGATCATCAACCGTCTTTAAAAAAACATTTTTTCTAGGGACAGAAAACTATAGGTAGGAAGAGTGTCAGTTTCTTTCACTGTGATAATCCTTGTTTCTAGGGACAGGGAAGGACAGTGAGGGAAATTCTCCTTGTGCTATATTGTGCTAAAGCATTGATCATCAACCATCTTTAAAAAAACATTTTTTCTAGGGACAGAAAACTATAGGTAGGAAGAGTGTCAGTTTCTTTCACTGTGATAATCCTTGTTTCTAGGGACAGGGAAGGACAGTGAGGGAAATTCTCCTTGTGCTATAGTGTGCTAAAGCATTGATCATCAACCGTCTTTAAAAAAACTTTTTTTCTAGGGACAGAAAACTATAGGTAGGAAGAGTGTCAGTTTCTTTCACTGTGATAATCCTTGTTTCTAGGGACAGGGAAGGACAGTGAGGGAAATTCTCCTTGTGCTATAGTGTGCTAAAGCATTGATCATCAACCGTCTTTAAAAAAACATTTTTTCTAGGGACAGAAAACTATAGGTAGGAACAGTGTCAGTTTCTTTCACTGTGATAATCCTTGTTTCTAGGGACAGGGAAGGACAGTGAGGGAAATTCTCCTTGTGCTATAGTGTGCTAAAGCATTGATCATCAACCGTCTTTAAAAAAACATTTTTTCTAGGGACAGAAAACTATAGGTAGGAAGAGTGTCAGTTTCTTTCACTGTGATAATCCTTGTTTCTAGGGACAGGGAAGGACAGTGAGGGAAATTCTCCTTGTGCTATAGTGTGCTAAAGCATTGATCATCAACCGTCTTTAAAAAAACATTTTTTCTAGGGACAGAAAACTATAGGTAATGTGACAGCAGGAAGGTAAAGTCACCTGGTTGCATCCAGGGGGGTAGATATATTTCTCCCAGATTCAGGCTTTATGCCGACTTATACAACTAGGGAGGGAGTTGATGAAGCCCAGCTGAGGCTAGTGGGCTCATGGATGATTCATACCTCTAGGGAGAGTGCTGGGCGTCGTGCAGGCAGGGAGTTGATGAGACCAGCTGAAGCTTGTCAGCTCGTTTAAGGCCTCTATAAAAACTCCCAGATTCATTAGGTGTTTGCTCATGCCTGGACCCAGACCTGTGTGGACTGTCTAGGGAGAGTGAACCCCTGTGCGGTGAGACAAAGCCTGTGTGGCTATTTGTTTGGACATTTACTAAACCAGGGACTTAGGGACTAGGACAGCACCAGGTTGATCCCAGTTGTTAGTTAGGAAACCTGCATGTTTAGTCAGAGGTCAAGCTGACCAGGGTTTATTTTGTTTATGTTTCTTTTTGCTTTGCTGTGTTTTTTGTCACTGTAAATAGAGAAATAAACCGCACCTTTTTGATCTTGAAAACCACAACCTCCGTCTGCTGGGCCTGTTTTTGTGTGGGGAGCCCATCCAGGGGAACACACACACCCGCTGCCGAGCTAACCCCCCCACAGTTGGTGGAGAACCAGTGGCAGTTTTTTTTTAAGCCAGCATGGAGGAGATACTGAAACAGCTGGCTCTAGCAAATGCCAATCAACAGCAGACAAATGCAGGTTTGCAAAAGAGCCTTGCAGCTCAACAACAGAGCTTCGCAGCCCAGCAGCAAGCTCATCAACAGAGCCTTGCAGCCCAGCAGCAATCTGAGGCCCGCTTCATAGACCTGTTACAGAAGCAAGAGCAGAGACTACAACAAATGGAAGCAGTAATGCAGCAACGTCCGCAGACCAGTGAGGAAAGCCGTCCCACTAATACCGCGTCCTTTGGGGTGAGTCGTTTATTGACAAAAATGACTGGAGAGGATGATCCAGAGGTATTTTTGACCACATTTGAAAGGACTGCTGAAAGAGAAAAGTGGCCTGAGGAGCAGTGGGCTGGACTGGTGGCTCCTCTGTTAACTGGTGAATCGCAGAAGGCTTACTATGACCTAGAGCCTGACCAAGCAAAAGACTATGTGATGCTAAAAGCTGAAATATTGGCAAGGCTGGGTGTCACCCTGGCTGTCCGGGCTCAGCGTGTGCATAACTGGACTTTCCAGCTTGGAAAACCCCCCAGGTCTCAAATGTATGATCTCATTCACCTGAGCAGGAAGTGGCTACAGCCAGAGACTTTGTCCGCACCAGAGATTGTGGAACGTGTTGTAATGGATCGGTTTTTGAGAGCTCTTCCTACTGCCATCCAAAAGTGGGTAAGCCATGGAGACCCAGAGACGGCCGGTGGTCTTGTGGATCGTGTAGAGAAATACTTGGCTACAGAGAACCTGACGGCCTCTTCCAGAGACTCTCGGACTTTCCACCCTAAGACCAGACCATCCCCAGGGGCGGATAAGAGGATTCCAAGGGGTGAGGGTGGAGAGAGTGAGAGGGTGGGAGCTCTACCCAAAGTTTGGCGAGAACAGCCTGGGAAGTCAGGGGCTCAAGAGGCAGCCAAAAGGATTGTTTGCTACCGCTGCCGGCAAGCGGGACATATTGCAGCAAATTGCCCGGTTGTGGAGGAACCCATGCAATGTGACTTTCTGACGGACCGACGTCAGTCGCTGTGTGCGACAGTCGCATGCACTGCCATTCGGGGAACTGAGAAACATTTATGCAAAATGTGTATTAATGGTAGAAATGTTGTGGTATTGCTGGATTCAGGTAGCCTTGTGACCCTGATAAAGGCTGAATTAGTTAAAACAGAGGTCTCTGGGAATAGCAAGGTAGCTGTTATTTGTGTGCATGGGGACACCCGAGAGTATCCAGTGACTACAGTGTGTTTCGAGACCCCCAAAGGTACCCTCTCTCATCCAGTGGGGTTAGTATCTCAATTACCGCATGATGCCATTGTGGGAAGGGATTTTCCGAAGTTCTGGGAACTGTGGGATGATCCTGAGCCCCCCACTGGTGCCCCTATGTACCAGGAATGTGATAGCCAGAACTCCTCTGAGAGTGGTGAGGACTCTCCAGAATTTCCCTTGTCAGTATTGGCAGGGGAGACTCAAGAAACTGGAGAGGAGCCCACCTCCTCAGACGAAAACCTACCGTCTGTGGAGTTTTCTGATCTTGAGGTTCACAGGGAAAATTTTGCCACAGAACAGTTAAAAGACCCCGCCCTAATAAAGGCACGGGAAAACGTAGTGGAAATAGATGGCGAGTTAGTGAACCCAGATAATACCTGCACTTACCCATACTTCAGCGTAGAGAAGGACCTACTGTATCGGGTGGCAAAAAGGGCAGAAGAAACCGTTGAGCAGCTTGTGGTGCCCAAACCTTACAGGAAGTTGGTGTTGGAGTTGGCCCATGGGCACATTCTTGGAGGTCATCTGGGGACAGAGAAAACCCGAGAGAGGGTATTACAGAGATTCTATTGGCCTGGGGTGATGAAGGACATAGAAAATTATTGTTCCTCCTGCCCTGTGTGTCAGAGGTCGGCCCCGATGCCACATTTCCGTAGCCCGCTGGTCCCTCTACCCATCATTGAGGTCCCGTTTGAGAGAATCGCAATGGATTTGGTAGGTCCTATAATCAAGTCCGCTAGGGGGCACCAGTACATATTGGTTATAATGGACTATGCCACCCGTTATCCAGAAGCGATCCCTCTCAGAAATACCTCGGCCAAAACCATAGCCAAAGAGCTATCTCTTGTTTTTAGCCGGGTGGGTATTTGTAAAGAACTGCTTACGGACCAAGGTACACCCTTTATGTCCCGGGTTATGAAAGAGCTGTGTAAATTGTTCAAAGTGACGCAATTGCGTACATCTGTGTATCACCCCCAAACCAATGGGCTGGTTGAAAGATTCAACAAAACCCTAAAACAAATGTTGAAGAAAGTGGTGGATAGAGATGGAAAGGATTGGGACTGTCTACTTCCTTATTTGATGTTTGCTATTAGGGAGGTGCCCCAATCCTCTACGGGATTCTCCCCCTTTGAGTTACTGTATGGGAGACACCCAAGAGGGCTGTTGGATATTGCCAAGGAAACTTGGGAAAGTGAGAGTTCTCCCCACAGGAGTGTGATTGAGCATGTCGCCCTGATGCAAGATCGAATTGCACAGGTAATGCCCATCGTGAAGGAACATTTGGCCCAAGCGCAGTTGGCACAGCAGAGAGTGTACAACCGTGGAGCCAAGACCCGTACCTTTTCCCCGGGGGATAGGATATTGGTACTTGTCCCTACGGTTGAAAGTAAATTCCTTGCCAAATGGCAAGGCCCCTACGAGATAATGGAAAAAGTGAGCGAAGTGAATTACAAGGTCAGACAACCAGGAAGGCGAAAGCCCGAACAGATCTATCACGTTAATCTGTTGAAAGCCTGGAGGGATAGAGAGTCCCTAGTCGCAGAAACTTGGTCACCAGCTCAAACTGGTTGCGTGATTCCGGAGGTTGGAATAGCAGCCACCTTGTCACAACCCCAACAACAGGAGGTGAAGGAGTTTGTGCTTCGCAACTAGGAGGTGTTCTCTGAGCTGCCGGGACAAACATCTGGGGTAGAGCATGATATTATTACCCCGCCCGGTGAAAGGGTGAAGTTAAAACCCTATCGGATCCCAGAGGCCCGACGGGAGGCAATACGGGAGGAAGTACAGAAAATGCTGAACTTAGGGGTGATAGAGGAGTCCCAAAGTGATTGGTCTAGTCCCATTGTGCTGGTGCCTAAACCGGATGGGAGCTGGCGATTTTGTAACGATTTTCGTCAGTTGAACAAAGTTACAAAATTTGACACCTACCCCATGCCACGTATAGATGAGTTGATCGACCGGCTGGGAACAGCCCGATACATGACGACTCTTGACCTCACAAAAGGGTATTGGCAAATTCCCCTGGCCAAGTCGGCCAAAGAGAAAACCGCATTTGTAACCCCAGACGGGGCGTTCCAATATAAGAGAATGCCGTTCGGGTTACAGAATGCGCCGGCCACATTCCAGCGGAAAATGGACCAGATACTGAGGCCCCATCGGAAGTATGCTGCGGCTTACCTGGATGACGTAATTGTCCATAGCACAGATTGGGCCTCACATCTGCCAAAAGTGCACGCAGTCCTAGACTCTGTCCGGGAAGCGGGGTTTACGGCTAACCCCAAGAAGTGTACCATTGGGCAGGAGGAGGCCAAATATCTTGGGTACACCATTGGCAGGGGAGTAATAAAACCCCAACTCAACAAAGTCGAGGCCATCCAGAGTTGGCCACGTCCCAACAGCAAGAAGCAGGTACGAGCCTTTCTGGGAATCGCGGGTTATTATCGGCGCTTCATTCCCCACTTTGCTTCTAAGGCTGTGCCCCTAACCAACCTGATGAAAGGGAAAGGGTCGGTCATGATTAAATGGACCCCCGAGGCTGAGGCAGCATTCCAATTCTTGAAACAAGCCTTATGTAGCCAGCCAGTGTTGTACTCACCCGACTTCTCTAAAGACTTTGTCGTACAAAGTGATCCGTCAGATGTGGGGTTAGGAGCAGTATTGTCCCAGGTCTGGAACGGGGAAGAGCACCCAGTCATTTACCTCAGCAGGAAGTTGAAGTCCCATGAGGTAAATTACGCCACGGTTGAAAAGGAGTGTTTAGCGGTGAAGTGGGCTCTAGATTCCCTTCGGTACTATCTGCTAGGTAGGCACTTTGACATGGTTACGGATCACGCTCCGTTAAAGTGGATGGCTCAAAACAAGGAGACAAATAGAAGAGTGAATAGGTGGTTCCTGGCCCTACAGGAATTCAACTTCACAGTAAAGCATCGCCCTGGCGTTCAAATGGGGAATGTGGATGCTTTGTCTCGAGTACATGAATGCCTGATTGCTGGTGTTCCAACCCCAAGGTTAAAACAAGAGGGGGGGGGTATGTGACAGCAGGAAGGTAAAGTCACCTGGTTGCATCCAGGGGGGTAGATATATTTCTCCCAGATTCAGGCTTTATGCCGACTTATACAACTAGGGAGGGAGTTGATGAAGCCCAGCTGAGGCTAGTGGGCTCATGGATGATTCATACCTCTAGGGAGAGTGCTGGGCGTCGTGCAGGCAGGGAGTTGATGAGACCAGCTGAAGCTTGTCAGCTCGTTTAAGGCCTCTATAAAAACTCCCAGATTCATTAGGTGTTTGCTCATGCCTGGACCCAGACCTGTGTGGACTGTCTAGGGAGAGTGAACCCCTGTGCGGTGAGACAAAGCCTGTGTGGCTATTTGTTTGGACATTTACTAAACCAGGGACTTAGGGACTAGGACAGCACCAGGTTGATCCCAGTTGTTAGTTAGGAAACCTGCATGTTTAGTCAGAGGTCAAGCTGACCAGGGTTTATTTTGTTTATGTTTCTTTTTGCTTTGCTGTGTTTTTTGTCACTGTAAATAGAGAAATAAACCGCACCTTTTTGATCTTGAAAACCACAACCTCCGTCTGCTGGGCCTGTTTTTGTGTGGGGAGCCCATCCAGGGGAACACACACACCCGCTGCCGAGCTAACCCCCCCACAGTAGGAAGAGTGTCAGTTTCTTTCACTGTGATAATCCTTGTTTCTAGGGACAAGGAAGGACAGTGAGGGAAATTCTCCTTGTGCTATAGTGTGCTAAAGCATTCCTCATCAACCATCTTTGAAATCCTTGTTTTTTGGACAGTCAGGGAAATTGTCGTTGTGCTATTCTGTGCGAAAGCAATCATCCTCAACCATATTTAGAAATCCTTAAGTAAAGGGACAGAGAAGGACACCTGAAGGTAGCCCTTATTGCTTTTTTCCCATCTCCCTGCAGGCCATCTATTAGAATGTCTGGAAGGCAAACAAGGAGAGGCAGACAGTCAGGAGGCAATAAAAGAGGGCAAGCAGGCTCTGTGTCTGGGGGCAACAGTGCTGGTCGTGGACGCGGTGCATTGTCATCAGCACATGGCCATGGGACACGCTTGTCCTTCTTTTCGGCAGCTGGACATGTTGAGCCACATCATGCCGAAGACTTGGTAGAGTGGATGACCAAGCCCTCCTCCTCCTCCTCATCCTCTCTCACCTAGGCTCAGGGTACTGGCAAAGCAGCTGCCAAAGCGTCCTCTTCCCTGGTATCAATGTCAGACTCATCATCAGTCACTCCTTCCCTAGACCCACCATGTCCTCCTCCTGAGGAGTCCCCCGAACTGTTTGAGCACAGTGTTGGGTACATGCTCCAGGAGGATGCCCAGCGTTTCGAAGGGTCTGATGATGAAACCCAGCTACAGGAAGGCAGTAGCGTGAGAGCAGACAGAGGGGATGCTCAAGAAGGACACCAATCTGGCAGTCATGTTCCAGCAGCTGCAGCATACTGCCAGATTGGCTCCAGTGATGAGGAGGGAGGGGATGATGAGGTCACTGACTCCACGTGGGTACCTAATAGGAGAGAGGAGGATGAGGAGGAGGCACATCTCCAACGAGGCAGGATGCCCTTTGGTGGCCAGCGTAAGGGCAGTACACCGACAGAATCACACCGCAGAGCTCCGCCTGTGCAGGGCGCTGCCTCTGCCCGTCATTCAAAAAGTTCTTTGGTGTGGGCCTTTTTTGAGGCTAGTGCATCAGATCGCACAGCTGCTGTTTGCAACATATGTCTCAAGCGTATATCGCGTGGCCAAAACATCAGCCGCTTGGGTACCACATGCCTGACCAGACATATGTTGACCTGCCATGCAGCTCGTTGGCAAGCCTACCTCAAAGACCCGCACCAAAGAACAAAGCGGACCTCTCCTTGCACCGCATCAGCTGGGATCTCCAACCCCACTATAACGTCAGTCCTCTCTGAAACATGCACTGAGAGGAATGAAGGTGTAGAATTAGGTGTGTCACAGCCAAGTTGTTGCGGCCACTCTGCTAGCAGTACACCGACGTCCGATTCTAGCAGGCAAATTTCCCTGCCCCAGCTGCTGGACCGTCGAAAGAAGTTCACTCCCAGCCATCCACATGCCCAGCGGTTGAATGCTAGCTTGGCTAAATTGCTAGCGCTTCAACTGCTGCCTTTTCAGTTGGTAGACTCGGCCCCCTTCCGTGAGTTTGTGCAATGTGCGGTTCCTCAGTGGCAGGTTCCCAAACGCCACTTTTTCTCACGGAAGGCTATTCCGGCTCTCTACCGGCATGTGGAAGGCAATGTCTTGGCCTCGCTGGACAGGGCGGTCAGCGGTAAGGTGCATATTACCACTGACTCATGGTCCAGCAGGCATGGACAGGGACGTTACCTTTCTTTCACGGCCCATTGGGTCACTCTTTTGGCAGCTGGGAAGGATGCAGGACAAGGTGCAGTAGTGTTGGAGGTTGTTCCACCGCCACGCCTCCAAAATGCTACTACTGGTTGTGACACACCTCTCTCCTCCACCCCCTCCTCTTCTTCTTCCTCCATGGCCTCTTCCTGTGGTTTGTCCTCTGAACCAGCGGTGCTCCGTAGCCGTTCAAGGGGCTACGCAAGTACGCAGGCAAAAAGATGCCATGCCGTGCTTGCGCTGGTGTGTTTGGGGGACAGAAGCCACACTGGGGCAGAGGTCCTGTCTGCTCTGCAGGGCCAGGCCGAGAGGTGGTTGACGCCACGCCAGCTTAAGCCAGAAATGGTGGTTTGCGACAATGGCACCAACCTCCTCTCCACCCTCCGACAGGGACAACTGACCCATGTGCCCTGTGTGGCTCACGTCCTTAACCTGGTGGTGCAGCGGTTCTTGGGCAGGTACCCGGGCTTACAGGATGTCCTGAGGCAGGCCAGGAAAGTCTGTGTGCATTTCCGCAGATCTTATAATGCCAGTGCTCGCCTGGCTGAGCTGCAAAAGGAGTTGAACCTGCCCAAGAACCGCCTTATATGTGACATGCCCACCAGGTGGAACTCAACGTTGGCCATGCTGCAGCGGCTGCACACGCAGCAGAGGGCCATCAATGAGTACCTGTGCGACTACGGCACCAGGACAGGGTCAGGGGAGCTTGGTTTTTTTTCTCCACGCCAGTGGGGCATGATCAGGGATGCATGCACTGTCCTGGCACCATTTGAGGAGGCCACGAGGATGGTGAGCAGTGACAGTGCATGCATCAGTGACACTGTACCTCTTGTCCACCTGTTGGAGCAGACGCTGCGTGGAATAATGGACAGGGCACTTGAGGCAGAACAGAGGCAGGAAGAGGAGGACTTCCTTGCCTCTCAAGGCCCCCTTTACCCGGACAGTGTTCCTTCTGTCCCACCCATCGCACAGGAAGAGGAGGAGGAGGAGGAGGAGGATTGTGTCAGCATGGAGGTGGAGGCTGGCACTCAGCATCATCAGCAGCAGTCTTTTAGGGATGATTTACAGTCCCAAGAAACCAGTGGACTTGTACGTGGCTGGGAGGAGGTGGCTGCGGATCATGTCGTCCTTAGTGACCCAGAGGACTCCGGACCGAATGCCTCAGCAAACCTACGCTGCATGGCCTCCCTGATCCTGCAAAGTCTGCGGAAGGATCCTCGTATTCTTCGGATCAAGGAGAGGGACCATTACTGGCTGGCCACTCTCCTTGATCCACGGTACAAGGGTAAGGTTGCGGACCTTATGTTACCGTCGCAGAGGGAGCAGAGGATGAGACAACTCCGGGAGGCCTTGCAGAAAGGTCTGTGCAACGCGTTCCCAGAGACTGGGAGGTTACAAACTCCTGGTCCTGGACAATGAGTTGCTGAGGCTTCGGCCAGTCAAAGAAGGAGCGGTGGGGAAGGTGGCCGTCTGACCGATGCGTTCAGACAATTCTTTAGTCCGCAGCCCCAAAGTATGATCGGTTCCAGCAACCATCGCCAGCGTCTGATAAACATGGTGCAGGAATATCTAGGGGCAAGGTCAGACTTGGACACCTTCCCCACCGAAAATCCTCTGGCTTACTGGGTCTTGAGGATGGATCACTGGCCAGAGCTTGCACAGTATGCAATTGAGCTACTGGCCTGTCCTGCATCCAGCGTTCTTTCGGAACGCACATTCAGTGCTGCTGGAGGATTTGTCACGGATCACAGGGTGCGCCTGTCCACCGACTCGGTTGATCGACTGACTTTCATCAAGATGAACCAGTCTTGGATCACCACCAGCTACCACACACCTGATGCTGATATAACAGACTAATTGATTTTAACATGTCACATCCCTTCAAGACTGATGCTGATGCTGAGTGCCTGTGCTGTTATGTTGACTGGCTATCCTCCTCCTCCGAGTCCTCAATGATACGATTGATGATGATAGCTTGGAAGATCATTTTTGTTTATGGGTGCCGCCACCAGTGGCTAAGGCCCAATTTTTCAGCCCCTGTTTTACAGGGGTGTGTAATTACAATTTTTTTAGCAATAATTTGCCATAGGGCTCATTGCTGTGCTCCAAGTACAGTATCTGTGAGGGGTTGGAGTGTTGTGCCACCAGTGCCTAAAGCCCAATTTTTCAGCCCCTGTTTAACAGGGGCGCGTCATTACAATTTTTGAAGCAATACTTTGCAACAGGTCTCATTGCTGTGCTCCAAGTACAGTATCTGTGAGGGGTTGTAGTGTTGTGCCACCAGTGCCTAAGGCCCAATTTTTCAGCCCCTGTTCAACAGGGGCATGTAATTACAATTCTTGATCTAATAATTCACAGCAGGGCCCATTGCTGCACCCACCAAGAGTAACTCTGAGGGCTTACAGTGTTGTGGCAACGCCACCACCACCACCACCACGAAAGGCCCAATTTTTCAGCCCCTGTTCAAAAGGGGCATGTAATTACAATTCTTGATCTAATAATTCACAGCAGGGCCCATTCCTGCACCCACCAAGAGTAACTCTGAGGGCTTACAGTGTTGTGGCAACACCACCACCACCACCACGAAAGGCCCAATTTTTCAGCCCCTGTTCAACAGGGGCATGCAATTACAATTCTTGATCTAATAATTCACAGCAGGGCCCATTGTTGCACCCACCAAGAGTAACTGTCAGGGCTTACAGTGTTGTGGCACCAGCACCACCATCAAAGGCCCAATTTTTACTACCACTGTTCAACAATTATATGTAATTAAAATTCCTGAAATAATAGTTGACAGCAGGGCGTTCCAGCACCAACCAATAGTAACTGTGAGTGCTTACAGTGTTGTGCCAACACCAACAACTAAGGGGCCTATTTCTGCAGAGTATATACGGCAGGTCCCTACTTTCAAACATCCAACTTACAAACGACTCCTACTTGCAAACGCAAGAAGACAACAGGAAGTGAGAGGAAATCTACCCCTTGGAAGGAAAATTCTCTCCTGTAAGAATTAATATGGGAGAAAGGTGTCTCCTCTGTACTGATGCTTTATCACCAATCCTTGTTTCAAGAAAAACACCACATTTCAAAAACAGTTGTCATTGGGACGGAAAGTGAGGTGAAATGTTCTGAACAGGGGCACAGACAGCAAAACAAATGTTACAGGGGTGATAACCCTTACCTATGTTTTCCAAAAAGTTTAAAAATAGATTTTTGGGCTGGAGCTACACTTAAACAATGTACCTGTTCAAAATTACAAACAGATTCTACATAAGAACAAACCTACAGTCCCTGTCTTGTATGCACCGCCTGTATACGGCTGTTCAGAGTATATAGGGCCTTTTTTATTTTATGTGCGGGGTTCCCCTTAATATCCATACAAGACCCAAAGGGGCTGGTAATGGGGTAGGGGGGGGGGGGTCATGGGGTAGCTATGCCATTTTTCTTAAAGATTTTCATCCATATTACCGGGAGCAGACATTACATTAAAGCCGCAAGCAGTTTTAAATGGCTTTTTTTTCCTTTAGAAGTGTCATTTTGTGCAGGGACAGTTCTAAACACGGGAAACACGTGGCACTTCACAGGCATACTTTAGACACCCCCCAGGTACGATATTTAAAGGAATATTTGACTTTTTTTTTTTCACTTTATGCATCATTAAAATGACTGCTCCCGAAAAACGACCGTTTTTAAAACTTCTTTTTGCATTGATACATGTCCCCTGGTGCAGAACCCGGGTTCCCAAACCCTTTTTAGGACAATAACATGCATAATAGTCATTATAATTAGCACTTTGGAATTTGAACGTTCGCATCCATTGTATTTAATAGGGTTCTAATGTTCGTACGAACTTTCGGTCCGTTCGCGGGTTCTGGTGCGAACCGAACCCGGGGGTGTTCGGCTCATCACTAGTGCTGGGCATAGATGGTATATATAGAAGCCGTGAACAAAGGGCGGCCATCAACGCCACGCATCGTCGTAAAGGGGCGGAGACATTGCCTGAGCGGCAAGCTGCGCTCGGTGTTTGGTGCCAAAACCTCCCTCGTGATGGACGCAAGATGGACAATCAATGTCAGCGGCGCGGCGTCAGGACTGACGTCACCCGCTTGGCATGTGGGCGTGGCGTCGACAAGCACCTAACCCGTCCCCTCACAGAGGGAGGGGAGGCAACGGAGCGTGTCGCAGCTCCCAGGGATGATGAGGCTAAAACCTAACCCCACTGCCAGAGCTGGTCCCTATAAAAGAAGGGAAAACGTGTTGGCAGATGGTGGGTCACAGATAATGATAAAAATTGGTAGCTTCCATCCCCGAAATATTATTGAAAAACAACTAAGGCTAGGCTAAGGTTGGGACTTTAAATGAGGCAATAGCTATATATACCTCCATCCCGGGTAGATTGAACAAGATTACTAAAGGGTGGGACTTTAAATGAAGCATGCTGTTAACTGAAGGAACCAATCAATGTAAACATAGTTTATTGAAGCAAAAAGAGGTATACATACACATGTAAAATAGTAACATTTTATAATAGTAGGTCATAATATAAGAGGCTGCACAGTGCATGGTAATACACAATTGTCTCCACATATATATAGTAACAGACCTTAGGCATGTAGACCGAAATTGCAGTGGTAACATGTAAATGAGGTAACAATGTTGAATCGGTTCATTATAGTAAAATACAGATATTAAACATAAAAACTTTGACGTAGCATCATATCAAAGCTCTACGCATTTCGTGGTTATATACCACTCATCAGGAGCAGATGCACAGTATGGGGGTATCTATAATGAGATAGAAATGCCACAATGATATAATAGTATAAAAATGATAAACTAGTAGAAACACAGAAGAAATATATACCCCTTTTTGCTTCAATAAACTATGTTTACATTGATTGGTTCCTTCAGTTAACAGCATGTTTCATTTAAAGTCCCACACTTTAGTAATCTTGTTCAATTCCTCTTAACACTGTCTGGGCAGCACGGGCCTGGGTGTTTGAAGAAACTTAATGGGGGGCCCAAAAAAAATTCTTGCTCAGGGGCCTTTTGAGGATTTTGTCCACCACTGGGCTTCCCTTCATTGCTATGATATCCCAAGTCACAGAGAAAGTTCGGAGTCTCCTGCCTTGATTTCACTGTACTTTGACATTCCGTTTGATTGGTGTGTTCACCAGCAATCGTAGTGCATCAGATGATCTGAGACAAGTGCAGGATTCAATTTACTTTGCAAAATTGACGGGAAAAAAAATAGTACTGGTTAACTAACCCTTGTTGCTGTGATACAGAGCTGGAAAGAGGCATATTGCCAAGCCTTGTGAAGACAAATGCTAAGTCATCAATATATCTATAAGGAAATAAAGATACGTAGTAGTGTGCTGTCTAAATAAAATATTGCTACTGTTGCCTAACCAACCACTGAAAATGATTATTTTGTAGCAAGTGTTTTTTGTTATTTTGTATTTTGCTATGGTTCCTATGCAGCGTACACACGATCGAGTTTCTCGGCGGTGAAAACACCGCCGTGAAACCCGACGGGAAAAACGAGGACCGGCTTGGTCCCCTTTTCCCTGTGTACACACGGCCGTTTTTCACGACAGGTTTTCTCTTGGTCGAGAAAACCGGCCATGTGTAGGCTCCCTAGCAGTGTTTCCCTATGGGAAAACTGCCGAGGAAAAAAACGCTGCGATTCGCGACGAGAAAAATTTAGTGCTAGTTCTAAATTTTCTCGTCGTGATTCTCAGCGGTTTTCTCGTCAGGAAAACTGCTGGAGAGGCTACATACGGCCGTTTTTCTCTTCCAAGAGAAAACATGACAGTTTTCCCGACAAGAAAACTGATCGTGTGTACGCGGCATTCGTTTTTAAAAAGTTTCCCTTTTCTTTATTAATAGAACAAAGTTTTGTTTGTGGATTCAGACCATTGTACGTGTGTCAGATAACTTATTGTCACTGTTCGGTATCCTTCCACTTTGGATTTCCTCACAAAGCCTGCTAGCATGAACTGGGCAATATTTACCAAGAACAGTTAGCCCAAAAAAATTATGTGCTTTAAGACTAATGCCGCGTACACATGACCGTTTTTCATGACGAGAAAATGCAATTTTTTTTATTTGGTCATTAAAAACGATCGTGTGTAGGCTCCAGAGCATTTTTCACGACGTGAAAAATGGGCATTAAAAATTTGGAACATGCTCTATTTTTTCTCGTCGTTTTTCACATCGTCGTTTTTCTCGTCGTGAAAAACGGCCGTGTGTAAGCTAAAAGGACAGAACCCACTTAGAAACCGCAAGTGTGGGGGTCATGGTAATGATGGCATTTCAGCAGACACAGGGCTAAAAAGGTGGGGATGGTATCCAGGAGGTGGGTAGTTACCCCCATGGAGCATTGTCACCGGGTGCCCAAGGACCAGTTAGATGGCAGGGGTGCAGTGAGGAGCTGGGTTCTGCAAGTCATAGGAAAAGTTTGGGGCGCCATGGTTCAACTGAAAACAGCTGGTGCCTGAGCCTACTCCCCCCCCCCCCTCCATCCCAGGCCCTGGGCACAAGCAAGCCAGCACTCTACTTCATTGGAGTCGCAGCCTCAGCCTGTCCCAGATCCCTGCCTCTGCTAAGCCATTCTCCCCCCACTCAGCATCACATCCCAGCAAGTGGCACTTACTTGCAGGAGTCCCTGTAGGTGCCGCCAGTGCTATGCCAAACGCGGCTTTTCTGGCATTCCTCCAGACATGCCTGCGATGCCGGGGATGCCATGTATGCTAAGTACCAGCGGCGATGGCATCAGCACAGCTTATGCTGGCACCGACCCTGACGGTGTCACCCCTCTGGCGGGTGTCCCCCGGGTGCAGTCCACATCCCCCGCAGCCCCATAGCGATACCACTGCTAAATGCATGGCCATTCACAAAATGCATAAAATAAAGCTGAACTCCAGGTATTACATAGCTCCCAACTGTCCCTGATTTTGAGGGACTGTCCCTGATTTGGAACAATGTCCCTCTGTCCCTCTTTCCTCCTCATTTTGGTCTGATCTATATAGTTGTATATAAAATGCACTATTTATCTTTCAAAAAGTGTTTCCCAGTGCTAAACCTTTCATCCAATTTCTAAATTGCTGCATTTGTAAAATTCAAAAGCCAATATAAAGTAATAGTAGTGTAAAAAAAAAAGCACTTGTGGGTTTAACAATTTTCTTTTGTATTATTCTCCCTCAAGAGGGCGTGGCAGGGGGTGTGTCCTATGCCTACATACTTTTGTTAATAGGTGTCCCTCCTTCCCATCCCATAAAGTTGGGAGATATGGTATTAGACACTCCTATTTTTATTTATTTATTTTTCCTGGCTCCAGCAGCCTTTCTCAATCCATGGGACTGGTCCAGTGCTGCAGTCTCCCTAAGGTGCTGTCAGCTTGGGTCACATGCCCTCCTCTCTTCCACACACAATGCAGGGTTAATAACCCTGCATTGTACTTGATGATGCAGAGGGACCACCCACAGACTGGAGCTTCAGATGGAGGAGAACAGTGTAGGAGCCCCCAGACAGGAGAAATGGTAAATATTACAACTTACCTCTACTCTAGACTAAACGAATCTGTGGGGGAGAGAGGGGCCCACTGCAGGGACTGATTTTGTCTATTTCCTAAAATTCAGCTTTAAATGTATTGTTTTCATAAGTTCTGTTTAAACTCACATGTTGTGTTGCAATGTGGCAGTTTGCCCGGTGTTCTATCGAGAAATGCCTCCTGTCGAAAAATTCCCCCGATGGGTCCTGCGCATGCGCAGTACCAAACATCACTCCAGCTGATATGTTGATATGTTGATCAGCTGGCGTAATGTAAACACAGCGAATGCGCACATCGTCTGAGGCATTTTTCGACAGGAGACAGTATTCGACGGGCACTATTCAACGCTATGCAAACAGCGGAGGAGGACCGTACTTGTCAGATTGTGCCTCGCTGTTGCAGGGCGGGTTTTCCATGTGCTGAAGGGCGGGTTTTGTCTGTGTTGCAGAACGGGTTTGGTGTGTTGAACGGCGTGTTTTGCCTGTGTGTAAGGGCGGGTCACAACACACACAAAACCCACCCATGAACACGCCCACAACCCGCCTCACAACAGTGAGGCTCAATCTGACAACTACGTTCCCCCGCTGTTTGCATAGTGCCTCAGATGATCTGCACATGCGCTGTTTACGTCACGCCAGCTGATCAACATATCAGCTGGAGTGATGTTTTTGGTACTGCGCATGCGCAGACCCATCGGGGGCATTTTTCAATGGCAGGCATTTCTCGATAGAACACCAGTTCATTTTGTTGACCTGCATTTTACCCTTGAAGTCAACTGAATGAAATGAAATACAATTTAACACACATTAATGCATGATTTAAATATGAATGTGGTGAATGTGGTTCATAGATACAATGCAGTGAGTGACCTGAGGACAGGTGGTGTCTTACTGGCAGATCGCAGGGTGCAAAATAAAGGACAAAAAGCCATAAAAATTAAAACAAATGCAGTCACCACATCTAAGGAATAAAAAACTGCAATATATTCAATTTTTTTTTTTGGGTTTAGATACACTTGAAGTCTTGTTCACACGGGGCGTAGAAATCCATGCGCTGCATGCAGGTGTTCCATGCATCCCCATGCAGGCAGTCCTATTGATGTCAACACCTGTATGCAGAGCATGAATTTCTACGTTGCTCCCAATCTGATAACCATTCGGGTGTGGGTGCACTGCCCGGTACACAACCAGTATGTGTTCAGCGCCATGCACCCACACGGATGTCAGATTGGGAGTAGCAATTGACATCAATGGAACTGCCTGCACGGGGATGCATGGAACGCCTGTGCATCCCCATGCAGGCAAACATGACAAGTCTTAGTAAATATGACCTGTTCTAGTCATTGTGTCCATGATAACGCACTGTCTTAGCACCTTTCCTTTCTCTCTAATAGGGACAATATTTTGGTCCTGGATATTTTCTTTGAAGCTCTAAACTATGAAACTATTGAACAGAAGGCAGCATACGAGGTGGCGGGACTTCTTGGTGAGATATGTGTTTAACTGAAATATAACTCTTTTATATATGTATGTATATATATATTTATTTATTTTTTAATAGATGGAAAAAATAATTAGTGTGGGTGGAAACAGTCTATATTTGACCTACCCTGGTTTTGAATATTGTGACAATGTTTCTAAAAGTACATTAAAGTGGATGTAAACCCACTCTCATCTTTTCTAAACTACTGCCACAGTGCTGATCTATAAGGATATACAGGCCTCCTGCATGAAAAATTGCAGATTCTGTGGGTGGATCTGTTGTCTGGAGCTCGGTGGGTGGAGCCGTGATGTCAGTAGACTCCCCGCCCACCTCTACACTCCCCTTGTCAACACGCATTTTCTCCTGTGTATTCCTTCTGCTATGATCACTAACATCCAGTCAAAATCCAGAAAAGTAACCACATGACTTCAGAAAAGGAGTGGGGGTGGGAATTCAAAAATAATGCCTGTCTAAAGCTAGTGCACGAGATATGTAAATAACCTCTCACTCAAAGCAAGGGGGCGGAACGGACAAAGGTTTTTCTCTGTTTGTCTGTTTTATCTCACTGAACAATAAAAGAGGAATGCTCAGAGCTGGATTAACTCTTTGTGGCAAGACTGGGCACATATGATAGGAAATCTTATACTCTACATTGTGACAGCAAAAAATAAATAAATACATTTTGGGTTTACATCCACTTTACAAAAACATTGAGCACAGGAGAAAGCATTTATTTTATTTTTTTATACGGATAATGTGTGTGCATCCAATAACATGTTTAAGGCCTGGTTCACACCTATGTGTTTTTTAGTGCATTTTGCAGAAATGCACTACAGTCCATTTAAAATGGTTTCTTATGGAACACGTTCAGATCTATGTGTTTTCAGCCGCTGCATTTTTGGACAGGGTCAGGGACTTTTTTCTCGCAGCAGATTGCAACACGAATCGGTGTGAACCAGGCCTGAGAGCTTGCGCCTGTGATGGTTGGGAGAAGCAGTAACAGCTGGGAGAGTCTTGGCAATGTCCTAGAAACAAAGATTTTTTTGGCCAGGCTTCGGGAGGTATGTTAATGGAGTAGACCTATAGCAAGGGCAATATTGCTGCACAGTTTGTTTTTATCAACAGGTGCCCCTTACCTGATAGGCAGTTTTTTGCTAAAGGTGAACTAACCCTTCAAATCAAAGATGCAGATCTAAAAACAAAAGAAAAAAACACTTTTTAAGCGACATTAACATATTTGAGATTTTAGTGATTAGGTTTACATATACAGTAAAACCTTGGATTAAGAGTAACTTGGTTTGAGAGCGTTTTGCAAGACAAGCAAAATAGTTTTTTAAATTTTGACTTGATATACAAGCGATGTCTTGATATACAAGTAGCGTCAAGTCACAACTGAGTATAAAAGAGAAGAGAGGCGCCTCTAAGTGTAGCAATATGGTTAGGCCCCTTTTACACTGAGGTGCTTCTAAACTGTCAGTAAAACACTGAGCACTTTTGAAGAGCTTTTCAGGCGCTTTTGAAGAGCTTTCCATTCATTTCAATGGAGAGTAGGGATGAGCTTCGAGTTCGAGTCGAACTCATGTTCGACTCGAACATTGCCTGTTCGCCCGTTCGCCGAACAGCGAACAAATTGGGGTGTTCGCGGCAAATTCGAAAAATCTATGGGAGAAATCTAAAGTGCTAATTATAAAGGCTAATTTGCAAGTTATTGTCCTAAAAAGTGTTTGGGGACCCGGGTCCTGCCCCAGGGGACATGTATCAATGCAAAAAGAAGTTTTAAAAACTGCAGTTTTTTCGGGAGCAGTGATTTTAATAATGCTTAAAATGAAAAAATAAAAGTGAAATATTCCTTTAAATTTCGTACCTGGGGGGTGTGTATGATATGCATGTGAAGTGGCGCATGTTTCCCGTGCTTAGAACTGTCCCTGCAAAAAATGTCATTTTTGAAAGAAAAAAATGCATTTAAAACTGACTTGCGGCTATTAATGAATTGTCGGCTCCCGGCAATACATACAAAAGTCATTGATAAAAAAAAAAAAAAAAAGCTTGGGGGTTCCCCAGAATTCAATTACCAGGCCCTTCAGGTCTGGAATGGATATTAAGGGGAACCCAGCCGCAAATTTAAAAAAAAATTGACGTGGGGTTCCCCCAAATATCCATTCCAGGCCCTTCAGATCTGGCATGGATTTTAAGGGGAACTCCACCCCAAATTAAAAAAAAAATGGCGTGGAGTCCCCCTAAAAATCCATACCAGACCCCTTATCCGAGCACGCAACCTGGCCGGCTGCAGGGGAAAAGGGGGGGACGAGAGAGCGGCCCCCCCTCCCTCCTGAACCGTACCAGGCCACATGCCCTCAACATGGGGAGGATGTCCCCATGTTGATGGGGACAAGGGCCTCATCCCCACAACCCTTGCCCGGTGGTTGTGGGGGTCTGCGGGCGGGGGGCTTATCGGAATCTGGAAGACCCCTTTAACAAAGGGGACCCCCAGATCCCGGCCCCCCCCTATGTGAATTGGTAAGGGGTACATTGTACCCCTACCATTTCACGAAGAAAGCGTAAAAAAATGTTTAAAAAAACACACAAACACCTTGAAAAAGTCCTTTATTTAAAAAAAAAAAAAGCATTCCAGCGGTGAAATCCAGTGTCCCGCGGCGATCCCGATGTCCAGCGCTGTCCTTCATTGGTTGTGCCTGAGCGGACCTGATGGGGAACTCCCTCTCAGTATTTTAAATGTATAGACCCGCCCCTTCTAAAGTTCCCCATCAGGTCCGCTCAGCGGACCAAATGCGGAACATGAGAAGGGGCGGGTCTATACATGTATTACCACAGTGAGAGAAGTTCCCCATCAGGTCCGCCCCCTCGGTATGTCAGACCCGCCTACGTCATTGGCTTGAGCGGGGAACTTCCTTCACTATGTAAATTTAAATTTACATAGTGAAGGAAGTTCCCCGCTCAAGCCAATGACGTAGGCGGGTCCGACATACCGAGGGGGCGGACCTGATGGGGAACTGCTCTTACTTTGGTAATACATGTATAGACCCGCCCCTTCTCATGTTCCGCATCTGGTCCGCTGAGCGGACATGATGGGGAACTTTAGAAGGGGCGGGTCTATACATTTAAAATACTGAGAGGGAGTTCCCCATCAGGTCCGCTCAGGCACAACCAATGAAGGACAGCGCTGGACATCGGGATCGCCGCGGGACACTGGATTTCACCGCTGGAATGTTTGGTTTTTTTTGTTTTTTTTTAATAAAGGACTTTTTCAAGGTGTTTGTGTGTTTTTTTAAACATTTTTTTACGCTTTCTTCGTGAAATGGTAGGGGTACAATGTACCCCTTACCAATTCACATAGGGGGGGGCCGGGATCTGGGGGTCCCCTTTGTTAAAGGGGTCTTCCAGATTCCGATAAGCCCCCCGCCCGCAGACCCCCACAACCACCGGGCAAGGGTTGTGGGGATGAGGCCCTTGTCCCCATCAACATAGGGACATCCTCCCCATGTTGAGGGCATGTGGCCTGGTACGGTTCAGGAGGGAGGGGGGGCCACTCTCTCATCCCCCCCTTTTCCCCTGCGGCCGGCCAGGTTGCGTGCTCGGATAAGGGGTCTGGTATGGATTTTTAGGGGGACTCCACGCCATTTTTAAAAAAAATTTGGGGTGGAGTTCCCCTTAAAATCCATGCCAGATCTGAAGGGCCTGGAATGGATATTTGGGGGAACCCCACGTCAATTTTTTTTTAATTTGCAGCGGGGTTCCCCTTAATATCCATTCCAGACCTGAAGGGCCTGGTAATGGAATTCTGGGGAACCCCCACGCTTTTTTTTTTTTTTATCAATGACTTTTGTATGTATTGCCGGGAGCCGACAATTCATTAATAGCCGCGAGTCAGTTTTAAATGCATTTTTTTCTTTCAAAAATGACATTTTTTGCAGGGACAGTTCTAAGCACGGGAAACATGCGCCACTTCACATGCATATCATACACACCCCCCAGGTACGAAATTTAAAGGAATATTTCACTTTTATTTTTTCATTTTAAGCATTATTAAAATCACTGCTCCCGAAAAAACGGCCGTTTTTAAAACTTCTTTTTGCATTGATACATGTCCCCTGGGGCAGGACCCGGGTCCCCAAACACTTTTTAGGACAATAACTTGCATATTAGCCTTTATAATTAACACTTTAGATTTTGAACGTTCGAGTCCATTGTATTTAATAGGGTTCTAAAGTTTACACGAACATTCTGTCTGTTCGCAGGTTCTGGTGCGAACCGAACAGGGGGGTGTTCGGCTCATCCCTGATGGAGAGGGGCGTCTTTTCACTGCCCTGCCAGAGCACTGCCCCAATGTAAAAACATTAATTGATTTTAATGGTAATAGGTTTTCGTGAGCTTTTCATGTGCTTTTTGTAGCTTGAAAGCGCTTGAAAAGTGCCTCAGTGTAAAAGGGGTCTTACATGTAATGAAGGTACAACATTTAGCAACTCACGTGGTTGATGATTAAAACAGGCACATCTAAGTATGCAGGGATCCAGGGTAAAGCTCTCCACATAGACCGTCCTCCTCACCACCATTGATGTCATCCCTTCCACTCTGTACTCCACGAGCGGTTCAAGCCTCGCTTCCAGATCGCTCTACTGCAGAGTAGTCTTCCTGGTCACAACTGCAGACTGACAGTGGTGAGAGCCGGCGGTGCGGGGGATGGTCTATGTGGACAGCTTTACCCCGAATGCCTGTATACTTAGATGTGCCTCTTTAACCAGTTCAATACCGGGCACTTTCCCCACTTCCTGACCTGGCCAATTTTCAGTTTTCAGAGCTGTCACACTTTGAATGACAATTGCGCGGTCATACAACACTGTACCCAAACAACATTTTTAGCATTTTCTTCCCACAAATAGAGCTTTTCTTTGGTGGTATTTGAACACCACTGGGGTTTTTTTATTTTTTGCTAAACAAACTAAAAAAGACCAACATTTTTGAAAAAAAAAAAGTTTTTCTTTGCTTCTGTTATAAAATTTTGTTTTCTCCTTCACTGACGGGCACTGATGAGGCTGCACTAATGGGCACTGATGAGGTGGCACTTATGAGGAGGCACTATTATGCAGCACTGATGGACACTGATAGGCACTGTTAGGCGGCACTGATGGGCACTGATAGGTGACACTGATGGGCACTGATAGGTGACACTGATGGGCACTGATAGGTGGCACTGATGGGCACTAATAGGTGGCACTGATGGGCACTGATAGGTGGCACTGATGGGCACTGATAGGAGGCACTGATGGGCACTGATAGGTGGCACTGATAGGCAGCACTGATGAGGAGGTACTGACAGGCATTGCTGATGGGCATCTGTGATGGGCACTGATTGGCACTTTGATGGGCACTGATTGGCGATTTGGGTGGGCACGGACTGGCAACTGATGGGCACTGGTTGGCATTGTGGTGGGCTTCTCTGATGGGGGCTGCGCTGATAATCAATGTGCTGATTATGAGTGCACCCCCCCCCCCCTGACAGCGCAAACCGAGGAAGGCCGAGGAAGGCCGAGGAAGGCCGAGGAAGGCCGATTACCAGCACTTCCTGGTTCACGCTGTGATCGGCTGTGATTGGTCACAGCTGATCACATGGTGAAGAGCCTCTGACAGAGGCTCTTTACCACGATCGGAGATGCGGTGTGTCAGAGTGACACACCACACCAGCGATCGCCACGCTGCGTTCCCCCGCGGACGCATGATCACAGTTTATCCTGCTGGACATCATATGACACCTAGTCAGGATAACTGAACCACTTCCTGGCCGTCATTTTGCTATAGGCCGGGTAGGAAGTGGTTAACCACTTCCCTACTGGGCACGAAAACCCCCTTCCTGCCCAAGCCATTTTTCAGCTTTCAGCGCTGTGTCACTTTGAATGACAATTGCGCGGTTGTGCGACGTGGCTCCCAAACGAAATTTGCGTCCTTTTTTTCCCACAAATAGAGCTTTCTTTTGGTGGTATTTGATCACCTCTGCGGTTTTTATTGTTTGCGCTATAAACAAAAGAAGAGCGTCCAGTTTGGGAAAAAAACACAATATTTTTTACTTTTTGCTATAATAAATACCCATTTTTTTTTTCAATTAAAATTTTCCTCAGTTTAGGCCGATACGTATTCTTCTACATATTTTTGGTAAAAAAAAAAAATCGCAATAAGCGCGTATTGATTGGTTTGCGCAAAAGTTATAGCGTCTACAAAATAGGGGATAGATTTATAGCATTTTTTTTTTTTTTTAGTAATGGCAGCGATCTGAGATTTTTATTGTGACTGCGATATTGCGGCGGACACATCGGACACTATTGACACATTTTTGGGACCATTCACATTTATACAGCGATCCCTGCTATAAAAATGCATTGATTACTGTATAAATGTGACTGGCATGGAAGGGGTTAACCACTAGGGGGCGGGAAGAGGTTAAATATGTTCCCTCAATGTGTTCTAACTGTGGGGGGAGGGGACTAACTGGGGGAGGTGACCGATGGTTGTCCCTATGTACAAGGGACACAGCATCGGTCCCCTCTCCCTCACAGGACGTGGATCTGTGTGTTTACACACACAGATCCACTTTCCTGCTCGGTTCCCGGGCAATCGCGGGTGCCCGGCGGCAATCGCGGCCGCCAGGCACGCGCATCGGGTCCCTAGCAACGCGGCGGGCGGGCGTGCGCACCGCCGGATGCGCGCGCACCGCCGGATGCGCGCGCCCCCTAGCTCGTTTTAAAGGCAGGACGTCATATGACGTCCTGTCAGAACGAGAGTGTCCTCCGCCCGCCGTCAATTGACGGTGGGCGGTGGACAAGTGGTTAATCAATAACCATGTGAGTTGCTAAATGTTGTACCTTCATTAAATGTAAACAGATTGCTACACTTAGAGGCGCCTCTCTTCTCTTTTATACTCTGTAGCTCCTGTAGAATTTTGCTTCTAATCCCCTTGTGGAGGCTTCCATTTGTAAATGAACATGTTATGGTTACACAACACAACCTATCACATTGCTATAATCTTTTTATATGGACTATAAACTGAAAGACCTATAAATAAATGGTTGTGGAACGAAATATCTGAGTTTCCATTATTTCTTATGGGGAAATTTGCTTTGATATACAAGTTCTTTGGATTGCAAGCATTTTTCTGGAACAAAATATGCTCGCAATCCAAGGTTTTACTGTCGTTTTTAAACTGCTTCTGAATAAAAAGCATTCTGGGAGTTGGTAATACCTGTACAGCTTCAGGCTGGTTTCATTAGTCCTGTAATGTTTCAATGGAAATATATTGTACCTGCATGCTGTGCTGGCTCCTGTCTACTGTACTCACTATTCCGCATCCCCCGGGGATCCTCACTGAAATGTTAATTGCTCTCGCCCCAGCACTGGACACTCATTTCAATTTCTGACAGTTCGATTTTTTTTTTCCCTTTGTGTTCCCAGCCTCGTGCTTTAATATTCTGCTCACCCCTATAGCCGCAGATTTCTTTTTTTTATTTTTCTTTTTTTTTGCTCGTGATGTTTGTGACAGGATTGCAGCATTATCTCCCTGAAGCAGCCATCCTGTTCTCCCGTCTTATCAGTGCTTTGATTTCTTCCTATAGGGGACATCGGGGGACAGATGGGCCTGTTTATTGGAGCGAGCATCCTAACAGTTCTCGAGCTCTTTGACTATGCCTATGAGGTAAGATGGCCAGCCTCTCTGAACCTCTCACTCACAGTCCTTCAGATTCAGCCTCGTGCATTGTTCCTATGGCAATACAAGTATTTACGCCAATGTTTTTTTCTCTAGGTGTTAAGATACAAACTGTGCGGGGGTGCGAAATGTGGCAAAGACTCAAAACGCAACAACAATGACAAAGGAGTAGCGTTAAGTATGGATGACGTAAAACGTCACGTAAGTAGTTATTCATGAGTTGATGAAATGGGAAAATGCTAAATAAGTCGTATCTGAGGATCATGATATCAAAACTGAGACAAAAATGTAACAAAAATCTTAAAGTGTAAGTCAGGGGTCTCAAAATGGCGGCCCTCCAGCTGTTGCGAAACTACAAGTCCCATCATGCCTCTGCCTCTGGGTGTCATGCTTGTAACTGTCAGCCTTGCAATGCCTCATGGGACTTGTAGTTTGGCAACAGCTGGAGGGCCGCCAGTTTGAGACCCCTGGGTAAGTAAACCCCCCTATTGTTTTCAGCCAAGGAAGCTTCCCTCTTTGCCTCTGTTTAATCTACAACTGCCATAATGCTGCACATGTGATCAGTTATGACACCAGCCATTGGATGGTTTGCCAGTTTGGTTGAGAGCACAACCAATGGCACGTGCCGTAAATGAAACTGTTTTATGGGTGGGTTTACTTCCGCTTTAAGGGCTCATGTGCCGCATGCCGTTTCTTATGCTTAGCTGTGACCTCTCAGCCTGTACAAATGAACGACAGGCTGACAGCAGTCACAGCTGTCCAAATGTAATCACGCATTAAGCGATTATATTCTGTTAGAAACAGGTGAGCAGCCCTGATTGCAGACAGTTTGCGTTCGGAACCGATCACCTGTCGCTATCCGTATGTAATCGTACTGTATGTAATTACATGGAAATAGCTGCAACCCAGTGGCGGCTGTTGTTTTTTTTTTTTTCGAGGGCGGGCGGCAAGCAACCACCCACCTCCCCGCTGTTTGCCGGTCGGTTCGGCACTTACCCCATCGTGGCGGGTGGAAGGCAGCATGGTGCACCGGCTCGGCTCCAAGTCCTCTTCTCCATGGCGGCTTCCAGCTCCTCCCCTCCTCCTCCTAGGCGTCCAATAGGATCGCCTGTCCTTTCAGCCAATCGGGTGACTGGTGTCAAAACCCATTTTTATTCGCTGTTGTAACAGACCTGGGTGGGCTCGGAGCGCACTCTATGCGATCCGAGCCCACCCTATATTGAAGCCTATTAGAGCCTCTGGCTCTAATCAGTGCTTCAAAAAACCCCCCCCCCCCCCCCCCCGCATTGGAATCCATGCGCTGGTGTCCTGAAAGGGGCTGTACGCATGGATAGGGGAGGCGGCGCCTGTGCACCCTAAATGGACGGGCCGCCCCTGTTGCAACCACTGCCAACCTGACAATTTTTTGTACAGGCTGAGCGGCTGCAGCTAAACGTCTAGTTTCACACGTCACAGAAATGCTATTGTCTTGGTGGTACACAGGCCTGTATGCCCATGTGAATGTGCATTGCCATAGAGCACAGTACTGCCTGGCAGGGTAAGGAGACCTGATCTTTCTCTGCTGAAGTTTCACTTTCACTTACAGGTCACCCCCACCCTATGACTGGACAGTGCAATGAGAAGGAGCACTTTGGTGAACTCATCTCTTTGCTCACTCAACTTTTTACATACGGTAGTTACATAGTTAGTCAGGTTGAAAAAAGACACAAGTCCATCCAGTTCAACCCAAAAAAAAAAAAATAATTACAATCCCATATACCCAATTCTATACCCACAGTTGATCCAGAGGAAGGTGAAAAACCCCAGCAAAGCATGATCCAATTTGCTACAGCAGAGGAAAAAATTCCTCTCTCGCCATCCATTGTTCTTGGTAAGAAATCCACCCATGTATAGCCTTAGAAATCTTTGAAGCAATTCTCAGAAGGTAAGTAAAATTTTAAATAAAGGTGATTTAGTCACCTACAACCCAAACTAAATTATTGCCTTTCTGATGTAATGTTTCCATAAAGGTTAGAAACCGGTTGCTGTGTGAGACGTATTTTCCACATATTGTTATTATTTAGCCTTGATGGTAGTATCTTGCACCCTCAAGTAACAAACAGGCCCGAAGGTAAGGTGACCAGATTTCTAAAATGAAATCCGAGGACATATTTTTTATTTTTTACTAGTAATGGCCGCAATCAGCGACTCTCTGCCCATCGCCGCTGCCGCCCGCCTCACAGCCTGTCAGGTCTTACTCTCCAGGCCCCGGCTGCTACTGGGTGGGGAGCGGAGGAAGATCACTCCACCAGGGAAGGCAAGGAGATAAGCAGGCAGGCGGCTGGCCGGGACTTGAGCCAAGGCAGAAGAACATGCGAGCGGAGCTAAATGGGCGTGCGCCTGAAACTGAAGAAATATTCTATCTGCTCTGACCAGCACATGATCATCAGAAAGGGGCACAGATAATAGAAAAAAAATACACCCCACTAAGCTAGTAGGAGCGGCGGGGGTGTAATTCTGAATTTTTTTATTCTGCACTGACTGTCTTTGAAATTGCCCCAGCCCCTGTTCAAATACAATCCGGGGACAAAACTGGGGACAGACTTGGTCCGGGGACAGTGTCCTCAATCCGGGGACTGTCCCCGGAGACTGGGGATGTCTGGTCACCCTAACCTAGGGAGCTGTGTTTAGAGTGGAATAATGACTGTATATTTTAGGCAGTACAGTACTCTGGTACATATAATAAATTAGCAGTCCTGGATGTACAGTGGGCCACTTGCCACGTAAAGGAATAATTGACATTACTCTGCCTTAAACTGTCTCCCCTTTTACTGCAGGACCATTTTGACTTGAAAATTTACTTGCAATTTTCTGAATGCAGAGGATCTGTGGAAAAAAATTATGGCAGTTGGTGTTTTTTATATCACATTTGTGGAAATGTTTATTAAACATGTATTTTTTTTTTTGTTAAAAATACTTATTTTAATTTTAGCACACACAACCACGATAAAGTTGACAATTAAAAAAGAGACAGATTTAATACATATCAAAATGTCAAGCTTAGAAATTGTGCCCAGGAAACGGTGACAAGCTACAAGACCCACAATTATCAATAGGCAATGTTTTAAAAAAAACCTTCACAGTGGTGGCAGTTAAAGTATTACAGAGCAATTCCAGGCAACAAGTGAAAGCATACAGTGAGCTACTAATGCTATCAAGTAAACACTGCAACTGTGCTAAAATAAGAAAGTTCACTCAGTTTACTTTAATCGCTTCCGGACTGCCCCTACTGCGGCAGGGCGGCCCGGCTGCGCGAAATCAAATACCTGTACGTGATTTCGTGCAAGGGGTCTGGGGCGTGTGCATGTGATTGGACACAGCGGGAGCCAATCAGCGGGTCTGGCTGGAACCCGACAATCGTTCGTACAGAGGCAGAACGGCGGTCTGCCGATGTAAACAAGGCAGATCGCCATTCTGTGAGAGGGAAAGAGAGAGATCTTGTATTTCTGCTAAGCAGGAACACGGATCTCTTTCTTTCCCTAGTCAAAGCACCCCCCCCCCCCACAGTTAGAAAGCACCCCCTAGAAACACACTTAACCCTTTGATCACCCCTGAGGTTAACTCCTTCCCTGCCAGTGTCATTAGCACAGTGACAGTGTATATTTTTTATCACTGATCACTGTATTAGTGTCACTGATCCCCAAAAAGTGTCAGGTGTCTGATCCGTCCGCCGCAATGTCGCAGTCCCGCTAAAAATCGCTGATCGCCGCCATTACTAGTGTAGCGCCCTCCACTCTCTCTCTCTTCTCGCTCCAGTTTCTTTCTCTCTGGCTTTTGTCTAGGGGTACCTTGGAGGAGAGAGTGCGAGGTCACCACGCCAAGCTTTCACCACAGATGTTTGTGTGGTGTGAGCAAAGTTTCTTTACCTTCGGGTCGGTGTTCGGTGTTTGGAGCCTCCGCTTCTTCTGTGGAACAGTGTCTGCCAGTAATTGAGCCCCACACCAATAAAAGTCCAACACTCCTTTATTTTCCAATGTCAGGATGAAACACAATCAGTTAGACTCCCTCAACGAACAGACAGGGGGTGTGGATACGAGTAGGCCCAGGCACAACTGTACTCTCCTATTCCTTTTTAGCGAATAGGCCTGGCGCACGGTCTCTGCCACCGACCGTGAGTTTTGGTCGCTGCCACCGACCGGATGAACTGTTGAGGCCCCTGCCACAGGCCTAATTGCAGGCCTCTGCCACTGACCTGATTGAAATAGCAGGACCGCTGCCACCGGTCATTGAACGTGGACTGAACTTCCTCTTTGAACTTGGCCCCTGTTCGGGAAAGATATCCCTCCGGGCGGTCTCCAGAGGTTCACCCGGCACTGGCAATCTGCTGCACCAGGTCTTCGGGTGAGTCCCTCCTCCGGTCCCTTACGCCCCTGGATTCGGGTGCCCCACTCCCGGGGCCCCCTAGTATGATCCCTCCCTTGCAGGACCCAGCGGAAGGTATTGGGCCTCAGGCCTCCGGATGAGTACCTCACCCCAGACTGAAGATGTCTGGGATGGAACACGAACTCCAGGTGTCCAGGCCTAGGCCGCCTGGACACCGACCGCAACCACAGCCCCCAGGCTGAAGGTGCCCGGGACTCGAGCCTCGTGGCGAAAATGTCCGCCCCCTTTATACCCTCCCCTAGAATGCACGGCGGGTTCCCCGCCCCGCCGTAAAACCTGCTGCGAGAGGTCACAAAGGGTACGGCACTGCAGCGATGGTTCAACCCCGGCCCAAAGTGACAGCGCCACCTGCTGGGCCGCAGGGAACTATGCATCACTGTTGTCCTCACCAGTTTAAAAAAGTACATACCCGCTACACTCTCCCCCCTGTTATTTGACACTGGTCCCCAGCGTCTGGAGCAAACCATGCCCAAAAAGGGCCATCATAGCCTGATCCAGAGACCGACTAACGAATTTCAAAAATAAAAGTCTTTTTTTTTTTTTTTGTTTGTTTTTTTAAACTAACCAACAGTTGTGCCTGAACCTGACATGAAAGGAAAAGGAAGGAAACAAACAACACATAACCACATTATCAGAATCACATGTTCACAACAACATTCCCTTACACCCATCCTGACTAAGACCCACCCCATTCTCAGCGGTCTTGATGGGATGTTCTCCTGCAGAGGGGAAAATAAATATTAAACACACAAATTCCTGACACATATGTTCGTGTGAGAATGAAATAACCCCTCCGTAAAGAAATCCTTTCCTTCAAAAAGTGTGTGTGTGAAAAGTGAATGCCGATGCACGACACTGCCACCTGGTGACAGCGTCGCGGTAACTGCACTTGTGAAGACCTCTTCTTCTTTGGCCCTCTCTACCCCAGAGTCCATGATCACTTGTTGGAGAATGAAGAACAACAACAGGAACAGCCCTTCAATTCCTCCAAAGAGCACAAACACCCATTAGCTTGGGTACAGTCACTAAGTTCTCCTGGGAAACAAACAACAAACCCGGAGAGTTCAGCAATATTGAATTGCAAAATAGGCGTTGTAGTCTCGCCAGTGGAGGCATTTTTGCTTTGTCCCCTTCACCTGGCAAAACTATAGGATCCGGATGACGAGGTGCTTTGGTCACCTCTGTTCTGGGCATAGGCACCCGCAGCGACAGTCTCTTATCCCCGGAATTAGGTGCAGGTGGCACCGGGAATGTGAAGGTAGGCTGGGAACGGGATCCCTCCTCAGGCGCTGGTGCCTCCAAGCCCCGGGGTGTACCATCCCCTGTAGACATGGGTATATCCCTATTTCTGCGGAATGAGGAGAGAAGCACTTTGTCCCAACCCTTTTGAGCAAATAGTTCATCTATGGCGACATCGTCTCCCAGATCGGAGAGCGACTCCAGGTCGGAGGTGTCACACTCCTCCACAGGTATGTAGCCTGTAGTGGAAACTGAACTGCCACCTCCCGCGGACACACAGGGCCGTGAATCCCCAACACCTCCGCCCATACACCAAGTCCCTCCGCCCGGCTTACTTCGGCCTTTCCTTGAAACGGGATGTCCGGGACTCCTCTCACCGGATCCACCCGGGCCGGGCGTAGGCGGGCAGGATGATCCACCGCAACCGCTGGACGGGGCTACCATGCCGGTTTTCCTCTTTGGCGGTGGACGCTGGGAGACAGTGGTGACCGAGTCAGCATCCTCGGATTTCTCCCGTACTTCGGTGATCGCGACCTCCCCCGTGGTCGCTGCAGTGCGCACAGGGATGGCTGTCAAAGCGGTGATTTCTCCTACTTGAGTGGTGCTGCCTGTAGTGCGGTTACGGTGGATGGTTCTTGGCTTTTCGATAGCTGTGTCCACTTCAAATAAGAACTCCCCGCAGGCCTTCGCATCGCCCGAATGGCTTCAGCTGACACACCAGTCCCGAACAGCTGGGACAAATCAAACCCAGGGCCTCAACGTCCATGCACGAGTAGAGGGTGAATCGTCCCCGGGGCTTTAGCCGGATCCCCGTATCAGTCATCGGAGCAGCAGTAGTCAAGGTCGTGGTAGAAGGGTGAAGTGGAATCCACAATGTATTTCCGAACATGGTGACTCGCTGCTGATCCATTGCGCACTCCAAGTTTGGCGCCAAAGTCCCCACGTGTAGTCCTTCACACGATTGGACTCCTCCCCTCTTGCACTCCAGTTCCCGGGCTTTCTCCTTCCCTGGGTCATGCCCACGAACTGAGCAGGGAGGGTGTGCCTCGTAGCGCAGTGCAATAGAAGCCCCCACATGTACTACTTCACACAGCTGGACTCCCCCCTCTTCTCGTTCCTCTGCGTAGTCCTTTCCCTTCTTAGGGTCATGCCCACGACTTCGAGCAGGGTTGCACTTTGGCCAATAATATGGCCGACCTACTCGGAACTCCTCTGGGCAGACACGTTCAAACTCAGTCTATTCTAGCTCCATAGTAACACGAACACCATCCCGGACCCGGAGCCCCCACGTGTAGCGCCCTCCACTCTCTCTCTCTTCTCGCTCCGGTTTCTTTCTCTCTGGCTTTTGTCTAGGGGTACCTTGGAGGAGAGAGTGCGAGGTCACCACGCCAAGCTTTCACCGCAGATGTTTGTGTGGTGTGAGCAAAGTTTCTTTACCTTCGAGTCGGTGTTCGGTGTTTGGAGCCTCCGCTTCTTCTGTGGAACGGTGTCTGCCAGTAAATGAGCCCTACACCAATAAAAGTCCAACACTCCTTTATTTTCCAATGTCAGGATGAAACACAATCAGTTAGACTCCCTCAATGAACAGACAGGGGGTGTGGATACGAGTAGGCCCAGGCACAACTGTACTCTCCTATTCCTTTTTAGCGAATAGGCCTGGCGCATGGTCTCTGCCACTGACCGTGAGTTTTGGTCGCTGCCACCGACCGGATGAACTGTTGAGGCCCCTGCCACAGGCCTAATTGCAGGCCTCTGCCACTGACATGATTAAAATAGCTGGACCGCTGCCACCGGTCATTGAACGTGGACTGAACTTCCTCTTTGAACTTGGCCCCTGTTCGGGAAAGATATCCCTCCGGACGGTCTCCAGAGGTTCACCCGGCACTGGCAATCTGCTGCACCAGGTCTTCGGGTGAGTCCCTCCTCCGGTCCCTTACGCCTCTGGATTCGGGTGCCCCACTCCCGGGGCTCCCTAGGATGATCCCTCCCTTGCGGGACCCAGCGGAAGGTACTGGGCCCCAGGCCTCCGGCTGAGTACCTCACCCCAGACTGAAGGTGTCTGGGATTGAACACGAACTCCAGGTGTCCAGGCCTAGGCCGCCTGGAAACCGACCGCAACCACAGCCCTCAGGCTGAAGGTGACCGGGACTCGAGCCTCGTGGCGAAAATGTCCGCCCCCTTTATACCCTCCCCCAGGATGCACGGTGGGTTCCCTGCCCCGCCGTACAACCGCTGCGAGAGGTCACAAAGGGTACGGCACTGTAGCGATGGTTCAACCCCGGCCCAAAGTGACAGCGCCACCTGCTGGGCTGCAGGGAACTATACATCACTGGTGTCCTCACCAGTTTAAAAAAGTACATACCCGCTACACTAGTAAGAAAAATGTAAATAAAAATTCCATAAAAATATCCTGTAGTTTGTAGACTCTATAACTTTTGTGCAAACCAATCTATATATGCTTATTCAGATTTTTTTATTGGATATGTTATATAGCAGAAAGTAAAAAATATATATATATTTTTTTGCAATACTGCAAAAAAAAAAACCGCAGAGGTGATCAAATACCACCAAAAGAAAGCTCTATTTGTGGGGAAAAAAGGGAAAAAAGGACGTCAATTTTGTTTGGGTATAACGTCGCATGACTGCATAATTGTCAGTTAAATAGCGCAGTGCCGTATCGCAAAAAATGGCCTGGTCAGGAAGGGGGTAAAACCTCCCAGGGCTGAAGTGGTTAACCTGTGTGTTCTTTATTCTACTGCACCCAGATTTCACTAAATGCCTAACAGGCTCTGCAGAAACGGTGGAAGAATTGTACTTCCTGAAGTCTGTGTTGTGTAAATTGCTCTTTCTGTCTTTCTCTCCCTCTCCACCTCCAGTGGGCTGAACAAAAAAGCAACAAATATTTACACCACCCCCCCCCCCCACCCCATCCCCCTTCCAGGTTTTTGTATTCTGGCAGCAACAACAGCCCCCCCCCCCTCCCTGCCACTGTCAAAATACACTGATCAGCAACTGCAGCTGATTGGCTGCAGCAACTGGTCGTCAAATTTTCCAACATGACCCTTTGACAGAAGTTGATTATGTAGCACCCCTTTACTTTTCAGGGGTGCTATGTACCTAAATTTAGGGGTTGGTCTGAGCTAGTAGCCAGGCTCAGACCACTTTGATTGTTAGTACTCACTTCTGCGTATGTGATGCAACCTGATGTACAGTTCCCTGTGGCCTGTAGGTGGCACTGTCATATCAGGTCAGGGTTGAACCGTGGGTGGCATCGCTGTACCTTAGGGTGTCCTCTCTCGGCAGTGGTACGGTGGGCGTGGTTACCCTGCTGTGCATGCTGGGAGAGGATACATAAGGGGCAGACGCCATCTTTTAGGGTGTCTGGAGCTGGAGAGTGAGCGGTTCGCGCCACCCGGCCCTCCAGGCCAGGGGTGTGCGCGTGTATCAGTCTCAGGCACCTTTAGCCTGGGGCTGCAACTCCACTAGTAGGTCGTTCACCTTTAGCTGGGGCCTATCTCCAAAAGAGGATTCCCAGAGTGCCCGGGAGAGGGTGGACCCGCTCTAAGAAGAGGAGACCGGGGGAGGACCTTTCTCATGGACCGGTGAGAGTTCACGGTGAAAGAGAGGCCTGGTTACCTTCTAGAGGGATTCAAAGATCCACCAAAGACCTTGCAACATGCTGTCGCTGCCACCTGTCCTTGTGTTGTAAGTGTTGAGAAGTCTGGGACTTAAAGATTCTGTGGCAGAGGATCTCCCGATCATATCTCTAGGAAACATAAAGTGAATGTTCGAGCATCACTCCGGCTGCTAGGATCCGCTCTTACAAGGGACTATCCGGGTGAGCTAAACCCACTCGGAATCGAGTGGGTTTAGCCAAAGGCAGGAAAAAGGTCTGTGTGCTACAATTAAATAATTGATTTCTGTCGAGCAGGGAGCCAAAACAGTGATTGAGATTCGGCTTGGGGCCAGCCAAATATTGATGTATGGACAGATATATACCTGATGGGCCACTGGAGAAGCTGAAGATCTCTGCAGTAGCCATGCTACTACAGTGACAGCCAAGATCTTCTGGGTCCTGCTTGGGTTCTGTGCAAGCAGCTTCCCCTTTGCACACTGACCGCAGGAGGACACCTGTTCGGCAATGCTACATTTATAGAATGCCTTGTATTTTTTCAATAAATACAAGACAATCTCTGATTGGACGAAGTAGAGATTGTGACGTCACTGCCCCTCCTCTCTAGCTTGCCCAATCAGGGAATGCCTTGTGTTCATTATAAAAATACAAAGCATTCTATAAATGTATCATTGCCAAGCAAATGTCCTCCGGTAGTACAGTGATGGTCTACAAACAAGAATGCATACTAAGCTGGCCAAACACTAATAGATTTTAGAACAAACTTTCACACAAGAAAATTCATACAAAAATTCTTAGTACATTTGATGATTCGACAAATGTCATTACAAATGTTCAAAAGGTTTGTAGCTTTACACATTGATTTTGGAATAAATGGACATTACTGAATGAAAACCACATTTATTGTTAGAAATGTGTTCATTTGGGAAATATTTTCCATCCTGTGCCTCAGAATTTTCTTGTTGCCCCAGTCCAAAAAAAACAACAACAATTTGACCCCACCAATGATTAGAACAGGGATCTCCAAACTTTCTAAAGAAAGGGCCAGTTTACTGTCTTCAGACTTTAGTGGGGCAGGACTGTGCCCACTGGGAGTAAACAATGCCTGATCTTTGGTATTAGAGGGAGAAATAGTTGGTGTCAGTGGGAGGAATAGTGACCCATTGTTGGTGTGAGGGGCAGGAATGATGTACCATCGTTGCTATCCGTGGAAGGAATAGTGACACATTGTTGGTGTCAGGGACAGGAATTATGCCCCATTGTTGGTGTCAGTGGCAGGAATAATGCCTCAAGGGCCAGATAAAGGTAAGCAAAGGGCCACACACAGGTAGGTCCCTCAGGCCGCAGTTTGAAGACTACTAGGTTAGAACATCAAACAAATGTTCTTAGATAAAAAAAATTGAACAAATTCCCACTAGTGTATTGCCAGCTTTGGGGGTTTAAACATCACTGACCTTCCTGGTCTGCATGCTTGTTCCAAGTCCAGATCTCAGAAAATATTGAAGCCAGAGGCAGCCAAGCAACTAGCATATTCATACCTGTCAGTAAAGGTTCCCTTTAGAAATACAAAACTGTAATTCAAAGAAAGTTATTATGAAATATGTAGTTATTTTGGCCTGTATGTGATACTGATTTTCCAATTTATCTAGAAGTGTTGAACATGCTTCCTCAGCTGTTGCCACTTATAATGAATACGCTGTTCTCATTACAGGCTCCGTGTGAGGGCGTGAGAGGGCACCCAGCAGGCATGAGTTACACAGCGAACATTCTCCCCCACCACGCAGTACGTGGTGCATTTGAAGACTTCACATGCTGAGACCACATACTGAAACAGCCGAGAGAGCAAAATCATCTTCGGGAGGAAACAAAACTGAATGAGAAGCGGAGATGAGAGCACAAGAGCCTGGGCGAAAATCTACATAACCAAAAACTGGCATCATCCCAATTCATAGACAAAAATACTGTAAAGAGAACTTAAATCTGCCCCAAGAGTATGAAGGGGAGACAGCGGTCCACCTTGATCCTTATTGGCCTGAAGTACAGAAATCACTTTCATGACTCGAATGGACACACTAAGTTTATTCATGACTCGAAGAAGGGACACACTAAGTTTATTCATGACTCGAAGAAGGGACACACTAAGTATCTTTATGACTCGAAGAATGGACACATTAAGTAGTACTCAAGCCTTGTACTATTTATCAGGATCCAATCTGCAATTGTCATACCTATAAACAAGTTCTTAAATACACTAATCCCTAAATCAGACACTTGTTAGGGTGAAATAACAGGATACTGTAGTCTAAGAACAATGATTTAAAGTTACCCAAAAGAGTCATAATTCTTCTGTATAAAAAAGAAAAAAAAAATGGAGTTTCACTACAACAAATTTATTCACTCAAAAATCAAATACTGTTATAGTAAGAGCCTTGTAAAGAGAGTTTTAACTCAACACGAAGAAGCATTTAAAAGTGCCGGGCAAAACTATCACTACAAACCGTGAACTGATGCACCGGGCGCGGGGATAAGGAGAACATTCTACTCCTGGGTCAACTAAAACAAATATAGTTAAACTATATCAGTCTACAGTTTTTATTCTTCCTCAATAGGGTTCTCAAAGCTGTACAAGTTAAATGAGTTTATGAAAATGAAGTAAGGAAAACATTCCCTTTTTTAATCTCACCCAACTATATTACCATGATTACTGTGTTTTGAGACAAGTGACATCCCTAGTTAATCTGAAAAGCGGAAAAAAAAAATCAAAACACATAGTTACAAGTTTCTTTCATTATCTGATAATTGCAGTGAAATATAAATAGCCCCAAGGTGACGATTTTAGACAGTGCAGTAATAACATGTAAGTTCATAACAGAAAAAAAAAAGTATGTAAGAAAAGAAATAGTGCCGCTAATGCAATATATAGATATATCTCTCTCATATATATATATATATATATATATATATATTATATATATCTCTCTCTCTATATATATATATATATATATATATACACACACACTATATTGTTAAAAGTATTGGGACACCTGCCTTTAAACGCACATGAACTTTATTGGCATCCTAGTCTTAGTCCGTAGGGTTCAATATTGAGTTGGCCCACCCTTTGCAGCTATAAGAGCTTCAACTCTTTTGGGAAGGCTGTCCACAAGGTTAAGAAGTGTGTCTATGGGAATGTTTGACCATTCTTCCAGAAGCGCATTTGTGAGGTCAGGCACTGATGTGAACAAGAAGGCCTGGCTCGTAGTCTCCGCTCTAATTTATCTAGTTAAATAATTCTAATTTGGATCGTGGTGAGGACTTTGTGTAGGCCAGTCAAGTTCCTCCACCCCAAACTCACTCATCGATGTCTTTATGGACCTTGCTTTGTGCACTGGTGCGCAGTCATGTTGGAACAGGAAGGGGCCATCCCCAAACTGTTCCCACAAAGTTGGGACGCCTTAAGAGTTCCGTTCAATGGGACTAAGGGGCCAAGCCCAGCACTGAAAAACAACCCCACGCCATAATCCCCCCTCCACCAAATGATTTGGACCACTGCACAAAGCAAGGTCCATAAAGACATGGATGAACGAGTTTTGGGTGGAGAAACTTGACAGGTCTTTACAGAGTCCTGACCTCAACCCGATAGAACACCTTTGGGATGCATTAGAGTGGAGACTGCGAGCCAGGCCCTCTCGTTAAACATCAGTGTCTGACCTCAAAAAATGCGCTTCTGGAAAAATGGTCAAACATTCCCATAGACACACTCCTAAACCTTGTGGACAGCCTTCCCAGAAGAGTTGAAGCTGTTATAGCTGCAAAGGGTGGGCCAACTCAATATTGTACCCTACGGACTAAGACTAATGCCATCAAAGTTCTAGTTCAGGCAGGTATCACAATACTTTTGACAATATAGTGTATATATGAAAGGGAAGAAATGTGTGTATATATATATATATATATATACACAGGAAAGGGAGGAAATGCAGTTCTATTGATGTAAGAAATCAGAAATTGATGAGCTCTGGGTTATTTTATGATAAAATAATCCTTCATCCCCCAGATGGTGCACTTGCATTAATGAAATGTATATATAGCTCGGCACCTCTCTTCCGCTTATTGATATTAATGTATGGTTCCTGTCAGTGCATTTGATATGTATATGACCTCTGTCATCTTCTGTTGATGCTAAGTGAAGATGTCTACCGTTTGACCTCTTTAATTCCATCGGCCAATTCCTATTAAAGAAGAAGGGAAATACTTATACACTTCGGGAATATTATCCTGTTACTCCCTTTGTGCCATACAATTTTCTAATATTATCAGTTCACAAGGTTTGCTTGCCAAGCATAACGCGTGGGAATGTATTGCTTTCTGATATAAAGAGATAACAGATAAGTTATCTTTTTAGTTCTTATTATTTGCTCTTTTTATGATGAGCAGATGCCTATGCCTTTTGTTGTATGTGGCTGCACTATATGTGGAGGATATGTTTGATCCAACGTAAGGTTTATGTTCCCCAGGTAATGTAAGAACAATGTGATTTTCCCGAATTTAATATCACTATTATTCTAGCCTATTGGCTCATGTCAATGCCTCTTACACTAGAATTTTTTTTTTTTTGTGATTGTCCAGGCTGTATGGGATTTTCGCACTCTCTTGGCTTGCTCTCGATTTCCTAAAGTTGTAAAATATATATTTTTCTATAACGCCCCTGATCTGAGAGGCTCACCCTTCACAGAACTTGGTCATCAGAGTCAGTTCTCTGTAGGTGTGAGCTGTCAGTTCAGGGAGTTTCTAGGTTATACCACATGTTGAATGACTGGAGTTAAGGGAGTGTTGTTAAGTTCCTGAGAAATCATTCCAGTTCTACGTTGAAGGACTGCTGTGCATGGTGGCATTTGAGCCTGACCTCGGGGTGCTACAAAGAAGTATTACTTCAGTACTTAAAAAGACTCTTAAAGATGGGAGCCTACATAACCTTCTATATGTTTACTATCCATGGTCACATTGATTGTACTATGAGAAGTCAGTGTGTATCCATGTGGGAGTCCAGACATTATGGAACCCAGAAAGATGAACTATAACCTTTGAAGGACTGATCACTGTGACCATAATGTGAAGAGGCACTGACCACGCTAGAGATATGAAAAGCGGGCCAGCTGCTGAAATCTTTGACTGCTGGAGTTCAGTGGACTCAGAAATGATTATCCAGAACCCTGGGACTTCTCTTGTGACCAGGAACCTTCAGTTTGCCTTTCTTTCTACCATTGTCATCATTGGTACCTCCTCTCCCCATAGAAAATAAGAAACCAAACAATCCTCATAGATACACATATGCGCATATTATTCATATATCCAATTAATGAGTATTCCCATAATCGAATGTCTGTGGGTGGGAATAACACCACTCTATTGTCAAAGAAATTTGTGGCTTGTCGTGGAATCGACAGCTTTGTCAAGGATCAACAGCTAGGGAGCCACTGATTACCTCTGCTTGGTATGGTGCAATGTCTGCAATCACTATGGTCTAGTTCAGGGGTAGTCAACCTCGGCACTCCAGCTGTGGTGAAACTACAAATCCCATCATGCCTCTGCCTCTAGGAGTAATGCCTGTGATTGTCATGGTCTTGCAATGTCTCATGGCACTTGTAGTTTCAAAACAGCTGGAGGGCCGAGGTTGCTTACTCCTGGTCTAGTTTAAACTAATTTATGCCTTTTGAGTGTCATATCCTGAAGATAAATGCCACATAATGGTTTTAGAAAATCTCAGACTGGGTGAGATGGGTTAACTAAGGGAGCTCCAGGCATGATAGGTTAACATGTAGTAGATGTTCAGTGCATATTTCTTATCCACATACAGCTGCGGTATACCACACAACATTAACAAAATTAAATTCTAATATTACTTATTCTCAAGTGCATTTGTTAATTATATAAGGGAGGATTTACTAATACAGGTGCACACAGAATCTGGTGCACATGTACATAGTAACCAATCAGCTTCTAATTTCAGCTTGTTCAGTTAATGCCGACCATACACAGGTCGAGTTTCGAAATAATTTTCTTTCGAAAATCGTATCTAAGAATTTTCTTTCGAATTCCGCACCATTAGTGGGCTGCAGCAACAGCCGATTTTCATGCGGCAAGCAAATTTAAATAATCGGACATGTTGGAAATTTTTTAAACAAACGATTTTCTAATCAATGATGGGAGAATCGTGCGAGAAATATAATAGAAAAAGGAATGCGCATGTGCAAGAAAAGAAAATTGCCGGAAAGAAAAGAAGATTCCCGGCCACGAAAATTCTTTTCTGTAGCGACTTGAGGTCAAATTGAAGGCTTGGTCGGCCGAGTTTCGAAAATCAATGGTGGCGTCATCGGATCACAAGAAAAAAACAAACTTTCTGATCTTGAAAAGAAAATTTGTTCGAAATTCGCCAATGTATGTCCTGCTTTAGCTTTGAAAATAAAACCTAAAAGCTGATTGGATACTATGCACAGCTGCACCAGATTCCGTGTGTAACAGTTTTAGTAAATCTCCCCCTTAGAGACAGTAACAATGGGGATTAGAATATACTATTCCATAGGCTCCATTAACACTTGTATGACTCCAAAGTTGCACAACTTTGGTGCAACTTTGACGCAACTTTAATGGGTGCAACTTTGGCTTTGATAAATGATAATGGCCAACTGTTTCACAACTGTTGCACTCTATAACATTCAGGTACAACTTTCATGCAACTTTTGAGGGTTACATTGAAGTCTATGGCCCTCAAGTTGCATGAAAGTCAGACCAAAGTAGTGCATGAACTACTTTAAAGTTGCTGCGACTTTAAGTTATACATATATGAATGGTTTTCATTAGAAAATATAGGGAACGACTTGTCATACGACTTTCATGTCCATAGTTGCAAGACAAGTTGCACAAGTGTCAATGGAGCCTTAAAGCAACTTTGAGATTCAAACCATGCATGGACAAGCTGAATGTACCCAAGTTGATCGATCAATCAACTTGGGTACAACCAACCTACCGGATTTTACATGTGATTATAGCTAGCCGCTGCTATAGCTGCTAGCAGTAATCACAGCGGGGACGGCAGTGTTTGCAAGAACGTAATTTGCTCTGTCTATGGCTGGTCTTAAGCCTCGTACACACGGCCGAGATTCTCGTCGAAAAAAACATGTCGTTTTTTTCAACAAGATTCTTGGACAAGCAACTTGTCCCGGCCGAGTGTACACACGCTCGATTCAAAGAACCCGCGGTTCTTTATATGGAGCGAACGCGGTGACGTCATCGAATACGACGAGCATGCGCTCGTCACATTCGATGCCGTCGCCGCCATCTTGGTATACCCTACCTATGCCTAGGAAGCTACCGCGCATGCGTCAAATTCATTTCGAACATGCGCGGGCTTCCCGGAGGACAGGTAAGTGTACACACACTCACTTTTCTCGTCGAGAAACAGGCTGACGAGAATCTCGACGAGAAAATAGAGAGCAGGTTCTCTATTTTCTCGTTGAGATTACTTGTCGGTTTTCTTGACGAGAAACCATACACACGAACGAATTTCTCGGCAACACATCTCTGCCAGCAAGTTTCTTGCTGGTTCTTGCCGAGAAACTCGGTCGTGTGTACGAGGCCTTACACAGTAAACGGGACAAGTCAAGAGCCACCCTCTGGGATTGCTTTTTTTTATGTCTGTATTCACAGACCCCTCCCCCATGTTATGGTACATTCTACATTTGTTCCACAGTGGAAGACTAAAATGAGAAGAGTAATAGAGCGTGATATCTGGATCACCTAATTAAATCTGTGTCATCTGTGGCCTTTTCTTGAATTCACCCAGTGTATTCTTTCTGGTCTACCACTACAATGGGACTCTGTGATATTACTATGGTGTAGCACACTTACAAGCTTATTCAGTGTGGCAGTGCAAAAGCCGTTCAGTCCAGTATGTAATATCAAACAATGAAATTGTATTTTATAACTAAAAGACAGTAATTACAATTAACTCAACTCTGAATTATTGATTTCAATGTATACTTCCTCTCTAGTACTAGGCCTAGCTACCTCCTTTGCAGACAATAAGAGCATATAGTGGTAGTTTAGGGCCTGCACTGCTTTCTCTATATCTACAAGAAGGCGTTTTCAGTTGTGGACCATAAGGTGATACCCTTAAAGCAGGAGTCTTGCCTATAGGTGGATTACCACACTCCAATAAATGTACTCCTTTATTGTAATAAATCCATGGAACAATACAACACAGCAGAAGAGATGAGACTTTGTGACGTGTTTCACACTATAACGTGCCAAAGCATAAGTTTCTATTCCTATCTCTCTTGCTGTGCTGTATTCTTCTTTCTTCTATGAATTTATTACAAAATAGGAGTATTTTTTTTGGAGTTCATCTATACACCTATGTTCTTTTGACGCCTCAGTGACAAGCTGGACCAGCACCCATTTTATAGACAGGGTATGTAGACTGACCTGGAGCAGTATACATTTTCGGGTAAGAGTCTCACCTACACTATATTGTCAAAAGTATTGTGACGCCTGCCTTTACACGCACATGGTTTAATGGCATCCCAGTCTTAGTCCGTAGGGTTCAATATTAAGTTGGCCCACCCTTTGCAGCTAGAACAGCTTTAACTCTTCTGGGAAGGCTGTCCACAAGGTTTAGGAGGGTGTCTATGGGGATGTTTAACCATTCCTTCAGAAGGGTGTTTGTGAGGTCAGGCACTGATGTGGACAAGAAGGCCTGGCTCGCGGTCTCCGCTCTAATTCATCCCAAGGGCTTTCTATCGGGTTGAGGTTAGGCCAGTCAAGTTCTTTCACCCCAAACATGCTCATCCATGTCTTTATGGACCTTGCTTTGTGCACTGGTCCAAATCATTTGGTGGAGGGGGGATTATGGTGTGGGGTTGTTTTTCAGGGGTTGGGCTTGGCCTCCTAGTTCCAGTGAAGGGAACTCTTAAGGTGTCAGCAAACAGACATTTTGGATGATTTTATGCTCCCAACTTTGTGGGAACAGTTTGGGGATGGCCCCTTCCTGTCCCAACATGACTAAGCACCAGTGCACAATCTAAGGTGTATAAAGACATGGATGAGCGAGTTTAGGGTGGAGGAACTTGACTTACCTGCACAGAGTCCTGACCTCAACCCAACAGAAGACCTTTGGGATGAATTAGAGCGGAGACTGCGAGCCAGGACTTCCTGTCCAACATCAGTGCCTGACCTCACAAATGCGCTTCTGGACGAATGGTCAAACATTCCCATAGACATACTCCTAAACCTTGTGGACAGCCTTCCCCAGAAGAGTTGAAGCTGTTATAGCTGCAAAGGGTGGGCCAACCCAATATTGAACCCTGCAGACCAAGACTGGGACGCCATTAAAGTTCATGTGCGTGTAAAGGTAGGCGTCCCAATACTTTTGCTAATATAGTATATATGTTATGGTAAGAAACCTCCTGGAAAATGGAGACATTTACAAAACGAATTCAGGACGTGAACTGGTCAATTTCTGTTAAATCAGGATTATATTTCTAAAGAAATATATTTTATAGAAGTGTTAATTATTCATAACACACAGCCACCATTTTACCATCTTTTGCGATTTTCAAAATTTGTACTTTCATAAGACATAAAAAAAGGGTTGGTTTTGAGCTGTCCCTATGCCTAGTGACCCCTTTATGTGCTGATTTGAATAAGTGCAGTGACCCATATCAAACCCATCGAAGTCAGATCATTGAAAGATACATTTTCATTGGCTGTTAGTGATCAATGTCTGCCTAAGGACAGAAAATAGGTAAAGGTAAGCTTGTTTTCTCTACCTCTCCAGATGCTGGTCCAAGAAGGAGGATAATATTATCTGGACACTGAACTCGAAGATCACATTATACAGTAGAACAACACTACCCAGACAATAGGTAGTGAATCACCTACAAATGGACACCCAAGATATATACATGTGTATCATCCAATGTAATCACACAGAAATACAAAAATTTTCATGTGGCCTATCAAAAACATTTTCTGGAAATACTGTGTATATGTGAATACGTATGTGTATATGCATGTGAGAGTGTGCTACTTGGGGTAATTTAAAGAGGAGTCTGTTTTTAGTTTATTATTTTATAATTCTTTTTTTATATTTTTCCATCACCTATAAATATATGAATAGATAAAATCAGTGTATATGTATATATATGTATAAAATTCAGTGTATATAATCTCGGGATGGGTTTAAGGGCGCTGTTCCGTGTTTTCCTGTGAAGAATATTATAACTACACAGGTATATGTACATTACATACAGAGCACAAAATGGCGAAGTAATGTATACTCCTCAGAAATGATATAAAGAGCAATATTAATATTGAAAAAGTGTTGGAGTTTTGTTTGTTTTTCTTTAAAGGTAATAAAAATCTGGAGCTATGACTACTGCGTCTGTTGGGCGCCATCTAATCTGGAAATGTGGTAGCAGTTCTTGAAACTTTTGCAGTGAGTAGCACCGGGGAGAAGATGAGTACAGTGGAACCTTGGATTACGAGCATAATCCGTTCCAGGAGAATGCTTGTAATCCAAAGCACTCGCATATCAAAGCGAGTTTCCCTATAGAAGTCAAATTGCAGTGAAATCTATTTTTTTTTTGCTGGGTGTTAACCGCATGCCGATCGCCGCATGACTTTTTACGTCAACAGAATGGCACGGATGCGCAAATGGGCGTATGTATACGTCCCCTTTAAATTGCCACCGTGTGGTCGCGCGCGAGCCACCGGCAACGCGCTCGCAACCCTGCTGCGAGCTCCATGACCGTGCCCGCGGGACCCGCGGACTCGATGTCCGCCGGTGTCCGGCGATCGTGTCACTGAGCTGAAGAATGGGGAGATGTCAGTGTAAACACAACATCTCCCCGTTCTGCCTAGTGACATGTCACTGATCGTCTGTTCCCTGTCATCGGGAGCAGCGAGCCACGCCCCCTAACAGTTAGAATCACTCCCTAGGTCACACTTAACCTTGTCACGGCAAGCCACGCCCCCTAACAGTTAGAATCACTCCCTAGGTCACACTTAACCTCTTCAGCGCCCCCTACAGGTTAACCCCTTCACTGCCAGTGTCATTTTTACAGTAATCAGTGCATTTTTATAGCACTGATCGCTGTAAAAATGACAATGGTCCCAAAATGGTGTCAAAAGTGTCCGATGTGTCCGCCATAATGTTGCGATAAAAATCGCTGATCGCCACCATTACTAGTAAAAAAAATATTAATAAAAATGCCATAAAACTATCTTTTTTTACCAAAAATATGTAGAAGAATACGTATCGGCCTAAACTGAGGGAAAAAATGTTTTTTTAGATATTTTTGGGGGATATTTATTATAGCAAAAAGTAAAAAATATTGAATTGTTTCAAAATTTTCGCTCTATTTTTGTTTATAGCGCAAAAAATAAAAACCGCAGTGGTGATCAAATACCACCAAAAGAAAGCTCTATTTGTGGGGAAAAAAGGACGTCAATTTTGTTTGGAAGCCACGTCGCACGACCGCGCAATTGTCAGTTAAAGCGACGCAGTGCCGAATCGCAAAAAGTGGCCTGGTCTTTGGCCAGCCAAATGGTCCGGGGCTGAAGTGGTTAAGGAATAAAAAAAAAAAATGTTTAGAAGCTGGAGTTGGGTTTTATTCCACTGAAAATACCCATTACGGTAATTGCACTTTAAATAATCAAAATCATTATGTTAATCAACAATGATTGTTTACAAATTTACCTGTGCATTTGGGGTGCACTCAGAATGAATGACGTCACACATATACCATGCTTTGTGGTGCTCACATCGCATGTTAGTACACAACATTAACGTAATAATGTACACACCAATGCATGCGCATGGGTGCCCAAAGCCCTCAGACAACTTCTGCTCCCCATAACATCATTGTATGTACGTGTAGCGATACCCCCAGCTTAAGAGGGCTGCTTGTTTGTTTGGGCCCTGTAATGCACTGCTACCAATCCCTGGCAATCGGCTCTGACTCCTCTCTGACACAGTTAGGAAAGGGGAGGATGGTACAATTGTATTATCTCGATACACTATTATACAGTACAACCCCCTTTGTATACCAGCAAGTAATTGACACTCACCACTAAATTACTTAACTATAATTCTTTACTGAAAGTAGAAAGATAGAGTAATTTGTATAAAATGTTCTATACAGATCCCTGCAGTATAGGTGTGCACACAAAAAGGGTATTACAGTCAATAATGCAATAACACATCAATCCCACTTCTGCAACCCTCCCTCGTGAGCAATAAAAATGGCGCCCAGCAAGTCCTAAACTACCCAGTCAGGCCTGACTATAACTTAGGGTATAGTTCGCTGGAGAATCTTCGCTAGCAACTGTCGTGGTGCACATGGAGAAACCAATTTGTAATCCAGTAAAAGGGGTAACAGATGTTAGCCAACCAGGCAAAGATGGAGAGACCGACAAACTCAGTTCAGCACAAACAGTTTCTCCAAAGTATAACTGTGTTCAAAGAGGGGGGGGGGCCTAAGCAGAGTCAATAGGCACAAAGTTATTCTTATAAGTTTCTGAGCTGGCGCTCTCTCACCCAGACCGGACCGATTCCTGCCCGGTTCCTCCGCTACTGTGAGTGGCGTCACTGTGTCCATGATGCATCGAGTCCTCGGTTCTTCAGAAGATGATGGACCTCAATTGGATCGGATGCCTCACAGACTCCCCAGCGGAATGGAAGGCTCTCTGGAACAAAAGCGCGAGGCCCAGGCTTCAGGCCTAGCGCGCGCAGCAGGTGAGTGCAGGGGATCCTCTTGCAAGGAGGGCGGCGTTCCAAGAGGCCGAGCGAGCCCCGCCTCTCCTCTTTTAAAGTCCACCCCAGCAGTCCTTGCGCGGGGAATGGCACCCTGGGTGCCGCAACGCGTGCTGGGAAATGTAGTCTTGCGGGTAAAAAAATACCCCGCTACACACTCCCCCCACTTGAAACCTTTGGTCCCTCAAAGACAACATCAACAGTAGGAAAACACAAACTCATTAAGGGCAGCTAGAGAGGTCGGCAGAGGAAACTCCCACCAGAACGGGGAAGGGAGCTTGTCCTGCCCACTGGTTACATCAAAGGGGCTGACCTGTCTAACTGTGTCAGAGAGTGAGCTGGGGTTGCCTTCCACTAAATGCACAGCAGAAGGATCAGTTATTGGCAATGTCCTACGAGCAGTGGTCACTGTATCCTCAGAACTTTTCCCCATCTGGGTATAGGTTAACTTCCGAGGAGGACGAATGATTCTCTTGGCTCTTTGTTCTCTTGGGGTGGCCGTTTCTCCCCTCACTGTATCTTCTTCTAAAGTGGGGGTATTGGGCTCCAAAGCTTCTGATACATCCAGATCAGACGTAGGAAGATGTAGGGAGTAGTCTTGATGCCTAGCGGAAGGTGACCATGTGGCATCTTCCCATTCTTCAACCAGAGGACTAGACGGAACAAACTCAGTGGCTTCCACATTCAGTGTACTATCCACAGTACCTTCAGAGGGTGGAAGGTCTATAGACGGGGGTTCTCGGGTCTGAGAAGGCCACAGCCATCCAAGCTCTTCTTCTTCCAAACTCTGCTCCGAGACACCCATTTCTCCAGACTGAGAGGCCTGAGACTGAGTGTATGGCCTAGGTGTCTCCAAGCTTGAGGACGGTCCAGGGGAGTCTTCCACAGGTGGTATCAGAACCGCTTCTGAAAGTGGAAGTAAATGGTTTCTGTGCCATGTCTTCAGTGGCCCTATCTTCCCGTCTGGTTTTAGCTGATACACCGGCAGATCTGGTTACTTCTTACAGATCACATATGGTTCAGGTCTCCATCTGTCTGCTAACTTATGCTTCCCTGGAACTCCTAGGTTGCGCAGCAGCACTCGGTCTCCTGGCTGGAGGTCCTGGATTCGAACCTTGAGGTCAAAGTTCCTCTTGTTCCGGGCTCCTCTTTGTTCTGAGGCCACTTGAGCCTGTTCAAAAGCCAACTTCAAACTCTTCCTCAGTCTGTCAACATAGCCCTTGTGAGAGGTGGCTGAAGTGCGATCCGTGGATATGCCGAATGCCAGATCCACAGGCAGTCTTGCTTCCCTGCCAAACATAAGGCGATATGGAGAGTACCCTGTGGCATCGCTAGTGGTACTGTTGTAGGCGTGCACGATGGCCACTATATGCTTGCTCCAGTGCTGCTTCTGCTCACTACTTAGAGTCCCCAACATATTTAATAGAGTCCCGTTGAACCTCTCTGGCTGAGCGTCACCCTGAGGGTGATAAGGGGTGGTGCTGGTCTTTTTGATACCCAAAGAGTCCGACAGTTTCTTGATCAATCGACTCTCAAAGTCTCTCCCTTGGTCAGAGTGCAAGCGTTGCGGCAGTCCATAGTGCACAAAGTACTTCTATACTAAGATTTTAGCTACAGTGGAGGCCTTCTGGTCTTTGGCTGGAAAAGCTTGGGCATAACGGGTGAAATGGTCAGTTATCACCAGAACATTTCCTTGTCCACTTAAGTCAGGTTCGAGACAGAGAAAGTCAATGCACACCAAGTCCAAGGGTCCTTGACTCTGCAGATGGCCCATTGGGGCAGCTTGATGTGGCAATGTCTTCCTCTGGATCCAGCATGCATAGGAGTGGCAGTATTCTTCCACTTCAGCCCGCATACAAGGCCAATAGAACCTATCGCTTACAAGTTGGAATGTTCGTTCAGCCCCCAAGTGGCCATGATCATCATGTAAGGCAGTTAAAACGGTTCTTCTGTACTTCTCCGGCAGAAATAACTGCCACTTATCTTCCAGGTCATCAGAGGGGCCCCTTCGGTAGACCACCCCTTGATGCACCTGAAACCTGTCCCATTCCTTGTGGACCAACCGGGCCACCTTTGAGGGGTCCTTCAAAAGTCTGTCTGGATCCTGGTCTTCCAATGTCTCCAGTGCTAATCTTCCCCAAGGATCTTCCAGCTGGTCTCTCCTTAAGTCCTTCTTGGACAATTTGGGTAGGTCATCCTCTCTGACTTGGGTCACATTGCAGTAACACTTAGGCACCCCCACGGCAGAAACGCCAATCTCTTCAGCCCTCGACCCACCACTTGCTTGAAGCTGTACTCCTTGACACAGGGGCCGTACCCCATCTGGGGTTACCTGGGTCCAATCTTCTGAAAGGTGGGTGGGTGCATGGCCTCTTCTGGACAGTGCGTCCGCATCACGGTTTCCAGCTCCGGGCCTATACTTCAGGCTGAAGTTGAACCCGGCTAGGGCGGCCAACCAACGGTGACCAGTGGCATCCAGCTTGGCCGTGGTGAAGAGATAGGTGAGTTGATTATTGTCAGTCTTTACTGTGAAGTCAGCTCCGTACAGGTAATCTCTGAGTTTATCCACGACTGCCCATTTTAGGGCCAGGAACTCCAACTTGTGGGTGGAGTAGTTTTTTTCAGAGGGTGCCAAACTTCTGCTAACGTAGGCAACTGGGCGCAACTGCCCTTCACACTCTTGGTATAGCACCCCTCCTAGGCCATCATGGCTGGCATCTACATGCAGTTCATAAGGCTTCTTTGGATCAGCATAGGCCAGGACTGGTGCAGTGGTAAGACTCTTCTTTAACATCTGGAAGGCCTGCCTCCTTGCACTCCCCTGTCCACTGGTCTTCCACAGACTCTCCAGGCTTCCTGGGACCAGTATTATCCTCCTCTTCTTCCGTCTTCAGTAACTCATTTAGCGGTCTGGCAATTTTTGCAAATCCTTCCACAAATCTACGGTAGTAGGAACAGAAGCCTAAGAAGGACTTGAGCTCAGTCACTGTAGTTGGTCGGGGCCAGGAGGTGACTGCCTCCAGTTTATCCGGGTCTGTAGACACTCCTTCAGCAGATACTATGTGCCCCAAATAGTGGACCGAGAATTGATCAAACTGGCATTTTTCTCTGGAAAGTTTCAGTCCCTCCTCACTGAGTCGTTTCAGGACCTTCTCCAATCTTTCTTCATGCTCTTCCAGAGTCTTCCCAAAGAGAATGATGTTGTCTAGGTACACTAGGACTTCGATCAGATTCATGTCCCCAACTGTCCCTCATGTCTTCTCCATCAACTTCTGGAAGGTAGCAGGGGCTCCTGACAGGCCTTGGGGCATCCTATTAAATTCATAGAATCCCACTGGGGTGATGAAGGCCATCTTCTCCTTATCTTCAGGGTGCATGGGGATTTGATAATACCCACTCTTCAGGTCCATGACGCTGAACCACTTGGCCCCAGACAGACTCTGCAAAGCATCTTCTATCCTGGGGGTAGTATACTGGTCAGGAATGGTCCTCCGGTTAAGAGTCCTATAGTCTATGCAGAGTCTCAGCGACCCGTTTTTCTTCCCTACCACCACAATGGGGGAGGCATATGGACTTCTGGACTCTTTAATGACCCCTGTCCTCTTTATCTCTGCCAACTGTTCCCGCAAATCTTCCAGATCAGCCAGGGGAAATCTTCGGACCCTCTCCCGAAAGGGCTTGTCTTCTTGAAGACGGATTTTATGGGTGGCACTTCTCGCACACCCTACATCAAACTCATCTTCAGAGAATATTCTCCTCCACCGAGTCAGCTGAGCCTTGGCTCTCTCCTTCCATTTCTGTGGCAAGGCTGTATCTTCAAGGCAGAGCTCTTCCAAGGTGGCTTCTCCATCTTTTGACTTCAATTCAGACAGGGTCACTGGGGTAGCAGGGTTCACCTTGCCCAGTAGCACCCGGGCTGGGATCTTCACAGGAGAATTTGTGACATTTCTAACACTCACTGGAATCTGTCCCTTGGCTTTCTTCAGTGCCCTCAACGGGACCACTTCAGGGAGTACTTCCAATCCTTGGTGGGTGTTGAAGGGGTCTGGTTCCACGACCACAAAGGAGCCCGGCTGCTCCCAGGAGAGTTTTACTGTAGCCTGAAGACAGATCACCTCACCAGGCTGTAGTATCTTCTCTCTTCTATTCAGTCTCCAGACTCTTCCCACCCCCTCTTCCGGGGCCTTTTGCTCCAGGATCATCTTCTGGTAGACCTGTTGCAGCATGGGGTGAATCTTCTGCCTGGGAGGACTCCGTTCTTGCACCATCGGGGTCAGCAGTCTCCGGACCAAATCAGTGTTGGTCCCTATCAGCATGGACATCGTATTGGCTCCTGGTGGGCGAGGGCACACCACCGCCAAAGTGTCAAAAGCTTCGGCCTTCCCGGTCACCGAGAGGTCAAAGGCCAACCTGATCAAAACATAGCCATCGTAGGGGAAACTGCGAGTGCCAATTCCCCCTATCTTCAGGTCTTCCAGCTTCTGCAAAGGTACGTGACTTAAATGCTTCTGATAAAAGTCTCTGTATAAGAGAGTCACTTGGGCTCCTTTGTCTAAGAGTGCCTTTGCGTAGACTCCCTCCACTTGAACGGAGACTAGAGGGGAGGGCCCAACTAATTTATCCGGGAACTTCTTAGGAGATATTTTCTCCCTGGGACTCCTTGATTTTTCCAATGTTTTTTTTTTCTTTTTCCATTTCTCTCTAGACCTCAACCCTTTTGAACCTGGTATGCATTGATCCTTTTATGGTTGTCAAATTGCAACTCCCGACAGACAGTATGGGAGTTTTTAGGAGGGGCATTGTTGCCCTTCTTTTTTTTCTCTGCTTGTCTCTGGATTTTCTTGGAGCTTTCTGTAGATAGCGGGCGTCCAGCTGACTCCTTCACCGGGGCCCTCTGAAGTTTTCCGCCGGCTGGTATTGAGTGCCTCGGCTCTTTCTTGGACTGGGGCACCTTCTGTCAGGGTGACCAACTCCTCCACAATTTAAGCAGACAATCTCCTTCCAGATTTTTGGGGATGTTGGAATAGGGACATTCCGTTCCGGTTCCTTCCGGATCTCTTCTTTCTCCTTGACTCCAGGGTTCTTGGCCAATAAAGAGGTCAATAAGTCCAGTACTTGGGCCATTTGAGACTTCAAGGTTTCTACTTCTGGGTCACGTTCTGTGACTACTGTCGTTCTGACTCCTACCGAAACAGGTGGGGTGGTTCTCTCAAACCCCTCTTGATCCTTCATCAGGACCTCTTCATCCCTTATGATCCGCACAAGGTCTGTGTAGTTCAGGGCCATGACTCCGTCAGAGGTCTTCAGGTGGAGCCAGACTGGGTCCGACGGTAAGGCTCCCCTTAGGATCTGTTTCATCCTGGTAGCATCTATGACCTGTGGTTGCATCCCTTTTCTCAGTACAATCTGGCACAACATTCTATTCAGTCTCCGGACATACTCGGACAACTTCTCCTTTGGCTGTTAAAAGGTATGCTCAAATCTATACACCAAGTCTGACACCTTCTCCAGCTGGCCAAACTCTTCCTGCAACATAGACAAGTAATCCATTGCTGTACACACAGTATTGCTGCACCTAAGGTTTTTCACCGCCTCAGCCGCAGGGCCTTTCAAGCTCTCACTGATGCGCTGCTTCTTCTGCGCTTCTGGAACTTCCCAACCTTCTTCTGCCTGCATTGCCTGCTCGATCCAAGTATCGAAATCTTCCTCCCCGGGTGGCACAGGTTGTGTTCCTGAAAACACCCGAAGTTTTCGGTACCCAGCTTTCACATGCACCGTGTTATTATTTTGGGATTTAATGACAAAGTCCCCCAAAGCAGTCAACAGTTCGGGACCTATCGTGGTCAGGGGTGACTTTGGTGCTTTTGTTTCGCTACTGCCTCCCATTTTGGAGAGGAGTGACGGAGATAACTGTGGGGAGGTCCGTGGGAACTCTTTCTTCACAGCCCCAGTATGCACTAAGCGATACGTTCTGTCATCTAAGTCTTTTATACTTTGCCCTTTGAACTCCTCTGAGACTTCTCTTGTCCACTCTACTAGTGTATATGTCCTCGCGGCATTTGTCTTCACATCTACCGGCCATGCTTTCCATTTTGGGTTTTGGGGAAATTGACATTATTAGTTGTTTTATCTCTTCTGTCTCCCGGATCTCTCCCGGGAGTTCAACAACTACCGCCTGGAGTGGATCCACGCCCTCCTCTGCGCACCATTCTATTACTGCCTGTGAGTCCATGCTGGTATTTCAGGCCGCCTTGATCGCAGCGTGCAATATACACTGGTCCCGGACCGAGCCCCCACGTGTAGCGATACCCCCAGCTTAAGAGGGCTGCTTGTTTGTTTGGGCCCTGTAATGCACTGCTACCAACCCCTGGCAATCGGCTCTGACTTCTCTCTGACACAGTTAGGAAAGGGGAGGATGGTACAATTGTATTATCTCAATACACTATTATACAGTACAACCCCCTTTGTATACCAGCAAGTAACTGACACTCACCACCAAATTACTTAACTATAATTCTTTACTGAAAGTAGAAAGATAACAGAGTAATTTGTATAAAATGTTCTATGCAGATCCCTGCAGTATAGGTGTGCACACAAAAAGGGTATTACAGTCAATAATGCAATAACACATCAATCCCACTGCTGCAATCCTCCCTCGTGAGCAATAAAAATGGCGCCCAGCAAAGTCCTAAACTACCCAGTCAGGCCTGACTATAACTTAGGGCAGTGTTTCTCAACTGCAGTCCTCAAGGCGCCCCAACAGGTCATGTTTTCAGGCTCTCCATTGTTTTGCACAGGTTATTTGATCAGTTTAACTGCTTTAGTAATTCCCACAGCTGTTTCATCTGAGGGAAATCCTGAAAACATGACCTGTTGGGGCGCCTTGAGGACTGGAGTTGAGAAACGCTGACTTAGGGTATAGTTCGCTGGAGAATCTTCGCTAGCAACTGTCGGTGGTGCACATGGAGAAACCAATTTGTAATCCAGTAAAAGGGGTAACAGATGTTAGCCAACCAGGCAAAGATGGAGAGACCGACAAACTCAGTTCAGCACAAACAGTCTCTCCAAAGTATAACTGTGTTCAAAGAGGGGGGGGCCTAAGCAGAGTCAATAGGCACAAAGTTATTCTTATAAGGTTCTGAGCTGGCGCTCTCTCACCCAGACCGGACCGATTCCTGCCCGGTTCCTCCGCTACTGTGAGTGGTTTCACCGTGTCCACGATGCATCAAGTCCTCGGTTCTTCAGAAGATGATGGCACCTCAGGTGGATCGGATGCCTCACAGACTCCCCAGGCTCTCTGGAACAAAAGCGCGAGGCCCAGGCTTCAGGCCTAGCACGCGCAGCAGGTGAGTGCAGGTGAGTGCAGGGGATCCTCTTGCAAGGAGGGCGGCGTTCCAAGAGCCCGAGCAAGTCCCACCTCTCCCCTTTTAAAGTCCACCCCAGCAGTCCTTGCGCTGGGAATGGCACCCTGGGTGCCGCAACGCGTGCTGGGAAATGTAGTCTTGCGGGTAAAACAATACCCCGCTACACAAGCAAGCAACTCATTATTATAACATGTCCCTCCCATCATGCCAAGGTACTAGGTGTAATCCTAGACTGTGACCTGTCCTTTCAGCCCCAAATCCAATCACTATACAAATCATCCAGACTTCACCTCCGAAACATCTCCAAAATACACCCTTTTCTAACCGCTGACACCACTAAGCAACTTATTCACTCCCTTGTTATATCTCACCTTGACTATTGTAACTCCTGTAACAGGTGTGTGGCTTTCCTAATCAAGTCCAATCAGTATAATCAAACACAGCTGGACTCAAATGAAGGTGTAGGACCGACCATCTCAAGGATGATCAGAAGAAATGAACAGCACCTGAGTTAAATATATGAGTATCACAGCAAAGGGTCTGAATACTTAGGACCATGTGATATTTCAGTTTTTCTTTTTTAACCACTTAACGACCGCCCACTGTAAATATACGTCGGCAGAATGGCACCGACAGGCAGAATCACGTATATCTACGTGACTGCCTTTGTATAGTTGGGGGGTCCGATCGGAACCCCCTTCTTTACAGTGAGCGGTGGTTAACTGATCGGGAGCGATCAGGCATGAGGGGACGGCCGTTCGATTCCGGCCACCCCCTCTCGATCGCTCCCGGCGAATGAGAGAGCTTCCCCTGCCTGTGTAATGTTTACACAGGCAGAGGAAGTGATGTCATCTCTCCTGCGGCGCTCACATATATCGAGCGCCGCACAGGAGAAGATGCCAGGTTAGTGCACAAAACAGTACACTGACACCAGGACACATAGGTACATAAATCGCCCCCCCAGGCCCCCCCAGACACCCCCAGATCACCCCCCCAGATCACCCCCCAGCCCCCAGCCACAGTGTCACTGATTGCAGTGACCATTTATTTACTGATCACTGCAATCAGTGACATTTGTGACTGTAAAAGTGTCACCAAAGTTTAGTTTTAGGTCCAGTGTAGCCCCCTAACCCCCCCTAATAAAGGTTTAACCCCTTGATCGCCCCCCAGATAACCCTTTCACCCCCTATCACCACTGTCGCTAAGCGATCATTTTTCTGATCGCCGTCTTAGCGTCGGTGATGCCGATCGGTAGCCAGTAATTTTTTTTAGGTTCGCCGCAGGTTTTTATAGCGTCGAGTACCCCCATATATTACCTAATAAAGGATTAACCTCCTTGATCGCCCCCCCCAGGTAACCCTTTCACCCCCTAGCACCGCTGTCAGTAAGCGATCGTTTTTCTGATCGCTGTTTTATTGTCGGTGATGCCGATCGGTAGCCAGTTTTTTTTAGGTTCGCCGCAGGTTTTTATAGCGTCGGGTACCCCCATATATTACCTAATAAAGGTTTAACCCCCTTGATCGCCCCCCAGGTAACCCTTTCACCCCCTATCACCATTGTCGCTAAGCGATCGTTTTTCTGATCGCTGTCTTATTGTCGGTGATGCAGATCGGTAGCCAGTTATTTTTTTTAGGTTCGCCGCAGGTTTTTATAGCGTCAGGTACCCCAATATATTACCTAATAAAGGTTTAACCCCTTGATCGCCCCCCAGGTAACCCTTTCACCCCCTATCACCACTGTCGCTAAGCGATCGTTTTTCTGATCGCTGTCTTATTGTCGGTGATGCAGATCGGTAGCCAGTAATTTCTTTTTAGGTTCGCCGCAGGTTTTTATAGCGTCAGGTACCCCCATAATTTATCTAATAAAGGTTTAACCCCCTTGATCGCCCCCCAGGTAACCCTTTCACCCCCTATCACCACTGTCGCTAAGCGATCATTTTTCTGATCGCTGTCTTAGCGTCGGTGATGCAGATCGGTAGCCAGTAATTTTTTTTAGATTCACCGCAGGTTTTTATAGCGTCAGGTACCCCCATATATTATCTAATAAAGGTTTTAACCCCCTAATTGCCCCTAGTTAACCCTTTCACCAGTGATCATCATATAAGTGTTACGGGTGACGCTGGTTAGTTAGTTTGCTTTTTATAGTGTCAGGGCACCCGCCGTATATAACCCAATAAAGGTTTAACCCCCTGATCGCCCGGCGGGTGATATCAATTAGGTTTTAGCGTCAGAGAGGGTCTGCGTCACACCCCAGGCAGCGTCAGGTTAGTGCCAGTAATGCTAACACCCACGCGTGAAGCATACACCCCCCTTAGTGGTATAGTATCTGATCAGATCAATATCTGATCTGATCAGATCTATACTAGCGTCCCCAGCAGTTTAGGGTTCCCAAAAATGCAGTGTTAGCGGGATCAGCCCAGATACCTGCTAGCACCTGCGTTTTGCCCCTTTGTCCAGCCCAGGCCACCCAAGTGCAGTATCGATCGATCACTGTCACTTACAAAACACAACACACATAACTGCAGCTTTCGCAGAGACAGGCCTGATCCCTGCGACTCCAGTGCTGTAGGAGGTGATTTCACCACCACAGTTAAAAAAAAAAAGCATATATGCCGAAGCATTGGGGCAGCAGGGGCGGAGGAGCGATTTTGCTCCTAATGCCACGTACATACGGTCGAAATTCCGACGGAGGCTTGCCCGTGAAAAAGTCCGACCATGTGTGTGCGGCATAACTTTTTTGCGGGAGGATGACCCCATGCTTCGGCTTATATAAATGGTGCATGTATGCCCATCATTAGAAGTGGGTGGATGAAGGGCGGTATTCTAATGGTGGGCATACCCACCGATCAATCTCTTTTTTCGTTCAGCCAACTGGCTGCATGAAAAAAAAAGATTACAATACATGTCCAACAAGGACCAGCAACGTACTGGTATGTTGCTGGACTTTGAATGTTTATACCAGAATGATGCCTGCGGGTTTAGGTATCATCTTGGTATCATTCTTTTCAGCCAGCGGCCGGCTTTCATGTAAAAGCAATCCTAGTGGCTAATTAGCCTCTGGACTGCTTTTACAAACAGTGGGAGGGAATGTTCCCCCCCCCCCCCGGATATAAAAAGCACCATTGGGAAATTGGGAAAGCATTTTATCACACCGATCTTGGTGTGGTCAGATGCTTTGAGGGCAGAGGAAAGATCTAGGGTCTAGAAGACCCCAGTTTTTTCAAAAAAGAGTACCTGTCACTACCTATTGCTATAATAGGGGATATTTACATTCCCTGAGATAACAATAAAAATGATAAAAAAAAAAAAAAAATATGGAAGGAACAATTTAAAAATAAAATAAAAAAGCAAAATTAATAATAAAAAAAAAAAAAAAGCACCTCTGTCCTGCCCTGCTCTTGCCCAATGGCGAACGCAAGCGTCGGTCTGGCGTCATATGTAAACAGCAATTGCACCATGCATGTGAGGTATCACCACGAAGGTCAGATCGAGTGCAGTAATTTTAGCAGTAGACCTCCTCTGTAAATCTAACGGGTAACCTGTAAAGGCTTTTAAAGGCTTTTAAAAATGTATGTAGTTTGTCGCCAATGCGCGTTTGTGCGAAATTTTAAAGCATGTCGTGTTTGGTATCTATGTACTCGGCCTAAGATCATCTTTTTTATTTCATCAAACATTTGGGCAATATAGTGTGTTTTAATGCATTAAAATTTTAAAAAGTGTATTTTTTCCCCAAAAAATGCGTTTGAAAAATCGCTGCGCAAATACTGTGTAGAAAAAAAAATACAACACCCACCATTTTAATCTGTAGGGCCTTTGCTTTAAAAATATATATAATGTTTGGGGGTTCAACATAATTTTCTTGCAAAACAAAAATATGTTTTCATGTAAACAAAAAGTGTCAAAAAGGGCTTTGTCTTCAAGTGGTTAGAAGAGTGGATGTAAGCTTCCTAATGTTGTGTATAAAATGCCAGAACAGTTCAAAACCCCCCCAAATGACCCCATTTTGGAAAGTAGACACCCCAAGCTATATACTGAGAGGCATGTCGAGTCCATGGAATATTTTATATGTTGACACAAGTTGCGGAAAAAAGAATTTTTTTTTTTTTTTTTGCACAAAGTTGTCACTAAATGATATATTGCTCAAACATGCCATGGGTATATGTGGAATTACACCCCAAAATACATTCTGTTGCTTCTCCTGAGTACGGGGATACCACATGTGTGAGACTTTTTGGGAGCCTAGCCGCGTACGGGACCCCAAAAACCAATCACCGCCTTCAGGCTTTCTAAAGGGTGTAAATTTTTGATTTCACTTCTCACTGCCTATCACAGTTTCGGAGGCCATGGAATGCCCAGATGGCACAAAACCCCCCAAATGACCCCATTTTGGAAAGTAGACACCCCAAGCTATTTGCTGAGAGGTATTGTGAGTATTTTGCAGATCTCGCTTTTTGTCACAAAGTTTTGAAAATTTTAAAAAAAAAAGAAAAAAAAAATGTTCTTTCTTCATTTTCAAAAACAAATGAGAGCTGTAAAATACTCACCATGCCTCTCAGCAAACAGCTTGGGGTGTCTACTTTCCAAAATGGGGTCATTTAGGGGGGTTTTGTGCTATTTTGGCATTTTATGGCCTTCGAAACTGTGATAGGTAGTGAGGAGTCAAATCAAAAATTTGTGCCTAGAAATCCTGAAGGCGGTGATTGGTTTTCAGGGTCCCGTACGCGGCTAGGCTCCTAAAAAGTCCCACACATGTGGTATCCCCGTACTCAGGAGAAGCAGCAAAATTTATTTTGGGGTGCAATTCCACATATAACCATGGCATGTGTGAGCAATATATCATTTAGTGACAACTTTTTGTAATTTTTATTTTTTTTTGTCATTATTCAATCACTTGGGACAAAAAAAAAAAATATTCAATGGGCTCAACAGGCCTCTCAGCAATTTCCTTGGGGTGTCTACTTTCTAAAATGGGGTCATTTGGGGGGGGGGGTTTGTGCTATTTTGGCATTTTATGGCCTTCAAAACTGTGATAGGTAGTGAGGAGTGAAATCAAAAATTTGCGCCCTTAGAAATTCTGAAGGCGGTGCTTGGTTTCCGGGGTCCCGTACATGGCTAGGCTCCTAAAAAGTCCCACACATGTGGTATCCCCGTACTCAGGAGAAGCAGCAGAATGTATTTTGGGGTGTAATTTCACATATAACCATGGCATGTGTGAGCAATATATCATTTAGTGACAACTTTTTGTAAATTTTTTTTTTTTTTTAGTCATTATTCAATCACATGAGACAAAAAAAAAAAATATTCAATGGGCTCAACATGCCTCTCAGCAATTTCCTTGGGATGTCTACTTTCCAAAATGGGGTCATTTGGGGGGGTTTTGTACTGCCCTGCCATTTTAGCACCTCAAGAAATGAGATAGGCAGTCATAAACTAAAAGCTGTGTAAATTCCAGAAAATGTACCCTAGTTTGTAGACGCTATAACTTTTGCGCAAACCAATAAATATACGCTTATTGACATTTTTTTTACTAAAGACATGTGGCTGAATACATTTTGGCCTAAATGTATGACTAAAATTGAGTTTATTCGATTTTTCTTATAACAAAAAGTAGAAAATATCATTTTTTTTCAAAATTTTCGGTCTATTTCTGTTTATATCGCAAAAAAAAAAAAATTGCAGAGGCAATCAAATACCATTAAAAGAAAGCTCTATTTGTGGGAAGAAAAGGACGCAAATTTTGTTTCGGTACAACATTGCGTGTCCGCACAATTTACAGTTAAAGCAGCGCAGTGCAAAATTCTGAAATCACCTCTGGTCCTTTAGCTACCAAATGGTCCGGGGCTTAAGTGGTTAATAAATCTGCAAAAATTTCAACAATTCTGTGTTTTTCTGTCAATATGGGGTTCTGTGTGTACATTAATGAGGAAAAAAATGAACTTAAATGATTTTAGCAAATGGCTGCAATATAACAAAGAGTGAAAAATGTAAGGGGGTCTGAATACTTTCCGTACCCACTGTAAATCCTATATATACATGAAAAAAGATTGCGCAAACCCAAAATACATCAATTAAAAATCGTGCAAACACAATAAATACAATAAATATTTTTCATATTTTATATTTTATATTTTGTTAGCGCGGTATCACTTCCCAATTTTTACAATAAATACAATATATCGGATAAACTGATTAACTTCCGTGTTAAGTAGGTGCAAACACATTAAATAAAAACAAGTGAATGAAATAATCAGATAATCAAAAAATGTATTAATTAATATTGTGTTAGATAAAGTCCCAAAAACCTAAAAGGAGGGAATATTTCTAGGATAAAAAAATCCACAAGGGGTATACTATTAGAAAAGTCCCAACAGGAACAAAAAATGCATTTAAACCAGGTGATGCTGGAAAACACTTCTAATGCCGTCTTTCACTATCTGTAATGACGACGAATCAGATGCTCTAAAATCCAGATGGGGAAGTAAGCAAAGACAGCCTCTTACTGAATTTGATGGACCCCAAATTATAGGGGTCAAACTAGCCTGGTATCAGCAATACTCAGCTGTGAACTTCCACCCGATCAGCTCCAGAGATGGAATATCCACTTTCCTCCGTCAAGGGTAGCCAGATAGGTTTACTCACTTTCCCATTTACTCAGCTCAATACTCCTCCAGCAGGGTTAAAGGATTTTTTTTTATAAAGAAACAAAGAAGAGGAACTTCATAGTGCAGTAAGTTTTGATAGTTTTATTCCAAACGCCTTTTCATGCACAACGAAGAAAAAACATACAGCACACAGCTACAAGCTATCAGGCTGCATGCTGGTGCGTGGTGACGTCACAAGATTCTTTCCAACCTATATAAATCCTGTATAATAATAATACTAATAATAATGTACCACTATTTGTGGGATAAGAAGATTGGGTATCCTTCTAAAACAGGCCCAGCACGTAGGCGGGGTCCGACATACCAAGGTGGCGGACCTGATGGGGAACTTCTCTCACTTTGTAATACATGTATAGACCCGCCCCTTCTCATGTTCCGCATCAGGTCCTCAGCCTTACACCGAGTCTTTGGCTGAGCGGACCTGATGGGGAACTTTAGAAGGGGCGGGTCTATACATAATACATAATTTTAACATTGTTTTACCTCCTTGTTATGTTGTGGCATCTCTTATTTGCAGTGTCAAGGTTTTCTCTGACATGTGCGACCTCTGTCTTTGGTCTCCTCCGTACATTCAAAAATACCAAAACCAACATGTATGCAGTGAATTATTATAAATCTCATTTGTGTTGTAAGGATAGGAGCATTCCATGAACAAAATCCCGTTCCTAAACTTGCCTTGCAAAAAAAGGCATGAACAAAAGGTAGGAGAAGCAGAACCAATTGGCATAGAAGGTAGAAAAAGAGCTATCTCTGGTTTCTTATATTGGTTCCCTCACCTTTACCCCATCACACATAAACAGAGATGAACAAATCTTGAAAACCTGTTTTCAATCTGTGATTGATAAAAGTTATCCAGCATGAAATCAATGCTGGATTAGCCATTTCCATTAAATAACTCCAGCAAGCACTGATATTTCAGCTTTTGGTAGATATTGGTTAAATTACTTTCTGACTTCTTAGAGCTGTTAAGTACAAAGGCGGTGAGATCTCTTCTCAGGATTTCCTATCTTAATTCATCTACCATAGGTAAGTAAAAAAAAAGTAAACTCCAGACAGATATTAAAGAAAAAAAAGTATTGCAGCTCTGTATTCAAGTGTTTAATATCTGCAGCATTGAGTAATTTGTAATGCAGCGGAGTGTGATGGATGATCCAGGTAAAAAAGGGAAGGTATACTGCATATTCTACAAAATGTGCTTTGTTTAGTTTGGAGCCTGTAGTAACAGGGTCCTTTCAATACATTGTTAAATGTATTTTCCACTGCAGGCATAGTAAGTATCTGAATTTGACCCTGTACAGCAGATGTCAAACTGGGAGAGGGAGAAGCAGCACAAGAAGCCAGTAAGTTATTTTGCAGTACTTGTGCTAATAAGAGGAGAAAGAAGAGCAATGAGTCTGCTGCTTTTTCTTTTACTTTCCAGTCACAGGCCGAGAGAAGGACCTGTCCTGTAAGTGTTGCTTAAAAGATTAGTTCACCTTTTTAGACAAAAATTAAAAGGAGAACTAACACTGGGAACAGACGATCACTCTGTACTTCCCTGTTATCTGGGATCTGTTTATTTACATTGACAGATCCCCATTCTGGCTCTCTGTGGAAGGATCGCGGGTGGCCAGCGGACATCAGGCCTGCCGGGCTACATGCATCGGCTCCCCCGCTGTGCAGTGGGCACATGCGCGCCTGCTATAGCCGTTAAAGGGACCGATGTACAGCTACGGCGATTCGCGGGATCGAGCCGACCTGCTACAGTATAATGACGGCAGCTGGTCGGCAAGTGGTTAAAGTTCATGTGTGTGTAAAAGCAGGTGTCCCAATACTTTTGATAATATAGTGTAGGTATCTTCATTCACAGACCACAACTATTCCTGCAACCAGATTTTCCATTTTAAGTATAAGCTTTTTGGTACCATAATAAAGTAAAAATAAAACACATATATAAAAATTCTTTAAATTAATACAAATTAGGCCATGTGATTATAAAGTAACAGCATCATACAAATAATACAAGAATGGTACATGACAGTCAAACTTCATTATATGTAGCGGGGCTTTAAAATCGAAGGGAATGTTTGAGTGGTATGTAGCGGCCTCACCCCTCTCTCCCCTTCTCATTCTCGGCTTGTCTTTCTTTGTCTAGGTGTGTTAGTGCTGGTGGGAGGGATGAGATACACCACGGCCCATGTCCTCCATAGTGACGAGGTGAAGGCCAGAAAGATCGGGCTTTGTGTAGGTGTCCTAGAGTCAAGTCCTGTACTTCATCCCTGACTCCTTTGCTCCTAGTAACCAGAGTTCCACACACTGAATAGGTCCAACACAGTTTTATTCTTCTCAGCGAATAAACACACAGCACGGTTAAGTTGGATTCTTTTGCAACAACTTAGTCTTAACGGGAATAGGTCGAGGCACAATCCTTTCCCTTCTCTTGCCAACCACTGTGGTATCACCAGTGGCAAATAGTCACTGCCACTGACTATGTGAGGTAGAACATGAATTACCTTCGCTAGCAAGGCCCCTGTCAGGGGAAGGATATCCGTCCAAGGGAGATACCGGAGGCCTCTCTGTCACCAGCGATGCTGCGCCGGACTCTCCAGAGAAGTTCTGCTCACCAGACCTCACGAACTCAGACACGGGCACCCAAGGAGTTAGGGCCCCCTCGGATTCCTACACCCTCGCGGAACTCAGTCGAAGGTACTGAGCCCCAGGCATCCGCCATAGTACCTCACCCCAGGCTAAAGGTGCCTGAGATGGACTCCATCTCCGCTCCGGCCAGGTCAAGGGCACCTGGGCCTGGAACACCGCAACGCCAGCACCCAAGCTGAAGGTGCCTGGGTGCGACCGCGTCCTCCGACTTCAACTCTGAACCCCGTGGTCAGGGCATCCGCCCCTTTTATCCCCTCTCCCTTCGCGCCACAGCGGGTTCCCCGCCCCGCTGTACCAGCTCCAGGGGAGGACAAAAAGGCACAGTCTTGCGTTGTGAGTTCAACTCCGGCCCAGGGCAACAACACCACCTGTAGGCCGCAGGGAACCTCACATCACCAGAGTCCTCCAAGAACCATAAAAGGGTCTCAGATTCCCTAGCAATCAGTGCATCTGGGTTACACTACCACCCAAATGCTTCCCCTAAATTCAAATACCGGCTAAAGGTAGTTGTACTCACACTATTTGATAGGGTTCTGTAAAACCCATGTTCTACTACAGGTGGGATGCTGGTGTATAGTTCCCCGTGGCCTGTTGGTGGCGCTGCCATTGGAGGCCAGGGTTGAACCACTGGTACAGTGCTGTGCCTTGGATGTCCCCTTTGGGCGGTGGTATGGTGGGCGTGTCGGCCTGCTGTGCATCTCGGGAGGGGATATAAAAGGGGCAGACCCTGTCTGTGAGGGGGTAAGTTCCCGGGGGTCCGGCCCCGGGAGCGTGTGGTTTTGTTCGTGGCCACCCCAGGCACCTTTAGCCCTGGGGTGGAGTTCCTGGCCCGGTACACTGGCGGATCAGTCCCTGGCACCTTTAGCCCCTGGGCTGCAACTGAAGGCCTTGGGTCCAGCACCTTCGGCTGGAACCCACGGAGGGAGGAGAAATCCCAGGGTGCTGCCTTGCGAGGAGACCCGTATCTAGATAAGGAGGCCGGGGGAGGACCGTTCCGAGGGACTGGTGAGAGATCACAGTAAAGGAAGGGGCTCGGTAACTCTCTAGAGGGATGTCATCGTCCCGTTAGAGGCCTAAAACCAGAACCAACATTCACCAGGTCTGTGGCAGAGACTGTGAGTGGAATCTGATTCGAGCATCATTCCGGCTGCTAGGATCCACTCTAATGGCAGACTATCTGGATGAGCTGAGACTACCTGAGGATATGGGTAGTGAATAAGTATTCGTTTGTGCCTGGACCTACTCCAACACCTCTTGCTGTCCTGATCTTCCTCCAACCTATCCTGTTCAATGACTATGCATAAGAGAGAAATAAACTCTACGTTGGAGTTGCAATTGGTGTGAACCTTGGAGTTATTGGGGAGTAGATACTTGTCTTTATTGCAGTGAAGAAAGGAGCCATTCTCTGGGGAACCTGACCATAGAGACCCAGGTACATTACACCGCTCAACCTCTTCACACAGGAGGGTACGGGCATGTGGCATGGTGTGCCCCTTTTCCTAAAAGTGAGCCACAGTGAAGGAAAAGGGGTGGTGTGTTCTACATATATATCACAACATTACATAGTTACATAGTAGGTGAGGTTGAAAAAAGACACAAGTCCATCAAGTCCAACCTATGTGTGTGATTATATGTCAGTATTACATTGTATATCCCTGTATGGTGTGGACGTTCAGGTGCTTATCTAATAGTTTTTTTAAACTATTGATGCCCCCCCCCCCCTGCTGAGACCAATGCCTGTGGAAGGGAATTCCACATCCTTGCCTTGCAGTAAAGAACCCTCTACGTAGTTTAAGGTTAAACCTCTTTTCTTCTAATTTTAATGAGTGGCCACGTGTTGTGTTAAACTCCCTTCCACAAGAAAGTTGTATCCCTATTGTGGGGTCACCAGTATGGTATTTGTAAATTGAAATCATATCCCCTCTCAAGCGTCTCCTCTCCAGAGAGAATAAGTTCAGTGCTCGCAACCTTTCTTCATAACTAATATCCTCCATTCCCTTTATTAGCTTTGTTGCCCTTCTTTGTACTCGCTCCATTTCCAGTACATCCTTCCCTAGGACTGATGCCCAGAGCTGGACAGCATACTCTATTGAGATTAATCATTTAAAACTCAAACTTTGTGAGGAGGGAAGGAGTACAGTGGAACCTCAGATTACAAGCATAATCCGTTCCAGGCGAATCCTCGTAATCCAAAGTTTCCGGAGAGCCTCGGAAACGTCTGGAAAGGCCCGAGGATAGTTCGGCTGACCTCAGCAAACCTCGCAAAGACTCCGTTCCCGAGGTTTGCCAAGGTCAGCCGAGCTGTCCTCAGGGCTTTCCGTGCATTTCCAAACGGCGCCGTTCGACTCCGCCGCCCCCCACCTCAGGCCAAACGCGGTACTGCACACCGCTTTGGCCTGAATCCTGCTCGCTTTGCGAGACAACACACAAGTTAGGATTTTAGGAAATACAGTGCTCGTATTGCGAAATGCTCGTTAACCCCGTTACTTACAATCCGAGGTTCCACTGTATATGATAAATTATGGATAAGGGAAGCAGTGGATGATAAATTATGGACAATGTCAATGGGCAAATGCGCTGTGCCTTCAGCTTGCAATGGGAAATGTTTGCTTCTGGGATCATTCACAGTTCACTGACAGATGCATTTGACCTCCGGTAGATCTCCTGACGTTCTTTTGAATTTGTGTTGACTCGCATGGGAAAAAAGTCCTAAACGTGAGGGTAGGGAGGTAGAGTGGAGGGGGGAGGGGAAGGAATGAGAAAAAGAAAAAAAAAGAATGAGAAAGAAATATTTCGGGGAGGGTATGAAGAAATTGGGTTCTTGGCTATCCATGAGCCTACCAAAGCCTTGCCACCAGATTTTCAGTTTATTCCCAATAAGAGATCCCCCCCTCCCCCCAAATAAGTTAGTGATTCAATTGGAAGTCGGAAATACAAGTTCCAATATCAAAATAGAGCTACGCCTAGTTTTCACCATTCAAAACAGAAGTATTTTTTTCCTGACTTAGTGATCCAAACCCTATCAAGACATTACTGGATTTTTGCAAAGCTGCCCTCTAAGTATGGTCCACCCATGTTTTCCAGCACATGCAATAATGATCTAAGAAAACAAAAACACAACATTGCTGACCCACTGCTGCCAGTCCTGTGGACCTTTGCATTCAAGGGGTTAAGATGACTCTTTCTGGCAGAGCTGCATAACAGAACTGATTCAATACTCAGTTTGTAGAATTGGTCTCCTGGGGCAGAAAGTCAATGAGTCTTCCATTAGGATGAGGCAGATGTAATAAGAGCCCCATGGCCCAGCAGCTACAAAGGCAAGGCTTGTTTGTCAATTTATTAAGCTTTGCATGATGTTTATTGCTTGTGTTATTTAGGTAGGAAGGAGGACTGCAATTCTGCGCTGTGTGAACCATTAAAAGAAGATGGTTTAAAAAACGGTTTGTATATAATTTGATTGATCAAGAGGAAATTGAAAAGGCCTCAATCAATATAAATATCAAGGTTGAAAAGGTTTCAAATGACAGTAGTGCTGAGAACGCCATCCTGAGCTGAACAGTATGGTAGGAACTGAGTAGTAATCATTTACTGAGCTATTGATTAATTATAGCTTTATATAGACACAAACTTCTGATACGCACAGACATTGGTAGCAATAACCATATAAGACTACTTAGGAAAATTAAATCAGTTTTCTGCTTTCTTGTGTAGAACTTACCCCCTAAGGAGTCTCTAAATTTAAAGGGCCCTCTTTGCCTCTTCAGAGGTGAGCTGTGCAACAGCTACCCCAAAGCACTCACAGACTCACCAGTGGTGATCAATTAACCAACTTCCACTGTGACATTCTTTGGTTGAAAGATTTTTATTATCATCAACTTCAGGGAGAGAGAGTTAGGTCATAGGAAACATACGAAAGAAGTAAAAAAGTGACTTCAGACTTCTAGTCATAGTCAGTACAGAGATAATGAGTCTTTAACCGTGTAAGGTCTGCCCTATAGCATTTTTAACGCTATAGGGCAGCAAATGTGCGCCGGATCACGTGTATATATATATATATATTGTGACAGCAGGAAGGTAAAGTCACCTGGTTGCATCCAGGGGGGTAGATATATTTCGCCCAGATTCAGGCTTTACGCCGACTTATACAACTAGGTGGAGAGTTGTATAAGCCCAGCTAAGGCTAGTGGGCTCATGGATGACTCATACCTCTAGGGAGAGTGTGGGGCGTCGTGCAGACAGGGAGTTGATGAGACCAGCTGAAGCTTGTCAGCTCATTTAGGCCTCTATAAGAACTCCCAGCTTCATTAGATGTTAGCTCATGCCTGGACCCAGACCTGTGTGGACTGTCTAGGGAGAGTGAACCCCTGTGCGGTGAGACAAAGCCTGTGTGGCTATTTGCTTGGACATTTAAAACCAGGGACTTAGGGACTAGGACAACACTAGGCTGATCCCAGTTGTTAGTTAGGAAACCTGTATGTTTAGTCAGAGGTCAAGTTGACCAGGATTTATTTTGTTTATGTTTCTTTTGCTTTGCTGTGTTTTGTCACTGTAAATAGAAAATAAACCGCACCTTTTTGATTTTGAAAACCACAACCTCCGTTTGCTGGGCCTGTTTTTGTGTGGGGAGCCCATCTCAGGGGTCACACACACCCGCTGCCGAGCTAACCCCCTCACAGTTGTTGGAGAATGCAGGTAGTTTTTTTTTAAGCCAGCATGGAGGAGATACTGAAGCAGCTGGCTCTAGCAAATGCCAATCAACAGCAGACAAATGCAGGTTTGCAAAAGAGCCTTGCAGCTCATCAACAGAGCCTTGCAGCTCAACAACAGAACTTCGCAGCCCAGCAGCAAGCTCATCAACAGAGCCTTGCAGCCCAGCAGCAGACAAACGCAACTTTGCAACAGAGTCTGGAGGCTCAGCAACGAGCCCAGCAGCAATCTGAGGCCCGCTTCATAGACCTGTTACAGAAGCAAGAGCAGAGACTACAACAACAGATGGAAGCAGTAATGCAGCAACGTCCGCAGACCAGTGAGGAAAGCCGTCCCACTAATACCGCGTCCTTTGGGGTGAGTCGTTTATTGACAAAAATGCCTGGAGAGGATGATCCAGAGGTATTTTTGACCACATTTGAAAGGACTGCTGAAAGAGAAAAGTGGCCTGAGGAGCAGTGGGCTGGACTGGTGGCTCCTCTGTTAACTGGTGAATCGCAGAAGGCTTACTATGACCTAGAGCCTGACCAAGCAAAAGACTATGTGATGCTAAAAGCTGAAATATTGGCAAGGCTGGGTGTCACCCTGGCTGTCCGGGCTCAGCGTGTGCATAACTGGACTTTCCAGCTTGGAAAACCCCCCAGGTCTCAAATGTATGATCTCATTCACCTGAGCAGGAAGTGGCTACAGCCAGAGACTTTGTCCGCACCAGAGATTGTGGAACGTGTTGTAATGGATCGGTTTTTGAGAGCTCTTCCTACTGCCATCCAAAAGTGGGTAAGCCATGGAGACCCAGAGACGGCCGGTGGTCTTGTGGATCGTGTAGAGAAATACTTGGCTACAGAGAACCTGACGGCCTCTTCCAGAGACTCTCGGACTTTCCACCCTAAGACCAGACCATCCCCAGGGGCGGATAAGAGGATTCCAAGGGGTGAGGGTGGAGAGAGTGAGAGGGTGGGAGCTCTACCCAAAGTTTGGCGAGAACAGCCTGGGAAGTCAGGGGCTCAAGAGGCAGCCAAAAGGATTGTTTGCTACCGCTGCCGGCAAGCGGGACATATTGCAGCAAATTGCCCGGTTGTGGAGGAACCCATGCAATGTGACTTTCTGACGGACAGACGTCAGTCGCTGTGTGCGACAGTCGCATGCACTGCCATTCGGGGAACTGAGAAACATTTATGCAAAATGTGTATTAATGGTAGAAATGTTGTGGTATTGCTGGATTCAGGTAGCCTTGTGACCCTGATAAAGGCTGAATTAGTTAAAACAGAGGTCTCTGGGAATAGCAAGGTAGCTGTTATTTGTGTGCATGGGGACACCCGAGAGTATCCAGTGACTACAGTGTGTTTCGAGACCCCCAAAGGTACCCTCTCTCATCCAGTGGGGTTAGTATCTCAATTACCGCATGATGCCATTGTGGGAAGGGATTTTCCGAAGTTCTGGGAACTGTGGGATGATCCTGAGCCCCCCACTGGTGCCCCTATGTACCAGGAATGTGATAGCCAGAACTCCTCTGGAAGTGGTGAGGACTCTCCAGAATTTCCCTTGTCAGTATTGGCAGGGGAGACTCAAGAAACTGGAGAGGAGCCCACCTCCTCAGACGAAAACCTACCGTCTGTGGAGTTTTCTGATCTTGAGGTTCACAGGGAAAATTTTGCCACAGAACAGTTAAAAGACCCCGCCCTAATAAAGGCACGGGAAAACGTAGTGGAAATAGATGGCGAGTTAGTGAACCCAGATAATACCTGCACTTACCCATACTTCAGCGTAGAGAAGGACCTACTGTATCGGGTGGCAAAAAGGGCAGAAGAAACCGTTGAGCAGCTTGTGGTGCCCAAACCTTACAGGAAGTTGGTGTTGGAGTTGGCCCATGGGCACATTCTTGGAGGTCATCTGGGGACAGAGAAAACCCGAGAGAGGGTATTACAGAGATTCTATTGGCCTGGGGTGATGAAGGACATAGAAAATTATTGTTCCTCCTGCCCTGTGTGTCAGAGGTCGGCCCCGATGCCACATTTCCGTAGCCCGCTGGTCCCTCTACCCATCATTGAGGTCCCGTTTGAGAGAATCGCAATGGATTTGGTAGGTCCTATAATCAAGTCCGCTAGGGGGCACCAGTACATATTGGTTATAATGGACTATGCCACCCGTTATCCAGAAGCGATCCCTCTCAGAAATACCTCGGCCAAAACCATAGCCAAAGAGCTATCTCTTGTTTTTAGCCGGGTGGGTATTTGTAAAGAACTGCTTACGGACCAAGGTACACCCTTCATGTCCCGGGTTATGAAAGAGCTGTGTAAATTGTTCAAAGTGACGCAATTGCGTACATCTGTGTATCACCCCCAAACCGATGGGCTGGTTGAAAGATTCAACAAAACCCTAAAACAAATGTTGAAGAAAGTGGTGGATAGAGATGGAAAGGATTGGGACTGTCTACTTCCTTATTTGATGTTTGCTATTAGGGAGGTGCCCCAATCCTCTACGGGATTCTCCCCCTTTGAGTTACTGTATGGGAGACACCCAAGAGGGCTGTTGGATATTGCCAAGGAAACTTGGGAAAGTGAGAGTTCTCCCCACAGGAGTGTGATTGAGCATGTCGCCCTGATGCAAGATCGAATTGCACAGGTAATGCCCATCGTGAAGGAACATTTGGCCCAAGCGCAGTTGGCACAGCAGAGAGTGTACAACCGTGGAGCCAAGACCCGTACCTTTTCCCCGGGGGATAGGATATTGGTACTTGTCCCTACGGTTGAAAGTAAATTCCTTGCCAAATGGCAAGGCCCCTACGAGATAATGGAAAAAGTGAGCGAAGTGAATTACAAGGTCAGACAACCAGGAAGGCGAAAGCCCGAACAGATCTATCACGTTAATCTGTTGAAAGCCTGGAGGGATAGAGAGTCCCTAGTCGCAGAAACTTGGTCACCAGCTCAAACTGGTTGCGTGATTCCGGAGGTTGGAATAGCAGCCACCTTGTCACAACCCCAACAACAGGAGGTTAAGGAGTTTGTGCTTCGCAACAAGGAGGTGTTCTCTGAGCTGCCGGGACAAACATCTGGGGTAGAGCATGATATTATTACCCCGCCCGGTGAAAGGGTGAAGTTAAAACCCTATCGGATCCCAGAGGCCCGACGGGAGGCAATACGGGAGGAAGTACAGAAAATGCTGAACTTAGGGGTGATAGAGGAGTCCCAAAGTGATTGGTCTAGTCCCATTGTGTTGGTGCCTAAACCGGATGGGAGCTGGCGATTTTGTAACGATTTTCGTCAGTTGAACAAAGTTACAAAATTTGACACCTACCCCATGCCACGTATAGATGAGTTGATCGACCGGCTGGGAACAGCCCGATACATGACGACTCTTGACCTCACAAAAGGGTATTGGCAAATTCCCCTGGCCAAGTCGGCCAAAGAGAAAACCGCATTTGTAACCCCAGACGGGGCGTTCCAATATAAGAGAATGCCGTTCGGGTTACAGAATGCGCCGGCCACATTCCAGCGGAAAATGGACCAGATACTGAGGCCCCATCGGAAGTATGCTGCGGCTTACCTGGATGACGTAATTGTCCATAGCACAGATTGGGCCTCACATCTGCCAAAAGTGCAAGCAGTCCTAGACTCTATCCGGGAAGCGGGGTTTACGGCTAACCCCAAGAAGTGTACCATTGGGCAGGAGGAGGCCAAATATCTTGGGTACACCATTGGGAGGGGAGTAATAAAACCCCAACTCAACAAAGTCGAGGCCATCCAGAGTTGGCCACGTCCCAACAGCAAGAAGCAGGTACGAGCCTTTCTGGGAATCGCGGGGTATTATCGGCGCTTCATTCCCCACTTTGCTTCTAAGGCTGTGCCCCTAACCAACCTGACGAAAGGGAAAGGGTCGGTCATGATTAAATGGACCCCCGAGGCTGAGGCAGCATTCCAATTCTTGAAACAAGCCTTATGTAGCCAGCCAGTGTTGTACTCACCCGACTTCTCTAAAGACTTTGTCGTACAAAGTGATGCGTCAGATGTGGGGTTAGGAGCAGTATTGTCCCAGGTCTGGAACGGGGAAGAGCACCCAGTCATTTACCTCAGCAGGAAGTTGAAGTCCCATGAGGTAAATTACGCCACGGTTGAAAAGGAGTGTTTAGCGGTGAAGTGGGCTCTAGATTCCCTTCGGTACTATCTGCTAGGTAGGCACTTTGACATGGTTACGGATCACGCTCCGTTAAAGTGGATGGCTCAAAACAAGGAGACAAATAGAAGAGTGAATAGGTGGTTCCTGGCCCTACAGGAATTCAACTTCACAGTAAAGCATCGCCCTGGCGTTCAAATGGGGAATGTGGATGCTTTGTCTCGAGTACATGAATGCCTGATTGCTGGTGTTCCAACCCCAAGGTTAAAACAAGAGGGGGGGTATGTGACAGCAGGAAGGTAAAGTCACCTGGTTGCATCCAGGGGGGTAGGTATATTTCTCCCAGATTCAGGCTTTATGCCGACTTATACAACTAGGGAGAGAGTTGATGAAGCCCAGCTGAGGCTAGTGGGCTCATGGATGATTCATACCTCTAGGGAGAGGGCTGGGCGTCGTGCAGGCAGGGAGTTGATGAGACCAGCTGAAGCTTGTCAGCTCGTTTAAGGCCTCTATAAAAACTCCCAGCTTCATTAGGTGTTTGCTCATGCCTGGAACCAGACCTGTGTGGACTGTCTAGGGAGAGTGAACCCCTGTGCGGTGAGACAAAGCCTGTGTGGCTATTTGTTTGGACATTTACTAAACCAGGGACTTAGGGACTAGGACAGCACCAGGCTGATCCCAGTTGTTAGTTAGGAAACCTGCATGTTTAGTCAGAGGTCAAGCTGACCAGGGTTTATTTTGTTTATGTTTCTTTTTGCTTTGCTGTGTTTTTGTCACTGTAAATAGAGAAATAAACCGCACCTTTTTGATCTTGAAAACCACAACCTCCGTCTGCTGGGCCTGTTTTTTGTGTGGGGAGCCCATCCAGGGGGTCACACACACCCGCTACCGAGCTAACCCCCTCACAATATATATATATATATATATATGTATATATACATGATCCGACACTTCCAGTTAGGCGGCTCGCTTCCGCTATGATTACACACAGTGGAAGCCGAACGGCGGGTGCACGGTACCCGATGTCCACCGGCACCCGCCGATCATTAGGCAGAGAGACAGAACTGCCAACTGCCTATGTAAACAAGGCAGATCGCCACTCTGACAGGAGGGAAGGGATGGAATTTGTGTCCTTGCAAAGCAAGGAATAAATTCCACCACTTCCCCTAGTCAAAGCACCTCACATAGTACACAAAAAAAACACTGGCTAGGCACACAGTTAACCCTTTGATCACCCCTGATGTTAATCTCTTCCCAGTCAGTATCATTAGTACAGTGACAGAGCATATTTTTTAGCACTGATTACTGTATTAGTGTCACTGGTCTCCAAAAAGTGCTAGAATGTCCGCAACAATATCGCAGGTCCACTATAAATCGCTGATCACCGCCTTTACTAGTAAAAAAAAAAAAAGAAGGAAGTAGTTTGTAGACAATATAACTTTTGCGCAAACCAATCAATATTACCTTACACTCCTTGTCCTCCTGCACAATCAATACCTCTCTCATTTAACCCAGCTACTAAGGAAGTCAGTAAACTTTTTTCTAATGCCCACCTAACCTCCTGCCCCCTTGAGCCTGTTCCTTCTCATATACTATGGTCACCCTTTGGCTCTATACTACACTCTTTAACTCATATCTTCAACCTCTTCCTCCTTACTGCCATCTTCCCCAACCCTCTGAAACATGCACTAGTTACTCCAATTACCAAAAAAGGCCTCACTGGACCCCACTAATCTTAACAACCTAAGACCCATCTCTTTACTCCCTTTTGCCTCCAAACTACTTGAACGTCTAGTCTACAACTAACTGAGCGACCACCTCATAGAGAATAACCTACTTGATCCCCTTCAGTCTGGATTTCGCCCACAACACTCTCCTAAAACTCAAAAAACGACTTACTAACAGCTAAAACCAATGGTCCCTATTCCGTACTCTTAATCTTGGACCTCTCCACTGCCTTTGATACAGTTGACCACCCCCTCCTCCTCCAAAAACTCTATTTGCTTGGTCTCCATGACTGCACTCTCCGTTGGTTCGAATCTTACCTATCTCACCGCACCTTTAGTGTCACTTACTACTCTACTTCCTCCTCCCCTACTCCTCCTACCGTTGGGGTTCCTCAAGGTTCTGTCCTTGGACCTCTCCTATTCTCGATCTTCACCTCCTCCCTGGGTCAGCTGATAGCCTGTCATGGCTTCCACCACCATTTCTATGCTGATGACACCCATATCTATCTTTCTACCCCTCAGCTCACTCAATCAATCTCCTCACGCATCACTGACTTACTAACAGACATATCTGCCTGGATGTCACACCACTTCCTCAAACTCAATTTATCTAAAACCAAGCTCATAATAATTCCTCCCCCATGTGCCCCCTCCCCTGACTACTCTGTCAAGATCAATGGCACAACTATCAGTCCGTCTCCACATGCCAGGGTGCTAGGGGTAACCCTGGACTCTGAACTGTCCTTTCAGGCCCACATCCAATCCCTGCCCAAATCATGCCCCTTTTTGACCAATGACACCACAAAGCTTCTAATTTACTCCCTGGTCATCTCTTGCCTCGAATACTGCAACTCTCTCCTCATTGGATTACCTTTACATAGGCTATCCCCCCTTCAGTCCATCATGAATGCTGATGCAAGACTCAACCATACCTTCCAAACCTTTGAGATGGGAATTAGGGACACCTATCAGCAAAATTATGCAGGCATAGGACACACCCCTTGTCACTCCCCCTTAAAGGATAATTGTACAAAAATAAAAGATTGGTTCAACCCACAAGTGCTTTTTACCACTACTATTCTTTTGGCTTTTAGAATTTACAATTCTATGTATTAAGATAAAAAAAAACTTCTGTGTGCAGCAGCCCCCCTGAGCCTCCCTAATACTTACCTGAGCCCCATCTCGATCCAGCGATGTTGCACTAGGGCCTAGGCTGTCCGGGACTCCCTCCTGATTGGCTGAGACACAGAAGTGGACACCATTGGCTCCCGCTGCTGTGAATCAAAGTCAGTGAGCCAATGAGGAGAGAGAGGGGATGGGCTGAGCCATGGCTCCATGTCTGAATGGCACACAGTGCAGCGGCTCGGCTCGGTTGGCGCCTCCATAGCAAGCTGCTTGCTGTGGGGGCACTTGGCAGGAGGGAGGGGCCAAAAGCGCCACCAAGGGTCCAGAGAAGAGGAGGATCAGGGCTGCTCTGTGCAAAACCACTACACAGAGCAGGTAAGTGTGACATGTTTGTTACTTTTAAACAAAAAAAAAGTCTCTCCTGACATATTTTATCCCCCAGACCTTTCACCGTTTTTGCTGCCTGTCTTTGGACTTGTTCTATCTCATCAATATATTTTTGTTAATGAGGTCTCTGGAACATTTACCCTCCTCCAGCATGTTCCACTGGCAATAAACTGTCTTGTGGTTAGCCAGGAAAACGTAAATATTTATAGTGCATTAATATTGTATTGTAGCCACCCTGTCATCAGGCGTCTACTACATTTAGTTTTCAGAATTCCATTTCAGAATACTTTATTAATCCCAAGGGAAATTATTTTCCTGGGTAGTAGTTTACTAATTTATATTATTCTTTATTTGGTTTCTCTACATTATTATTAATCCCAAAGGGATATTATTAAAATATAGTCACATTTAACAAAGACAACACAAAATAACAATAACGAACGGAAACAAGATACAATAACAACAATAAAATTACCAATAACAGCAAATTAATGCCAAATGAAATTAAATTAATACTGTACTTTAATAAACCATACCATCCTATTAAAACACTGCATGGAATAAATAACAAAGATTGAAAAATAATAGGAAATAAAACTACCAAAATGAAAATATTACATACACCTGCAGGATTCCTGCAGAACCCGCTGCCACCACTGGGTGTCACTGGCACACAAGACAATAGTTAAGGGGGTGGCAACAATCTTGTGCTATTGAGCATTTGTGTTCTCTGATATCCACTAGGCAGTTCATGCAGTAGTGCATGCTGGGGAAGCTGTAAATGTTTGGGGAGTGGCCTGGTGATCTCTTTTCCCTCCAGGCTCAGCCTGGGGAGGTGTTTGCAAGACCTTGTGCTAATCAGTCTTGAGACCTGTTGTGGCCTAGCACAGAATTCCTAAAGTTTCCCTGGCTGGACAAGGAAGGTACAACTTTCAAGATGAAAGAGCCAGAGGGTGGAAGTCCTGCTGGAGGGTGATTTGTGTCTGCCCTCCCTTGGATAGAGAACAAGTCTAGCAAAGTCTGGAGTCCCGTGGTTAATAGAGACCTATACCAAAACCATCTCTCCCTGTGAGTCAGAGCAATAAAACCCGAAAAATACTAAATTGACTGGTGCCCATTATTGTCGTGACCAGGGTTTTTTTTTCAGCGGGAACGCGGGTAAACGCAGTTCCGGCACCTCTAGCTCTGAATGTATGTGATGTCAAGGGGTGCTGGGTTGTGCTACAGTGTCTATTGCTACTGGGGGATCTAGTGTTGGTGGAAGGGATCTATTTTTGCAGGGGGAGGATCTATTGTTGTTGAGGAGGTATATTTTTGCTGACGGGGCATCTATTGTTGCTGGGGTGGGTCTTATGTTCCTGGGAGAGTCAGTTGTTGCCTGGAGGGATCTACTGTTGAGGGAGAATTCTATTGTAGCTGGCTGCTGGATGGTCTATCGATACTGTCTGCGGGGAGATCTTTTGTTGCTGCTGGGGGTCTGTTGTTGCTATGGGGGTATGCCACGTCCTGCCTCTGTAACAGCCGATCGCGCGTGCCTGGAGGCCGGATGGATCTGGTAGGAAGAGTCCTGGACATCCCTCCTTAAGTATGGGCCGAGGTAAGCGGGGCAAAGGGACTTGGTGTTCGGGCGGAGGTGCCGGGGAGTCACGGCCCTGTGTGTTCACGGGAGGTAGCGATTCAGTCTCTACTACGGGCTGCCTGCCCGCGGAGGAGTGTGGCGCCTCCGACCTGGAGTCGCTCTCCGATTTGGGAGACGACGTCGTCATGGACGAACTTTTTGTTCAAAAGGGTTGGGACAAGAGGCCTCTCTCCTCGTCCCGCCGTATCAGGGATCCACCGATGTCAACGGGGGATGGTACACCCCGAGTGGAGGCACCAGCGCCTGAGGAGGGATCCTGTCCCTAGTCTGCCCTTCCACCCCGGTGCCGCCTGCATCTAGTACCGAGGGAAAGAGACTGTTATTGCGGCCACCTATGCCCAGGATGGAGGTGATCAAAGTACCTCAAGACCCGGATGCTATTGTTCTGCCGGGAGAAGGAGATCGCCATGACATGCCTCCGTTAGCGAGATTACAACGCCTTTTCTGCCAAAAAGTTGCCAGCGAGTACGGGTGGGAATACCCATATTTATCCAAGGAACTTTTGTATGAGGTGGAGGTTTGCAGGGAGCGCTGGTACAATGACTTTGTGTGGACACCAATTCAGGTCCCACACGCCCGCAGGTACCTCGCGTGTTCCCCCAAAGCATCTCAACGCTTCAAGGACTGTAAGGCAGAATGGATGTTGGGTCGGCACATCCACGCGGATAAGGTGCTGATACGAAATGTATATTTCCTGCATAAAGCACAGTTGAGAACCATTTTCCTTGATTAATTTCAATATGAGTTGTGGTAAGTGTAATGCCGCGTACACACGATCATTTTTCCCGTCGAGAAAAATGAAATTTTTCCCGTCGAGAAAAATTACATTTTTCCCTTTGGACGAGAAAAACGATCGTCTGTGGGCTTTTTGTAGTTTTTCTCGACGGGAAAAACGGCATTAATCACGACGAGAAAAATTAGAACATGCTCTAATTTTTCTCGTCGTGATTCCCGTCGTTTTTTGCCGCGGCAGTTTTCCCATAGAGAAACACTGCCGGGGAGCCCACACACGGTCGTTTTTTTTCGACCAAAAAAAAAATGTCATTTGAAACGGCCGTGTGTGGGGGGGAACAAGCTGTTCCTCGTTTTTCACGTCGATTTTCTCGATGGTGTTTTCACCGTCGAAAAAATCGATCGTGTGTACGTGGCATTAGCCATTCAATAAAGGTAAGATGGAAAGTACTATGAAATTAATTGATATAATCTTTAAAATTGTACCCATCGATATAGGATGACAGGTTAGAACCCCCAATAAATCTTAAGATACTGTTGAACAGTGGGCAACAGGGTTGAAGTGGACTCCATCTGAAACCATTCAGAGTCTGTTCTTCACTTCAGGAAAACAGTTGGCCAAGTTCAACATGAAAGAGCCAGTCTCAGGTTTGTCTCAAAAGCTCTGCAGTGGCTCAAGGTAACATCAGTGTAGAAGAGATGGCTTATGGTGGAGCAGGTGAGAAGACAGGAGGAGGAAAAGCAACACACTAAAGCCCTGTACACACGATCGGATTTCCTATGGTTTTTAAACCGATGGATTTTTTCATCCGAAAACCGATGAAGCTGACTTTCATCAGTCTTGCCTACACACCATCAGTCAAAAAACCGACCGTTCCAAACGCGGTGACGTAAAACACTCCGAAGAGCTGAGAAAAATGAAGTTCAATGCTTCTGAGCATGCGTCGACTTGATTCTGAGCATGCGTGGGTTTTTTATCCGATGGAGTTCCCCACAGACGATAGTCATTTGCTATCATTTTTTTAACCATCGGACTGTTTTCATCGGTAAAACCTATTGTGTGTACACGGCTTAAGGGTCTAAGGGGTCTAAGGACTAACTGGGAGATCCTGAAATAGAGAAAACTTAGCTGGCATGATAAAGGAGATGAAGGGATCTGGGCTAAGTTTTGTCATTAGAGCCACTTGTGACGTTCTTCCCACTCCCCAGAACCTGAAACATGTTTGTGCTTGCTCTCTCTGCCAAGTAGCTGCAACACTAAGGCATATTTTAACAGGGTGCTCTGCGAGCCTCACCCAAGGGTGTTACCCTTGGTGGCATAACCAGGTTCTCGGACAGCTTTCATTAATCTTGGAAAAGAGGGGAACACCCATAAATGTTCTCCCACAAATATAGACAAAGAAGTTGATGATTAATACAAGCAGGCCAACATCCAGAGCATAAAATAAGATCAAAGGACACAAGTATCCTGCAAATCGCTTGGGATTCAAAAATGGATGTGGAAAAAAATGTGTTTCAAACAGACTTTGTTGCTACAACACTCCAGCCAGGCATGGTCTTGTGGCCCACATCAACCAAGTTGGTATACGTTGTGGAATTGATAGTACCATGGGGTGGTGGTGTTCATGAAGCTTATAAGAGTAAAAAGACCCACCACTCGGAATTGCCAATTGAAGCCACTCAGAATAGGTGGAAGATCAACATTCTCCCTGTAGAAGTGGGATGCAGAGGTTTTGTTGCTATATCTACAACCAACTAAAGAAGATAGGAGTGAGCAGTCTTCAACAAAAGAAAGCAGCAATTGGATTAAAAGAAAAGACAAATGCAAGATGAGACAGAAGGGTATATAACTGAGGGGTTGTACCTGATGTGCAAGGTATTACTGCTGAGTCTTCTGGAGACATAGCGGGCTAATCAACAACACATCAAAGATGGAGGGTGCCCATCTGATGACCCCATTGATGTACCTACCCCCCTTAACGACACCAATCCCAACATCACGAGTGCCAACTTACCATAGGCATTTAAACATCAAGTCCTATTAGCTCTGTTACTGCTAAGATGGTGGTATGAATGAAAATACCTAGAGGAGTGTAACCCTACGGCTTTATTTCTGAGCCTACCCTTTCCAGTCTTCCACACCTCTCAAATAGTCCATCCTATAGCAAAAGAAAGGAGGTGTTGGGAGGCGGCAGGCTAATATCGAGTACACACGATCGGATTTTCCGTCGGAAAAACCTTGGATGGTTTTTCCGACGGAATTCCGCTCAAGCTTGACTTGCATACACACGGCCACATAAAAGTTCTCTGAACTGTCGACCGTCAAGAACGTCGTGACGTACAACACTACGATGAGCCGAGAAACTGAAGTTCAATGCCTCCGAGCATGCGTCAAATTGTTTCCGAGCATGCGTTGGAATTTTGCGCGTCGGAATTGCTACAGACGATGGGATTTTCCGATAGGAATTTTTTCCATCTGAAAATTTGAGAACCAGCTCTCAATCTTTTGTTGGCGGAAATTCCGACAGCAAAATTCCGATGGAGCCTACACACGGTCGGAATTTCCGTCCAAAGCTCACATCGGACTTGTCTTGTCGGAATTTCCGATCGTGTGTACGGGGCATAAGCCTTGACTTTTCTAGCTCAAGTTGCAGTTTGCATGAATGCCCTCTTCAAAAAAGCCTGGGAAAACCTGGCTAGAAGAGCCTTACCCACCAAACAGCACCACTTTTGCTGGGCAACATTAACCACTTGCTTACTGGGCACCTAAACCCCACTCCTGCCCAGACCAATTTTCAGCTTTTAGCGCTCTCACTCTTTGAATGACAATTGCGTGGTCATACAACACTGTACCCAAATGACATTTTTGTGATTTTTTTCCCACAAATAGAGCTCTCTTTTGGTGCTATTTGATCACCTCTGCGTTTTTGTTTTTTTTGTTAAAAAAATAAATAAATACAGAATAAAAAAAAAAATACAAAACCGTTTTATATTTTGTAAGAAAATTTTGCAAACGGGTAATTTTCCTCCTTCATTGATGTACGCTGATGAGGCTGCACTGATGGGCACCGATGGGCTGCACTGATGGGCACTGATAAGGCGGCACTGGTGAGCACGGATAGGCGGCACTGGTGGGCACGAATAGGCGGCACTGGTGGGCACTGAGAAGTGGCATTGGTGGGCACTGAGAGGTGACACTGAGAGGTGGCACTGATGGGTGGCACTGAAGGGCATTGATAGGTGGCACTGGTGGGCACTGAGAATTGGCACTAATAGGTAGTATTGATAGGTGGCAGTGATGGGCACTGATAGGTGGCAGTGATGGGAACTGATGGGTGGCAATGATGGGCACTGATCAGCACTGGTAGGTGACAATGATAGCTAGCACTGCTAGGTGGCACTGATGAGGCACTGACTGGCACCACTGGTGGGCATTGCTAGGTGGCAGTGATGGGCATTGATAGGTGGTACTGATTGGCACTGACAGGTGGCACTGGTGGTCACTGTGGGCACTGGCAGGTGGCACTGGCAGGGGGCACTGGCAGGCGGTACTTGTGTCCACTAATGAGGCAGAATTGCCTCTTCCACTGGGGACCGTTGTCCCTCACTCAGCAGCCGGTGATCGGCTTTTTTTTCTCCTCACGCTATCAGCGCGAGGAGAAAAAAAAAACAATTACCGAGCTTTGTTTTGATCACGTGATCAGCTGTCATTGGCTGACAGCTGATCACGTGGTAAGGGGCCAGGACCGGCCCCTTACTCGGATCCGTGATCACCCGAGTCTCAGTGACTCAGTGATCACAGCGCGCACGGTGCGCACCCTGCAGGGGGCACGCGCAAAAGGGAGGACATCTATTGACGTCCTCCCGGCAATTGGGGTCCGCGCTGTAGCCGTCATTCGACTATAGCGCGGGCCCCTAGTGGTTAACTAAAGACTGCAGCTCACACAGTAGAAAATACATTTAACCCAGAAAATAATGAGCACAACTGATACAGTAATACCTCTTACACGTTTCTAGAGCAACAAAAAAGTAAAATTTTCACTACATTATCACACCACTTATATGTCTTAATAAAGAGAACTTGTGTTCACAGGTCCCAGGAGACTTCGGGTCCATTCACAAAGCACAGCGTGACCTGCACTCCACAGATGGCTTTCCAGATGCCGGCGCAAGAGACCCAAAGAGCAGTGAGGAACCAGCTCGGGTGAGGACAGCGACGGTTCCTTGGACAGAAGTGTCTTTTTATTAAAGTACTTGTAAAAAAAAAAGAGTTTCCATTTTTAAGGTATATGTATATTAGGCCATTGTTTCTAGTTTTTGATAAAGCCTTTTTTTAGTTTTATAGTGAGGAAAGAATAGAACTCCTGCTGGGTTTTTACTGCTATCCAGGACTCAATTACAAAGAGTCAAGCCTCGTACACATGACCGAGTTTCTCGGCAAGAACCAGCAAGAAACTTGCTGGCAGAGCTTTCTTGCTGAGTAAATCGGTCGTGTGTACGCGGCTATCAGTTTTCTCGTCAAGAAAACCGACAAGAATCTCAACGAGAAAAATAGAGAACCTGCTCTCTATTTTCTCGTCAGGATTCTCCATTTTCTCGTCGGGTTTCTCGTCGGCCTGTTTCTCGAAGAGAAACCCGAGTGTGTGTACACTTACCTGTCGCCGTGGAAACCCGCGCATGCTCAAAATGACTTTGACGCATGCGCAGTAGCTTCCTAGGCATAGGTAGGGTGTAGCAAGATGGTGGCGACGGCATCGAATGTGACGAGCGCACGCTCGTCGTAGTTGATGACGTCATCGCGTTCGCTCCATTCAAAGAACCGCGGGTTCTTTGAATTGAGCGTGTGTACACTCGGCCGGGACAAGTTTCTTGTCCAAGAATCTCGTCAAGAAAAACAACGAGTTTTTTCCTGACGAGATTCTCGGCGGTGTGTACGAGGCCTCACTCTCATTTCTTGTTCTGCTGACAACAGTTTCACCAGACAGGAAGTAATGGGGAAAATCTACAACAGGGAGACAGACAGAAATACAAAATCTGAGGGATTTCCCTTCACTTCCTGCCCTTTAAAAAGTTGTCAGCAGGAGAGCAAGTGGTGGAAATCTCTCAAAAAATTCCCCGGATAGCAATAAGAACCTGACAGGTGTTTGAATCCTTCCCCACTCTAACCTAATCTAACCTCCCAAAGCACCCTACCCCCATGTTGATGGGGACAAGGGCCTCTTCCCGACAACCCTGGCCGTTGGTTGTCTGGGTCTGCGGACGGGGGGCTTATCGGAATCCGGGAGCCCCCTTTAATAAGGGGGCCCCCAGATCCTGGGTCCCTCACCCTATGTGAAGAATGAGTATGGGGTACATCGTACCCCTACCCATTCACCTGGTGGCAAAAAAATTCAATAAAAAAACACAACACAGGTTTTTAAAGTAATTTATTAGGCAGCTCTGGGGGTCTTCTTCCAACTTCGGGGGTCTTCTTCCGACTTCGGGGGTCTCTTCTTCTGCTCTCCGGTATCTTCATCGTCGTCTTCTTCCCTCTTCTCTCCGCCCGATGTTGCCTCATCGCTGTCTGCCGCTACAATGCTGTGTGCGCGGAGCGCAACGACTTATAATGGCATGGGGCATGGCCACCGACTGATGCCACTCGGTGACCCCGCCCCGTATGACGTCACTGTCCCGGGGAATGATGGGACTGTGACGTCATATGGGGCGGGGCCACCGGGTGGCATCACCCGGTGACCACGCCCCACGCCAATATAAGTCGTTGCGCTCCACGCACACAGCATTGTAGCGGCAGACAGAGACGAGGCAACATCGGGCGGAGAGAAGAGGGAAGAAGACGACGATGAAGACCGGGACCCCGCTAGCAAAAGAGCTGGAAGAAGATAGCCGGGCGCCCGGCAGAAGGCAGAAAGCACCGGAGATCGTGGAGAAGGCACCGGAGAGCGGGAGAAGAACCAGAGAGCGCGGAGATGAAACCGGAAAGCAGAAGAAGAGACCCCCGAAGTCAGAAGAAGACCCCTGAAGTTGGAAGAAGACCCCCGAAGTCGGAAGAAGACCCCCGGAGCTGCCTAATAAATTACTTTAAAAACCTGTGTTGTGTTTTTTTATTGACTTTTTTTGCCACCTGGTGAATGGGTAGGGGTACGATGTACCCCATACTCATTCACATAGGGTTGGGGCCGGCATCTGGGGACCACCTTATTAAAGGGGGCTCCCGGATTCCAATAAGCTCCCCGCCCACAGACCCCGACAACCAACAGCCAGGGTTGTCGGGAAGAGGCCCTTGTCCCCAGCAACATGGGGGCAGGGTGCTTTGGGGTGGGGGGCGCAGGGCGCCCCCTGCCCCAAAGCACCAAACCCCCCCATGTTGAGGGCATGCGGCCTGGTACGGTTCAGGAGGGGGGGCCTCGCTCGCCCCCCTTTCCTAACCTGCCGGGCTGCATGCTCGGATAAGGGTCTGGTATTGATTTTAGGGGGGACCCCCACGCCATTTTTTTTTCATTTTTGTGTGGGGGGGTCCCCTCTGAATCCATACTAGACCCCAGGGCCTGGTATGGACCTGGGGGGGACCCCACGCTGTTTTTTTCTCGATTTTTCTTTTATAGCCGGAAATGCCGCAAAATCGTGGTACTTGCATTTTGGATGCGGGTCTATTGAATTCTATTACATGCAAAACGCTCTTTTTTGCTGGGAAAAAAAGTCCCCGACCCTTTCCAAAAACGCAAAGGCACAAAAATGCATTGATGTGAACATGTTCCATAGGAACCCATGTTAAAAAATGTACCTACATTTATGCAAAATGCACCAAAAAACGCATTAGTGGGAATCGAGCCTTACACACCGTTTTTTAAAACGCCCGTTCGTGGGCATGAGGCCTAAGAAAAAAGAGGGGGAAAAAAGCACTGGACTGCTTTAAAAACACGCATGCACAAAAGCACCTGGAATGCATCCGGACTGCCTTTCCAAGGTGTGAACTGCCCCTTAGGTAGTTGCGTTTAACCTCCTTTTTCAGAAAGCCAAAAAATGCATTCAGACGCCAAAGATTTCCACGTTTCAGACGCGGTATCAGCGTTTAGCCGCGTTTTCGTTTAGATGTGTTTTTAAAGGTGACCTATTTTTTTACATGGAAAAACTCAAAAATTATGGCAAATGATGAAACACCATTAAAAATATATACAATTTTTTTTTTTTAATTGCTTCCATTGCATTGTGGACAATCCACAACTTGGGGCAGGTGACGTGGCCAGGTGACGTGGCAAGTGGACAATCCACAACTTGTGGCAAGTGATGTGGCAAGTGACACGCTAAATACAAGTACACTGCTGCTCTCTCAGCTGCTGCTACTCACTCTGGTCTCACAAAATAGCTGAAATGGTTAATAATACTGTTTTTGGAGCTTAGGGCGGCTCCTTATGATGTTAACTAACTAAACGCTTATAGGCGCAAATGCGGTAAAACTCGGCATGCAAACGCGTCAAAACGCGCATTTAGAAACGCCGTGTACATGGGGCCTAAAAACGCCTATGCCATTTACAGCTCAAAAACGCCATGGTGGCCACAAGGCCATAGGCTAACATGGAGAGGCGTTTTTAAGCTGCAAAAAACGCTCAAACAAGCGGCTGGAAAAATGTCCGTGTGCATGTAGCCTTATATTAACCACTTGCTTACTGGCCACTTAAACCCCCTTCCTGCTCAGACCAATTTTCAACTTTCAGCGCTGATGCACTTTGAATGACAATTGCGCGCTCATACAACACTGTAACCCAATGAAAATGTATTATTTTTTGGCACACAAATAGAGCTTTCTATTGGTGCTATTTGATCACCTCTGCGTTTTTTGTTTTTTTTTACTATAAATACAAAAGACCGACTAAAAAAAAAAAATGTGGATATTTTAACCACTTCAGCACCGGTCCTATTCTTGCACTTCTCTCCTTCATGTAAAAATCATAATTTTATGGCTATAAACGTCCCCTCCCTCCGCCTTTAATAACGATCAAGCGGCGGAACTGCCGCTATGATCATTTTTATCGTGCACAGAATCGCCAGCTGAAAAGAATGATATCTGAATGATGCCTGCAACTGCAGGCATCATTCAGATGTCACCGCACAAAGTCAAGGATGTCATTTTACGGTGGGCGGTAGGGAAGTGGTTAATATTTAGTTCGAAAAATTTTCTCCTTCATTGATGTACACTGATGAGGCTGCACTGATGGGCACCGATAAGGTGGCAAGGGTGGGCACTGAGAGGTGGCATTGCTAGTTGGCACTGGTGGGCATTGATAAGTGGCACTGCTAGGTGGCACTGATTGGCACCAGTAGTGGGCATTGATAGGTGGCACTGGCAGGGGCTACTGATTGTCACAGATGACGCAGAATTGCCTCTTCCTCTTCGGGCCCGATGTCCCTTGCACATAAGCCGGTGATTGCCTTTTTTATGCTCACGCTGTCAGCACAAGGAGAAAACAAAAACCATTACTGAGCTTTTGTTTACATCACATGATCAGCTGTCATTGGCTGACAGCTGATCACGTGGTAAGGGGCAGGGATCGGCCCCTTACTCGGATCTGTCATCACCCGAGTCTCAGTGACTCGGTGACCACAGCGCGCGCGCAAAGGGGAGGACGTCTGTTGGCGGACTCCTGGCAAATGAGGACCGTGCTGTGGCCGTCGATCAGCTATAGCGCTGATCTCAAGTGATTAAAGAGGGTCTAAATGGGCCATTGACATGCATCACAATTCAACTTAGGAATGTGTCTTTGCAAAGTTAAACTAAATTAAATCCTTTATTTTTGCTTGGGGATAGAGTGCAGAGGGATTACAAGTCTAGACAGTTTTTGGGGATGTCTGCACCCCTGATAGGGTGAAGACAACTCCCAAATTTGGCCACTTTATCCTTCCAAATAATTCACTTCCTGTCACATAGCCACACAGGAAGTGAGGGTTAATCCTTACCGATGTCTTTCCTTGGGGACACACAGGTCAATCTAAATAATTTCCCCATTATGTACATTGCACTCCAGCATTTTGCTGGGTACACCCCAAATTATTAGGTATTTTGGACTTTGGGGTTTATTTACTAAAGGCAAGTGCACTTGTTGGATATCCGAGGGGGACATGCAAGGAAACCAAAAAACCACCATCTTTGCTTTTACATGATTGGATGTTACAATCACCAGTGCTTCCCCTCAGATTTTCAGCAACTACACTTGTACTGCAGAGTGGATTTGCCTTTACTAAACCCCAAACTACCCAATGATTTGAGGTGTACACAACAAAGTGCTAGAGTGCAATTTGCTTAATGGGGACACTAGTTAGATTGATCTGTGTGTCCCAAGAAAAGACATTAGTAGGGTTTTACCTTCACTTCCTGTTTAGCTGTGTGACAGGAAGTGAAGCCAAATTTACTAAAAGGGACACAAAGCCCAACCTAAAAAAAACAAGCAGGGGTTCTAACACTTACTTGGTTTCCCTCAAAATGCCCACAATTAGAATCGTATTGCCTTGAGCTATTTTTAAGTGCAGTGCTCTAAATCAGTGCTTCTCAAGTACCCCCAACAGGCCATGTTTGCAGGTTTTCCTTCATCTTGCACATGTGCTTTAAATCACAGTCAATGGTTTGGTATTTTGGACAGCAATTCTCGATAAGATAAATTCACAAAACATGTCCTGTTGGGGGTACTTGAGGACTGAGGCTGAGAACCACTGCTGTAAAAAGGAAAATTGAATACTTACCGCTCTGTATTTTTTATTTCCTGGTGACTATCCATGGCAGCACACAATACATGCATATGCTACCATGAAGGCACCAGGGTAGACAAATCACACCTGTTTTGTTATGCCAATAAGCATAGTTAAGCTACAGCTGTCACATTTGTTGCATAGAAAACAAAAAAAAAAAAAAATCAAACTTTGCATCAAATTTTATTGGTCAACAAAACAGGACTTGGAAAAAAACAAAGGGAAGCAAAAAAATAAATAAATAAAAAAGACATGGAAGTAAATTTGAAACATTAGTCACATCTTGAGAAAGATTTAGCAAAATAATGCAGCACAGACATTTAAATCAAAGTGAACAAACGACACACATTAAAGGAGCACTAAAGCTTTTTTTTTTTTTCCTTAAAAATAACAAACATGTTATACTTACCTCCACTGTGCAGCTCGTTTTGCACACAGTGGCCCCGATCCTGGTCTTCTGGGGTCCCTCGGCGGCTGTCTTGGCTCCTCCCCGCAAGGACTCCACACCTTAATGCGAGTGAGCTCGCATGGTGTGGAGTGATTGCGGGCGCGCTCCCGTGATATAGCCGCCGACTGTATCACTCGGCCCCGCCCCCCGGCGTGCCGCGTCATTGGATGTGATTGACAGCAGCGCCAGCCAATGGCTGCGCTGCTTTCAATCTATCCAGTGTAGCCAATCGGCGGCCAGGCAGAAAAACTAAGAGGATGACGGGGACGAGCATGGGACTTTCGAGGGGCCAGGTAAGAAAAACGGGGGCTCGGGGGGGGGGCGGTATTGTCGAATGTTTTTTCACCTTAATGCATAGGATGCATTAAGGTGAAAAAACATGTAACTTTACTACTCCTTTAACAACATCAAAAATATTTCAGGGGAACATATCCCCCCCACACAAAAAAAAACAATCAACAAAAGTAAAACAAACATCTGTTTTGCAAAGACATAAAAAAATAAAATGCATGTGTTACAAACTCAATAAGGACACCAAAATGTACATTTTGCCGGCCACACACGCACACAATCTTGCCTCTTTTCAGGGCAAGGGAGAGAATGCTATCTGCAAGCTTTATATAACATAGGTTTGTGTGCTAATGAGGCAATTGAAAACACATGCACAGTCCATGAAACACCCAAAAATGCAAGTTTACCCAATGTAGAGACTGAACTTCAAAGTGGGTACACCTGTTAAGGATGTCCTTCAATTACTAACCCAAAAAACACACTCTCTGAGCATGCCCAGAAACATCCAGGTGCTGTTCACACACAAAAAGCACCAACAAAAAAATAACTAAGTCCCTGGGCATGCTCAGACCAACACAAATGCAGCTAGCAGAAAATACCCCCCCTCTCCAAAATTAAGCACATCATCCAGCATGCTACAAAATTAGAGATGGGACAATAACCCCCCGGTTCGGGGGGCAAACAAAGAGCCTAACCTGGGCAAAAGTTATACAACAAATACCATTGCAGTCTATGGGAACTGACTTGTTAATTTTGCTAGTCCCCACTTGGCTGGCTTTTCTTCTAGTTATTGGCCTTAAAATGGGGGTGGGTAAAATGGGGGCCCAGGTCCCACCCTAAGGGACATATATCAATGTCACCAATTTGGACAACACTAAAAACAAAACAAGGAGAAGTGCCTTCAAATATGTCAAATTGCTTAAGGGCCATTTCACACCACATGCAGTGCATTGTGTTTTTTATGCATCAAAAATGCATGGAAAATTGGTTATATGGTTCTAAATGGCAGTGTTTGTTCCAGTGCGTTCCAGTTCCACAAAAAAGTAGAACATGCTGCATTTTACCTGCACTGGACTGTACTGGAACGCTGCAAAACGCATCAAAAACGCACTGGAACGCACCGGAACACACCTAAATGCACCAAAAATGCACTGGAACACACATGTCCTTATCTATGGTTAATAAAAAAGAGGGGTGAAAAAAAAGCACTGGACTGCATCAAAAACATACCAAAAATGCACTGGAACGCATCAAAAACGCACATGCAAAAAAGCACCTGGACCGCATTCGGATTGCGTTTCTATGGTGTGAACTGGCCCTAAGGGCCAGTTCACACCATAGAAACGCAGTCTGGATGCGTGCTTTTCTGCATGCGCGTTTTTGACGCGTTCCAGTGTATTTTTGATGCGTTTTTGGTGCGTTTTTGATGCAGTCCAGTGCTTTTTTCCCCCTCTTTTCAATTAGGACAAGTGTGTTGCAGTGCGTCTTTGGTGCATTTAGGTGCCCTTCAGGTCTGGTATGGATTTTAAGGGGACCCCCACGGCAAACTTAAAAAAAATGGCGTGGAGGTCCCCCTAAAAATCGACACCCGACCCTTATTAGAGCACGCAACCTGGCAGGCCGCAGGAAAAGAGGGGGGACGAGAGAGCGCCCCCCCCTCCTGAACCGTACCAGGCCACATGCCCTCAACATGGGGAGGATGCTTTGGGGGTCTGTGACCCCTCAAAGCACCATGTCCCCATGTTGATGGGGACAAGGGCCTCATCCTCACAACCCTTGCCCGGTGGTTGTGGGGGTCTGTGGGCGGGGGGCTTATCGGAATCTGGAAGCCCCCTTTAACAAAGGGGACCCCGAGATCCCGCCCCCCTGTGTGAAATAGTAATGGGGTACAAATGTACCCTTACCATTTCACAAAAAAAAGTGTCAAAAATGTTAAAAATGATAATAGCCTGTTTTTGACAATTCCTTTATTAATGTTTTTTCCTTTCTTCCATCTTCTTCTATCTTCTTCTTCCATCTTCTTCTTTTCTCCATTCGGGTTTCTTCCATCTTGTTCTTCATCTTCATTTTCCTTCTTCCTTCGGTGTTCTCGTCCGCATCTTGCTCCGGCTTCTTGTTCCCTTCTTCTTTCTCCGGCCGATCCGCTTGAATTTGAGCTTCCCGCTGTGTGACGCTTCAGTTCATCAGTTCTCCTCTGGGTCCGCTGCCACCCGGTGACCCCGCCCCCCTCTGACTCACATGGATTTCACGGGGACTTCCCCCGTGGTGTCAGAGGGGGGCGGGGTCACTGGGTGGCAGCGGACCCAGAGGAGAACTGATGAACTGAAGCGTCACACAGCGGGAAGCTCGAATTCGGGGAGACTCTGGATTCTTGCCCAGTAATAAAAGCAAATGTTGTGGGTACAAGGATTGTGGCCTATGTGTACTGTATATACAGTGAATAGGTTAAAGTTCTATTTTACTATCCCCCTTTAAAGTAGATGTAAACCCTCTCCCATACCCAGTGAAGTGAACAGCCTCAGATGATACACAGGGATGAAACAAATCTCCCTATATAAGTTTTACTTGTATATCTGCTGTCCTTCCCTTTCTACACTATTTGGAAAGTGTAGATCGTGTTAGAAATTTGTCCTGCTCTTTCAGCAGTGGGAGGGGAGTCTGGGCATACACTGTGTGAGAGCTAATTGGAGGAAAGAACCCCCCCCCCCCACTCCACATAGGCAGAGGAACAAAGGAACACGCAGAGCTGTATTATGAATAGACCAGCTCTCTGCTTATCTACCTCTAAGCTCCCTCCCTGACACAAATTTTCAGCTGCTGTTATCTCGTGTGTCTAAGAACTTGTCAGAAGTGACTCTGCTGATAACAGAGGAATGAAGCAGCAGAAAAAAAATGCACTTAGAGCTTTGGAAAGAGATAAGTAAACACTGAAGATATATGTGCCCGGGTGAAAATTCTTGAATGGGATTTACAACCACTTTAAGTTCCTCCCACTGTGAGTGCAGTGTGGCTACACTCATAATTCACAGTATGTGTGCAACATCATTCTTGGGGTGCCCTAGGTCTTTCACAAGCCTAGCAACACCCATGAGCACTCCTGATTGGCTCCTAGTGCTGTCTCTCCCTCTCTCAGTCGGGGTGCTGCAGTATAATTAAGTACATGAGGCTTATATCACAACAAATTCAGATACTCATACTAGCAGTATTTATGGATACATTTAAAGCCCAACTCCGGTAAACGTGAAAATGATGCATTGCAGAGTGGCCGCACCCACACTGCAAGGGTTGATTGCTCATTTAGTCTATGGTAGAGTAAAAGTGCTTTTACTTACTTGAGCCTCAGCTCCTCCAGCAGATGGCACCCCCCACACTCTGACAGTGCACTGACCCTGCATAGGTCTTGACGATGTCAGGACCTAAGATTGCTCAAGCATAGGGGAGAAGACTAGTCTAGCAGTTGTGACAGCAGGAAGGTAAAGTCACCTGGTTGCATCCAGGGGGGTAGATATATTTCGCCCAGATTCAGGCTTTACGCCGACTTATACAACTAGGTGGAGAGTTGTATAAGCCCAGCTAAGGCTAGTGGGCTCATGGATGACTCATATGTCTAGGGAGAGTGTGGGGCTTCGTGCAGACAGGGAGTTGATGAGACCAGCTGAAGCTTGTCAGCTCATTTAGGCCTCTATAAGAACTCCCAGCTTCATTAGATGTTAGCTCATGCCTGGAACCAGACCTGTGTGGACTGTCTAGGGAGAGTGAACCCCTGTGCGGTGAGACAAAGCCTGTGTGGCTATTTGCTTGGACATTTAAAACCAGGGACTTAGGGACTAGGACAGCACTAGGCTGATCCCAGTTGTTAGTTAGGAAACCTGTATGTTTAGTCAGAGGTCAAGTTGACCAGGATTTATTTTATTTATGTTTCTTTTGCTTTGCTGTGTTTTGTCACTGTAAATAGAAAATAAACCGCACCTTTTTGATTTTGAAAACCACAACCTCCGTTTGCTGGGCCTGTTTTTGTCTGGGGAGCCCATCCCGGGGGTCACACACACCCGCTGCCGAGCTAACCCCCTCACAGTTGGTGGAGAACCAGTGGCAGTTTTTTTAAGCCAGCATGGAGGAGATACTGAAACAGCTGGCTCTAGCAAATGCCAATCAACAGCAGACAAATGCAGGTTTGCAAAGGAGCCTTGCAGCCCAGCAGCAAGCTCATCAACAGAGCCTTGCAGCCCAGCAGCAAGCTCACCAACAGAGTCTGGAAGCTCAGCAACAAGCCCAGCAGCAATCTGAGGCCCGCTTCATAGACCTGTTACAGAAGCAAGAGCAGAGACTACAACAAATGGAAGCAGTAATGCAGCAACGTCCGCAGACCAGTGAGGAAAGCCGTCCCACTAATACCGCGTCCTTTGGGGTGAGTCGTTTATTGACAAAAATGACTGGAGAGGATGATCCAGAGGTATTTTTGACCACATTTGAAAGGACCGCTGAAAGAGAAAAGTGGCCTGAGGAGCAGTGGGCTGGACTGGTGGCTCCTCTGTTAACTGGTGAATCGCAGAAAGCTTACTATGACCTAGAGCCTAACCAAGCAAAAGACTATGTGATGCTAAAAGCTGAAATTTTGGCAAGGCTGGGTGTCACCCAGGCTGTCCGGGCTCAGCGTGTGCATAACTGGACTTTCCAGCTTGGAAAACCCCCCAGGTCTCAAATGTATGATCTCATTCACCTGAGCAGAAAGTGGCTACAGCCAGAGACTTTGTCCGCACCAAAGATTGTGGAACGTGTTGTAATGGATCGGTTTTTGAGAGCTCTTCCTACTGCCATCCAAAAGTGGGTAAGCCATGGAGACCCAGAGACGGCCGATGGTCTTGTGGATCGTGTGGAGAAATACTTGGCTACAGAGAACCTGACGGCCTCTTCCAGAGACACTCGGACTTTCCACCCTAAGACCAGACCATCCCCAGGGGCGGATAAGAGGATTCCAAGGGGTGAGGGTGGAGAGAGTGAGAGGGTGGGAGCTCTACCCCAAGTTTGGCGAGAACAGCCTGGGAAATCAGCGGCTCAAGAGGCGGCAAGAAGGATCGTTTGCTACCGCTGCCGGCAAGCGGGACATATTGCAGCAAATTGCCCGGTTGTGGAGGAACCCATGCAGTGTGACTTTCTGACGGGCAGACGTCAGTCGCTGTGTGCGACAGTCGCATGCACTGCCATTCGAGGAACTGAGAAACATTTATGCAAAATGTGTGTTAATGGTAGAAATGTTGTGGTATTGCTGGATTCAGGTAGCCTTGTGACCCTGATAAAGGCTGAGTTAGTTAAAACAGAGGTCTCTGGGAATAGCAAGGTAGCTGTTATTTGTGTGCATGGGGACACCCGAGAGTATCCAGTGACTACAGTGTGTTTCGAGACCCCCAAAGGTACCCTCTCTCATCCAGTGGGCTTAGTATCTCAGTTACCGTATGACGCCATTGTGGGAAGGGATTTTCCGAAGTTCTGGGAACTGTGGGATGATCCTGAGCCCCCCACTGGTGCCCCTATGTACCAGGAATGTGATAGCCAGAACTCCCCTGAGAGTGGTGAGGACTCTCCGGAATTTCCCTTATCAGTATTGGCAGGGGAGACTCAAGAAACTGGAGAGGAGCCCACCTCCTCAGACGAAAACCTACCGTCTGTGGAGTTTTCTGATCTTGAGGTTCACAGGGAAAACTTTGCCACAGAACAGTTGAAAGACCCCGCCCTAATAAAGGCACGGGAAAACGTAGTGAAAATAGATGGCGAGTTAGTGAACCCAGATAATACCTGCACTTACCCATACTTCAGCGTAGAGAAGGACCTACTGTATCGGGTGGCAAAAAGGGCAGAAGAAACCGTTGAGCAGCTTGTGGTGCCCAAACCTTACAGGAAGTTGGTGTTGGAGTTGGCCCATGGGCACATTCTTGGAGGTCATCTGGGGACAGAGAAAACCCGAGAGAGGGTATTACAGAGATTCTATTGGCCGGGGGTGATGAAGGACATAGAAAATTATTGTTCCTCCTGCCCTGTGTGTCAGAGGTCGGCCCCGATGACACATTTCCGTAGCCCGCTGGTCCCTCTACCCATCATTGAGGTCCCGTTTGAGAGGATCGCCATGGATTTGGTAGGTCCTATAATCAAGTCCGCTACGGGGCACCAGTACATATTAGTTATAATGGACTATGCCACCCGTTATCCAGAAGCGATCCCTCTCCGAAATACCTTGGCCAAAACCATAGCCAAAGAGCTATCTCTTGTGTTTAGCCGGGTGGGTATTTGTAAAGAACTGCTTACGGACCAAGGTACACCCTTTATGTCCCGGGTTATGAAGGAGCTGTGTAAATTGTTCAAAGTGACGCAATTACGTACATCTGTGTATCACCCCCAAACCGATGGGCTGGTTGAAAGATTCAACAAAACCCTAAAACAAATGTTGAAGAAAGTGGTGGATAGAGATGGAAAGGATTGGGACTGTCTACTTCCTTATCTGATGTTTGCTATTAGGGAGGTGCCCCAATCCTCTACGGGATTCTCCCCCTTTGAGTTACTGTATGGGAGACACCCAAGAGGGCTGTTGGATATTGCCAAGGAAACTTGGGAAAGTGAGAGTTCTCCCCACAGGAGTGTGATTGAGCATGTCGCCCTGATGCAAGACCGAATTGCACAGGTAATGCCCATCGTGAAGGAACATTTGGCCCAAGCGCAGTTAGCACAGCAGAGAGTGTACAACTGTGGAGCCAAGACCCGTACCTTTTCCCCGGGGGATAGGATACTGGTACTTGTCCCTACGGTTGAAAGTAAATTCCTTGCCAAATGGCAAGGCCCCTACGAGATAATGGAAAAAGTGAGCGAAGTGAATTACAAGGTCAGACAACCAGGAAGGCGAAAGCCCGAACAGATCTATCACGTTAATCTGTTGAAAGCCTGGAGGGATAGAGTCCCTAGTCGCAGACACTTGGTCACCAGCTCAAACTGGTTGCGTGATTCCTGAGGTTGGAATAGCAGCCACCTTGTCACAACCCCAACAACAGGAGGTTAAGGAGTTTGTGCTTCGCAACAAGGAGGTATTCTCTGAGCTGCCGGGACAAACATCTGGGGTAGAGCATGACATCATTACCCCGCCCGGTGAAAGGGTGAAGTTAAAACCCTATCGGATCCCAGAGGCCCGACGGGAGGCAATACGGGAGGAAGTACAGAAAATGCTGAACTTAGGGGTGATAGAGGAGTCCCAAAGTGATTGGTCTAGTCCCATTGTGTTGGTGCCTAAACCGGATGGGAGCTGGCGATTTTGTAACGATTTTCGTCAGTTGAACAATGTTACAAAATTTGACACCTACCCCATGCCACGTATAGATGAGTTGATCGACCGGCTGGGAACAGCCCGATACATGACGACTCTTGACCTCACAAAAGGGTATTGGCAAATCCCCCTGGCCAAATTGGCCAAAGAGAAAACCGCATTTGTAACCCCAGACGGGGCGTTCCAATATAAAAGAATGCCGTTCGGGTTACAGAATGCGCCGGCCACATTCCAGCGGAAAATGGACCAGATGCTGAGGCCCCATCGGAAGTATGCTGCGGCTTACCTGGATGACGTAATTGACCATAGCACAGATTGGGCCTCACATCTGCCAAAAGTGCAAGCAGTCCTGGACTCTGTTCGGGAAGCGGGGTTTACGGCTAACCCCAAGAAGTGTACCATTGGGCAGGAGGAGGCCAAATATCTTGGGTACACCATTGGGAGGGGAGTAATAAAACCCCAACTCAACAAAGTCGAGGCCATCCAGAGTTGGCCACGTCCCAACAGCAAGAAGCAGGTACGAGCCTTTCTGGGAATCGCTGGGTATTATCGGCGATTCATTCCCCACTTTGCTTCTAAGGCTGTGCCCCTAACCAACCTAACGAAGGGGAAAGGGTCGGTCATGATTAAATGGACCCCCGAGGCTGAGGCAGCATTCCAATTCTTGAAACAAGCCTTATGTAGCCAGCCAGTGTTGTACTCACCCGACTTCTCTAAAGACTTTGTCGTACAAAGTGATGCGTCAGATGTGGGGTTAGGAGCAGTATTGTCCCAGGTCTGGAACGGGGAAGAGCACCCAGTCATTTACCTCAGCAGGAAGTTGAAGTCCCATGAGGTAAATTACGCCACCGTTGAAAAGGAGTGTTTAGCGGTGAAGTGGGCTCTAGATTCCCTTCGGTACTACCTGCTAGGTAGGCACTTTGACATGGTTACGGATCACGCTCCGTTAAAGTGGATGGCTCAAAACAAGGAAACAAATAGAAGAGTGAATAGGTGGTTCCTGGCCCTCCAGGAATTCAACTTCACAGTAAAGCATCGCCCTGGCGTTCAAATGGGGAATGTGGATGCTTTGTCTCGAGTACATGAATGCCTGATTGCTGGTGTTCCAACCCCAAGGTTAAAACAAGAGGGGGGGGTATGTGACAGCAGGAAGGTAAAGTCACCTGGTTGCATCCAGGGGGGTAGATATATTTCGCCCAGATTCAGGCTTTACGCCGACTTATACAACTAGGTGGAGAGTTGTATAAGCCCAGCTAAGGCTAGTGGGCTCATGGATGACTCATATGTCTAGGGAGAGTGTGGGGCGTCGTGCAGACAGGGAGTTGATGAGACCAGCTGAAGCTTGTCAGCTCATTTAGGCCTCTATAAGAACTCCCAGCTTCATTAGATGTTAGCTCATGCCTGGAACCAGACCTGTGTGGACTGTCTAGGGAGAGTGAACCCCTGTGCGGTGAGACAAAGCCTGTGTGGCTATTTGCTTGGACATTTAAAACCAGGGACTTAGGGACTAGGACAGCACTAGGCTGATCCCAGTTGTTAGTTAGGAAACCTGTATGTTTAGTCAGAGGTCAAGTTGACCAGGATTTATTTTATTTATGTTTCTTTTGCTTTGCTGTGTTTTGTCACTGTAAATAGAAAATAAACCGCACCTTTTTGATTTTGAAAATCACAACCTCCGTTTGCTGGGCCTGTTTTTGTCTGGGGAGCCCATCCCGGGGGTCACACACACCCGCTGCCGAGCTAACCCCCTCACAGTGCAAAGGAGTGTAGGATCCCTAGACCTAAATGAGCAATTAACCCTTGCAGTGTGGGCTCAAGTTTCCTAGAGTTGAGCTTTAATTATCTTACCTATGAATACATAATAGGTAAGATAATGAATATTATGTATAGTTGCGCTAAAATCAACCTACTAATTATAAAATCGATCAAGATGCTTAACCGTGAAAATGAATACCAGTGATAAAATCCAGACCCTTGAGAAAGTCACGTCACAGGTGACGTAACACATAGGGGAGGAGCCTAGTGACGAACCCAGGATACTAAGAGAGCTCCAGTGTGTATACGACCGTACTAAGCGCTGATTTCACCGACTTAATGTGAGTTATTTGGCATTATCGGAACATAGTCTATATCTACAAACATTTTGCGCTATGTTTTATTTGTTTCTGGTTCCTTTCTGAGAATCACGGTTCACGAAGCAATACTGAAAAGGAACATATACGAAAAGTACCTGAAAACCTCCACCTGCCTGGTTGTGAAATAGGAGCACACAGCAACAGCAGGGGCTCTGCTGTAATGACTGCTTACTAATCAGGCTAAGCTCATCTGCACCTTATGGACAATTATCTATATATATTTTCTTTGATTTTACTCATCGCGTTTTACATTGTGAATATTTTTATGTGATCACTGGATTTTATCACTGGTATTCATTTTCACGGTTTAGCATCTTGATCGATTTTATAATTAGTAGGTTGATTTTAGCGCAACTATACATAATATTCATTCGCTTTATCATAGTGTCAGATCACTACATTTTAGTTGCAGCTTTTTAATTTGTTCATCGTTTATTTATTTGTGTTTTTTTTTTAAATATTCACATCAGCGCTTGAGTCACTTTTATTATTTATAATAGGTAAGATAATAATTGCCCAGATACAGTATCTTTTAAATTATGTTGCGTACTTCCCGCTATTTCCTTCCCTGTAATAATGTGCCATGGAAGTCTCATTGCCTGCATGCATTATTTTACATTTGAAAGCATGGAATAGTTTCCACTGTCTTGACCAAAAATGGCAAGCTATTCTCTTCCATTCTATATTCACAATGCATAGCAACTCTGGTATTTGTTCTTTAGCTGTAATGTACGTAGGTGTACATCTCAATAGAATACAAGTGCACGAGTTCATTGTAACACACAGGAATGGTTTGTACAGTTCTAAACATTGATGAGCTCTGGAAAAAACATTTTCCACAATTTAAATATGAATCATGTGTCAGTGATGTATTTTAAGTGTAATGTTAAATAACAATGAAAAACATAAAACTATTTCCTTTGATGTCATAATTACCTATTTTACACTGTACATTATATGTATGATATGGTTAAAGTCAACTAGTAAGGTCAGAGAAGGCTGTATTATTGTGAGTCTTAGAGCTATTTCATACTTCTACTCTGTAAAATATATGTGTTTAAAGCTTAGCTCTGGGCACCATCCTTGACAGAGTTAAAGTGGTTATAAAGGCAAAAGGTTTTTCATTTTAATGCATTTTTTGGCCTGTAGATGGGGTGAATCTGGATTTTGAAAAAACATTTGACACAGTTCCCCATAAACGTTTACTGTACAAAGTAAGGTCCATTGGCATGGACCATAGGGTGGGTACATGGATTGAAAACTGGCTACAAGGGCGAATTCAGAGGGTGGTGATAAATGGGGAATACTCTGAATGGTCAGGAATGAGTAGTGGGGTCCCCCAGGGTTCTGTGCTGGGACCAATCCTGTTTAATTTGTTCATAAACGACCTGGAGGATGGGGTAAACAGTTCAATTATTGTATTTGCGGACAATACTAAGCTAAGCAGGGCAATAACTTTTCCGCAGGATGTGGAAACCTTGCAAGAAGATCTGAACAAATGAATGGGGTGGGCAACTACATGGCAAATGAGGTTTAATGTAGAAAAATGTAAAATAATGCATTTGGGTGGCAAAAATATGAATGCAATCTACTCACTAGGGAGTGAACCTCTGGGGGAATCTAGGATTGAAAAGGACCTGGGGGTCCTAGTAGATGATAGGCTCAGCAATGGCATGCAATGCCAAGCTGCTGCTAACAAAGCAAACAGAATATTGGCAAGCATTAAAAAGGGGATCAACTGCAGAGATAAAGCAGTAATTCTTCCGCTCTACAAGACTCTGGTCTGGCCGCACCTGGAGTATGCTGTCCAGTTCTGGGCACCAGTCCTAAGGAAGGATGTATTGGAAATGGAGAGAGTCCCGAGAAGGACAACAAAGCTAATAAAGGGACTGGAAGATATTAGTTATAAAAAAAGGTTGCGAGCACTGAACTTATTCTCTCTGGAGAAGAGACGCTTGAGAGGGGATATTTCAATTTACAAATACAGTACTGGTGACCCCACAATAGGGATAAAACTTTTTTGCGGAAGGGAGTTTAATAAGACACGTAGCCACTCACTAAAATTAGAAGAAAAGAGGTTTAACCTTAAACTGCGTAGAGGGTTCTTTACTGTAAGAGCGGCAAGGATGTGGATTTCCCTTCCACAGGCGGTGGTCTCAGCGATGGGTATTGATTGTTTCAAAAAACTATTAGATAAGCACCTGAACAACCGCAACATACATGGATATACAAAGTAATACTAACATATAATCACACACATAGGTTGGACTTGATGGACTTGTGTCTTTTTTCAACCTCACCTAATATGTAACTATGTAGCCTGTGTGCAACAGCTCCCCTAATACTTACCTGAGCCCCATCTTGATACAGCAAAGTTGCACGAGAGCCTCGGCTGTCCAGGGGCCTCTCCCTCATTGGCTGAGACAGCAGCAGGTGACATTGGCTCCCGCTGCTGTCACTCAAAGTCATTTAGCCAATGAGGAGAAAGAGGGGGCGGGCCGAGTTGCAGCTCCGTGTGTGAATGGACACACAGAGCAGCGGCTCAGCTCAGGTGCCCCTATAGCAAGCTACTTGCTGTGGTGGCACTCTGCAGGAAGGAGAGGCCAGGAGTGTCAGTGAGGGACCCGAGAAGAGGAGGATCTGGGCTGCTCTGTGCAAAACCACTGCACATAGCAGGTAAGTATGACATGTTTGTTATTTGTAAACATAAAAAAGAGAACTTAATATCACTTTAAGCTGGCCATATACAAATAGACTTCCTGCTGAGGGTATTGAATTTTGACAGTCAGACCCGCCAGTTGTTAAAATACTGAAACAGTGGCTGCCAGGGCCTGCTAAATGTTGGGGTGCAGTAATAAATGTCAGGAGGCAGTGAATGGGAGGTCAGCAGGGCAGAGGATAGGGTCAGCAGTTTGTAGGGCAGTGTACAGAGGCTATTATTTTATAGGAAAGTGTACAGGGGGCAGCAGTGCAGTGTACAGGGGGTCAGTGGGGCAAAGGACAGGGTGCTTTACTAGCTTAATTTGTATTTGCCTATGTTATACTCAATAACATTTTCTACTTGTTAATGTGTTTTACTAAACATAAATGCTGTACATACAAGCCATTTACAATTGTAGGAAAACAATACAAAAGATACAAAGTGTTACAATTATACATACAACACATGCACACACTATCTAACCTTCCTAGAGAATGAGCATAAGCAATGGACTGTATACAATAGAATACGCTTAAAGTTACGTAGCTCAGGCAGTGGCGGAACTACCGCCATAGCGACCCACGCGGGTGCTATGGGGCCCGCAGCCAAGTGGGGCCCGGCGAGGATGAGCAGGGCTGGCCCTACCATGGGACCCGGTGGGACCATGGATCCCGGGCCGCACATTCAGAGGGGTGGCAATTTCCTGCACGCCAGCCAGCTCGTTCCACCTATTCCGCTGCATATTTCATGGGGACCGATCGGGCTTGTGTACTCCCACTTTCTGGTAACTGGAATGTACGATGGAGCGGACGTGATGTCATCAGCCGGAAATGATGGCCGGGCCGCATCCCATGTCTTTCATAATTTCCAGCTGATGACACCTATTGTGCGTTCCACCACTACCAGGAAGTAGGAGTACAGAAGCCAAATCGGTCCCCTTGAAATAAGCAGCGGAGCGGGCGCAGTGTATCTCTATCTTCTCCTCTGTCCACAGAGTCCCTTCTTAGTCTGGACACGACAGCCACTACAGTGGGCATCAGGGCCACTGTTAGAAATCATGGGGCCCCGTACAACCTACCTGTCGGGGCCCCCTTCGACCTGGTGGCAGGTGACGTGGCAACTGATACACTGCATCCACTAACAATTGATGTGGCAAGTGACAAGCTGCATCTGCTAACAAGTGACGTGGCAAGTTGCATCTGGTGGCAGGAGACAGTGGAAAGTGACACACTGCATCTGCTAACAAGTGACGTGGCAAGTGACACACTGCATCTGCTAACAAGTGACGTGGTAAGTGACACACTGCATCTGCTAGCGAGTAATGGGGCAAGTAACACACTGCATCTGTTGACAAGTGACGTGACAAGTTGCATCTGGTGGCAGGAGACAGTGGCAAGTGACACACTGCATCTGATGACAAGTGATGTGACAAGTGACACACTGCATCCACTGACAAGTGACGTGGCAAGTGACACACTACATCTGCTGACAAGTGACATGGCAAGTGACACACTGCATCCGCTGACAAGTGACGTAGCATATGACACACTGCATCCGCTGACAAGTGAGTTGGCAAGTGACACGCTGCATCTGATGACAAGTGATGTGGCAAGTTGCATCTGGTGGCAGGAGACAGTGGCAAGTAACATGCTGCAGCTGCAGACAAGTGACATGGCAAATGACACTGCATCTGCTAACAAGTGACATGGCAAGTGACAAGCTGCATCTGCTGACAAGTGACACGCATCTGCTGAAAAGTGACGTGGCAAGTGACACGCATCTGCTGACAAGTGACGTGGCAAGTGACGTGGCAAGTGACCCGCATCTGCTGAAAAGTGACGTGGCAAGTGACACACATCTGCTGGCAAGTGACATGGCAAGTGACACGCATTTGCTGACAAGTGACACGCATCTGCCCGACAATTGATGTGGCAAGTGACAAGCTGCATCTGGTGGCAGGAGACAGTGGCAAGTGACACGCTAAGGGCTCCTACTGATTCTGCATTATGGTGAGTTGAACAATTTAATTTTATATTACAATGCAATAATAGAAATAATGCGCTTCAATCATCCTGACACCATAACAACCATGGTGCCGGGATGATTGAAGCGCCAACACCAGGTGTTTGGAATAAAGTGGGCCGGTCTGGATAAAGTCCAGGGCCATATTTTTGTCCCAGTCCAGCCCTGAGCAGAGCACTCGCTGCCATACCCACACAGTTGTTCAATGGCATTAGTTCATTTTTTATGTAGGGGTGGGGGCTGTTTGCAGGGGGGGCGTATACAACATTTTGCTATGGGGCCCTGTGATTTCTAGTTACGCCCCTGAGCTCAGGTTATAGCAGCTTTACGATCTCCATAGGCAACCAGGACTCCAGGCTCCACTTCATGAGCAATTGCAGAAAATTGGGTGCTATCGTAATCCCCTATTGAAATTCCTTCTTTGGTTCTGTGAAGTCCCACCTGGCACAGACCTTCCTTGTTGTTATGGAATCCTGGTTGCCTACGGAGATGGTGAAGCCACTATAACATGAGCTAAGTAACGTTTAGCAAATGCCTTTGTATGACTTGCATTGTTTTTCTACAATTGTAAATAGTTTGTGTGTACAGCATTTTTATTTAGTAAAGCACATTAACACTCTACAGAGGTTTTTATGCTTCCTTGCTTTTACTTTAAATTGACCTTAATGGACACAAAGCAAAACAATTGGGGCTTGTGGTGGATTTGCACTAAAGTTCAGGTGAAGCAGATCTGTTTTCTGTTTCTTGTGCTAAGAAAAATGTGGTGTAAGCTGTTTAGGAAAAGCAAAGCTGTGGAGGTTTCTGGTGTCCAGAAGATGACATGCAACCGGCCTACCTGGGCCAGAGATAGTCAGTGGATGATTCTTGTTAAGGAATATGCAAAGTATGCTTCTCCCTTGAAAAAGATTTGGGGTGATAAAGTTTCAGATCATTTTGCAGACTTTAGCCTCAAAGGTTTTGATTTAAATAAAGCATAATCACGCTCTCTATGCATATTGCACAGTGTGGGGGGGGGGAGAGGGGGTGAGCAGGGGAGCACAGAGGTGGCTGCACCTGGCTACAGTTGTATTGTAGGTGATGCCTACTTCCTGCAAATATATTATAATAAACCAATTGCCTACTGGGCACTTTCACCCCCTTCCTGCCCAGGCCAATTTTCAGTGCTGTTGCACTGTAAATGACAATTGTGCGGTCATGCAACGCTGTACCGAAAACAACATTTTTAGAATTTTTTTGAGACAGATAGAGCTTTCCTTTGGTGCTATTTAATCACCACTAGTTTTTTTTTCCCAAACAAACGAAAAAAGACTGAATATTTTGGGGGAAAACGTTTTTCTTAGTTCCTGTTATTAAATTTTGTAAATAAGTAATTTTCCTCCTTCACTGATGTGCGCTGATAAGGCTGCACCTATATGCTGTACTGATGGGCACTGATGAGGAGGCACTGATGAAGCTGCACTGATGGGCACTGATAGGTGGCACTGATGGGCGGCACTGATAGGCGGCAATGGTGGGCACTAATAGGTTGCACTGATGGGCACTAATAGGCGGCACTGATGGGCGTTGATAGGAGGCAATGATAGGTGGCACTGATAGGCAGCACTAATAAGCGGCACTGACAGGCATCACTGATGGGCACTGATTGGCAGCACTGGTCGGAGCTGATTGGCAGCACTGGTGGGCACTGATTAGCAGCACTGATGGGCACTGATTCACGGCACTGTTGGGGCTGCACTGATCATCAGGACACTAATGATCAGTGCCCCGATTGTCAGTACAGATGTCCCCTGTGTGGATTTGCCAGTTTTCGACTCTCACACTGTCAGCGTGAGGGGAGGATTGCCAATAACCGGCAAATCCTGTTTACATCTGTGATCAGCTGTGATTGGACCCAGCTGATCATGGGGTAAAGAGCCACTGTGATCAGCTTCTTCTGAAGGAGGCAGCAATCACAGATCACTGCCAATGCACACTGCCTCTAAGAAAAGTGTGGCCGCGCTATAGCCATCGTTTAGCTATAGCACGGTCCTGAAGGGGTTAAAACAATAGATGATATAATAAAATATACTCTAGCCCAGCCTTTCCCAACCTTTTACCATGGAGGAACCCTTGCAATAATATTCAGGTCTCAGGGAACCCCTGCTAAAAATTATTTTCTATACAAATTGTGGTATGCAAGTCACACCACATTGGAGAGAGGAGGTCCCATTACGCTGGTGGTCATAGGAAAGAATGTTCCTTACACTGATGGTCATTATAAGGAATGCCCCTTACATATGTGGTCAGTAGGAAAAATGCCCCTTACATTGGTGTTTAGTGGGAAGCATGCACCTTACAGTGGTGGCCAGTGGGAGGAATGCCATCCTTTAGAGACAGCTAACATGTTCATTGGTGCCAGTGGTTACTCAACCAACAAAAGAGAGGAAGAGCTCCGTTGGTTCCATGCCAAGTGGCATCGGTGTCAGAATTATGTAGGCACCATCAGGTGGCAGTTTAATCCACTACTGCTCAAGGAACCCTAGCCATCTCAGAGGGAACCCAGGTTGAAAAAGGCTTCTGTAGTAACTTTAATGTCCCTTGTTTTACCCTTCCATTTGTTATTCCTTTTTTAAGCTTTGACAACCTTCTGAGAAGAGACAGAGCTGGAAGTACAGAGCATGTTTTTCCAAAATAGTGTTTGTCTTTTATTTATGAACATTATGATCTTACATTTGATACATCTTGATTCACTTTGCCTGCAATTTTTTCTATGTTCTGTTTTTGTAAATCTACTGTTTATGACAGTTGTGTACCTTTTCAAGTTATTAGATTTTTTATCATGAAGAAGAACAGAAGACAAGTTATTTATAGATTTAATTTTTTACTTTTTTCTTTGCATTCAAACAGAAGTTTACATTTCCACAAAAAAGCAACTCAGTAAAAAGTTGCAACTGTAAAAACACCTAAAAAAATTCCAACAGGAAAAAATTTTTATATAAAAAAAATATATAAAAAAAAACACGCATTTCAAACAATTTAAAAATTTGTAAACTTAATTTCAAAATCTCATTAAGTTTTTTCATGTTAAAGGAGAAGTACAGCCAAAGCTCATTTGGCTGTACTTCTATTGCCGTATACACACAATCGATTTTCTCGACGGTGAAAAAAAACGCCGAGAAAATCGACATGAAAAACGAGGAGCGGCTTGTTTCCCTACACATGGCCGGTTTTCATGACATTTTTTCTTTTGGTCGTGAAAAACAACCGTGTGTAGGCTCCCTGGCAGTGTTTAGCTATGGGAAAACTGCAGCGGAAAAAAATGCAGTGAATCACAACTGGAAAAATTAGAGCATGTTCTAATTTTTCTCGTCGTGATTCTTGCCGTTTTTCTCGTTGGGAAAAATGCTGAAAAGCCCACACACGGGCGTTTTTCTCGTCAAAAAGAAAAAATGACATTTTTCCCAGACGAGAAAAATGGTCGTGTGTACGCGGCATAAGAATCACAAGAGTTCAGTCCATTCTGCACGCCTGTACCCGTTTTCAACAGACAGCGGACTGAAGCCCGCTGTCGGCTGCTGTCACAGAGCAAATCCAGGCTGGAGAAAGATTGGGACAATATGACCCGCATCTGGCTCCGCCTCTCAGCGAGCCGCTGAAAGCCTGAGCCCGCCACTACCGCCCCCTCCACAGCAGTGACTAACAGTCACCAGCTCTCTGCTCATGTCGCTCTGAGAACCGAGCGATCAGAGGTGTTTGATCACTCGGTTCTCAGTCTTAGAGCCGGCAGGGGACGAATGCTGCATCTTTTTTTTTTAAATCAGAAAAAGTTTTATTTGGTTTTCCACAATGCCACATACAGGTTATACAAAGCAATAACGTAAAGATAGGAGACGACATACAGCATATAAGTTTCTTTGAATCTGCCAAAAGTCAGATATACATAAAAAAATAGGATTTTTTACTCACCGTAAAATCCTTTTCTCTGAGTCCATGGACCGACACAGCTTCTCTATTGACAAAGTGGGTATTATCCGTTAATTAGGAGTGACTAGGCAGAAAAACTTGTAAAAAGTGTTGCATCACACCTTCTACATTACCGCCCAGGGGGCGGACCCTCTGGGTATACCCTCTCAGTCTGCATCTTCGCAGATCAGTTCGTCAAAAAGCAGTACAAACTTAAAAGGAGGGGTGGGTGCTGTGTCGGTCCATGGACTCAGAGAAAAGGATTTTACGGTGAGTAAAAAATCCTATTTACTCTTTCGTCCATGGACCGACACAGCTTCTCTATTGACAAAGTGGGACGTTCCAAAGCAGTGTCAGAGAAAAAACGAGGGGTGGTAATAGCATAAAAATAAACTTCACCCCAAACACAAAACAGCACTCCTCCAACGGAGGAGTTGCAACTCTAAACAGCCGCTTGCAAAACCTTGCGGCCAAAAGAGGCATCCGAAGATGCACCTACATCAATTTTGTAGAATTTTGTGAAAGTGTGAGCGGACGACCAAGTCGCCGCTTTACATAATTGGGAAACTGACGCTTGATGTCGGAAAGCCCAAGAGGCACCTATTGCCCTGGTCGAATGTGCCGTGACAGGAAAGGGGGGCGCCTGACCCTTTAAGGCGTAAGCCTGGATTACCATCTGTCGGATCCACCTAGAGATGGTGGCCGATGAGACTGCTTGGCCCTTCTTGGGACCAGCCACCGAAACAAACAGTGAGTCTGACTTCCGGAACAGGGAAGTAGCAGATAGGTATACTCTCAAAGCTCGGACAACGTCCAAGGAATGCAACGCCGACTCCTTAGGATTCGACGGCTGAGGACACAAGGATGGAAGTACAATGTCTTCGTTGAGATGAAAAGCCGAAACGACTTTCGGAAGAAAGGAAGGCTGCGGCCGCAGCACCACCTTATCCTTGTGGAAAATCAAATAGGGAGCCTTGCAGGACAAGGCTGCCAGCTCAGAGACTCGTCTAACTGACGTAACAGCCACCAAAAAGACCACTTTCTGAGAAAGTGTCAACAGGGGAATATCTCTAATATTCTCAAACGGTGCCTTCTGAAGCACCGAGAGGACCAGGTTTAAGTCCCACGGAGGTAACGGGGGACGGACCGGAGGGGCCACCTGTCGGACCCCCTGCACAAATGTACTCACGAGAGAGTGAGTCGCCAGGGGTCGCTGAAAAAAGACAGCCAGGGCAGATATCTGTCCCTTAAATCGTACTTAGGGCAAGCCCTTGGTCCACCCCATGCTGTAAAAACAGCAGGATTCTGGAAACCAAATAGGTACGCGGATGCCATTTCATTTCCTCACACCTGGAGATGTAGGCCCTCCAAGTGCGGTGATAGACCTTCCTAGAGGACGGTTTTCGAGCACTTCTCATAGTAGAGATTACTGAGTCTGACAGGCCCCAGTCTCTCAGTACCTGGTTCTCAACAGCCATGCCGTTAAAGCCAATGACTGTAAAGCAGGATGGAATATGGGACCTTGCGATAGCAGGTCCTTCCGTAGTGGTAGGCACCAGGGGACGTCTGCTACCAGACGTACTTCCGTTGCGTCTGCCCATGGGTCTCTTGACCGGGCCACAAATTTCAATACCTTCCGATTGAGTCGGAAAGCCAGAAGATCTACATCTGGTGTGCCCCATCTTTGGCAGAGGAGTTGGAACACCTCCGGGTGTAAGGACCATTCTCCCTGGTCCAGCATCTGGCGGCTCAGGTAGTCCGCCTGCCAGTTTTCCACACCCGGAATGTACACGGCCGACAGTGCCGGTACGCTCCTCTCTGCCCACTTCAGGATGCGAGCAATCTCCGATGCTGCAGCTGAGCTTCTTGTTCCTCCTAGATGATTGACATATGCCACTGCTGTGGCGTTGTCTGACTGGATCCTGACTGGACGCCCTTGCAGTCTGAGACCATTTGAAGAGGCACAGCTTGATCGCCCGGATCTCCAGGACATTGATCGGCAGGAGGGCTTCCTCTGGGGTCCAGCGACCCTGCGCCGACTGGACACCCCAGACTCCCCCCCAACCTGTAAGGCTGGCGTCCGTCGTGATCACTATCCAGTAAACCGGAAGAAATGACTTCCCGGCCATTACAGCCGGTGCTGTCAGCCACCATACCAGGGATCTCCTGACTAGGTGGCTCACTCGGATTTGATAATCCAGAGATGAAGGGCATCTGTTCCATCTGGACAGAACTTCCTTCTGTAACACTCGAGTGTGGTATTGAACATATGGGACCGCCTCGAAGGAGGCTACCATGAGGCCCAACACTCGCATGCAAAAACGGAGTGACGACCAATTCCTGGAAGTCAGCTGCCGTACTGCAGCCCGGAGGGTCTGCAACTTCTCCACAGGGAGGAATACCTTTGCCTCTGAGGAATCCAGAATCAACCCCAGGTACACTAGGCGTTGAGTGGGCACCAATACTGACTTTTGCGTGTTTAGTATCCAACCACAGTCTCGAAGAGTCTGACAGGTAATGGACACGCTTACCTCTAATTCTGAGCTTGAAGGGGCCTTCAGCAGAAGGTCGTATAAGTAGCCTGTGATAGCGATACCCCGCTGTCTTAGAAGTGCCAGAATCGGAGCGAGCACCTTGGTGAACGTCCTGGGTGCTGAGGCAAGGCCCAACGGGAGGGCCACAAACTGGTAGTGGTCCTTCCCGATAGCAAATCGCAGAAACCTCTGGTGTCTGGAGTATATGGGGACATGCAGGTATGCGTCCTTGATGTCCAAGGAGGCCAGAAAGTCCCCCGGATGGAGAGCCATGACTACAGATCGAACCGACTCCATCCGAAAACTTTGTACCTTCACAAAGCAATTGAGGGCTCTGAGATCCAAGCTTGGACGAACCCCCTCCTTCTTCGGCACAATGAACAGATTTGAGTAAAAACCCCGTTCCAGTTCTGGAACTGGAATAACTACCCCGCGTTCCAGTAGACCCTGGACCGCCCCATACAGGGCCTCCCGACGGGTCGGTAGTAGCTGGAGATTGGAGGTGTTGAATCTGTCCGGTGGACAAGAGAGAAACTCTATCTTGTAGCCTGAGGAGATTACTTCGCAAACCCACCTGTCGGAGATTAGTGCTGTCCACTGAGTCGCGAATTTGCGAAGACGTCTCCCCACCCGAGAGCTGGGTGGGGGTGGACCTTCATGCGGACGCAAATTTGTCCGCAGGCTTATTGGGTATGCGGGACCAGGGACGCTTTTGTCCTTGGGCAGGCGCTTTATCGGCCTGGGGTCTTTTCCCTGTCGCCCTAGGGGGACGAAAAAAACACTTGTGTGCAGTAAAGGAGGGCCCTTGCCCTTGGCGTGGCCCCTTACCCTTGCTAATTTGGGGAAGCAAAGTGCTTTTACTTCCTGTGGCATCCTTGATAATGTCATCCAGAGAAGCCCCAAAAAGTCTGTCGCCCTTAAAAGGCAGCTCCAACAGGGCTTTCTTGGAAGTCTGGTCCGCAGACCAGCCTTTTAGCCAGATCAGGCGGCGTATTGCTACTGCATAAACCAAAGTTTTAGACAGCAGGGGAATAGTATTCATGTCTGACTCGCAGACAAACCTAAGGCCCTGGACCAACAGGTCGGCCAATGTTATCTCATCAGGAGGAGCATCTTGCTCCTTAACCCCTGGAGTAGCAATCTTGCCCATTCAGTAAGTGTGTGAGACACTAGGGCCCCCGCCAATGCCGGGCGTACTGCCGAGCCTACCACTGAGTATAGGTAGCAAGCGAGTGCTTCAGCCTTCTTATCCACAGGGTCCTAGAAAACAGGAGCCCCTTCTACAGGAATTGTGGTGGCTCTATTAAGTCTGGACACTGGAGGGTCCACTATAGGGGGGAGAGGTCAATTTCTTCAGAAAACTCTCCTCAAAAGGGGTACCGTACCGCAAACCTCTTTGGCGCTGTAAAGACCCTCAGTGGGTTCTCCCATTCCTTGTATAAGAGTTTATCAAAAGACACACAAGGGAACACCTTAGCAGTGCGGGCAGGTCTATGAAACCCAAGTGGACCGGAGTCTCTGCTGCTTCTGCAGTATTTTCCAATTTTAGCATATCCCGCACTGCAGTAATAAGGTCAGATACCAAAGCCGTCTCGCGTACTGACCTAGACTTTAAATCATTCTCACTGTCCGGTCACGGTCTGCAGTCTCTGATGCGTCAGAATCTGGGCCCCGAGCCGTAGCTGGACCTGGTTCTGCACCAGAATTATCCCCAGAAGCTTGCAGGGGATGGGGCGTTTACTACCCCCTGTATTCCCGTGTGCTGCTTCCATCCTGGCAGCAAACGCCTCTAGGATTGCAGTCATAGCGTTCATAGACACCTCAGGGGCACCAGCTGCTAAATCTGGTGTTTCAGGGGAGAAGACATCTGGCTCAGATGCCATGCTGACCACACGCTGACACTCACAGGGCTCCAGGCAAGATATCAATAGGCCACCCTCCTGTGCTGCAGAGAGGCCGGGTCACCCAGAGGACTCACCACCCTGGATAGGTACTGCTATGCTGCGCCTGTGATGCTGTCCCACTGCTGCTGTGTCAGTCTGCTTCTTTTATCAGCACTTCCTGTGTGAATTTTCGCGCCAGTGTAATGCACCCTAGAGGCCGGAGGCTCTCGAAAAATGGTTGCCAAAAACGTCTGTATGGAAGATAATGTGGGCTCTAAGAAAATGGCCGCCGACAGAAGATAGAGGTCAAGCAGCCATAGCCCACAAAAAGATGGCCGCCGAACGGCAATATCTGCATCCAGGGTGGACAAACATGGCCGCCGATCAGCTGATAGGGGCCAGTGGGTGTGGCCGAACCACAGGAAGATGGCCGCCGGGCAGTCACAAGAGGCCAAACTTGGCATGGACCACCTCAAAATGGCCGCCGACAGCATGGAGGAGGAAGGACACAAACACAGTTAAGAAAAAATGACATTTCTTTTAAATGTTAGTTACAGCCAGCCCCGCTCCAGTGGGACCCCCTAGATGACCCCCAGCACCCAGCAACCTTTAGCTAGGAGCCCAGGGAGGAGGGAAAGGCAGGGAGAGAGGGAAGAAAGGGGCCACAACCACTTACTTGATCTCTCCAGGAATGTCCAGCTAAATCACCCAGCCGAGGCAGGGGAGTTTTACTTACCTATCCTGCATGTATTCTGCTGGAAGACATTCCAAACAGATCATCGTCCGCGCACGGAAGGTGACTGTTGGCCAGGCATGCTGTGATTGGACCCAGAAGGGACGATCATATGTATGCCCTGGAGCGTGACGCTCACCGGACAGGCTGCTGCGACTCGGCCGTAAGGTCAGCCGAAGCTGAGCGGTCCGATGCAAGCCTTGGAGCGTAAGCTCACCGGCCAGGCTGCTGCGACTCGGCCGTAAGGTCAGCCGAAGCTGAGCGGTCCGATGCAGGCCCTGGAGCGTAAGCTCACCGGCCACCCGTGGAGCGACGGGCATGTCGTGGAAAACCCAGCGCGTAGCTAGGGTCGGCACACGCTCGATGGCCGAAACTGGGGAGACTACAAGGATCGAGGATCCAGCCTGTCACCCAGTCGGCAGTTGATCGAAGATCGCAAGAAACAACAAATGTAGCAAAAAAAAATAAAAATATATATATATATATCTTTTTTCCCCGGACCAATGGGCCCGAAGGGAGCCATGTCCTACTCCTTGCTAGACAGAAAAAAACTGATCTGCGAAGATGCAGACTGAGAGGGTATACCCAGAGGGTCCGCCCCCTGGGCGGTACTGTAGAAGGTGTGATGCAACACTTTTTACAAGTTTTTCTGCCTAGTCACTCCTAATTAACGGATAATACCCACTTTGTCAATAGAGAAGCTGTGTCGGTCCATGGACGAAAGAGTAAGTCCCATATTTTGAGTGGCAGTGCGGAGCAAAAAAGAAAACAAAAAAGAAGAAAACACAGAAACATTTAAAACACAACACATGAAGTACAACAGAGGGTTGGATCTATTCCCAGAACCCTGGAAACATATCTCAACCAATTAGGCTGTCCAGCCCATCTTCACCAGCATTCTCCATGCAGAAGTCATATAACTATCAATTAGCCCGGACTTATCCAATTTAACTTGACGCCTATCCTTGTAACAGTCTGTCTTTGACCAGCTGATGGGGTGCTAGGCCCGGTACATCCAACCATTCCTGCCACATGGTGTAAAATTTACGGGGTGCATTTCTGTGTTGGTATGTCAGTTTTTCTCATATTAGCATTTTGTTCACTTGGTCAATCCATTGTTGCCTGGTGGGGACCCTGGGAGTAATCCAGAGTTGAGCTATCAGTCTTCGCGCTACATAGAGTAACCGAATGATCGCTGTGTGGTGTGACAGCAGGCAGGTAAAATCACCAGGTTGCATCCAGGATGGAAGGTATATATGTCCTAGATTCAGGCTTTATGCCGATTTATACCACTAGGGAGAGTGCTGGGAGTCTTGCAGGGGAAGAGTTAATGATCCCAGCTGAAGTAAGTGGGCTCATTAGGGCCTCTACAAGAACTCCCAGCATGCTAAGGGAGATGCTCCAACCTGGAACCAGATCTGTGTGGATAGTCTGGGGAGTGTGATCTCTGTGCGGTGAGCCAAAGCCTGTGTGGTTATTGCTAAGAACTTTTAAAAGCAGGGAGCTAGGGACTGGGACAGCACAAGGCTGTACCCAGTTGTTAGTTAGGGACACCAACGAGTGTAGTGAGCGGTCAAGTTGACCAGGATTTCTTTTCCTGTTTCTTTTGTTTTTGCTGTATTTTTTTGTCTGTATATAGTTCAAATAAAACCACACCCTTTTGTTTTCTCCTACCACTGTCTGCTGTGCCTGTTTTTGTGTGGTGAACCCATCCAGGGGGTCACACACACCCGCTGCTGAGTTAACCCCCTCACAGTTGGTGGAGAATGCGGGCAGTTTTTTTTTAAGGCCAGCATGGAGGAGATACTGAAACAGCTGGCTCTAGCAAATGCCAATCAGCAGCAGACAAATGCAGGTTTGCAAAAGAGCCTGGCAGCCCAGCAGCAAGCTCATCAACAGAGTCTGGAAGCTCAGCAACAAGCCCAGCAGCAATCTGAGGCTCGCTTCATAGACCTGTTGCAGAAGCAAGAACAGAGACTACAGCAACAAATGGAGACATTAATGCAGCAACATCCGCAGACCAGTGAGGCAAGTAGTTCCACTAATACTGCGTCCTTTGGGGTGAGTCGTTTACTGACAAAAATGACTGGAGAGGATGATCCAGAGGTGTTTTTGACCACATTTGAAAGGACTGCTGAAAGGAAAAAGTGGCCTAAGGAGCAGTGGGCTGGACTGGTGGCCCCTCTGTTAACTGGCGAATCGCAGAAAGCTTACTATGACCTAGAGCCTGACCAAGCAAAAGACTATGTGATGCTAAAAAATGAAATATTGGCACGGCTGGGTGTCACCCTGGCCGTCCGGGCTCAGCGTGTGCATAACTGGACTTTCCGGCTTGGAATACCCCCCAGGTCTCAAATGTATGATCTCATTCACCTGAGCAGGAAGTGGCTACAGCCAGAGACTTTGTCCGCACCAAAGATTGTGGAACGTGTTGTGATGGATCGTTTCTTGAGAGCTCTTCCTACTGCCATCCAAAAGTGGGTAAGCCATGGAGACCCAGAAACATCCGATAATCTTGTGGATCGTGTAGAGAAGTACTTGGCTATGGAAAACCTGACTGCCTCTTCCAGAGACTCACGGACTTTCCACCCTAAGACCAGACCATTCCTAGTGGCGGGTAAGATGATTCCAAGGGGTGAGGGTGGAGAGAATGAGAGGGTGAGAGTTCTACCTAATGTCTGGCGAGAACAGCCTGGGAAGTCAGGGGCTCAAGAGGCAGCAAAAAGGATTGTTTGCTACCGCTGCCGACAAGAGGGACATATTGCAACAAATTGCCTGGTTGTGGATGAACCCATGCAATGTGACTTTCTAAGGGACAGACGTCAGTCGCTGTTTGCGACAGTCGCATGCACTGCCATTAGGGGAACTGAGAAACATTTATGCAAAATGTGTATTAATGGTAAAAATGTTGTTGTGTTGCTGGATTCAGGTAGCCTGGTGACACTGATAAAAGCTGAATTAGTCACTACAGAGGTCTTAGGGAATAACAAGGTAGCTGTTATTTGTGTGCATGGGGACACCCGAGAGTATCCTGTGACTACAGTGTGTTTTGAGACCTCCAAAGGTAACCTCTCTCATCAGGTGGGGTTAGTGTCTCAGTTACCACATGATGCCATTGTGGGAAGGGATTTTCCAAAGTTTTGGGAACTCTGGGATTGTCCTGAGCCCCCCACTGGTGCCCCTATATACCAGGAATGTGATAGCCAGAATTCCTCTGAGAGTGGTGAGGACTCTCCAGAATTCCCCTTGTCGGTATTGGCAGGGGAGATTCGAGAACCTGGGGAGGAGCCAACATCCTCAGACAAAAACGTGCCGTCTGTGGAGTTTTCTGATCTCGAGGTTCACAAGGAAAATTTTGCCACAGAACAGTTAAAAGACCCCACCCTAATAAAGGCACAGGAAAACGTAGTGAAAATAGATGGCGAGTTAGTGAACCCAGATGAGACCTGCACTTACCCATACTTCATCGTGGAAAAGGACCTACTGTATCGAGTGGTTAAAAGGGCGGAAGAAACCATTGAGCAGCTTGTGGTCCCCAAACCTTACAGGAAGTTGGTGTTAGAGTTGGCCCATGGGCACATTCTTGGAGGTCATCTGGGGACAGAGAAAACCCGAGAGAGAGTATTGCAGAGGTTCTATTGGCCTGGGGTCATGAAGGAAACAGAAAATTATTGTTCCTCCTGCCCTGTGTGTCAGAGGTCGGCACCGATTCCACATTTCAGTAACCCGCTGGTACCTCTTCCCATCATTGAGGTCCCCTTTGAGAGGATCGCAATGGATTTGGTAGGTCCGATAATGAAGTCCACTAGGGGACATCAATACATTTTGGTTATATTGGACTATGCCACCCGGTATCCGGAAGCGATTCCTCTCCGAAATACCTCGGCCAAAACCATAGCCAAAGAGCTATCTCTTGTTTTTAGCCTAGTGGGTATTTGTAAGGAACTGCTTACAGACCAAGGTACACCCTTTATGTCCCGGGTTATGAAAGAGCTGTGCAAGTTGTTCAAAGTGACACAATTGCGTACATCCGTGTATCACCCCCAAACAGATGGGTTTGTTGAAAGATTCAACAAAACCCTAAAACAAATGTTAAAGAAAGTGGTGGATAGAGATGCAAAGGATTGGGACTGTCTAATCCCCTATTTAATGTTTGCCATTCGGGAGGTACCCCAATCCTCTACGGGTTTCTCACCCTTTGAGTTACTCTATGGGAGACACCCAAGAGGGCTGTTGGATATCGCCAAGGAAACTTGGGAAAGTGAGAGTTCTCCCCACAGGAGTGTGATTGAGCATGTCGCCCTGATGCAAGATAGAATTGCACAGGTAATGCCAATCGTAAAGGAACATTTGGCCCAAGCGCAGTTGGCACAGCAGAGAGTGTACAACCGTGGGGCCAAGACCCGTACCTTTTCCCCAGGGGATAAGATATTGGTACTTGTCCCTACTGTTGAAAGCAAATTGCTTGCTAAATGGCAAGGCCCCTACAAGGTAATGGAAAAAGTGAGAGAAGTGAATTACAAGGTCAGACAACCAGGAAGGCGAAAGCCCGAACAGATCTATCACATTAATCTGTTGAAAGCCTGGAGGGATAGGGAATCCCTAGTCGCAGAAACTTTGTCACCAGCTCAGTCTGATTGCGTGATTCCGGAGGTTGGAATAGCAGTCACCTTGTCAAACCCCCAACAACAGGAGGTTAAAGAGTTTGTGCTTCGCAACAAGGAGGTTTTCTCTGAGCTACCGGGACAAACGTCTGGGGTAGAGCATGATATTATTACCCCGCCCGGTGAAAGGGTGAAGCTAAAACCCTATCGGATCCCAGAGGCCCGAGGGGAGGCAATACGTGAGGAAGTACAGAAAATGCTTGAGTTGGGGGTGATAGAGGAATCCCAAAGTGATTGGTCCAGTCCCATGGTGTTAGTGCCTGGGAGCTGGCGATTTTGTAACGATTTTCGACAACTGAACAAAGTTACAAAATTTGACACCTACCCCATGCCACGTATAGATGAGTTGATCGACCGGCTCGGAACAGCCCGATGCATGACAACTCTCGATCTCACAAAAGGGTATTGGCAAATTCCCCTGGCCAAATCGGCCAAGGAGAAAACCGCGTTTGTAACCCCAGACGGCACATTCCAATATAAAAGAATGCCGTTTGGATTACAGAATGCACCGGCAACATTCCAGCGGAAAATGGACCAGATACTGAGGCCCCATCAGAAGTATGCTGCGGCTCACCTGGATGATGTAATTGTCCATAGCACTGATTGGGCCTCACATCTGCCAAAAGTGCAAGCAGTCCTAGACTCTATCCGGGAAGCTGGGTTTACGGCCAACCCCAAGAAGTGTACCATTGGACAGGAGGAGGCCAAATATCTTGGGTACACCATTGGGAGGGGAGTGATAAAACCCCAAGTCAATAAAGTCGAGGCCATACAGAATTGGCCACGTCCCAACAGCAAGAAGCAGGTACGAGCCTTTCTGGGAATCGCTGGTTATTATCGGCGATTCATTCCCCACTTTGCCTCTCAGGCTGTGCCCCTAACCAACCTGACAAAAGGGAAAGAGTCTGTCATTGTTAAATGGACCCCAGAGACTGAAGCAGCATTCCAATTCTTAAAAAAAGCCTTATGTAGCCAGCCAGTGTTGTACTCACCAGACTTCTCTAGGGACTTTGTCGTACAAAGTGATGCATCAAACGTTGGGTTAGGAGCAGTATTGTCCCAGGTCTGGAACGGGGAAGAGCACCCAGTCATTTACCTCAGCAGGAAATTGAAGTCCCATGAGGTAAATTACGCCACGATTGAGAAGGAGTGTTTAGCGGTGAAGTGGGCTCTAGATTCCCTTTGGTACTATCTGCTAGGGAGGCACTTTGACATAATTACTGATCACGCTCCTTTAAAGTGGATGGCTCAAAACAAAGAGACAAATAGAAGAGTAAATAGGTGGTTCCTGGCTCTACAAGAATTCAACTTTACAGTAAAGCATCGCCCTGGCGTTCAAATGGGGAATGTGGATGCTTTGTCTCGAGTACATGCATGCCTGATTGCTTGTGCTCCAACCCCAAGGTTAAAACAAGAGGGGGGGGTATGTGACAGCAGGCAGGTAAAATCACCAGGTTGCATCCAGGATGGAAGGTATATATGTCCTAGATTCAGGCTTTATGCCGATTTATAGCACTAGGGAGAGTGCTGGGAGTCTTGCAGGGGAAGAGTTAATGAGCCCAGCTGAAGTAAGTGGGCTCATTAGGGCCTCTACAAGAACTCCCAGCATGCTAAGGGAGATGCTCCAACCTGGAACCAGATCTGTGTGGATAGTCTGGGGAGTGTGATCTCTGTGCGGTGAGCCAAAGTGTCATGGAAACCCTGTCAGGAACAGACGCCCTGGACTTCCTGGTTCCCGCCCCCGCAGGTGACGCCCGAAGGGCTATTTAAACTCCTCACTTGCAGACAGTCCCTGCTGTCTGCTCTACAGCGTTTATCCCAAGTGACCTGATCTGCCTTGTTTACCTGTATCTGACCCGGCTTCCTGTGACCCTCCTGCTATCTGCCTGTACCTGACCATCGGCCTGTTTTCTGACTTCGGTATTGCCTGATCCTTTTGTGCCTCGCTGCCTGCCAGTTTACCCGACCCCGGCTTGTCTGACGATCCTGCCTGACCTTGGCTCTTGTTCACCTGCTGCTGCCTAGTGGTTCCAGTTTACCTGCTGTGCCTCCCGGTCCGGGTCATCTGCTGAGTTCCTGGTTCCTGTCTGCTCATCTGCTGGTTCCTGTCTGCTCATCTGCTGGTTCCTGTTCACCTGCTGCTGCCTAGTGGTTCCAGTTTACCTGCTGTGCCTCCCGGTCCGGGTCATCTGCTGAGTTCCTGGTTCCTGTCTGCTCATCTGCTGGTTCCTGTCTGCTCATCTGCTGGTTCCTGTCTGCTCATCTGCTGGTTCCTGTTCACCTGCTGCTGCCCAGTGGTTCCAGTCTACCTGCTGTGCCTCCCGGTCCGGGTCATCTGCTGAGTTCCTGGTTCCTGTCTACTCACCTGCTGTAGTTCCTGGTTCCTGTCCACTCACCTGCTGTAGTTCCTGGTTCCTGCCTCCTCACCTGCTGGTTCCTGATCACCTGCGGTAGTTCTTGATCCTGCCAGGCACTCGTACCCCTTCCACCTCTGTGCTTCCTGTTATACCACCAGGGGCCGCCGGTGGGAGCCGTAAGGGAGGCCTCCCTCTGCTAACCGGGCTCGTCACCGTCAGGTACGTGACAGTAGCAGACAGCCATGTCTGAGCCCGAGCAGGGAGCCTCACCTATGGAGGAACTATGCCGACACCTGGCGGGACTGACCGAGGCCGTTAAGAGCCTCCAGCAAGGCTACACTCACCTGGAAGGACAAGTGCGGGCCCTCACCAACCCCGATGGAGCTCAAGGGGGTCCACGTGCCTCCACTTCTTCCGCCGGGGCAGGAGCTGCGCCCACGGTGGTCATGCTTCCCCCTGAACCCAGGGTCCCTACACCCGAAAGGTTCTCCAGGGACCGGAGCAAGTTCAGGGCTTTCCGGAACTCTTGTGAGTTGTACTTTGCCTTACAGCCCCGCACCTTTTCCTTAGAAGCTACCAAGGTGGGCTTTGTAATTTCGCTGCTTTCCGGAGACCCACAGAACTGGGCCCACCGCCTGCTAGAACGCAAAGATGCGTCCTTGGACAGCCTTACACTTTTTTTTGACGCCATTGCCCAATTGTACGAGGACCCTCAGCTCTCGGTCACTGCAGAGAACGCCCTGCGGACCCTTCAGCAGGGACGCAGAGCAGCGGAAGATTATGTAGCTGAATTCAGGCGCTGGAGCGCAGACACCAGCTGGAATGACGCTGCCCTCCGTCACCAGTTTCGCATAGGCCTTTCTGACCCATTGAAGGACGAACTGGCTAGGGTAGGAATACCAGAAAATTTGAACCTACTGATCGATCTGACAATTCAGATCGACCGACGCCTGAGGGAACGGAGGGTTGAGAGGGCCACGGGCTTCACCCGGCCGACCTGGATGCTTCCCCGGGTCCCCAGTCATCCGCACCCAGCTTCTGCAGCACCCTTGACCCCCTCGTACGATGCTCCTGAACCCATGCAGCTTGGGGTCCTCCGCCCTTCCCTTACTCCGGAGGAACGCCAACGCCGACGCGCGCACAACCTGTGCCTGTACTGCGGGGAGCCCGGTCACTTTGTTAGGAACTGTCCCCTGAAGTTCCGTAAGTGCTTGTCAGTATTCCTCTACTTCCCAAGACCCATGGACTACGGGTTCACCTGGCTGATGGGTCCCTTATCAAGTCGGGGCCCGTGGTCGAAGAGACGGCTCCCCTACCTGTCACTGTCTTCTCCTCTACCGGGGTGCACCGAAAATATCTATGGCTGGATATTATCTCCTCTCCACTGTTCCCCATAATTCTCGGTATGCCCTGGCTACAAGCCCATAATCCTACCATTAACTGGATCACGTTTCCTTCCTCCTACTGCCAACGGTCCTGTGGCTCACACAAACCCCCTGGGCCTGCCACCTTAATGTGTACCGACACTGAGGCCGGAATACGTCAGGCCATCCCTGACGCTTACCTGGACTTTCTCGATGTGTTTAGTAAACAGGGGGCAGAGACACTACCACCCCACCGAGCCTACGACTGCCCCATTGATCTACTTCCCGGAGCAGCTATTTCTTTCGGTAGGATTTTCCCTTTAACGGAGGTGGAACAGGGGGCCCTGAAGGACTACATCGATGAGAACCTTTTAAAGGGGTTCATTCGCCCCTCTAGGTCGCCAGCAGGCGCAGGCATTTTCTTTGTAGAAAAGAAGGACCATACCCTCAGGCCATGTGTGGACTACCGTGAACTAAATAAGGTCACCATTAAAAATCGTTATCCTCTTCCTCTGGTACCAGAGTTGTTCCAAAGATTGGGAGCTGCCGTTATTTTTACTAAGCTTGACCTCCGGGGAGCCTATAACCTGGTCCGAATCAAGGAGGGCGATGAGTGGAAAAGCGCCTTCCGCTCCCGGTTCGGACATTTCGAATATTTAGTGATGCCCTTCGGGCTGTGCAATGCCCCTGCCACCTTCCAGTATTTAATTAATGATGTTCTTCTGGACTTTTTAGATCTCTTTGTGATTGCTTATTTAGATGACATACTAATCTTCTCTTCCTCCCTTGACTCTCATCGCAGGCATGTCAGAAGTGTGTTAGACCGGCTTCGGCAGCATAAACTATATGCGAAGGCTGAGAAATGCGAGTTTGAGCGGGAGAGCATAGCATTTCTGGGATTAATCATCTCTGGCATCAGGATGGACCCACAGAAGATCACCGCAATCTTGGACTGGCCAGCGCCAGTGGATAAGAAGGGAATCCAACGGTTCGTTGGATTCGCCAACTTTTATCGTAAATTCATCCGGGGGTTCTCCGCCATTATTGCACCCATTACTCAGCTAACCAAGCAAGGTACCCGCTTCCACTGGTCCCCTGAGGCCCAAAAGGCCTTTGAGGATCTCAAAGGGCTCTTCACCTCTGCATCCATCTTAAAACACCCAGATTCCTCCCTACCATTTGTACTTGAGGTAGATGCTTCTGAGGTTGCAGTAGGGGCAATATTGTCACAGAGGCAAGGAACCAAGGCTTTGCTTCATCCGGTGGCTTTCTTTTCTCGCAAATTATCTGCGGCAGAAAAGAACTATGACGTGGGAGACCGGGAACTCTTGGCGATTAAGTCCGCCCTGGAAGAATGGAGGTACTTACTTGAAGGTGCTGCTCACCCAATCTTAGTATTCACCGACCATAAGAACTTAGAGTACCTGAAAACTGCAAAAAGACTAAAACCACGACAAGCCAGATGGGCCCTGTTTTTTTCCCGGTTCTCCTTCCATGTGACATACCGCCCCGGTGCCAAGAACACTAAACCTGACGCCTTGTCCCGAATGTTTCATGGATCCAAAGAACTCTCCTCACCCGATACAATCCTCGCTCCTGGGAACTTTCTACTTCAGGAGGACCTACTCTCCCGGATCAGACAAGCCACCACTAGACAGGAACCCTCTCCTGAACTGGATCTGCAAACCAAGGATGGATTACTCTGGCACCAAGACAGGATATTCATACCAGAAGAACTAAAGATAACCGTGCTAGAGCTCTGCCACGATCATGCCCTTGCTGGGCACTTTGGCGTGGCTAAGACCACTGAGTTGGTACAACGTACCTTCTAGTGGCCTCGACTACGCGAGGATTGCAGGAGGTTCGTGGAGTCCTGTACTACATGTACCCGGAATAAAGGGTCCAGATCCAAAGCCTGGGGACTACTGAAGCCCTTACCCGTTCCAGAGAGACCGTGGAAAATGCTTTCTATCGACTTCATAGTTGAACTCCCCCCGGCTGAGAATCACACCACCATCTTTGTGATTGTGGACCATCTGTCCAAGATGGCACATTTTGTTCCTATGAGAGGGACCCCCTCTGCCCCGGAAACTGCACAAATGTTCATTAAAGAAGTCGTCAGGCTCCACGGGGTACCTGCTAATATAGTCTCCGATCGGGGGGTACAATTTACCTCCCGGTTCTGGAGGTCCCTCTGCAAGACTCTGGGAATAGAGCTATCATTCTCTTCGGCTTACCACCCTCAAACCAACGGACAGACTGAGAGAACAAATCAGACCCTCGAGCAATATTTGCGTTGTTTCTCCTCCTTTGCTCAGAATGACTGGCTCTCCCTGCTTCCGCTAGCGGAGTTCTCCTACAATAACTCCATCCACTCCGCAACTAACCAGACCCCATTTTTTGCGAACTTCGGGTTTCACCCCACATTTCTGCCCAACTCTCTCCCTGAGTGCTCAGTGCCCGCAGTTCTGGAAAAAGTGAATTTCTTCTCCTCTAACAATTAGCTTCTACGCAAAGCCATGGCAAGAACTCAGGAGTATAACAAGACGGTCTACGACAGGAGGAGACGGGGTGAATTAGCGCTGGCACCGGGCAACCAAGTATGGCTTTCCACCATCAAGCTAAGATTGGCTTGCCCGTCCAAGAAATTGGGCCCCAAGTTTCTAGGGCCTTTTCCTATCAAAAGGAAAATCAACGAGGTGGCCTACGAGCTGGAGCTCCCCGACTCCCTGAGGGTCCACCCTGTTTTTCATGTTTCTCTATTGAAACCGTCAGTCTCCAACCCATTCCCAGGTCGGACCCCGACTCGCCCTGATCCCGTCATCATAGACGGGGAACAGGAATTCGAGGTAGAAGCTATTTTAGACGCACGAAGAAGAAATAGCCAGAGTCAATTTTTAATAAAATGGAAGGGTTACGGACCAGAGGAGAACTCCTGGGAACCCGAAGAGAACATTCACGCCAAAGACCTGATACAAGCCTTCAGGAGGTCTCACCCCGAGAAGTTTGCTCCTAGGGGCATCCGGAGGCTGCCCCTTGGGGGGGGGCAATGTCATGGAAACCCTGTCAGGAACAGACGCCCTGGACTTCCTGGTTCCCGCCCCCGCAGGTGACGCCCGAAGGGCTATTTAAACTCCTCACTTGCAGACAGTCCCTGCTGTCTGCTCTACAGCGTTTATCCCAAGTGACCTGATCTGCCTTGTTTACCTGTATCTGACCCGGCTTCCTGTGACCCTCCTGCTATCTGCCTGTACCTGACCATCGGCCTGTTTTCTGACTTCGGTATTGCCTGATCCTTTTGTGCCTCGCTGCCTGCCAGTTTACCCAACCCCGGCTTGTCTGACGATCCTGCCTGACCTTGGCTCTTGTTCACCTGCTGCTGCCTAGTGGTTCCAGTTTACCTGCTGTGCCTCCCGGTCCGGGTCATCTGCTGAGTTCCTGGTTCCTGTCTGCTCATCTGCTGGTTCCTGTCTGCTCATCTGCTGGTTCCTGTCTGCTCATCTGCTGGTTCCTGTTCACCTGCTGCTGCCCAGTGGTTCCAGTCTACCTGCTGTGCCTCCCGGTCCGGGTCATCTGCTGAGTTCCTGGTTCCTGTCTACTCACCTGCTGTAGTTCCTGGTTCCTGTCCACTCACCTGCTGTAGTTCCTGGTTCCTGCCTCCTCACCTGCTGGTTCCTGATCACCTGCGGTAGTTCTTGATCCTGCCAGGCACTCGTACCCCTTCCACCTCCGTGCTTCCTGTTATACCACCAGGGGCCGCCGGTGGGAGCCGTAAGGGAGGCCTCCCTCTGCTAACCGGGCTCGTCACCGTCAGGTACGTGACACAAAGCCTGTGTGGTTATTGCTAAGAACTTCTAAAAGCAGGGAGCTAGGGACTGGGACAGCACAAGGCTGTACCCAGTTGTTAGTTAGGGACACCAACGTGTGTAGTGAGCGGTCAAGTTGACCAGGATTTCTTTTCCTGTTTCTTTTGTTTTTGCTGTATTTTTTTGTCTGTATATAGTTCAAATAAAACCACACCCTTTTGTTTTCTCCTACCACTGTCTGCTGTGCCTGTTTTTGTGTGGTGAACCCATCCAGGGGGTCACACACACCCGCTGCTGAGTTAACCCCCTCACAGTGAGTAGACGAATGCTGCATCTTACCAAAGCTGCATCCACCTAGGCAAGTATGAATTTAAAAAAAAAAAAAAAACTTCTCTTTTAATGTAATCTCAAAAGTTATTTTCAATATTTTTTTCTGCAGCTTTCATTAAAACAAAACGTGATGATTCTTTTTTTAAAGTGGAATAAGGCCTTTTCAAAAAAATATATATAAATAAAAAATGGGCCTCAGGAGCATTTAGCCATAATGTGCCAGTATGTACAGCATATACAGTAAAATACAGTAAGTATTGAACACGTCAACATTTTTGTCATGAAGTTTGCCAGTACCGTATGCTGAAAAACAGCATTATGATGTTCCCACTTCCAAACCTCACTGTTGGTATTGGGGTGTTTTTGGGATGATGTGCGATGCCATTTGACCTCCAAACATGGTGTATATTTGGGCATCCAAAGAGTTCAATTTTGGTCTCATCTGACCAGACTATATTCTCCCAGTATGTCACAGGCTTGTCTAAATGTTGTGCAGCAAACTTTAAACAAGCTTCAACATGCTTTTTCTTCAGCAATGGAGTCTTGCGTGGTGAGTGTGCTTACAGGCCCTGGCGGATGAGTTCATTACTTATTGTTTTCTTTGAAACAATTGTACCTGCTAATTTCAGGTCCTTCTGAAGCTCTCCACAAGTGGTCCTTGGTTCTTGGACAACTCTTCTGATAATTCTTTTCACTCTTCTGTCAGAAATCTTGCTTGGAACACCTGGTCATGGGCCGGTTTATGGTGAAATGATGTTCTTTCCACTTCCAGATTATGGCCCCAACAGTGCTCACTGGAACATTCAGAAGTTTAGAAATCCTTCCGTAACCAATGCCATCTGTATGTTTTGCAACAATAAAGTTGCAACGGTCTTGAGAGAGCTCTTTTCTTTTACCCATCATGAGATGTTTCTTATGAGACACCTTTTTATAGGCCATCAGTTGAGACTAAATCAGCTGATAATAATTTGCACTGACAAGGGTCAGGATTGCTTTTTAATTACTGATAGATTTCAGCTGGTGTCTTGACTTTCCATGCCTTTTTGCACCTCCCTGTCTTCATGTGTTCATAACTTTTTCCCTGTGTCATTTCATTTTATTACACATAACTTAATTTCTTAAACGTATTTGTTTTGGTTTCTTTGTAGGTATGGATTGCACATATTTACCTAGAAAAATGGTGACGTGTTCAATATTTATTTTACCCGTGGTGTACATACTAGACCCAAAGGGAACCAGGGGATGAATCTATAAAAGCAGTTGACACAGAGTGGGCCAATTGTGGGGATGATCTATTCACAAGGCCAACAAGGACTGATCGAAATATCTAGAGAGTGTTAATTCTTTGGGATTGAGATCCATTCCAATTTTTGTACTGAGTACTTTAGAATCACAGACATTTTCTCATGGATTATAAACCATGTCAACTTATATTTATGTAGCACACAGACCCTTTTTCTCCTGCTTACCTCCACTTGCAGAGTAGGGCACACCATGCTTCATGCCCGTATCCTCCTGGTATAAGAGGTTGAGCGGTGTTCATACAATTTTTGGGTCCTGCAGCGAGTTACCTCCCTCCATTGGTTCTCGTCCCTAAAGTGTAGGGAAAAGTCTATTCTCTTTCCTAAAAGAAGGCCAATGTCCAGACTGTTTTAAACTCAAAAAGACAAGTTTATTTTTTCTTGCTTGGAACTTAGTGGGAAAAAGTTGAAGATAGAGATAGAGTTGGGTAGGGAGGCAGGTTCAGGAACGCGGCACCCATTTACCCTGTTCTCCACTCAAGCCTGAGTGGGTATTGCTCACCCGGATAGATCCCTCTCACAGTTCTAGCAGCCGGAGTGAAGCACGAACAGTTACTTTAGATTTCGTCCCCTTCAAAGACAAGTTCAGGAGATCCGCTGCCACAGAATCCTTTAGTTCCTGAATCTAGAACTCTCTAGCGCCTGCAACTTTTAGAAACCATAAGTGCCAAGGGGCACATCACAGGAGCTATTGTGCAACTCACGGAATCCTTCCCTCTGATAGGAAACCAGGCCTCTCCTGAGTCCGTGACTTCCTTCACCGATCCTCCGGACAGGTCCTCCCCTGGTTTCCTCTCTTTCAGAGCAAGCCACCCTCCCTCGGGTACCCTGGGACCCTGATGGTTTGGTTGTAGGTACTGGGCCTACCTGAAACACCATAGCCTCGGGCTGAAGGTGCCCAAGACTTCTCAACCAATTCACGCACCCCTGGCCAGCAGGACCAAAGGGCGCGACTCTCGCCACCAGGGGTCCCCCTTGGAATCCCTCGGCCAATCTCCCCGCCTAATGGCGTCTGCCCCTTATGTACCCTATCCCGGCATGCACAGCAGGTAGACCACGCCCACTGTATGGCTGCCGAGAGAGGACACCCAATCATGCTACAATGCCACCTGTGGTTCGACCCAAGACCTGGGCAACAGCGCCAGCTGCAGGTCAAGGGGAACTATACACCCAGGCAACACCACAGCAGAACAGAGTTCAATCTAGAGAATCAGAAAACCTGAGCCAAACTATTACCCAGGCCTCCCCCTAAATTTAAGGCACAGCGACCCCAATTTTGGGGTTCTGCTACATTTATCTTGCGCAGTTGTGGAAGTGGAAGACCACCACTCCTTTGCCAGAGTTTTTATTGGCATTGTGAATTGTAAATGTGTTAGGAAACTAAATTGTGAATTTGTACATTCTGATGGTTTCAGATTCAACAGTGCCTTCCTAGGTGACTTTAGATTGCCCTTACCCAGAGCAGTGTGTCCGTTGGCATTTCTACAGAACTCTACACACCTTCAAAGCAGCTCCATTCTAACAGCATGAGCAGGCACGTTTTCACTCGAGTAAGAGGTTGTTTTCCTTCTAGTGGAGACTCTGTTCATGGATCTGGAATTTTATCCAATTTGTCATAAAAAGATAATTATATATGCTGCCATTTGTGTCCCCCCATTCAACTTACTGAGCTGTCACTTTGGTTAATTTTTCAACTGCCCAGTGTCTGCTTTAATGTTAGTACTTCAGCAAATTTGCTGGAAAGAGCTAAAGAAGCTTATTCTATACTGTATGTGACGTGCTAGCTGTTACATTTACCAAAATTAACATTATGAACAGGGAATGCGCAGAGAATGCCTTCTAACTCATATGTGAATGTATAGAAATAGACTTATGCCGCGTACACACAACCGTTTTTAATGTCATTTTAAAAAACTTTTTTCTCGGCGTGATTTTTCTTGTTTCCTCTCAAGCCTGTCTTGCATACACACGTTCATAAAAAAAAACGCTTGAGCAAAGCGCAGTGACGTACAACACGTATGACGGCACTATAAAGGGGAAGTTCCTTTCGAGCGGTGCCACCCTTTGGGACGCTTTTGCTAATTTCGTGTTACCGCGTGTTAGTAAAAGTTTGGTGAGAGACGATTCGCGCTTTTCAGTCTTCGTGCTTTTAAGAACGTTTTGTGGAGTTCAGTTTGTGCTTGTGGGTTCGTATCTGTCTTTCAGTGCTTGTAGTCAGTTCGTATCTGTTTATTCAGTGCGTTCTTGTCCGCTCGTTACTGTTTTTCAGCTCGTTCTTCATAGGCCTTGCTGTTCTTCCGTGCGTTCTTTTAGTTCGTTCTGACCAGCCGACCGTTATCTAGCCATGTTGCGGCTACCTACTCATCGTAGAGTTCGTGCTGTAGTTGGAGCAGGGGTTCTTTCTGTATCCCGACTCCAGTCCATGAACAGGGTGAGGAGGAGTTCATGGACCAAGAATTGGTTGCTCCAGCAGCACCAATTCTGTCACATGCCTTTGTTGCGGGAGATCAGGGAGAATAATCCTGAGGACTGCAAGAATTTTCTCAGGATGTCTGACCCCGTATTTCAGCATCTGTTGGCTTTGGTGTCCCTCTATATTACCAGGCAGGACACCGTTATGCGGGAAGCCATCACTGCTGAGCAGAGGCTCATCGCCACGTTGCGATACCTGGCGACTGAGAGAAGCCTGCAGGAGCTCAAGTTCTCAACAGGCATCTCCCCCCAGGCTCTGGGGATCATTATACCAGAGACTTGTTCTGCCATCCTTCAAGTTTTGCAGGAGGACTATATTAAGGTAAGTGTTCTCCTTTAACATCACATTTTATGTATTTATTGCTTAATAATGTTTAATATTTCTTTGATCAGTCCCTAATTAACATGATTGTAAAATGTAAATGTCCCCTTTCTCCCCATGCATGTTGTATAGTTTTTTATGCTCCTTTTTTGGCCTACATGCATATTTCCCCTAACTAACCTCTCCAGCATGCTATCCTGGGGTAATACCCACCTAGCCTAGTCACTTCCCTTTTTTTTTGCTGTCTGCTCCATTGTAGTGCTTTACCCTAAACGCCCCCTAAAGCTTTCTTATGTAGCGATACCCCCAAACTAAGAGAGCCGCTGGTTTTGTTTCGGGCCCTGTACACAGCGCTGCCAACCCCCGGCAATCTACTTGACCCTCCTCTGGCACAGCTAGTCTAGGGAATGAGGTATTAGTATAACTCTGTACCAGTCTAAGAGCAATCCCACAATAATGCAAACGGTGGTAAATTATAGTAATTGACACTAATACCGGAATGATTAACTATATCAGATTTACTTTGAGTATAAAAGTCAATCATCAATACAATACATCACATACATGCAGAGCCCTGCAATAATAATGACACTAGTCAACTACTGTATAGAAATAGATCATACACTGCGTGCAGCTATTCTCCTTGTGAGCAATATGGCGCTCAGTAAAGTTCTACCCTCCAGTCAGGCTTGACTTAGTTAAAGCTCAGTCTTAAGGTGAGAAATCTTTGCATGCAAGATGATCGGTGGTGCACATACAGGAACAACAATTTGTAAATCCAAATAACGGTTTATGGTAATGGAAACAACTCCCCGGAGACTATATAACTCAGTTCTGGAACTAGTCTCCGGTCAGGATAGCAAGTATAGTACGATGGGCCTAGGTAGTCAATAGGCCTAACAAAGTACTCGGCTATGATTGTGAGCAGGTGCTCTCTCACCACCCCGGACTCCGTCCTAGTCCGTGACTTCCACCGCTGTGTTTCCACACACAGGGTCTGCGACAGCCAGGCCTCCGGTCCAACTGATGTCCGTAAAGCCAATCGGGATCAGGTGCCACACAGGCTCTGCAGTGGGGTGGAAGGCTCCTTGAAAGGCTTTGGGCCTTGCACTTGTAGCAGATCCGCACAGGGAGTCCTCTTGCTAGCCGAGCGGTGTCCAAAGAGGCCGAGCTTAGCCTCGCCCTTCCCTTTTATACCCCTGCCCATGAGTCTCAGCAGTTGGCAATTGCACCTTGGGTGCCAAACGGGGTTCTGGGTGACGTAGTCCGTGGGGCCTTAAAGGAGACCCTGCTACACACTCCCCCCACTTAAACTCTTTGGTCCCCAAAGATAATGTCAACATACAGTACGCACAATACTAGACAAAGCTGCGTATGATGTCGGCAGAGGAAGCTCCCACCAAAAACGAGGGGGGGGAACTTCCTTGCCCACAGGTCACACTGTCATAAGTGGCCTGCCTAACTGTGCCAGAGGGTGAGTTGGGGTTGCCCTCCACCAAATGAACAGTGGAGGGATCAGGGTTTTCTGCACTCCTCCTGGCGGTTACTACAGTGTCCTCCGAACTCCCCCCCATTTGTGTGTAAGTCAACTTCCGTGGGGGGGGCATATGGTCCTTTTCATCCTCTGCTCTCTTGGGATCTTTGGTTCGGTCACTGTAGGTTCCTCTTCTGGAACAGACATAGAAGTTTCCATTTTCTCTGGAACATTTAACTCAGGAGCAGGAAGATACATGGAATCTCTTGGATCCTCCTCTGAGAATGAGTCGGAGGCATTTTCCCATGAGTCTGATAGAGGACTGGACGGGATGAACTCAGTAGCTTCTGCATTCAGTTTACTGTCTATGGTGTCTTCAGAAGGCGGAAGATCTATAGCAGAAGTTACAGGGGCCTGAGAAGGCCATAGCCATTCAAGCTCTCCCCTCTCATCCTCGCTGAGTTCAGAGACATCTATTTCTTCAGATCGAGACGTCTGGGACCGGGTATTTGGCCTAGGAGTATCCAGGATGGAAGTTGGCTCAGGACAATCTTTTATAGGGGGTATCTGAACTGCTTCGGCAAGTGGAAGTATATGGTTTCGGTGCCAAGTCTTCAATGGTCCCACCTTTCCTTCCGGCTTCAGTTTGTAGACTGGTAGGCCAGGCAGCTTCTTGCAAAGAACAGAGGGTTCAGGTCTCCATCTGTCTGCAAGCTTGTACTTCCCAGGGACTCCAAAGTTCCGTAGCAGCACTCTGTCCCCAGGTTGTAGATCCTGAATCCGGACTTTCAGGTCAAAGTTTTTCTTGTTACGAGCTCCCCTTTGATCTGAAGCTGCTTGAGCCTGCTCATAGGCCAACTTTAAACCGTGCCTCAGCCTGTCCACATATCCTTTGTAAGAAGTGGCTGAGGAATGGTCTATGGATGTGCCAAAGGCCAGGTCTATGGGTAATCTTGCTTCTCCTCCAAACATAAGTTGATAGGGAGAGTACCCTGTGGCGTCACTTGTACTGTTGTAAGCATGCACAATTGCTGCTATGTGCTTGCTCCAGTGCTGCTTCTTTTCGCTACTTAAAGTCCCCAGCATGTTAAGTAGGGTTCGGTTGAACCTCTCCGGCTGAGCATCCCCTTGCGGATGGTAGGGAGTGGTACGGGTCTTCTGGATCCCTAAGGAGTCCAAGAGCTTCCGGATCAGCCGACTTTCAAAGTCCCTCCCTTGATCCGAGTGAAGACGCTGCGGTAGCCCATAGTGCACAAAGTATTTTTCCATAAGTACTTTGGCCACGGTGGAAGCCTTCTGGTCTTTGGTTGGGAAGGCCTGGGCATACCGGGTGAAATGATCGGTTATCACCAGAACATTTCCTAGTCCACTCAAGTCGGGTTCGAGGCAGAGAAAATCAATGCATACCAAATCCAATGGACCTTGACTTTGCAGGTGGCCCATTGGGGCAGCTTGATGGGGTAAAGTCTTTCGCTGAATGCAGCGTGCGCATGAGTGGCAGTATTCCTCTACTTAAGCCCTCATGCAAGGCCAATAGAATCGACTCCTGATGAGTTGAAAGGTTCTTTCAGCTCCTAAGTGGCCATGGTTGTCGTGTAGGGCAACCAAGACGGTCTCTCTGTGTTTCTCAGGTAGAAACAGTTGCCATTTGTCTTCCAGGTCATCAGAGGGGCCCCTTCGGTAGACCACCCCTCGATGCACCTGCAGCCTGTCCCACTCCTTCCGCAGCGGGCGGGCCTCCTTCGAAGGGTGATGCAGGGGTCTGTCGGGATCCTGATTTTCCAGGGCCTCCAGAACCAATTTCCCCAAGGGGTCTTCCAATTGGTCGCATCTCAATTCCTTCTTGGACAGCTTTGGCAAGTCATCTTCTTCTATCTGAGTTACTCCACAGTATTGTTTGGGTACTCCTACCACTGTGACCCCTATCTCTTTTGCTCTGGATCCCCCATTGGCCTGGAGTTCAGCTCCCTGACAGAGGGCCCGCACCACGTCCGGTGCCACTTCGGTCCAGTCTTCTGTACTGCTGGTGGGAGCATGAGACCTTCTGGACAGAGCATCTGCATCTCGATTTCCAGCCCCAGGTCTGTATTTCAGGCTGAAATTGAATCCAGACAGTGCAGCCAGCCATCGATGGCCTGTGGCATCCAGCTTTGCTGTGGTGAAAAGATAGGTAAGGGGGTTGTTGTCAGTTTTCACAGTAAAATCTGCCCCATACAAGTAGTCTTCCAGTTTATCGACCACAGCCATTTGAGGGCCAGGAACTCCAACTTGTGGGTGGGGTAGTTCTTTTCAGATGGGGTCAAACTCCTGCTCACATATGCAACGGGTCGCAGTTGCCCTCCATGCTCCTGATAGAGCACTCCTCCCAGACCATCATGACTGGCATCCACATGGAGTTCATAGGGTTTCTTTGGGTCTGCATAGGCCAAGACAGGGGCAGTGGTTAAGTTTTTCTTCAGCATTTGGAATGCCTCTTCACACTTTCCATTCCACTGATCTTCGACTGACTCTCCCGACTTCCTTGGCCCTGAGTCATCCTCTTCTCCCTCCGTCTTTAACAGTTCATTCAGGGGTCTGGCAATCCGTGCGAACCCCTCTACGAACCTCCTATAGTAGTAGCAGAACCCCAAAAAGGACCGGAGTTCTGTCACGGTGGTGGGCCGTGGCCAGGAGGTAACCGCCTCCAACTTCTCGGGATCTGTGGCTACCCCTTCTTCGGACACTATGTGCCCCAGATAGTTGACTGATGACTGGTAGAACTGTCATTTCTCTGGTGAAAGCTTTAGTCCCTCCTCACTGAGCCTTCTCAAGACTTTCCAGTCTCTCTTCATGCTCCTCTAGAGTCTTCCCAAAGACGATGATATCATCTAGGTACACTAGGACTTCGATGAGGTTCATGTCTCCTACGGTTTTCTCCATGAGGCGCTGAAAGGTGGCAGGGGCTCCAGACAGACCTTGGGGCATCCGGTCAAATTCAAAGAATCCCACAGGGGTTATGAATGCTGTCTTCTCCTTATCTTCCGGATGCATGGGGATCTGATAGTATCCACTCTTAAGGTCCATGACGCTGAACCACCTGGCTCCAGACAAGCTCTGTAGGGCGTCCTCTATCCTCGGTGTGGTATACTGGTCGGGTATCTTCTCCTGTTGAGGGTCCTGTAGTCGATACACAGTCTCAACGACCCATTCTTCTTCCTGACCACCACTATTGGAGAGGCATAGGGGCTTCTAGATTCCCGGATAACACCGGTTCGCTTGAGCTCGGCGAGCTGTTCTCTCAGGTCTTCAAGGTCGGCTAGAGGAACTCGCCTGACCCTCTCCCTGAAAGGCTTGTCCTTCTGGAGGCGGATTCGATGGGTGGCACTCTTCGCACACCCTACATCGAACTCATCTTTAGAGAAAATCTTCCTCCATCTGGTCAACTGGGCCTTTGCTCTTTCTTTCCAGGCCCTTGGCAGGTTCGGGTTCTCCATGTAGAGCTTCTCCCAGATAGTCCTTTCTCCCTCTGTCTTCTCCACATCTGATAAGACAACTGGGGCAGCAGGGCTCACCTGGCCCAGCAACATCCTGGCTGGGATCTCCATGGGGGCACTTGTAAAGTTCCTGACGCTCGCCGATACCTTACAGTGTGCCTTCTTCAAAGCTCTTAATGAAACCACTTCGGGAATCACTTCTAAACCCGAGTGTCTTTCCTGGGGATCCGGTTCCAATATAACAAAGGGGCCAGGTTGCTCCCAAGTAAGCTTCACAGTGGCTCTGAGACAGGTTACTTCACCGGGCTGCAACAATATTCCTTTCTTCGCCAGACTTTTCCTACCCCCTCTTCTGGGGGCCTTCTGTTCTAAGACTAGTCGCTGATAGGCTGTCTTCAACATTGGGTGGATTCTGGTGACTGCGGGATTCTTCCCTCGTGCTAGAGGGGCCAAGAGCCTCCGGACCAAGTCTGTGTTGGTCCCTATTATTAGGGAGCTCTTGTTGGCTCCAGGTGGTCGGGGGCATACCACTGCCAAGGTATCGAACACTTCAGCCTTCCCGGCCACTGAGGGGTCAAAGGTCAATTTTTTGGGCAGGTAACCATCGTAAGGGAAACTCTGTGTTCCGATCCCCTATATCTCCAAGTCTTCAATTTTCTGGATGGATAGATGACTCAGATGTTTGTCATAGAAGTCCCTATATAATAGGGTCACTTGTGCCCCAGTATCCAAGATGGCTCTTGTGTAGACTCCCTCCACTTGAATAGGTACTATGGGGGAGGGGCCTACCAGTTTTTCTAGGTATGGTTTCAGAGAGGTCTCTTTCCTTTGATCCCTACGTTCTCCCTTTGGACTTTCCTTCTTGCAATTAGCTGGTGACTTTGTCCCCTCTTGGGCTCGGTATGCATTGATATCCCCCCTCTTTTTAGGTGTAAGTTTCCACTGAGGGACACTGTTCTTCTTCTGAGGGGTTTGCCCCCTTTCTTTTTGGGCTTCTCATTCAGTTTGGATCCAATGGAGCTTACTGGAGATGATGGGCACCCGGTTGACTCCTTCACCGGGGCCCTCTGGAGTTTTCCACCGGCTTGCGATTATTTAGCTTCTTTTTCTTGGGACTGGAACATACTTTTGCAATATGGCCAATTCCTCCACAGTTAAAACAAATCGAATCCCCCCAATCTTGTAGGGGAGCAGGCGTTGGGGTATCTGGGAACAACTCCTTCTTCGGTCCCTCTCCCTCTGAGACCCTTGAATCCTTTGTCATCAGAAAGGTCAGCATCTCCAATACCTGAGACATCTGTGACTTCAGGGTATCCACTTCTGAGTCTCTTTCGGGGGTCATGGCTGATCTGACCACTACGGGTGTAGAAGAGGTGTGCGTCTTGATCGTTTGCTGATCTTTCTGTAGGGCCTCTTCGTCTCTAATGATCTTTTCCAGATCAGGGTAGTTCAGTGACATACCTCCTCCTGAGGTTTTCAGATGGAGCCAGACTGGATCTGAACGAAATGCTCCCTTTAGGATCTGCTTCATCCTTGCCGCATCTATGGCTTGGGGTACCATCCCTTTTTTTAGTACGATTTGGCAGAGCATCTTGTTCAGTCTTCTGACATACTCCGACAATTTTTCTCCCGGCTGCTGGAAAGTGTGTTCAAAGTGGTATATTAGTTCTGTCACCTTTTCTAACTGACCCAACTCTTTTTGCAGCATGGCTAAACAGTCATAGGCCGTGCAGGCAGCATTTCCAAACCAGAGACTTTTTACCGCATCCGCAGCCGCGCCTTTCAGACTCTCAATCACGCGCTGCTTCTTCTGCGCTTCAGGCACTTCCCATGCCTCTACCGCTAGTAAGGCCTGCTCGATCCAGGTATCGAAGTCTTCCTCCCCTACAGGGACGGGCAGCTTCCCTGAAAATATTCTTAGCTTCCGGTAACTAGCCTCTATGTGTACCGTGTTGGTTTTCTGACACTTCGCGAGCAGATCCCCTAGGGCATTTAAAAGTTCTGGTGCTATGGTATCAATGGGTGCCACCGGAGGTATCGTCCCTTTGCGTTTCTCTGACGCATGGGAGGTCCCTGGTGGTGATCCCAGTGGGGATGGCGGAAGTGACTCTGTCTTTATGGTCATTGCGTGCGCCAAACCATAAATTTTCTTATCTAACGTTCGCACAATTCGGCCTTTAAAGTTTTCGGGTATTCCATCCCTCCACTGTAGCAGTACATACTGAAATGAAGCTTCTGGGTTGGATTTCATGTCCATCACCCTTGGCTCTTGATTCTGGGATAACGACACTAGAAGTCGCTCCACCGCATCCATCGGCCATTCTTCTCCCTGACATGTCTGTGCTAGCCTCGGCTACTTCGCATCACGCTTTAACATCTTGCGGGTTATGCCGGTACTTTTGGCGTGTTTGCTTGCCGTATACAGGATCCCGGACTCGAGAGCCCCCACATGTAGTGATACCCGCAAACTAAGAGAGTCGTTGGTTTTGTTTCGGGCCCTGTACACAGCGCTGCCAACCCCCGGCAATCTACTTGACCCTCCTCTGGCACAGCTAGTCTAGGGAATGAGGTATTAGTATAACTCTGTACCAGTCTAAGAGCAATCCCACAATAATGCAAACAGTGGTAAATTATAGTAATTGACACTAATACCGGAATGATTAACTATATCAGATTTACTTTGAGTATAAAAGTCAATCATCAATACAATACATCGCATACATGCAGAGCCCTGCAATAATAATGACACTAGTCAACTACTGTATAGAAATAGATCATACACTGCGTGCAGCTATTCTCCTCGTGAGCAATATGGCGCTCAGTAAAGTTCTACCCTCCAGTCAGGCCTGACTTAGTTAAAGCTCAGTCTTAAGGTGAGAAATCTTTGCATGCAAGATGATCGGTGGATCACATACAGGAACAACAATTTGCAAATCCAAATAACGGTTTATGGTAATGGAAACAACTCCCCGGAGACTATATAACTCAGTTCTGGAACTAGTCTCCGGTCAGGATAGCAAGTATAGAACGATGGGCCTAGGTAGTCAATAGGCCTAACAAAGTACTCGGCTATGATTGTGAGCAGGTGCTCTCTCACCACCCCGAACTCCGTCCTAGTCCATGACTTCCACCGCTGTGTTTCCGCACACAGGGTCTGCAACAGCCAGGCCTCCGGTCCAACTGATGTCCGTAAAGCCAATCGGGATCAGGTGCCGCACAGGCTCTGCAGTGGGGTGGAAGGCTCCTTGGAAGTGCGCAAGGCCCAGGCTTTGGGCCTTGCACTTGTAGCAGATCCGCACAGGGAGTCCTCTTGCTAGCCGCGCGGTGTCCAAAGAGGCCGAGCTTAGCCTCGCCCTTCCCTTTTATACCCCCGCCCATGAGTCTCTGCGGTTGGCAATTGCACCTTGGGTGCCAAACGGGGTTCTGGGTGACGTAGTCTGTGGGGCCTTAAAGGAGACCCTGCTACACTTAGAAATGTTATATTTTCTTTCAGTTCATACAGAGTGCTACAGCCTTGATTTTTGAGGTCCCCAACTCATCTTCAACCCCCCCATAAAATTTCTTAAATGGCTCATCAGAGGGGGTGTTGAATCTGATAAGTGACTGTGTAATTTATTTATTTTTTTCTTGGTTACAAATCATTTAAAAATCTATCTAAGTTTATCCTGATGTTGGCCAGGAATGATTGTGTCAAATCTGCTTGCAATGTTTATGTATGAAAGTATTAATATTTTTTGTTGGTTTAACTCCACGGTTCCCTTCTACGCCACATGAATGGCAGAATGTGGCATCTCAGTTTGCCCAGCGATGGAACTTTCCAAACTGTAGAGGGGCCATCGACGGCAAGCATGTACGGGTCGTACCACCACCCCATTCGGGATTCTATTACTTCAATTATAAGGGGTTCCACAGTAGTGATGAGCCGAACACCCCCGGGTTCGGTTCGCACCAGAACCCGCGAACGGACCGAAAGTTCGCGCGAACATTAGAACCCTATTAAATACAATGGATGCGAACGTTCGGATTCTAAAGTGCTAATTATAACGACTATTATCCATGTTATTGTCCGAAACAGAGTTTGGGAACCCGGGTTCTGCACCAGGGGACATGTATCAATGCAAAAAGAAGTTTTAAAAACGGACGTTTTCCGGGAGCAGTCATTTTAATGATGCACAAAGTGAAAAAAAAAAAAAGTCAAATATTCCTTTAAATGTTGTACCTGGGGGGTGTCTAAAGTATGCCTGTGAAGTGCCACGTGTTTCCCGTGTTTAGAACTGTCCTTGCACAAAATAACATTTCTAAAGGAAAAAAAGCCATTTAAAACTGCTTGCGGCTTTAATGTAATGTCTGGTCCCGGTAATATGGATGAAAATCTTTAGGAAAAATGGCATAGCTACCCCATCAACCCCCCCACCCCCACCCCAGCCCATTACCAGCCCCTTTGGGTCTTGTATGGATATTAAGGGGAACCCCGCACACAAAATAAAAAAGCCCCTATATACTCTGAACAGCCGTATACAGGCGGTGCATACAAGACAGGGACTGTAGGTTTGTTCTTATGTAGAATCTGTTTGTAATTTTGAACAGATGCATTGTTTAAGTGTAGCTCCATGCCAAATTCCTTTTTTTTAGCTTTTTGGAAAACATAGGGAACGGTTATCACCCCTGTCACATTTTTTTTGCTGTCTGTGCCCCTGTTCAGAACATTTCACCTCACTTTGCGTCCCAATGACAACTGTTTTTGAAATGTGGTGTTTGTATTGAAACAAGGATTGGTGATAAAGCATCAGTAGAGAGGAGACACCTTTCTCCCATATTAATTCTTACAGGAGAGAATTTTCCTTCCAAGGGGTAGATTTCCTCTCACTTCCTGTTGTCTTCTTCCGTTTGCAAGTAGTAGTAGTTTGTAAGTTGGATGTTTGAAAGTAGGGACCTTCCGTATATACTCTGCAGAAATTGGCCCCTTAGGTGTTGGTGTTGGCACAACACTGAAAGCACTCACAGTTATTCTTGGTGGGTGCTGGAACGCCCTGCTGTCAAGTATAATATCAGGAATTGTAATAACATATAATTGTTGATCAGTGGTAGTAAAAATTGGGCCTTTGATGGTGGTGCTGGTGCCACAACACTGTAAGGCCTGACAGTTACTCTTGGTGGGCGCAGCAATGGTCCCTGCTGTGAATTATTAGATCAATAATTATAATTGCATCCCCCTGTTGAACAGGGGCTGAAAAATTGGGCCTTTGGTGGTGGTGGTGGTGGTGATGGTGGTGCTGGTGCCACAACACTGTAAGGCCTGACAGTTACTCTTGGTGGGCGCAGCAATGGTCCTGCTGTGAATTATTAGATCAATAATTATAATTGCATGCCCCTGTTGAACAGGGGCTGAAAAATTGGGCCTTTGGTGGTGGTGGTGGTGGTGATGGTGTTGCTGGTGGCACAACACTGTAAGGCCTGACAGTTACTCTTGGTGGGCGCAGCAATGGGCCCTGCTGTGAATTATTAGATCAATAATTATAATTGCATGCCCCTGTTGAACAGGGGCTGAAAAATTGGGCCTTAGGCACTGGTGGCACAACACTGCAACCCCTCACAGATACTGTACTTGGAGCACAGCAATGAGGCCTGTTGCAAAGTATTGCATCAAAAATTTTAATTACACGCCCCTGTTAAACAGGGGCTGAAAAATTGGGCCTTAGCCACTGGTGGCGTCACCCATAAACCAAAATGATCTTCCAAGCTATCATCGTTAATCGTATCATTGAGGAGGAGGAGGAGGACAGCCAGACAACATAACAGCACAGGCACTCAGCATCAGCATCAGTCTTGAAGGGATGTGACATTTTAAAATCAATTAGTCTGTTATATCAGCATCTGGTGTGTGGTAGCTGGTGGTGATCCAAGACTGGTTCATCTTGATGAAAGTCAGTCGATCAACCGAGTCGGTGGACAGGCGCACCCTGTGATCCGTGACAAATCCTCCAGCAGCACTGAATGTGCGTTCTGAAAGAACGCTGGATGCAGGACAGGCCAGTAGCTCAATTGCATACTGTGCAAGCTCTGGCCAGTGATCCATCCTCAAGACCCAGTAAGCCAGAGGATTTTCGGTGGGGAAGGTGTCCAAGTCTGACCTTGCCCCTAGGTATTCCTGCACCATGTATATCAGACGCTGGCGATGGTTGCTGGAACCGATCATACTTTGGGGCTGCGGACTAAAGAATTGTCTGAACTCATCGGTCAGACGGCCACCTTCCCCACCGCTCCTTCTTTGACTGCCCGAAGCCTCAGCAACTCGTTGTCCAGGACCAGGAGTTTGTAACCTCTCAGTCTCTGGGAACGCGATGCACAGACCTTTCTGCAAGGCCTCCCGGAGTTGTCTCATCCTCTGCTCCCTCTGCGACGGTACGATAAGGTCCGCAACCTTACCCTTGTACCGTGGATCAAGGAGAGTGGCCAGCCAGTAATGGTCCCTCTCCTTGATCCGAAGAATACGAGGATCCTTCCACAGACTTTGCAGGATCAGGGAGGCCATGCAGCGTAGGTTAGCTGAGGCATTCAGTCCGGAGTCCTCTGGGTCACTAAGGACGACATGATCCGCAGCCACCTCCTCCCAGCCACGTACAAGTCCACTGGTTTCTTGGGACTGTAAATCATCCCTAAAAGACTGCTGCTGATGATGCCGAGTGCCAGCCTCCACCTCCATGCTGACACAATCCTCCTCCTCCTCCTCCTCCTCCTCCTCTTCCTGTGTGATGGGTGGGACAGAAGGAACACTGTCTGGGTAAAGGGGGCCTTGAGAGGCAAGGAAGTCCTCCTCTTCCTGCCTCTGTTCTGCCTCAAGTGCCCTGTCCATTATTCCACGCAGCGTGTGCTCCAACAGGTGGACAAGAGGTACAGTGTCACTGATGCATGCACTGTCACTGCTCACCATCCTCGTGGCCTCCTCAAATGGTGCCAGGACAGTGCATGCATCCCTGATCATGCCCCACTGGCGTGGTGAAAAAAACCCGAGCTCCCCTGACCCTGTCCTGGTGCCGTAGTCGCACAGGTACTCATTGATGGCCCTCTGCTGCGTGTGCAGCCGCTGCAGCATGGCCAACGTTGAGTTCCACCTGGTGGGCATGTCACATATAAGGCGGTTCTTGGGCAGGTTCAACTCCTTTTGAAGCTCAGCCAGGCGAGCACTGGCATTATAAGATCTGCGGAAATGCACACAGACTTTCCTGGCCTGCCTCAGGACATCCTGTAAGCCCGGGTACCTGCCCAAGAACCGCTGCACCACCAGGTTAAGGACGTGAGCCATACGGGGCACATGGGTCAGTTGTCCCTGTCGGAGGGCGGAGAGGAGGTTGGTGCCATTGTCGCAAACCACCATTCCTGGCTTAAGCTGGCGTGGCGTCAACCACCTCTCGGCCTGCCCCTGCAGAGCAGACAGGACCTCTGCCCCAGTGTGGCTCCTGTCCCCCAAACACACCAGCGCAAGCACAGCATGGCATCTTTTTGCCTGCGTACTTGCATAGCCCCTTGAACGCCTACGGAGCACCGCTGGTTCCGAGGACAAACCACAGGAAGAGGCCATGGAGGAAGAGGAAGAGGAGGGGGTGGAGGAGAGAGGTGTGTCACAACCAGTAGTAGCATTTTGGAGGCGTGGGGGTGGAACAACCTCCAACACTACTGCACCTTGTCCTGCATCCTTCCCAGCTGCCAAAAGAGTGACCCAATGGGCCGTGAAAGAAAGGTAACGTCCCTGTCCATGCCTGCTGGACCATGAGTCAGCGGTAATATGCACCTTACCGCTGACCGCCCTGTCCAGCGAGGCCAAGACATTGCCTTCCACATGCCTGTAGAGAGCCGGAATAGCCTTCCGTGCGAAAAAGTGTCGTTTGGGAACCTGCCACTGAGGAACCGCACATTGCACAAACTCACGGAAGGGGGCCGAGTCTACCAACTGAAAAGGCAGCAGTTGAAGCGCTAGCAATTTAGCCAAGCTAGCATTCAACCGCTGGGCATGTGGATGGCTGGGAGTGAACTTCTTTCGACGGTCCAGCAGCTGGGGCAGGGAAATTTGCCTGCTAGAATCGGACGTTGGTGTACTGCTAGCAGAGTGCCCGCAAGTACTTGCCTGTGACACACCTAATTCTACACCTTCATTCCTCTCAGAGCAGGTTTCAGAGAGGAGTGAAGGTATAGTGGGGTTGGAGATCCCAGCTGATGCGGTGCAAGAAGAGGTCAGCTTTGTTCTTTGGTGTGGGTCTTTAAGGTAGGCTTGCCAACGAGCTGCATGGCAGGTCAACATATGTCTGATCAAGCATGTGGTGCCCAAGCGGCTGATGTTTTGGCCACGCGATATACGCTTGAGACATATGTTGCAAACAGCAGCTGTGCGATCTGATGCACTCGCCTCAAAAAAGGCCCACACCAAAGAACTTTTTGAATGACGGACAGAGGCAGCGCCCTGCACAGGCAGAGCTCTGCGGTGTGATTCCGTCGGTGTGCTGCCCATACGCTGGCCACTCAAGGGCATCCTGCCTCGTTGGAGATGTGCCTCCTCCTCATCCTCCTCCTCTCTCCTATTAGGCACCCACGTGGAGTCAGTGACCTCATCATCCCCTCCCTCCTCATCACTGGAGCCAATCTGGCAGTATGCTGCAGCTGCTGGAACATGACTGCCAGATTGGTGTCCTTCTTGAGCATCCCCTCTCTCTGCTCTCACGCTGCTGCCTTCCTCTAGCTGGGTATCATCATCAGATCCTTCCAAACGCTGGGCATCCTCCTGGAGCATGTACCCAACACTGTGCTCAAACAGTTCGGGGGACTCCTCAGGAGGAGGGCATGGTGGGTCTAGGGAAGGATTGACTAATGAAGATAATGATACCAGAGAAGAGGACGCTTTGGCAGCTGCTTTGCCACTACCCTGAGCCTGGGTGAGAGAGGATGAGGAGGATGAGGTGGGCTTGGTCATCCACTCTACCAAGTCTTCGGCATGATGTGGCTCAACATGTCCAGCTGCCGAAAACAAGGACAAGCGTGTCCCATGGCCATGTGCTGATGACAATGCACCGCGTACACGACCAGCACTGTTGCCCCCAGACACAGAGCCTGCTTGCCCTCTTTTTTTGCCTCCTGACTGTCTGCCTCTCCTTGGTTGCCTTCCAGACATTTTAATGGATGGCCTGCAGGGAGATGGGAAAAACAGCAATAAGGGCTACCTTCAGGTGTATATTGTGCAGGAGGCTTAGCAACAATGACACTGACACTGTCCCCTGCCTATCCTTTTCTGTCCCTAAACACAAGGATTGAAAATATGGTTCAGCAAAAAAGTTTTAGAACAGAATAGCACACTGACACTTTCCCTCACTGTCCTACTCTGTCCCTCCCTACAAACAAGATTTAGCACAGAATAGCACACTGATAATTTCTACGAGTGTCCTTCTCTGTCCCTCAACTCAGGGATTGAAAATATGGAACAGCAAAATTGATTTAGAACAGAATAGCACACTGTCAGTTTCACTCACTGTAGCTCTCTGTCCCTCAACTCAAGGATTGAAAATATGGTTCAGCAAAATAGTTTTAGAACACAATAGCACACTGACACTTTCCCTCACTGTAGCTCTCTGTCCCTCAACTCAAGGATTGAAAATATGGTTCAGCAAAATAGTTTTAGAACACAATAGCACACTGACACTTTCCCTCACTGTAGCTCTCTGTCCCTCAACTCAAGGATTGAAAATATGGTTCAGCAAAATAGTTTTAGAACACAATAGCACACTGACACTTTCCCTCACTGTAGCTCTCTGTCCCTCAACTCAAGGATTGAAAATATGGAACAGCAAAATAGTTTTAGAACAGAATAGCACACTGTCGGTTTCCCTCACTGTAGCTCTCTGTCCCTCAACTCAAGGATTGAAAATAAGGAACAGCAAAATAGTTTTAGAACAGAATAGCACACTGTCAGTTTCCCTCACTGTACCTCTCTGTCCCTCAACTCAAGGATTGAAAATATGGAACAGCAAAATTGATTTAGAACAGAATAGCACACTGTCAGTTTCACTCACTGTAGCTCTCTGTCCCTCAACTCAAGGATTGAAAATATGGTTCAGCAAAATAGTTTTAGAACAGAATAGCACACTGTCAGTTTCCCTCACTGTACCTCTCTGTCCCTCAACTCAAGGATTGAAAATATGGAACAGCAAAATAGTTTTAGAACAGAATAGCACACTGTCAGTTTCACTCACTGTACCTCTCTGTCCCTCAACTCAAGGATTGAAAATATGGTTCAGCAAAATAGTTTTAGAACAGAATAGCACACTGTCAGTTTCCCTCACTGTACCTCTCTGTCCCTCAACTCAAGGATTGAAAATATGGAACAGCAAAATTGATTTAGAACAGAATAGCACACTGTCAGTTTCACTCACTGTACCTCTCTGTCCCTCAACTCAAGGATTGAAAATATGGTTCAGCAAAATAGTTTTAGAACACAATAGCACACTGACACTTTCCCTCACTGTAGCTCTCTGTCCCTCAACTCAAGGATTGAAAATATGGTTCAGCAAAATAGTTTTAGAACAGAATAGCACACTGTCAGTTTCACTCACTGTACCTCTCTGTCCCTCAACTCAAGGATTGAAAATATGGTTCAGCAAAATAGTTTTAGAACACAATAGCACACTGACACTTTCCCTCACTGTAGCTCTCTGTCCCTCAACTCAAGGATTGAAAATATGGAACAGCAAAATAGTTTTAGAACAGAATAGCACACTGTCAGTTTCACTCACGGTACCTCTCTGTCCCTCAACTCAAGGATTGAAAATATGGTACAGCAAAATTGATTTAGAACAGAATAGCACACTGTCAGTTTCACTCACTGTACCTCTCTGTCCCTCAACTCAAGGATTGAAAATATGGTTCAGCAAAATAGTTTTAGAACACAATAGCACACTGACACTTTCCCTCACTGTAGCTCTCTGTCCCTCAACTCAAGGATTGAAAATATGGTTCAGCAAAATAGTTTTAGAACACAATAGCACACTGACACTTTCCCTCACTGTACCTCTCTGTCCCTCAACTCAAGGATTGAAAATATGGAACAGCAAAATAGTTTTAGAACAGAATAGCACACTGTCAGTTTCACTCACTGTACCTCTCTGTCCCTCAACTCAAGGATTGAAAATATGGAACAGCAAAATTGATTTAGAACAGAATAGCACACTGTCAGTTTCCCTCACTGTACCTCTCTGTCCCTACAAACAAGGATTAGCACAGAATAGCACACTGTCACTGACACTCTCCCTACCTATCCTTATTTGTCCCTAAACACAAGGAATCCAGGATTAGTAAAGGAAAAAAAATGACACTGTCCCTGCCTATGCTTCTCTTTCCCTGCTCCGGAACACACTACACAAGGCCGCCGCGCTGGCGGCCTTTTATAGTGTGGGGCGTGTACTAAACCCCATCAGCAATAATTGGCCACAGGCATCCTGCCTGTGGCCAATCATTGCTCTCCTAGCTGCCGGCGCTGTGATTGGCCAAGCATGCGGGGTCACAGTGCATGCTTGGCCAATCACAGCGCCTGGATAACACTGCGATGGCGTAGTGCATTGTGGGCCGTTCGCGTCACTCGAATTTGGCGCGAACGGCCCAAATCGTTCGATCTTCGTCGAACGATCGAACAGCCGATGTTCGAGTCGAACGTATGTTCGACTCGAACACGAAGCTCATCCCTATTCCACAGCATCGTCATAATGGCAGTGGTGTCGGCCACCTACGAATTTGTTTATGTGGATGTTGGTAAAAATAAACGCATGTCCGATGGAGGAGTCTTTGCTCAGACTGAGTTTGGCCAATGGCTCCTATCAGATGAGCTGGCCTTGCCACCAGCAGACCAGAATGTGGAGGGACTCCCGTTCGTCTTTGTTGCGGATGAGGCGTTTAGCCTGGGTCCCCATTTAATGTGGCCATTTCCTCAAAGAACTCTCACCCCTGAGAGGAGGGTGTTTAATTATCGGCTGGCCAGAGCCAGAAGGGTGGTGGAAAATGCCTTTGGCATCATGGCCAGCCGATTCCGCTTGTTCCTGACCTCCATCCATCTTGCACCATACAAATGGAACCATGTGGTAATGACCTGTTGTGTCCTACACAATTTCTTACGGGTACATTCCCCTAATTATCTTTCTCTTGGTGGGCCTGAGGCCTTAATACAGGACGGTAATAATTTAGTGGCCCTGGAAGCTGGCCGTCCAGGCCGTCCAGGCTTGGCCCCCCAAACCGGCCGTGATGTTCGGCAGCAATATTTGGAATATTTTGTGGGTAGGGGGACCATTGATATGCCTGTTGAATCATAATTTGATTGTGTAAAAAAAAAAAAAATCTTTCTGCAGAATTTTTTGGGGATTGTCTTTTTGGTTGTGTTTCTTTTATGTTTCTCCTTGGTTCTCCTAGTGCACTTGTAGTGCCATGTGTATGTTGCATTATTAAATACCCATCATTGTCAGAGTAAACACAAAACATAATTTAGCTTACTTTGGACAACATTTGGATAATAAGCCACACATTTTTGTTTTTAAAATCTTTTTAATCTTTGCACATAAAAATAGTTTTTTGTTTTTTAACAAATGTATGTTTAAAATTTGGAGTGTTATAAAACGGAAAATTTATTACCAAATACTTACCGTAATTTTCCTTTCCTGATAGGCTCCATGGCAGCATAACTACCCAATAGGACCCCCTCCCTATAAATTTTGGCTCTGGGCTCTCAGCCGTGTTCCGTAACTAGCCTACTCCAAGCATTGGGAGGGACTCCTGCTGCCATGGAGCCTATCAGGAAAGGAAAATTACGGTAAGTATTTGGTAATAAATTTTCAGTTTTTCTGACATGCTCCATGGCAGCATACGTGTGGGAAATAACTCGCCAAACACACCCGGGCGGGCAAAATGCTGAGGCAAGAAATACATTTATTTAACACTGTCAACCGACAGAACTTGTAAACCAAAATTCAGTGATGATAAGGCAGCTGGTTCGACACAATAGTGGGAAACAAAAGTATTAATAGACGACCAAGAGGCCGCTCTGCATATAACGTCAGGTGCGACATGACGAGAGGCTGCCCAAGAAGTTGAGATGCTCCGGGTTGAGTGCGCAGTTACTGCCTCCGGAGGAGCCAAACCTTTTGCTTTGTAAGCTCTTTGGATGGTCTAAACTATCCATGCCGCAATAGATCTGATTGAGGCCCTTTTTCCTCTGTTCTTTCCATGAAGAAGAATGAAAAGAAAATCTGTTTGTCTGAAAGACTCTGTCATTTCCAGGTATTGACTTAATGTGTGGCCCACATCAAGGGGATGAACATCTTGACCTTCAGAAGTTCCAAAAGTGGGTAATACAATTTCCTGATTTTCATGAAAGATAGATGTAACTTTCGGGTTTGAACCCAGCATGAGAATTAATACTGCTCTATCTGGGAAAAAGGTCAGGAAAGGCTCTTTTGAACCCAAGTTTCTGATGTCGGACACTCTTTTGGCTGAAGTGACCGCTACTAGGAAGACGGTCTTGAGAGTAAGATCTTTTGGCAAAAGAGGTTTTTCAGGATCTGTGCTGAGTGTGGAAAGATAGTCCAGTACAAGAGGCAGGTTCCATTTGGGGAACCTCGGTTTTCTTTGTGGTCTGAGTCTGACTGCACCCTTAAAGAACTGGCGAATCAGGGGATGATTGGCCCAAGAGATTCCAGTAAATGCTGAAATGGCTGAGATTTGAACTCGAAGAGAGCTTACTGATAAAGGCAAGTCCAAACCTGTTTGTAAGAAACTGAGTACATCCTGGACTTCTGGAGAATTACAGGAATTAGCCCTGGAAGACATATGATCTGTAAATTTTGACCAGATACGCTCATAAACTCTGTTGGTGCTATTTCTTCTAGCGTTAAGGAGAGTCGATATGGCTTCTTCTGGACATCCTAAGGCTTCCAGCCTTCCCCTCTCAAGAACCATACCCTGAGGTGCAGATGAGCTGGGCATGGGTGCAACGTTGTGCCCTGAGATAGGAGATCCGGTCTGAGGGGTAGAGGGATTGAGTCCCGATAACTGAGAGACGTCAAGAGGGAAAACCATGGCCTGTTGGGCCAGAACGGAATTACTGCTATGATTTCTACTCTCTCCACTCTGAGTCTGTGAAGGAATTGAAGTATCACAGGTACTGGAGGAAAGGCATAAGCCTGGCTGAATCTCCACCGATCTGTGAGAGCATCTATCCCGTAGGCTTGGGGATCCCGAGACCTCGAGTAATACTTGGTCAACTTGTGGTTGCATGGGGACACAAACAGATCCACTTCTGGAGACATTCCCAGAGTTAGAAGCCAATTGAATACCTCTATGTGTAGAGACCATTCGTTGTTGTTCATTTGAGTTCGTGACAGAAAGTCCGCTTGAACGTTCTGGACCCCTGGAATGTACACTGCAGAGATGTTGCATAGGTACTTCTGGGCCCAGGTCATGATTAGTTCTACATCCCGGAGTAAGGACCAGCTGCGGGTACCACCCTGCTTCCTTATGTAAGCAATTGCGGTTGTGTTGTCCATCCTGAGCATCACAGAAGAGTCTGTCAACAGATGACGGAAGGACATGAGCGCCTGGAAGGCAGCCCGCAACTCCAGTATGTTGGACACAATTCTTTGGGACGGTGTGTGTTCCACCTGCCCTGGGCTATTTCCATCAGGCAATGAGCGCCCCACCCCTGATTGCTGGCATCCGAAGTTACAGTAATCCAAGTGATGGGACGGATTGTGTGACAGTTGCGGAGATTCTTCCCCTGAAGCCACCAAAGAAGAGATTCTCTCATGGATGAAGTGAGTCTGATGCGTTGACTCTTGCTGGGGGAGTCCCATTGCTGGAGAAACCCTTTTTGGAATGGGCGAGTGTGCCACTGAGCCCACCTTACCATAGGGATGGTGGCTGTCATGATGCCGATTACCTTTAGGCATTGGAGAGCAGACAGGTGAGAGGAAGCAAGTGTTGCGCGGATCATTTCCCGGATTGCTGCAATCTTTTCCTCGGGCAATGAAATGGTGCCGTCTATTGTGTTGAAGAGGGCACCTAGAAACACAAGGGACTGTGTTGGAATGAGATGACTTTTCTCCAAATTCAGGAGCCACCCGAATTCTTGGAGAGTGGTGATTACTAGAATCTTGTGTTCCAAGAGTTGACATCTGTCTTGAGCTAGAAGTAAGAGGTCGTCTAGGTAGTGATGAAGACAAACTCCTTTCACTCGGAGCAGAGCCACAATGGCTAACAGAACCTTGGAGAACACCCGAGGTGATGTCGTGAGACCAAAAGGTAGGCAGGTGAACTGTAAGTGTTGATCGCCTACAGCAAAGCTGAGGTACTTTTGATAGTCTGCAGCTACTGGGACGTGAAAATATGCGTCCTTCAGATCTATTGACACTAACCAATCTCCTGGATGGACCGACTGCTGGATTGTCAATAGTGACTCCATTTTGAATCTTTCCTTCTGAATAAATCGGTTGAGATGCGTTAGGTCTATTACTGGTCTCCAGGTACCATTCTTTTTCTGTACCATGAACAATGGGGAGTACATGCCTTCTCCTTGTTCGCCCTCTGGAACAGTAATGGCTGCGCCTTGAGTTAATAAAGAGCTTACGTAACTTAGTAAGACTTGTTTCTTTTCTTCTGCACTTGGAAGACTTGTGGGTATGTATCTGAGCCTGGGGGTGCTGTTGAAGACCCATGTGTGGCCTGAAGAGACCGTCTTGATGGTCCAAAAATCTTGAATTGAGGCCGCCCAAACATGCCGGAAGTGGAGGAGACGTGCCCCCACCTGACATGTTTGAACGGGCCAAATTTCAAAAAGACTTCGTAGACTCCCGACTACCGGATGGAGTACTTTTAGTTGGTTTCCTGAAAGAGGACTGTCTGGATTTCCAGGTCCTTGAAAATTCACGACCAGGTCTGTAGCTACGTGCTTCTCTTGCACAATCTGTATTCTGTGCCCTCGAAAAGATGCGTTTCTGGTTTTGCAAACACCTGTCTTGAGGGAGGAACCCCGACTTACCACCCGTGGCCCGGGAAATGGCATTATCAAGTTTATTGCCAAAGAGCGAGGAGCCCTCAAAGGGAATGCGGCACCAAGCTTGCTTTGAAGCTGTATCCGCCGACCAGGGACGGAGCCATAAAGCACGGCGTGCGGTAACCGCTGACAACATCACTCGAGCCACTAGGCGAATAACATCAATAGAGGCCTCCCCCAAAAAGGCAGATGCTAGCCTGATTTCCTGAATAGGAAATTTTTTCGCCATTTCTTCAGAGATACTTCTGAGGGAATCATCCACATTGTCTGACCATGCTTCTAGGGCTTTTGAGACAGCTGCTAAAGCCAAAATTGGTTTACAGACTGAACCTGCTGTCAGATAGATTTGCTTCAGGTCTGAGTCAATCTGTCTCTCTAGAGGATCTTTGAATGAGACCGTATCTTCCAGAGGAAGGGTTACATATCTAACCAAACGCATTAAAGCTGCATCAACCATGGGAGCTGAATCAAGGTGTTTTACCTCTTCTTCCTTAAAAGGATATAATTTTGCAATTTTTGACCGCATAGAATTTTTCTTGTCCATTTTACCCCATTCTTCTGAGATATTGGCACCCACTTCCGTGACAAACGGGAAATAATGTCGCTCTTTACTGAGCTGTTTAAAAAGTTTTCTTTGTTTGGGAGGAGATATAACTGGATCTTCCCAATTCAGAACTTCTTTAACTGCTTTCACTAAAGCAGGAACTAAGGCATAATCAAACCCCATCCCAGGATCATCCACATCTGAACCACTTTCTGAGGGAGGAGCTGAGGGATGGCTGGGTTGAGAGATTTCCAGAGTCTAATGCACCTGTCCCTGTTCTAACGAGGGAATCAGTAGGTCTAGAGGAGAATCATGCTGCATTCTAGCATCTTTCTCTTGTAGCGACTCGTTTACGACCCGCTTAACCAATGCTTCCAGGTGTTTATCTGCACCTTCTCTTTCATTGGCTGCTTTTGTAAAACAATGGTCACAAAGGGACTTGCTGGCAGGAACCGGAGCCCTGCACCCCCAACATGGTCTCTCTGACCTCTTGCTGTGAGATGAGGGGGGGTGAGGAGTGTCTCTACTGGGACGTCCGGATCTAGAAGAGTCATGGTGTCTAGAGCCAGAAGAGGAGTGCCGGTGGTGTGATTTAGAGGACCCGCTGCGTCTGCGGGAACTACTCTGTTGTTCAGACCTAGAAGGACTGAAACAGGGAAAGACAAGCATAGAGAGAGAGAGAGAAAGACACAAAGTCACAATAATGCCCTACACTCCACTCTCTTCCACCCCCCTCAGCAGGCAGAATAAAAGGAAACATTTTCCAATCTTACCTGCTGCAAGAGGGTTGGCCACCGGGAGGCAGTGAAGAGTCCATGATACTTCAGGGAAACACTGCAGGTGGCAACAGCAAACAATCAGATTTCAGCAAAAAGGAACAAGTGAAAAATTCAGACCCTTCTGAATGAGCACTTACCCGGGAAGGCTTCTGCAGGTGCTCAGGGAAGTCACCGCTATGCCCACGATCATTCCCAGTGTTCTGCAGGCTTCACCAGGCTTTAAATTTGGCGCTGCGTGATGTCACGGCTGCGCCAGGCCCGCGATTCTAGCGCGCATGCGCGAACCAGGCCTCGTTTTAGCTCCAGGTCGCGCATGCGCAGACCGCAGATGAACCAGGAAGAGGGAGCAGCGGCTGGAACGCACAGGGAACCAGCCGCTAACAGGCATGAAATAACACAGGGAGAAATAACAATGGCATATGCATAGACAAAACGACACAGATAAACACTGCTGCCATGAAGGCGATACAGGCTTACCACCACCAACTACGATCGATTCGGCCAGGGACACTGCATCCATACACACTGGGCTTGCAGCAGATAATGGCCACCTGCACATTGCTAGGTAATCAGGCCTGTGCGCGCTCATCTCTCCAATGGAAGATATAATCCAGCTCTTCAGCGCTACTCTGCTATACACTCCATACCCTGCTTCAGTCAAGGCTTATCGAAGGGATGAGACACCATATCGTCGGCCAATCTTGATCGTAGGAACAATCGTCTTCAGGTAGGAGAACTAAAACATTTAGTCCTTCGGAGGAGGACAAAAAAGGAACATGGCTGAGAGCCCAGAGCCAAAATTTATAGGGAGGGGGTCCTATTGGGTAGTTATGGAGGCGGGGCCAACCCACACGTATGCTGCCATGGAGCATGTCAGGAAAATATTTTTTGGTGTAAAACGCATGAACAGGCATGCTTAAAAAACGTATAAAAAATGTTTTATCTAAATTTCTACATGTAGTATTAATTAAACATTAAACCAAAATAAATAAATAACTAAATAACCTTCAAAAACTAAGCAAGTTCAAAGTTCTTTTGTGGCAAAAAATTAAACCCGCCCAAGCACAGCAATGATATTTTGTAGCCTTTGCTCCACCCGCTTGGTATTTTGCCTGATCTGTATCAAGTCTCCCTTTATTTTTTCAAGGTCACGACAGCAAACCATTAGGTATTGTATCAGGATCTGTGCACTGTGACTTGTAAAATTATCTTGGTCTTCAGGCAGAACAGCACCTAAAAATTTCAAAAACAACATGTAGTATAAATATGTAGGCCTACATCTATTAACCAGAATATGTGGTGTTTGACACTGACCTGTTGTGGTGCCACTTTCCACTTCCTCCACTTCACGTTCCTCTACATCATGTGGTTGTGGTTCTCTTGTTGGAGGTGTGGGATTTATGGTAAGGTGACCAGATTTTTAAAATGAAATCCGGGGACATTTTTTTTTATTTTTACTAGTAATGGAGGCAATCAGCGACTCTCTGCCCGTCGCCGTCTCCAGCCTGTTAAAGCCTGTTAAAGGGGGACCCCAGAAGTCGGTGTTCGGGGCCACTCTGTGCAAAACCAGCTGGACAGTGGAGGTAAGTATGATATGTTTGATATTTTCTTTTAAAAACGGTCCTTTACAATTACTTTAAGTCTCACTCTCCGGGCCCCCGGCTACTACTGGGTGGGGAGCGGAGGAAGATCACTTCACCAGGGAAGACAAGGAGATAAACAGGCAGGCGGCTGGCCGGGACTTGAGCCAGGGCATAAGAACATGCGAGCGGAGCTGGATGGGCATGCACCCGAAAATGAAGAAATATTCCCTCTGCTCTGATCAGCACATGATCATCAGAAAGGGGCACAGATAATGGAAAAAATACACCCCTCTAAGCTAGTAGGAGTGGCGGAGCGGGGGGTGTAATTCAGATTATTCTTTTTATTCTGCACTGACTGTCTTTGAAATTGCCCCAGCCCCTGTTCAAATCCAATCCGGGGACAAAACCGGGGACAGACTTGTTTCGGGGACAGTGTCCTCAATCTGGGGACTGTCCCCTGAAACTGGGGATGTCTGGTCACCCTAATTTATGGGCTCATGTCTCGAACCTTTTTGAAGCCCTATTGAGATTGCAATAAAAGGTATAGTTTAGTTCCTAAATAATAATTATCTTACAAAATAAGCCCTGAAAGAGGAATATGAAACATTCTTTGGAAGTGTGGTACAATTGTCTTTTTAGCCAAAGTTACAAGCTGAACACATGATTGTATCCATACCCAAAACAGGAACATATAATTATTTTAACAAGTTTCACACATGGAAACACACCCAAGTATATACACTGTTTCACCTGTGTGTGACACCCTAAAAAGTTTGTTCTGTTGGGCCACACTTGTGCTACTGAGTCCAGATGTTTAAACAGCTGCTGAGCATTCTCTCCTTAACATTACAATGCATACACTTAATGTTTTAAAAATATAGTTCTCCAAAAATATTTTCAAACATCAGGTCCCAAAAATCATCTCCCCAAAATAGACATGGTAACTTTTTTATCCACGCTGTATCAGCCAAAAACATCGTATTATGAAGTGTACGTACGAAAGAGGTTTACTACGACTGATTACTGTGCCCACGAACATGAAAGTTGCTGTCTTTAACTGTACTACATTAAAGAAAAACACATGCAGTAACATTCAAGGAATAATAATTTGAAGTTCAAAGACATGAAAATTACTTTTTCCTCTAACTTTCTTGATTCTTTTGTATTGGTCGGGCTCCCGCAACTTGAGATCAGACCACCGTTTTCTGAGCTGTTCCTTAGTTCGGCAAATCCCGAATTTTTGGTGAAGAGTTTTAACCACTTTCCCCATAATTTTTGACTTGACAAGATTAGGCCTTTTATACGGCCCATGCTTGGCATCATAATCCTCCCTCCTCAAAATGGCGACCATCTCCACCATTTTCTCGAATGTCATGTTGAATGCCTTATATCTCCGGGATCGGGTCTTTGGTTGCTCAGGAATTTCATCCTCTGTTGATGTAATACCAGCCACCTGAGTCTCCGCCATGTTGAGTAGCACTACGACGAGCGAGAAGGGGCGGGGAAAGTACTATATCGAACGTCAGGGGCGGGGAAAACGTGCAGAGTTTCACGCATGCGCAGTGTATATAAAGCTAATACGCATGTGTCGTAACTATGTTCATTGTGCGGAAGAAGGAGTAAGCAACGAACGTGATAACGAAGGTACGTAACATTTTTCTGATTTTGGTTTCATCAGTGGATGAGATTGTGGCCTATATATGGTCCTAAAGATTATTTTAAGAGTCTTGACTGACACTAGTATTTTTGTGTTGTTTTTGACTTTCAGCAAACATGCAGGCTTTCAAGAGTCCAGAGTTTATGGGGGAGTTCCTGGACAGATGGCAGGAACTTCCTGTTCTCTGGCAAACGAAAACAGCCAAAAATAAAAATAAAGCAGCCAGGACGGCAGCACTGGAGAGCCTGCTAGAATTTGTAAAGACCCAGATCCCCACAGAAACCATCCAAGAGATGAACACCAAACTAACTACCATTAGGGGCACATATAGGAATATGGTCCTGAAGTCCAAGAGGTCAGGAGCTGCTGCAGATAAAGTTTATAAACCCAGACTGTGGTACTACAACAAATTATCATTTCTGGATGACCATCTGGAAGTCAGGGAATCTCTGTCAACCCTTCCCCCCAGACGTCTCTCCAGCCTTCCCTGCAGTCAACCCTCCAGCCTTCCCTGCAGCCAACCCTCCAGCCTTCCTTGCAGCCAACCCTCCTGCCTTCCTTGCAACCCAGCTCTGGCTTCTTCGGAGGAACAACCATAGGTCCTTGAGGAGCCGGATTTGGACATATGGAGCCTGGTATAGTATTGATATCAAGATTTATATGTAATAAAAGTAATGATGTAAAATAGATGTTACTATTGCTAACTATTTAATGCTTGAAAAAAAAGTGTTTTAAATATCAATAGACAGTAGTGGTCAAAATTGATGGGGACAAGAATAAAAAATGCAGGGGTCAGAATCATTGTATTTTAAATTTATTTTTGCATTCAATTTTCAATTGTCATGAGGTGAAAAATGTGTGTGATTGATGAAGCAAAAAATATAAGTATGTCCCTTTTTTATACACAGCCAGAGCTGAGCCAGGAAGAGGGTGAAGTTGGGGACCAGGAGGAGGCAGGGACCAGTGGCACACAGGAGGAGGCAGGGCCCAGTGACAGTACTGGCACACAAACTAGGCCAAATGGACATTAGGCAACGGCTCTACAGTGAAAACTTAATGTTGAAGGTAATCAACAGGGGGTTGCTGGGCGAACGAACCCAGTTCACTGACCTAACAGAGGTCGTCCCTCCTCCTCCACCTCCTCCTCCTACTCCTCCTCCTGCCACAAGCTCTCCTCCTGAGACCCAGCCTCCGAGAAAGCGCTTAACAAAGGCTGCAGAGAAGGCTGGAGAGAAGGCTACAAGGAAGAGAAAAAAATAATGACTGTTCTAGTACCACAGACTGGGGACATATATCTGACTTACCTGCTGCTGTTCCTGACCTCTGGGAGTCTAAGACAAGATTGTGCTCCTAATTTTTTATATTTGTAATTACATAGTTTGGTGTTCTATTCTTGGATGTTTGCTGTGGGGTCCAAAGGATGCACAAATTCAAGCAGGATCTCCAGTGCTGCCTTCCCCTTTAATTTCTTATGTGCCAAAATAAAGGATTTTTTGATTTACAGCAAATACTTGACTATGTGTTTTTTTTTTTTAAAAGAGAGTTTGCTAGTGAGTAGGCAGGGACATTTAAAAAAAAACGTTTTATAATTAACAAGGGACACAAACCTCCTTGAGGGGAAATAATACAAATTTATAATGTTGGTGTGGTAACTTGACACACAAAAGATAAAAAAAAAAAAAAAATGATTCCTAAATATAAAAGAAAAAAAAAACATTACTAAATATAAAAGAAAAAAAAAACTTTTATTTAAGATATTTTAAATTATTTTATAATTTATTACGGAGATCTAGCTTACCAACAAAAATTTAAATTCATGAGATCACTAACAATTACTAATAAACAAGTTTGGCATAACTCTGAATATCATTAGCAAAAGAAGTTCATTATTTTAGCATTATTTAAAGAAGAAATGAATGCGCTGCATTAAACGATGCATTCATTTACAGCGTTACGAATGTGCTATCTCCATTACGAACGCTAGTTTTACCAGAACAAGCGCTCCAGTCTCATACTTGATTCTGAGCATGCAGGGTTTTTTTCCCCTCGTAAAAGCATACACACTACCGTTTTTCACGGCGTTAAAAAAAACGACGTGAAAAACGAGGTGAAAAAATAGAGCAGGTTCTCATTTTTTTAGGCCGTTTTTCACGTCGTTAAAAATGCTCTGGAGCATACACACAATCGTTTTTAATGACCAATTAAAAAAATGGCATTTTTTAACGACGTGAAAAACGGTCGTGTGTACGCGGCATTATAATGTATCATGACTACAGAAAATAAATAGCCTCTCTCTGCACTCCAAAGCTACTCTCTTCACATGTTCTGTTTTAAATGTCGCTTTATGCATTGACATATTGGTCTGGACAGTAAGGTCACCTGCTGACTTGGCATGATTTACAGGCAGTGGAACTCTTCTTCTATACACACAGAAGTTGAATCCAATGCAATTTTACTTCAGATAAGTGCAGTACAGAGGATTTTATTTATTTTTTTCAGTCTTATGAAGTGTAAAAAAAAATAATGAACTTCCAAATCCCTTTTTCTGTGAAGAAATAATACTGACTGAGGGAACACGGAAGACACAGGGAGGGTTTAGTTTTGAAATGAACTAACTCACATTGAACAGTAGGGAAGGAGAGATAGAGAAACCACTAGATGTTAGCATACTACAACAACAGCAACCTGATACAGTTTAATGCAACTAAAATTAAATTTAGGTGGGACAAAACAACATACCTGCATTTTCCTCAACTTGTATTGCACTAGTATTGTCCTTTAGGTGCACCATGGAACAACTGAATTAATTATTACATTGCAAGCTAGTGCACCAGTACAATCAACAGTGACACTGCTCAATAAGCAGTAATCCTTATAATCAAACATATTTTAAGTGTCAACAGTTTAGAACAAAAAGGTCCCCTGGCATCAGTGCTGGGACAAGGCCATTTGGTGCCCAGGGCGAAGATGGCAAACTGCGCCCCCCATCCCCTGTTTTAAAGAAAGAATCAATGTCGTTTCAAAACAAGAATATACTTAAAACAATACAAATTCAAGCGCATTATTTCTTATATTACATTTTAATGTAAAATGAAATAGTTCAACTCACCATGATGCAGAATCAGTGGGAGCCCTAAATGTGTCACTTGCCACGTTGCCTGCCATGTCGCCTGCACCAGATGCAGCTTGTCACTTTCCACGTCGCCTGCCACCAGATGAGGAATGTCACTTGCCACACTGCCTGCCACCAGATGAGAAATGACACTTGCCACGCTGCCTGTCTCCAGATGAGGAATGCCATGCTGCCTGCCACCAGAGGAGGAATGCCACTTGCCACGCTGCCTGCCACCAGATGTGGAATGCCACTTGCCACGCTGCCTGCCACCAGATGAGGAATGCCACGCTGCGTGCCACCAGATGTGAAATGCCACTTGCCACGCTGCTTGCCATTAGATGAGGAATGCCACGCTGCCTGCCACCAGATGAGGAATGCCACTTGCCACGCTGCCTGCCACCAGATGAGCAATGCCACTTGCCACGCTGCCTGCCATCAGATGAGGAATGGCACGCTTCCTGACACCATATGAGGAATGCCACTTGCCATACTGCCTGCCACCAGATGAGGAATGCCACTTGGCACGCTGCCTGCCACCAGAGGAGGAATGCCACTTGCCCCGCTGCCTGCCATCAGATGAGGAATGCCACTTGCCACGTCACCTGCCAGCGCCACCAGATGAGGAATGTCACTTGCAACGCTGCCTTCCACCAGATGAGAAATTCCATTTGCCACGCTGCCTGCAACCAGATAAGGAATGCCACTTGCCATGTCACATGCCAGTGCAACCAGATGAGGAATGCCACTTGCCATGCTGCCTGCCACCAGATGAGGAATGCCACTTGCTATGTCACCTGCCATTGCCACCAGATGAGGAATGCCACTTGCCACGTCACCTGCCAGTGCCACCAGATGTGGATTGTCACTGCATTGGTGGTACTGGTTCAGTAGTCGTTATTGAGTAACGGAAGGAGAGCGGAGATATGGGGCGGGCGGTGAGAGATGATGTCATCTCTTTGCTCCCCGCCGCACCTCCGACATTTCGCACGCTGTGAGGGCAGAAGAGTGGTGATGCTAGGCAGGCCGTCCGCCTAGCATCACCGCTCTTCCACCCTCACAGCGTGTGGAATCTCGGAGGTGCGGCGGGAGCAAAGATATGACATCATCTCTCTCCGCCCGCCTAACATCACCTCTCTGTTTGCCAACCCGTCTGCCTCTCTGATCCACTGGGCTCTCTCTCTCACCCGTCCGCCCGCCCGCCTTACAATCTCATGCCCCCCCCCACCCCCAATAAATTGTACCGCCCAGGGCATCCGCCCCTTTCGCACCCCCCTTGTACTGGCTCTGCCTGGTATTATTCACCTTCATAAATTTTTTCCACAAGTCAGAAGCTGAGGACATACTGTGAGTGCAGGGTGTCATGGGCTGCCTCTTGAGGGTGTTACCGTGGTGCTCTTCATTCACAATATAAAGATGCAGAGAGCAACCCTGACATCATCACATCAGCATTGCTCTCTCCATTATCCAGGATGTCCACTACTGGAGAAGATTGAGAAATGAAGAACCCAGCACATCATGTAACTTGTCTGTAGAAACTGAATAAGGCACAAAGCCTGTACATATGAAGAAAGGTTCCTCCCTTATTTTATAACAAACTAGTGCACACACTCTCTAGCGGCTTAACTATACATGATGGGTATCCTTAGCAAGACCATTTAGGCAGTTGAGGACTGGGAAGGCAAGGTGCCACATGCCTCCTTGGCCAGTGTAAATAATACATGTTGGGTTGGTGGCCCTGAGTGGAGAAACCCTCTTCCCACTGGACCTCTATTCGAGTAGTCTCCTCTTTCAGTGACAACTGCTGGGTGTCCATAGTAAGACCATTCAAGAGGTTAAGGACTGGGGGGGGGGATGCAAGGTGGCATATACCCACTTGGCCTGTATAAATTATACATGTTAAACTGGTGGCCCTGAGTGGAGAAACCCCCTTCCCCTGGACCTCTATTAGTGCAGTCTCCTCCTTTAGTGATACATGCTGGGTCTCCATTGCAAGACCATTTAGGCAGTTGAGGAATGCGGACAAGGTGGCAAAACCCTCCTTGGCCTGTATAAATAAAACATGTTGGGCTGGTGGTTCTAAGTGGAGAAACCCCCTTCCTCCTGGACCTCTATCAGAGTGGTACCCGCCTTCAGTGACAAATGTGCTCCCTATTCAGACCTGCAATCAAAGTGACCGCAAGAGGGTAATCTTCCAACACTGGCAATATCCACCCTTCATCATGGCCACCAATCATCACAGCACACTCTATGTCCTTCCAGGCTAAAGAAACTTAGTTCACATCTGCATTTAGGGGCCTATTTTAATTTCCCTCTGATGCCTCATACACACGACCAGTTTTCCCGGCAGGAAAACTGCCATTAGAACTTTTGGCCGGGAATCCCAGCCATGTGTATGCTCCATGGCAGTTTTCCCAACAGGAAAACTGCGGGGAAAAAAAGAGAACATGTTCTCTATTTTCCCGCCGTGATTCTCAGCGGTCTTTTTCCCAGAAGTTTTCCTATGGGAAAAACTGTGATGGAGCATACACACGGCCAGGATTCCCGGCCAAAGCTCTCACCGCAGTTTTCCTGACGGGAAAACCTCTCGTGTGTACAGGGGGAAAGTTACCAAGCAGGTTCTCGGTTTTCCCCTCGGGATTCCCAACGGACTTTTTACCGCCGGGAATCCTGTACGTGTGTACGAGGCATTAAGCAATCACTCTGGTGATATGAGATTCCCAAACTAATTATACATCATTTGTATTCAAATAAATTGGCCAAACACTATTGCTTCCAGCGTAAATTATTATGTATTATGTAGCTACACAATGCAGGACACCCTGTGGTACTAGGCTCAATAGCAGCCATATGGTCTGCTTTGGCTATAGTTATGCCTATTGCATGGTTTATGTTTTGTCTCAAATACATCTCGCTTTAAATGCAGTTTTGCTATTCTGAATGCTGAAATATTTCCGAGGGACCAGTGAATAGACAGAATAATCTGTAATCTGTGCAGACATAAAGAGATAATGTTAGCATCACGTTACCGTCCAAGCATGGCTTGTCACTGTCACTAATTTCCAGTTAAATCACAGAGAGGAAACTGTAGAGAGACGAGACATTGAATAATTCCATCATCTTATCTAGAAGCCTTGTACAGTGTGACATCTATAGCCACCAAACTTCAATCTTGGGCCCAGTAAAATCTGAGAAATAAACTCGCTCCAGTTGTAGAAGGACATTTGAAGGCTATGGTTTTATTTGTTATTGATAACACTATTTAATTGTATTTCTCGGAGGTGCTGTATTCATTAATATAAAAATATGTACAATTTTGCTGTGTACTGTGTATGTGGTATTGCTTTGTGTTTTAAAGCAAACCTTCTCATGTAAAGCTGGTCCCCTCATCCCTGTCCACACCAGGATAACCAGGGTTCTCATATAAAGTGTCAGTACTGGGCCACTGGGAAACTGCAAGCCAATCAAATTGTAAATTTTTGTCACATATTTTGTGTGGGCGTTAACAATTTCAGGCCGAAGGCCGCTTGACACTTAAAGCCCCATACACACTTACAAATGGACTGAGTCTTCTCTTCAGTTAACGGCTAGGTCTGTTCCTACGTGCCCCAACAATGGACTCCGTAGTATTTTGAGAAAGTAATACTGTACTCAAGTTCACCAGCTTGTCTCACATCTTCACTTTACACCACCTTTATAATATATACTCTGCCCTCATGCAAGAAGGGAAGCCACAGTACTTTATTCAGCAAGGCCCCTGCATTACGTGAACCCAGGCTCGGTTCCTAGGCAGGCCTTGCACCGCAATGGGCTCTAAGATGGAGACCCAGTCACTAAGTGGAGAACGGGAAGTACCACCTGTTCCCTCTTTACCAGTGGCTTCCACTGCCAGCTGGCTACTACTATTTCTTCTGTTTCTCATTACACACACACACAGTTGCTGATACCCTCAATGGTTAGGAAAAAATATGGGAAAGCACTTCCAGAAAAAAGTAGGTATAGAGCAACCCCAAATGGTATGTGGATTCCACATATCGTCTGGGGTCGCGCTATACCTACCTTTTTTTCTGGGGGTGTTTTCCCCTTGTTCTTTACTAATTAATCATTTGGTATGCTGAGCCATGCCCAAATGGTGGAATGACGAATGACTAGATGTCCTCTCAGCCCTATGATGCTAACTCTTCTCTAATGTTCAACCCTCAATGGTTAACTTGGTGGCACGTGTTACTGCATGAATACTCTTCTTAACCCAGAGGGATAGTTCTTCTGAATAGGGATGAGCTTGGTGTTCGAGTCGAACATACGTTCGACTCGAACATCGGCTGTTCGATCGTTCGACGAAGATCGAACTATTTGGGCCGTTCGCGCCAAATTCGAGTGACGCGAATGGCCCACAATACACTGCGCCATCGCAGTGCAATCCCGGCGCTGTGATTGGCCAAGCATGCACTGTGACCCCGCATGCTTGGCCAATCACAGCGCCGGCAGCTAGGAGAGCCATAATTGGCCACAGGCAGGTTGCCTGTGGCCAATTATAGCTCAGGGGGTTTAGCACACGCCCCACACTATAAAAGGCCGCCAGCGCAGCGGCCTTGTGTAGTGTGTTCCGGCGCAGGGAAAGAGAAGGATAGGCAGGGACAGTGTCATTGTGCTATTCTTTGTGCTATTCTTGTGTGTAGGGAGAGAGAAGGATAGGCAGGGAGAGTGTCAGTGTCATATTCTTTGCTAAACCTTGTGTGCAGGGAGAGAGAAGGATAGGCAGGGGACAGTGTCAGTGTCATATTCTTTGCTAAACCTTGTGTGCAGGGAGAGAGAAAGATAGGCAGGGAGAGCGTCAGTGTCATATTCCTTGATAAACCTTGTGTGCAGGGAGAGAGAAGGATAGGCAGGGGACAGTGTCAGTGTCATTGTTGCTAAGCCTCCTGCACAGTATACACCTGAAGCTAGCCCTCAATGCTGGAGCTTTTTTTTTTTTTTTTGTGTTACACTAACAGGCATTTGCAGCACTTACAGCGGGCGGAGTGTGCTTCCTGCAAAATAAACACCTGAAGCTAGCCCTTATTGCTGTTTTTTCCTGTTGTGTAACACAGGCAGTCATCTGCAGCACTTACAGCGGGCGTAGTGTGCTTCCTGCAAAATATACACCTGAAGCTAGCCCGTATTGCTGTGTTTTCCTGGTGTGTTACACTAACAGGCATTTGCAGCACTTACAGCGGGCGGAGTGTGCCTCCTGCACATTATACACCTGAAGCTAGCCCGTATTGCTGTGTTTTCCTGGTGTGTTACACTAACAGGCATTTGCAGCACTTACAGCGGGCGGAGTGTGCTTCCTGCTAAATATACACCTGAAGCTAGCCCGTATTGCTGTGTTTTCCTGGTGTGTTACACTAACAAGCATTTGCAGCACTTACAGCGGGCGGAGTGTGCTTCCTGCTAAATATACACCTGAAGCTAGCCCGTATTGCTGTGTTTTCCTGGTGTGTTACACTAACAGGCATTTGCAGCACTTACAGCGGGCGGAGTGTACCTCCTGCACATTATACACCTGAAGCTAGCCCGTATTGCTGTGGTTTCCTGGTGTGTTACACTAACAGGCATTTGCAGCACTTACAGCAGGCGGAGTGTGCTTCCTGCTAAATATACACCTGAAGCTAGCCCGTATTGCTGTGTTTTCCTGGTGTGTTACACTAACAGGCATTTGCAGCACTTACAGCGGGCGGAGTGTGCCTCCTGCACATTATACACCTGAAGCTAGCCCTTATTGCTGGAGCTTTTTTTCTTTTGTGTTACACTAACAGGCATTTGCAGCACTTACAGCGGGCGGAGTGTGCTTCCTGCAAAATAAACACCTAAAGCTAGCCCTTATTGCTGTTTTTTCCTGTTGTGTAACACAGGCAGTCATCTGCAGCACTTACAACGGGCGTAGTGTGCTTCCTGCAAAATATACACCTGAAGCTAGCCCGTATTGCTGTGTTTTCCTGGTGTGTTACACTAACAGGCATTTGCAGCACTTACAGCAGGTGGAGTGTACCTCCTGCACATTATACACCTGAAGCTAGCCCGTATTGCTGTTTTTTCCTGGTGTGTAACACTAACAGGCATTTGCAGCACTTACAGCGGGCGGAGTGTGCTTCCTGCTAAATATACACCTGAAGCTAGCCCGTATTGCTGTGTTTTCCTGGTGTGTTACACTAACAGGCATTTGCAGCACTTACAGCGGGCGGAGTGTGCCTCCTGCACATTATACACCTGAAGCTAGCCCTTATTGCTGGAGCTTTTTTTCTTTTGTGTTACACTAACAGGCATTTGCAGCACTTACAGCGGGTGTAGTGTGCTTCCTGCAAAATATACACCTGAAGCTACCCCTTATTGCTGGTTTTCCCATCTGCCTGCAGGCCATTAGAATGTCTGGAAGGCAAACAAGGAGAGGCAGACAGTCAGGAGCCAATAAAAGAGGGCAAGCAGGCTCTGTGTCTAGAGACAACAGTGCTGGTCGTGGACGCGGTGCATCGTCATCAGCACGTGGCCATGGGACACGCTTGTCCTTATTTTCGGCAGCTGGATGTGTTGAGCCGCATCATGCCGAAGACTGGTAGAGTGGATGACCAAGCCCTCCTCATCCTCCTCATCCTCTCTCACCCAGGCTCAGGGTACTGGCAAAGCAGCTGCCAAAGCGTCCTCTTCCCTGGTATCAATGTCATCATCAGTCACTCCTTCCCTAGACCCACCATGTCCTCCTGAGGAGTCCCCCGAACTGTTTGAGCACAGTGTTGGGTACATGCTCCAGGAGGATGCCCAGCATTTCAAAGGGTCTGATGATGATACCCAGCTAGAGGAGGAAGGCAGTAGCGTGAGAGCAGAGAGAGGGGATGCTCAAGAAGGACACCAATCTGGCAGTCATGTTCCAGCAGCTGCAGCATACTGCCAGATTGGCTCCAGTGATGAGGAGGGAGGGGATGATGAGGTCACTGACTCCACGTGGGTGCCTAATAGGAGAGAGGAGGAGGATGAGGAGGAGGCACATCTCCAATGAGGCAAGATTCCCTCGGAGGGCCAGCGTAAGGGCAGCACACCGACTGAATCACACCGCAGAGCTCCGCCTGTGCAGGGCGCTGCCTCTGCCCGTTATTCAAAAAGTTCTTTGGTGTGGGCCTTTTTTGAGTCGAGTGCATCTGATCGCACAGCTGCTGTTTGCAACATATGTCTCAAGCATATATCGCGTGGCCAAAACATTAGCCGCTTGGGCACCACATGCTTGACCAGACATATGTTGACCTGCCATGCAGCTCGTTGGCAAGTCTACCTTAAAGACCCACACCAAAGAACAAAGCGGACCTCTCCTTGCACCGCATCAGCTGGGATCTCCAACCCCACTATACTTTCAGTCCTCTCTGAAACCTGCACTGAGAGGAATGAAGGTGTAGAATTAGGTGTGTCACAGCCAAGTACTTGTGGGCACTCTGCTAGCAGTACACCGACGTCCGATCCTAGCAGGCAAATTTCCCTGCCCCAGCTGCTGGACCGTCGAAAGAAGTTCACTCCCAGCCATCCACATGCCCAGCGGTTGAATGCTAGCGTGGCTAAATTGCTAGCGCTTCAACTGCTGCCTTTTCAGTTGGTAGACTCGGCCCCCTTCCGTGAGTTTGTGCAATGTGCGGTTCCTCAGTGGCAGGTTCCCAAACGCCACTTTTTCTCACGGAAGGCGATTCCGGCTCTCTACCGGCATGTGGAAGGCAATGTCTTGGCCTCGCTGGACAGGGCGGTCAGCGGTAAGGTGCATATTACCGCTGACTCATGGTCCAGCAGGCATGGACAGGGACGTTACCTTTCTTTCACGGCCCATTGGGTCACTCTTTTGGCAGCTGGGAAGGATGCAGGACAAGGTGCAGTAGTGTTGGAGGTTGTTCCGCCGCCACGCCTCCAAAATGCTACTACTGGTTGTGACACACCTCTCTCCTCCACCCCCTCCTCTTCTTCTTCCTCCATGGCCTCTTCCTGTGCTTTGTCCTCGGAACCAGCGGTGCTCCGTAGGCGTTCAAGGGGCTACGCAAGTACGCAGGCAAAAAGATGCCATGCCGTGCTTGCGCTGGTGTGTTTGGGGGAAAGGAGCCACACTGGGGCAGAGGTTCTGTCTGTTCTGCAGGGGCAGGCCGAGAGGTGGTTGACGCCACGCCAGCTTAAGCCAGGAATGGTGGTTTGCGACAATGACTCAGACATGACTATGGACGCACAAATAGGATCAGTAGTCATCGGATCTCACCACCTTCTCCGCCTGCTACGAAGACTTATCCCTTTCATCCCAGAAAAAGACAGAGCAGTAGTAGTCGGAACCATCATCAATTCCCGGCTTGACTACGCTAACTCCCTTTATCTAGGACTTCCCAAATACCAGATTGCACGTCTACAAGTCATCCAAAACACAGCGGCCAGACTGGTAACAGGGAAAAAACCCTGGGAATCAATCACACCATCCCTGAGAAGCCTCCACTGGCTATCCGTAAAGGATCGGGTCACATTCAAGACCCTCTGCCTCACCCACAAATGTGCACAAGGAAAGGCACCACAATATCTATGCGAAAAAATAAAACACTACACCACTACTCGTGACCTTCGATCAACCAACCAAAACCTCCTCCATATCCCCAAGACTCGCTACAAAGCCAAGGGAGAATGAAGGTTTGCTGTCCAAGGACCAAGACTATGGAATGCGCTACCCATGAACATCCGCATGGAAGAAAACCATCGAGCCTTCCGGAAAAAACTAAAGACCCATCTCTTCTAAGGATCTCAACGACACTGGATGCCAAGCGCCTTGAGGCGATTTAGTTCGCAATTGTAGCGCTATACAAGTTTTCACTCACTCACTCACTCACTCCTCTCCACCCTCCGACAGGGACAACTGACCCATGTGCCCTGTGTGGTTCACGTCCTTAACCTGGTGGTGCAGCGGTTCTTGGGCAGGTACCCGGGCTTACAGGATGTCCTGAGGCAGGCCAGGAAAGTCTGTGTGCATTTCCGCAGAACTTATAATGCCAGTGCTCGCCTGGCTGAGCTGCAAAAGGAGTTGAACCTGCCCAAGAACCGCCTTATATGTGACATGCCCACCAGGTGGAACTCAACGTTGGCCATGCTGCAGTGGCTGCACACGCAACAGAGGGCCATCAATGAGTACCTGTGCGACTACGGCACCAGGACAGGGTCAGGGGAGCTCGGGTTTTTTTCACCACGCCAGTGGGGTATGATCAGGGATGCATGCACTGTCCTGGCACCATTTGAGGAGGCCACGAGGATGGTGAGCAGTGACAGTGCATGCATCAGTGACACTGTACCTCTTGTCCACCTGTTGGAACATACGCTGCGTGGAATAATGGACAGGGCACTTGAAGCAGAACAGAGGAAGGAAGAGGAGGACTTCCTTGCCTCTCAAGGCCCCCTTTACCCAGACAGTGTTCCTTCTGTCCCACCCATCGCACAGGAAGAGGAGGAGGAGGAGGAGGAGGATTGTGTCAGCATGGAGGTGGAGCCTGGCACTCAGCATCATCAGCAGCAGTCTTTTAGGGATGATTTACAGTCCCAAGAAACCCGTGGACTTGTACGTGGCTGGGAGGAGGTGGCTGCGGATCATGTCGTCCTTAGTGACCCAGAGGACTCCGGACCAAATGCCTCAGCTAACCTACGCTGCATGGCCTCCCCGATCCTGCAAAGTCTGCGGAAGGATCCTTGTATTCTTCGGATCAAGGAGAGGGACCATTACTGGCTGGCCACTCTCCTTGATCCACGGTACAAGGGTAAGGTTGCGGACCTTATCTTACCGTCGCAGAGGGAGCAGAGGATGAGACAACTCTGGGAGGCCTTGCAGAAAGGTCTGTGCAACGCGTTCCCAGAGACTGGGAGGTTACAAACTCCTGGTCCTGGACAACGAGTTGCTGAGGCTTCGGTCAGTCAAAGAAGGAGCGGTGGGGAAGGTGGCTGTCTGACCGATGCGTTCAGACAATTCTTTAGTCCGCAGCCCCAAGGTATGATCGGTTCGAGCAACCATCGCCAGCGTCTGATATACATGGTGCAGGAATACCTAGGGGCAAGGTCAGACTTGGACACCTTCCCCACCGAAAATCCTCTGGCTTACTGGGTCTTGAGGATGGATCACTGGCCAGAGCATGCACACTATGCAATTGAGCTACTGGCCTGTCCTGCATCCAACGTTCTTTCAGAACGCACATTCAGTGCTGCTGGAGGATTTGTCACGGATCACAGGGTGCGCCTGTCCACCGACTCTGTTGATCGACTGACCTTCATAAAGATGAACCAGTCTTGGATCACCACCAGCTACCAAACACCTGAAGCTGATATAACAGACTAATTTATTTTCAAATGTCACATCCCTTCAAGACTGATGCTGATGCTGAGTGACTGTCCTGTTATGTTGACTGACTATCCTCCTCCTCCTCAATGATCCGATTGATGATGATAGCTTGGAAGAACATTTTTGTTTCTGGGTGCCGCCACCAGTGGCTAAGGCCCAATTTTTCAGCCCCTGTTTAACAGGGGCATGTAATTACAATTTTTTATGCAATGCTTTGCAGCAGGGCTCATTCCTGCACTCCAACTAGAGTATCTGAGAGAGGTTGCAGTGTCGTGGCACCAGCACCAGTGGCTAAGGCCCAATTTTTCAGCCCCTGTTTAACAGGGGCATGTAATTACAATTTTTATGCAATGCTTTGCAGCAGGGCTCATTCCTGCACTCCAACTAGAGTATCTGGGAGAGGTTGCAGTGTCGCGCCACCAGCACCAGTGCCTAAGGCCCAATTTTTCAGCCCCTGTTTAACAGGGGCATGTAATTACAATTTTTTATGCAATGCTTTGCAGCAGGGCTCATTCCTGCACTCCAACTAGAGTATCTGGGAGAGGTTGCAGTGTCGTGACACCAGCACCAGTGCCTAAGGCCCAATTTTTCTGCCCCTGTTTAACAGGGGCATGTAATTACAATTCTTGATCTAATAATTTACAGCAGGGCCCATTCCTGCACCCACCAAGAGTAACTGTGAGGCCTTACAGTGTTGTGTCAACACCACCACCACCACCACCAAAGGCCACATTTTTCAGCCCCTGTTCAACAGGGGCATGCAATTACAATTCTGCAATGATGGGGTAGCTATGCCATTTTTCTCAAAGATTTTCATCCATATTACCGGGACCAGACATTACATTAAAGCCGCAAGCAGTTTAAATGCTTTTTTTTTCCTTTAGAAATGTCATTTTGTGCAGGGACAGTTCTAAACACGGGAAACACGTGGCACTTCACAGGCATACTTTAGACACCCCCCAGGTACGATATTTAAAGGAATATTTGACTTTTTTTTTTTTTCACTTTATGCATCATTAAAATGACTGCTCCCGAAAAACGTCCGTTTTTAAAACTTCTTTTTGCATTGATACATGTCCCCTGGTGCAGAACCCGGGTTCCCAAACCCTTTTTAGGACAATAACATGCATATTAGTCGTTATAATTAGCACTTTAGATTTCGAACGTTCGCATCCATTGTATTTAATAGGGTTCTAACGTTCGTGCGAACTTTCGGTCCGTTCGCGGGTTCTGGTGCGAACCGAACCCGGGGGTGTTCGGCTCATCCCTACTTCTGAATACACTATGAATATACTCAGTAATAATACACTTAGTTCAATGCATAATAATTGCTGACCAGGTAACTCATCTTTTTTCATAAACAAAAAAGGTTGCGCAAATAGCACATGTGACTATTCAAAAATCAACACATGAATGAGTGAATATATTAAATACGTGTCACTGGGGAAAAATTAATAATAGAAAGTATAGTGATCAACAGAAATGGTGATCAAAGATATGTTACAGGAGTCATTCTCGCGTTGTACACCAAAGGGATCAGCTACCAATTTCCACTTTCCAGTCGGCACACACACCTGCTTGTCTGCACACACACCTGCTCGTGTCTCTCCCTGGATCGCTGGATTGTTTTCAGGGTATGTGGTTCAGGAATCTTACTCCACCCTGTTACTCGGCCACTTCCTTGGAATGCTTTAGCCAGACTTGATAAACCAATAAACAGTTTGTCAACTCGAAAGTTCCATTTGAAAAAAAGAGAGAGGAGAACTCATGTGCGGTAAATCCTTGGTATTTATTTCAAAAGCAAAAAAAAATCCCAAGCACTTAAAAAAAGGACCGTATAAAAAAACACTCAGCTGCAAATATATCAAATTGACTGCTGGTGCATAGTGACGTCTCAGACTTCTCTCCTACCGACGCGTTTCCCTGTAAAAAGCATTGACTGGGAATGGAGACTCATCTTTTTGCTCAAAAATATATTTACGGTTTCACACTCACTTAAAGCGGAGTTACACTCAAAAGCGGAACTTCCACTTATCCATCTCCCCCCTCTCCAGTGCCACATTTGGCACCTTTCAGGGGGGAGGGGGGATGGGTACCTGTTTTTGACAGGTACTGTTCCCCACTTCCGGGAGACGGGGCTGCAGGTCAGTCTTTTGGAAGTTCAGCCCCCTCCTCCTTCCTCCGCCGCCAGGCCAATTAGAAAGCGCAGCGCTCTTTGTGCATGCGCAGTGGGGAACCGGCTGTTCACTACCGGGTTCCCTTACCAGGAATAGCGGTGGCTGCACTCGACAGCCCATTCGAAGATTGGCTGGGGTGCCAACATCGAGGGCTCCCTGGACAGGTAGGTGTCCATATATTAAGTGTCAGCAGCTGAAGTGGAACTTCACCGAAAAGTAGAAGTTGTGCTTTAAGTCCTCCTCTCCCCCTCCTCTAACACATGACATTTTTTATTATTTTTTGGATAGTGGCAGGTAACTAGTTTTGACAGGTATCCAGTCCCACTTCCGCTCTCTTCACCTGCAGCTTTCTGGGACACGTCACAGGTCCCAGAAGGCTGCGGGACCATTCACAAAGCGCAGCGTGGCTTGCACATGCGCAGTAGGAAGCCAGCTGTAAAGCCGCAAGCTGTCACAGTCAGCTTCCCACACTAAGGATGCCGGTGCCGGGGACCCAGAGACTAGTGAAGAACTAGCCCGGCTGAGGACACCGCTGGATCCTTACTGCTGGTAAGTGTTATTTTATTAAAAGCCAGCAGCTACAGGGTTTGTTCATTTGTTTTTGTTTTTTTCTAGAGTGAAGAACCGCTTTAACATGTGTGGTAGCTTACATTACATAACAGAAAATCTTTCACACATCAACTTCAATTGTTATTTTACAGTTGGCTGTTCTTTGCCCCAATTTTGTGGTGCTGCTTCTACCTTGTTTTAAAGAAAAGGGGTGGATTTACTAAAGTCTTCCATCATCCAATTATGCGTACACAAAATACATTTTTTTTTTATTTTATTTGCATGTGATGAGTATGCATGGGTATTTTTGAAGCTTCACCACCTTGCAAAGTGCCCAGTCTATTTGCCTTTATTAAGTCCACCTCCATGTCACTTTCCGAATGTCAGTCCTTATACGTGGAACCCAAGATTGGGCCCCACTAAAGGGTGATTCTCCAATGATGCAGAACAGATCACATCTTGATACAGGTCCTCTCACAAACACTCTCATGCCTGGACTCCCTCTAGACTGCCTTCGCTGGTCTATACGTCCTCACACAGGGGAAGTGACCTTTATACAGGGGAAGAAATTAATAAGCAGCAAATCTTAACCCCTTTGCAGCACCGGACAGAATTTAGCATAACAGATTTAACAAACAAAAAGTAGAACTTTACTTGGGCACCTGCTCACATGCAGCCCGTTATTTGGATTGTGATGACACTGTGTTTTGTTTTTTATCTTTTAGCCCTGGTTCACACGCATGTCAAATCGGCGAAATTTGCCGCAAATTGCGGGCAATGGCACTGTCCTAATCGGTGCGACGCCGCATCTGCGGTGCTGCACCAATTACAAAAAGTAGTTTTTGTACTACTTTTTGCGATTTCAGCCGCGATTTACATTGACATCTGTTTCAGATGTCTTTGAAATTGTGGCTGAAATCGGGACTGCCAGCGGGAGTGAAATCGTGCGAGTTCAGCTTCAAATCGCATGTCAAATCGGCGAAATTTGCCGCAAATTGCGGGCAATTTAGCATAACAGATTTAACAAACAAAAATTAGAACTTTACTTGGGCACCTGCTCACATGCAGCCCGTTATTTGGATTGTGATGACACTGTGTTTTGTTTTTTATCTTTTAGCCCTGGTTCACACGCATGTCAAATCGGCGAAATTTGCCGCAAATTGCGGGCAATGGCACTGTCCTAATCGGTGCGACTCCGCATCTGCGGTGCTGCACCGATTACAAAAAGTAGTTTTTGTACTACTTTTTGCGATTTCAGCCGCGATTTACATTGACATCTGTTTCAGATGTCTTTGAAATCGTGGCTGAAATCGGGACTGCCAGCGGGAGTGAAATCGTGCGAGTTCAGCTTCAAATCGCATGTCAAATCGGCGAAATTTGCCGCAAATTGCGGGCAATTTAGCATAACAGATTTAACAAACAAAAAGTAGAACTTTACTTGGGCACCTGCTCACATGCAGCCCGTTATTTGGATTGTGATGACACTGTGTTTTGTTTTTTATCTTTTAGCCCTGGTTCACACGCATGTCAAATCGGCGAAATTTGCCGCAAATTGCGGGCAATGGCACTGTCCTAATCGGTGCGACGCCGCATCTGCGGTGCTGCACCGATTACAAAAAGTAGTTTCTGTACTACTTTTTACGATTTCAGCCGCGATTTACATTGACATCTGTTTCAGATGTCTTTGAAATCGTGGCTGAAATCGGGACTGCCAGGCGAGAGTGAAATCGTGCGAGTTCAGCTGAACTCGCAGGCTTCACTCCCGCAGCCCCAGTGTGAACGTGGGCATAAGGTCACTTTGCAGTAAAAGCAAGGAAGCATAAACCTCTGTGATATATTATATTTGTAGCGGTACCCCTGTGAGGGCTGCTAGTAGACTCTATACCCCATTGGTTACCTCGACTCTGCAAATCCTCTCTTACCTCTGACATCTTGGGTTCCATCCTGCCACAGCTGTGATAGTAATGGAAACTCACACAGTATCAATGAACAACTCAGATATGTTTACTGGGATGAAATAGACACAAAGAATAGCATAAGTAAACACAGCTTAATTTAAGTGAATAGGCCTCATAGATGCTACGCAAAAAAATACTTGACATAAATCCACTACAAGACCTATGTGGACAGGTAGACAGAGGAACAAATACCCAATACTGTATCACATGTATTCGATTTTTTCCCTCTGTGTCCTCAACACACAGGCTGACAAACTGTAATAAACATATATCAATATAAACCACAATGTAACTTGAATAATATTATATAGGGTGGCTCCCTGTAGTAGTAGTTCAATGCAATAGGCAAAGGAATGTAAGGAAGTTGTGCACAGCAGAGAAGAAATGATAAGTGTTCCTTTAGTTCCAGTTATCTTCAGCTAGCCTGTTGGTTATACTGCATTAAATTTGTAATCCAAGATGGAAGATGATAACAAGGATGAACTAAACTGCACCTTAACTGAAGAGATGATAACATAAGTATGCTCCTCCTTTAACTGTGTTAGACAAATGCTCAGAATACTGACTTTAAAACGCAATGGGGAGGGGAATATTAGCCCCAAGCGCCTGCTGTGTGAGGCCTGGGAATAAGTAGATTCACATCCGTGGAACTACAAGTAACCAGCCAGTCTGTATAAATGTTTCTCAGCAGTACTGTTGAAATAAATAGTAGCTCTGAGGATCACTGGCTCCACCCATTAATTGTCTTAATTGACTGCAGGCAATTATCCAAAAGGGGAATCAGCTGCAATGCATATTGGGTGATCCATGTGTATGCCACTATTTTTTGGGTGGAGCCAGTGATCCTCAGAGCTACTATTTATTTCACAAGTTTCATGTCTGTAATGTGGTTATGACTAAGGCCTTATAGGCTGAAACGCGTCAACCTTTCCTATTTGCGTTTGTCTACTGTGGCTTGTCAATAAATACGTCAATTTTTTAAGAGCAACGACCGGAGTGCGGATCATCTTTTCTTCATAATACACAGACCCCCTGCATAATACACAGACCCCTGCATAATACACGGACCCCCTGAATAATACACAGGCCCCCTGCATAGTACACCGACCCCCTGCATAGTACACAGACCCCCTGCATAATACACAGACCCCCTGCATAATACACAGACCTCCTGCATAGTACACAGACCCCCTGCATAGTACACAGACCCCTGCACAACACACAGCCTCCCTTCATTATAAAGACCCCCCGCCTGCACTCCCAGGAGACCCCCAGTCTCCTGGGACAGCGCTGCCAGCATACTGTAAAGTTGAGAAAACTTTACACTGTCAGCCCCTTCTCATACACTGTTCTTCCTGTGTCACTCTCATTGTAAATCAAAGCTTCTTAATACCTCCATTAACGCCAGAACCGGTCATGTGACTGCTCTCCTCTCTTCCATTGACGGTCAAGTTACCGCTCTCCTCCTCCAATCAAAAGCTACACACGAGGCGTGTTATACCCCGATAAATACGGTACTTACAATTGCAGCAAAATAATACAAGACTTACATAGTATTACAGATATACATGCACATGCTACCTAACCTTCCTAGTGAATGACTATGAACGCAGGGAATGCGCTAAAAGTCCCTTAGTTTGGTTTATAGTGGCTTCATGGTCTTTATAGGCGACCAAGACTCCAGGCTCTACTCTACAAGCTATTAAGGGAAATCTGGTGCTAGCGTCATCCCTAAGTGAAGTTCCTTCTTTGGCCCTCTGACACAGACCTTCCTTTGTTAATATAGAATCCTCTCTGCTTCCCCAGGTCTCCTTCCAGACTGCTTGCTTTTCCAACATCCTTTGTGTTTAGCACATGCATGTCCAAGTCCTTTTTTAACTACAATAGTTAATGACTGGAAGAATTTGCCCGCTCAATGACTGGGCCATTTTTTGCAACATGGCACTGCGTCGCTTTAACTAACAATTGCGCAGGCGTGCAACGCTGTACCCAAACAAAATTGATGTCATTTTTTCCCCACAAATAAAGCTGTCTTTTGGTGGTATTTGATCACCTCTGTGATTTAAATTTTTTGCGGTATAAACAAATAAAGAGTGACATTTTTTTTTACTTTTTGTTATAATATATATCCAAAAAATAAAAAATAAAAATGTATTCATCAGTTTAGGCCGATATGTATTCTTCTACATATGTTTGGTAAAAAAAAAAACGAAATAGGCGTATATTGATTGGTTTGCGCAAAAGTTATCGCGTTTACAAACTATGGGGTCGATTTAGGGACTTTTAAAAATTATTTTTACTAGTAATGGCGGCGATCTGCATTTTTTAGTGGGACTGCGACATTGCAGCGGACAAATCTGACCCCAAATTACACTTTTTGGGGACATTATTACATTGATCAGTGCTATAAAAATGCACTGATCAATGTAAAACTGACACTGACAGGGAAGGGGTTAACACTGGGGGGAAATCAAGGGGTTACCTGTGTTCCCTAGGTGTGTTCTAACTGTAGGGGGGATGGGCTCACTAGGACATGACAGAGATCACTGTTCCCGATCACTGGGAACAGTAGATCTCTGACATGTCCCCTGTCAGAATGGGGATTCGCCTTGTTTACAAAGGCAGATCCCCATTCTGCCTCTGCACTAGGCGTAGCGTGCAGCGGGCGCGATCGTGCGCCACCGGTGGCACGCGCCCGCCCACAAATGTGCCTGCGCGAGCCACCGTACAGCTACGTCAATTCGCACAGGAGAGCCAACCTGTATAGACCATATGACGACGGCGGCTGGTCGGCAAGTGGTTAAAGTGGAGCTCCACCCTAAATAGCTACTTTTGCTATTTGGAACCCTCCCCCCCTCCGGTGTCACAATTGACACCTTTCAGGGGGGAGGGGGGTGAAGATACCTGTCTAAGACAGGTATTTTCACCCACATCCGGGAGTCCTGTCTCCGGGAATCTGCGGGAGTTACGTCACTTCCCGCAGACTTCCCTTGGTGTTCTGGGAGACACTCGGCTCCCAGAACACAGGAGCACCAATCAGAACGGCGCAGCGTGACTCGCGCATGCGCCGTAGGGAACCGGGCATGAAGCCGCAGGGCTTCACTTCCTGGTTCCCTCAGCGAGGATGGCGGAGGGAGCAGCAGAGCGATGAGCGGTCGCTCGTCCTCTGCTGCGGACGTCGCTGGACTCCAGGACAGGTAAGTGTCCAAATATTAAAAGCCAGCAGCTGCTGTAGCTGTAGCTGCTGGCTTTTAATTTTTTTTTTTTCCGGCGGAGCAACCCCTTTAACCTCATCCATTTCCTGCCAACATCAATTCGTGTTTTACTAGTCTCATTGAAACCAGTCAAACAAGTTAATTGGCATTTGAATAGAGGATGCCCATCTTCTAAAAACAATGCATGGTAACTAAAATGTATTATTCCCTACTGTATATGCTTACTATTAAAAAAAATCACTAAAATAGCCATAGCAATAGTCACCCCTGAGGGTAGCCTTTCTCATTTCTTTTTCTGAGTCCTAACAGGTTAATTGTTCCTCTGTTGAAAGAAAGTTTTATCATGACTGGAGTCATTCATTTTATTTTGTGAATAAGTTAGCAGTAAATAGGGAAGGGGCCACATTATTGTATTTACTCTTGTATGGTACTTTCAAACTGTAAGCACTATGCTATAATGTCACATTCAAGGACATTTTATGACAGTGCTACATTTTCCCATTTATACAACTCAAGGACAACTAATGGGTCTATTCATGTTTATATTCGGTGTGCCGACAACTAGCACAACAATTGCTGCTCTCATGTCTGCTCTGTACAACTAGATAAAATTGAGCACTGACATATAACTTCCTGTATAAGAGAATTGAAGGACTATGATATCAATAAACACATTCTTCTACGTCACAAAGTTAGAACAGTATATATCAAAATAAAATGGTTTTGACTCTTCCAGTAATATACATAAATCATGATGCAAGTAAACTGATTTTTTTTGCTGCATTTAATACATAAAAGACATTAAATACAATTGTACCAATGACCTACTCAGTGTTGAGGTTCATTTATATTTTTTTTATGTACATCTAAAGCATTCCTCAGATTTTCTTGTCAGGCAGTGTACCTTTTTGCACTAAAATAATAAACATAAGGTTATTATATCCACTTGCCGACCGCTCACGGCATATATACGTCGGCAGAATGGCTCGTACAGGCACAATCACGTACCTGTACGTGGCCCTTTAACTGCCGACGTCGGGGTCGCGCGCCGCCAGCGGCGCGCTCGCGACCCCCCTGCCTTCCCCGTGAGTGGGACCGCGGGTCCCGCGGACTCGATCGCCACAGGGATCCCTGCGATCGTCTCACGGAGGCTGGGAGCGGGGAGATGTGTGTGTAAACACAGCATCTCCCCGCTCCTCTACTGACACTGTCAGCGATCTCCGCTCTGTGTAATCAGTGCAAGACACATGAAGACACATGAAGACACATGTGCAAGACACATGAAAGCGCGCATGGAGTTTGCTAAAAAACACCTGAAGGATGTTGAGAAATAAGATTCTCTGGTCTGATGAGAACAAGATAGAACTTTTTGGCCTTAATTCTAAGCGGTATGTGTGGAGAAAACCAGGCACTGCTCATCACCTGTCCAATACAGTCCCAACAGTAGTGATGAGCCGAACACCCCCGGGTTCGGTTCGCACCAGAACCCGCGAACGGACCGAAAGTTCGCGCGAACATTAGAACCCTATTAAATACAATGGATGCGAACGTTCGGATTCTAAAGTGCTAATTATAACGACTATTATCCATGTTATTGTCCGAAACAGAGTTTGGGAACCCGGGTTCTGCACCAAGGGACATGTATCAATGCAAAAAGAAGTTTTAAAAACGGACGTTTTCCGGGAGCAGTCATTTTAATGATGCATAAAGTGAAAAAAAAAAAGTAAAATATTCCTTTAAATATTGTACCTGGGGGGTGTCTAAAGTATGCCTGTGAAGTGCCACGTGTTTCCCGTGTTTAGAACTGTCCCTGCACAAAATAACATTTCTAAAGGAAAAAAAGCCATTTAAAACTGCTTGCGGCTTTAATGCAATGTCTGGTCCCGGTAATATGGATGAAAATCTTTAGGAAAAATGGCATAGCTACCCCATCAAGCCCCCCCCCCCCCCCTACCCCAGCCCATTACCAGCCCCTTTGGGTCTTGTATGGATATTAAGGGGAACCCCGCACACAAAATAAAAAAGCCCCTATATACTCTGAACAGCCGTATACAGGCGGTGCATACAAGACAGGGACTGTAGGTTTGTTCTTATGTAGAATCTGTTTGTAATTTTGAACAGTTGCATTGTTTAAGTGTAGCTCCATGCCAAATTCCTTTTTTTTAGCTTTTTGGAAAACATAGGGAACGGTTATCACCCCTGTCACATTTTTTTTGCTGTCTGTGCCCCTGTTCAGAATATTTCACCTCACTTTGCATCCCAATGACAACTGTTTTTGAAATGTGGTGTTTGTATTGAAACAAGGATTGGTGATAAAGCATCAGTAGAGAGGAGACACCTTTCTCCCATATTAATTCTTACAGGAGAGAATTTTCCTTCCAAGGGGTAGATTTCCTCTCACTTCCTGTTGTCTTCTTCCGTTTGCAAGTAGTAGTAGTTTGTAAGTTGGATGTTTGAAAGTAGGGACCTTCCGTATATACTCTGCAGAAATTGGCCCCTTAGGTGTTGGTGTTGGCACAACACTGAAAGCACTCACAGTTATTCTTGGTGGGTGCTGGAACGCCCTGCTGTCAAGTATAATATCAGGAATTGTAATAACATATAATTGTTGATCAGTGGTAGTAAAAATTGGGCCTTTGATGGTGGTGCTAGTGCCACAACACTGTAAGGCCTGACAATTACTCTTGGTGGGCGCAGCAATGGTCCCTGCTGTGAATTATTAGCTCAATAATTATAATTGCATGCCCCTGTTGAACAGGGGCTGAAAAACTGGGCCTTTGGTGGTGGTGGTGGTGGTGATGGTGTTGCTGGTGGCACAACACTGTAAGGCCTGACAGTTACTCTTGGTGGGCGCAGCAATGGGCCCTGCTGTGAATTATTAGATCAATAATTATAATTGCATGCCCCTGTTGAACAGGGGCTGAAAAATTGGGCCTTAGGCACTGGTGGCACAACACTGCAACCCCTCACAGATACTGTACTTGGAGCACAGCAATGAGGCCTGTTGCAAAGTATTGCATCAAAAATTTTAATTACACGCCCCTGTTAAACAGGGGCTGAAAAATTGGGCCTTAGCCACTGGTGGCGTCACCCATAAACCAAAATGATCTTCCAAGCTATCATCGTTAATCGTATCATTGAGGAGGAGGAGGAGGATAGCCAGACAACATAACAGCACAGGCACTCAGCATCAGCATCAGTCTTGAAGGGATGTGACATTTTAAAATCAATTAGTCTGTTATATCAGCATCTGGTGTGTGGTAGCTGGTGGTGATCCAAGACTGGTTCATCTTGATGAAAGTCAGTCGATCAACCGAGTCGGTGGACAGGCGCACCCTGTGATCCGTGACAAATCCTCCAGCAGCACTGAATGTGCGTTCTGAAAGAACGCTGGATGCAGGACAGGCCAGTAGCTCAATTGCATACTGTGCAAGCTCTGGCCAGTGATCCATCCTCAAGACCCAGTAAGCCAGAGGATTTTCGGTGGGGAAGGTGTCCAAGTCTGACCTTGCCCCTAGGTATTCCTGCACCATGTATATCAGACGCTGGCGATGGTTGCTGGAACCGATCATACTTTGGGGCTGCGGACTAAAGAATTGTCTGAACGCATCGGTCAGACGGCCACCTTCCCCACCGCTCCTTCTTTGACTGCCCGAAGCCTCAGCAACTCGTTGTCCAGGACCAGGAGTTTGTAACCTCCCAGTCTCTGGGAACGCGTTGCACAGACCTTTCTGCAAGGCCTCCCGGAGTTGTCTCATCCTCTGCTCCCTCTGCGATGGTACGATAAGGTCCGCAACCTTACCCTTGTACCGTGGATCAAGGAGAGTGGCCAGCCAGTAATGGTCCCTCTCCTTGATCCGAAGAATACGAGGATCCTTCCGCAGACTTTGCAGGATCAGGGAGGCCATGCAGCGTAGGTTAGCTGAGGCATTCAGTCCGGAGTCCTCTGGGTCACTAAGGACGACATGATCCGCAGCCACCTCCTCCCAGCCACGTACAAGTCCACTGGTTTCTTGGGACTGTAAATCATCCCTAAAAGACTGCTGCTGATGATGCTGAGTGCCAGCCTCCACCTCCATGCTGACACAATCCTCCTCCTCCTCCTCCTCCTCCTCCTCTTCCTGTGCGATGGGTGGGACAGAAGGAACACTGTCTGGGTAAAGGGGGCCTTGAGAGGCAAGGAAGTCCTCCTCTTCCTGCCTCTGTTCTGCCTCAAGTGCCCTGTCCATTATTCCACGCAGCGTGTGCTCCAACAGGTGGACAAGAGGTACAGTGTCACTGATGCATGCACTGTCACTGTTCACCATCCTCGTGGCCTCCTCAAATGGTGCCAGGACAGTGCATGCATCCCTGATCATGCCCCACTGGCGTGGTGAAAAAAACCCGAGCTCCCCTGACCCTGTCCTGGTGCCGTAGTCGCACAGGTACTCATTGATGGCCCTCTGCTGCGTGTGCAGCCGCTGCAGCATGGCCAACGTTGAGTTCCACCTGGTGGGCATGTCACATATAAGGCGGTTCTTGGGCAGGTTCAACTCCTTTTGAAGCTCAGCCAGGCGAGCACTGGCATTATAAGATCTGCGGAAATGCACACAGACTTTCCTGGCCTGCCTCAGGACATCCTGTAAGCCCGGGTACCTGCCCAAGAACCGCTGCACCACCAGGTTAAGGACGTGAGCCATACAGGGCACATGGGTCAGTTGTCCCTGTCGGAGGGCAGAGAGGAGGTTGGTGCCATTGTCGCAAACCACCATTCCTGGCTTAAGCTGGCGTGGCGTCAACCACCTCTCGGCCTGCCCCTGCAGAGCAGACAGGACCTCTGCCCCAGTGTGGCTCCTGTCCCCCAAACACACCAGCGCAAGCACGGCATGGCATCTTTTTGCCTGCGTACTTGCGTAGCCCCTTGAACGCCTACGGAGCACCGCTGGTTCCGAGGACAAACCACAGAAAGAGGCCATGGAGGAAGAAGAAGAGGAGGGGGTGGAGGAGAGAGGTGTGTCACAACCAGTAGTAGCATTTTGGAGGCGTGGGGGTGGAACAACCTCCAACACTACTGCACCTTGTCCTGCATCCTTCCCAGCTGCCAAAAGAGTGACCCAATGGGCCGTGAAAGAAAGGTAACGTCCCTGTCCATGCCTGCTGGACCATGAGTCAGCGGTAATATGCACCTTACCGCTGACCGCCCTGTCCAGCGAGGCCAAGACATTGCCTTCCACATGCCTGTAGAGAGCCGGAATAGCCTTCCGTGCGAAAAAGTGTCGTTTGGGAACCTGCCACTGAGGAACCGCACATTGCACAAACTCACGGAAGGGGGCCGAGTCTACCAACTGAAAAGGCAGCAGTTGAAGCGCTAGCAATTTAGCCAAGCTAGCATTCAACCGCTGGGCATGTGGATGGCTGGGAGTGAACTTCTTTCGACGGTCCAGCAGCTGGGGCAGGGAAATTTGCCTGCTAGAATCGGACGTTGGTGTACTGCTAGCAGAGTGCCCGCAAGTACTTGCCTGTGACACACCTAATTCTACACCTTCATTCCTCTCAGAGCAGGTTTCAGAGAGGAGTGAAGGTATAGTGGGGTTGGAGATCCCAGCTGATGCGGTGCAAGAAGAGGTCAGCTTTGTTCTTTGGTGTGGGTCTTTAAGGTAGGCTTGCCAACGAGCTGCATGGCAGGTCAACATATGTCTGATCAAGCATGTGGTGCCCAAGCGGCTGATGTTTTGGCCACGCGATATACGCTTGAGACATATGTTGCAAACAGCAGCTGTGCGATCTGATGCACTCGCCTCAAAAAAGGCCCACACCAAAGAACTTTTTGAATGACGGACAGAGGCAGCGCCCTGCACAGGCGGAGCTCTGCGGTGTGATTCCGTCGGTGTGCTGCCCATACGCTGGCCACTCAAGGGCATCCTGCCTCGTTGGAGATGTGCCTCCTCCTCATCCTCCTCCTCCTCCTCTCTCCTATTAGGCACCCACGTGGAGTCAGTGACCTCATCATCCCCTCCCTCCTCATCACTGGAGCCAATCTAGCAGTATGCTGCAGCTGCTGGAACATGACTGCCAGATTGGTGTCCTTCTTGAGCATCCCCTCTCTCTGCTCTCACGCTGCTGCCTTCCTCTAGCTGGGTATCATCATCAGATCCTTCCAAACGCTGGGCATCCTCCTGGAGCATGTACCCAACACTGTGCTCAAACAGTTCGGGGGACTCCTCAGGAGGAGGGCATGGTGGGTCTAGGGAAGGATTGACTAATGAAGATAATGATACCAGAGAAGAGGACGCTTTGGCAGCTGCTTTGCCACTACCCTGAGCCTGGGTGAGAGAGGATGAGGAGGATGAGGTGGGCTTGGTCATCCACTCTACCAAGTCTTCGGCATGATGTGGCTCAACATGTCCAGCTGCCGAAAACAAGGACAAGCGTGTCCCATGGCCATGTGCTGATGACAATGCACCGCGTACACGACCAGCACTGTTGCCCCCAGACACAGAGCCTGCTTGCCCTCTTTTTTTGCCTCCTGACTGTCTGCCTCTCCTTGGTTGCCTTCCAGACATTTTAATGGATGGCCTGCAGGGAGATGGGAAAAACAGCAATAAGGGCTACCTTCAGGTGTATATTGTGCAGGAGGCTTAGCAACAATGACACTGACACTGTCCCCTGCCTATCCTTCTCTGTCCCTAAACACAAGGATTGAAAATATGGTTCAGCAAAAAAGTTTTAGAACAGAATAGCACACTGACACTTTCCCTCACTGTCCTACTCTGTCCCTCCCTACAAACAAGATTTAGCACAGAATAGCACACTGATAATTTCTACGAGTGTCCTTCTCTGTCCCTCAACTCAAGGATTGAAAATATGGAACAGCAAAATTGATTTAGAACAGAATAGCACACTGTCAGTTTCACTCACTGTAGCTCTCTGTCCCTCAACTCAAGGATTGAAAATATGGTTCAGCAAAATAGTTTTAGAACACAATAGCACACTGACACTTTCCCTCACTGTAGCTCTCTGTCCCTCAACTCAAGGATTGAAAATATGGTTCAGCAAAATAGTTTTAGAACAGAATAGCACACTGTCAGTTTCCCTCACTGTACCTCTCTGTCCCTCAACTCAAGGATTGAAAATATGGAACAGCAAAATTGATTTAGAACAGAATAGCACACTGTCAGTTTCACTCACTGTACCTCTCTGTCCTCCAACTCAAGGATTGAAAATATGGTTCAGCAAAATAGTTTTAGAACACAATAGCACACTGACACTTTCCCTCACTGTAGCTCTCTGTCCCTCAACTCAAGGATTGAAAATATGGAACAGCAAAATTGATTTAGAACAGAATAGCACACTGTCAGTTTCACTCACTGTAGCTCTCTGTCCCTCAACTCAAGGATTGAAAATATGGAACAGCAAAATTGATTTAGAACAGAATAGCACACTGTCAGTTTCACTCACTGTACCTCTCTGTCCCTCAACTCAAGGATTGAAAATATGGTTCAGCAAAATAGTTTTAGAACACAATAGCACACTGACACTTTCCCTCACTGTAGCTCTCTGTCCCTCAACTCAAGGATTGAAAATATGGTTCAGCAAAATAGTTTTAGAACAGAATAGCACACTGTCAGTTTCCCTCACTGTACCTCTCTGTCCCTCAACTCAAGGATTGAAAATATGGAACAGCAAAATTGATTTAGAACAGAATAGCACACTGTCAGTTTCACTCACTGTACCTCTCTGTCCCTCAACTCAAGGATTGAAAATATGGTTCAGCAAAATAGTTTTAGAACACAATAGCACACTGACACTTTCCCTCACTGTAGCTCTCTGTCCCTCAACTCAAGGATTGAAAATATGGAACAGCAAAATTGATTTAGAACAGAATAGCACACTGTCAGTTTCACTCACTGTAGCTCTCTGTCCCTCAACTCAAGGATTGAAAATATGGTTCAGCAAAATAGTTTTAGAACACAATAGCACACTGACACTTTCCCTCACTGTAGCTCTCTGTCCCTCAACTCAAGGATTGAAAATATGGTTCAGCAAAATAGTTTTAGAACACAATAGCACACTGACACTTTCCCTCACTGTAGCTCTCTGTCCCTCAACTCAAGGATTGAAAATATGGTTCAGCAAAATAGTTTTAGAACAGAATAGCACACTGTCAGTTTCCCTCACTGTACCTCTCTGTCCCTACAAACAAGGATTAGCACAGAATAGCACACTGACACTTTCCCTCACTGTACCTCTCTGTCCCTACAAACAAGGATTAGCACAGAATAGCACACTGTCACTGACACTCTCCCTACCTATCCTTATTTGTCCCTAAACACAAGGAATCCAGGATTAGTAAAGGGAAAAAAATGACACTGTCCCTGCCTATGCTTCTCTTTCACTGCTCCGGAACACACTACACAAGGCCGCCGCGCTGGCGGCCTTTTATAGTGTGGGGCGTGTACTAAACCCCATCAGCAATAATTGGCCACAGGCATCCTGCCTGTGGCCAATCATTGCTCTCCTCGCTGCCGGCACTGTGATTGGCCAAGCATGTGGGGTCACAGTGCATGCTTGGCCAATCACAGCGCCTGGATGACACTGCAATGGCGTAGTGCATTGTGGGCCGTTCGCGTCACTCGAATTTGGCGCGAACGGTCCAAATCGTTCGATCTTCGTCGAACGATCGAACAGCCGATGTTCGAGTCGAACGTATGTTCGACTCGAACACGAAGCTCATCCCTACCCAACAGTGAAGCATGGTGGTGGCAGCATCATGCTGTGGGGGGGTTTTTCAGCTGCAGGGACAGGACGACTGGTTGCAATCGAGGGAAAGATGAATGCGGCCAAGTACATGGATATCCTGGACAAAAACCTTCTCCAGAGTGCGCAGGACCTCAGACTGGGCCGAAGGTTTACCTTCCAACAAGACAATGACCCTAAGCACACAGCTAAAATAACGAAGAAGTGGCTTCACAACTACTCCGTGACTGTTCTTGAATGGCCCAGCCAGAGCCCTGACTTAAACCCAATTGAGCATCTCTGGAGAGACCCAAAAATGGCTGTCCACCAACGTTTACCATCCAACTTGACAGAACTGGAGAGGATCTGCAAGGAGGAATGGCAGAGGATCCCCAAATCAAGGTGTGAAAAACTTGTTGCATCTTTCCCAAAAAGACTCATGGCTGTATTAGAAGGGTGCTTCTACTAAATACTGAGCAAAGGGTCTGAATACTTAGGACCATGTGATATTTCAGTTTTTTTTTTTTTTATAAATCTGCAAAAATTTCAACAATTCTGTGTTTTTCTGTCAACATGGGGTGCTGTGTGTACATTAATGAGGAAAAAAAATTAACGTATATGATTTTAGCAAATGGCTGCAATATAACAAAAAGTGAAAAATTTAAGGGGGTCTGAATACTTTCCGTACCCACTGTATATATATATATATATATATATATATATATATATATGGGAAACAGAGCTTAAATTTTGAAATGTATCATACATAGCATGCATTTTTGTTGATCACTGTCCAAAAGATTTGGACAGTGATTGGATGTGGGGCAGATTGGAGAGTCCAGGATTACACATACATACCTCCCAACTTTCTGAGATGGGAATGAGTAACACCTATTAGCAAAAGTTTGTAGGCATAGGACACCCATCCCCCCAATCACGTCCCCCCTTAACCACTTCAGACCTGGAAGAATTTGCCCCCTTAATGACCAGGCCATTTTTTTGTGATACGGCACTGCGTCGCTTTAACTGACAATTGCGCGGTCGTGCGATGCTGTACATAAAAAAATTGACGTCCTTTTTTTCCCCACAAATAGAGCTTTCTTTTGGTGGTATTTGATCACCTCTCCAGTTTTTATTTTTTGCGCTATTAGCAAACAAAGAGCGACAATTTTGAAAAAAATTAATAAAAAAATTTACTTTTTGCTATAATACATATCCCAAAAAATATATAAAAAAACAAATGTATTCATCAGTTTAGGCCGATATATATTATTGTACATATTTTTGGTAAAAAAAATCACAATAGGCGTATATTGATTGGTTTGCGCAAAAGTTATTGCGTCTACAAAATAGGGGAAATATTTCAGGACTTTTATTTTATTTTATTTTTTTACTACTAATGGCGGCGATCTGCGATTTTTAGCAGGAATGCAACATTGCGGCGGACAAATCTGACCCCAAATTACTCTTTTTTTGGGGACAAGTGACATTAATATATTAATCAGTGCTAAAAAAAATGCACTCATCAATGTAAAAATTATACTACCAGGGGAGGTGTTAACACTAGGGGGCGATCAAGGGGTTAACTGTGTTCCCTCAGCATGTTCTAACTGTAGGGGGGATGGGCTTACTGGGACATGACAGAGATCACTGTTCCCGATCACTGGGAACAGTAGATCTCTGACATGTCACTAGGCAGAACAGGGAAATGCCTTGTTTACATTGGCAGTTCCCCGTTCTGCCTGTGTACAAGGCAATCATAGGTTGCTAGCAGAGATCGAGTCTGCCCGACCCACGGGCACGCTCCCACAATGTGCAGCGGGAGAAAACTCGCGCCACCGGCGCCGCGGGCGCGCCCGCAACAGCACCTGCGCGAGCCACCGTACAGCTATGGCGATTTGTGAAGGAGTGCCATACTGTCGCCGTATAACGACGGCGGGTGGTAGGGAAGTGGCTAAAGGAGAATTGTACAAAAAATTATTGGTTAAACCCACAAGTGCTTTTTTGCTTTTTTTACCACTACTATTCCTTTATACTGGCTTTTCAAATTTACAATTGCAACAATAAAGAAATTGGATGGAAGGTTTAGCACAGTAAAACACTTTTTATTAGATAAATAAGTGCATTTTATATACAGCGATATAGATCAGACCAAAATGAGGGACAAATCAGGAGGAAAGAGGGACAAAGGGACTTTGTTCTGAATGGGGGACAGTCCCTCAAAATCAGGGGGGAGATATGTACATAGAACCTTGGCATGCGGGGACTAGGGTGACCACATTTCCAAACTACCATTCAGGGACACCCTCCCTTCCCAAAAATCAGCTTGTGCTGTAACGAATCACAGCACAGTGATTGGACACAAGAGGCGGGATTTATGATTTCTCCAATCACAAGCAGGGGGCGGGATTGTGCTCCTCCAGGCATTCCCAGCCAGGACAAGTACGGTCAGTGAGTAAAGCGGTGATGTAGCGGCCTTTTTTGGGGGCATCAGATTGGCCTGGGGGGGGGGTGGCTGTGTCAGTTTCATTCCGGGACACTGTATTGTCCCGGAATGAATTTGCCCGGGACAGACCTGCAAAATGCGGGACTGTCTCAGGCAATCCGGGACATATGGTCACCCTAGCAGGGACGGGTTGATGGTTGTGCCATTGATTCTGACATAGAAGTCAGGGGAAGGGGCACGTGGGGGAGGAAATATTATGATCTCGGTTTTGGAAAGTTTGAGTTTGAAGAAGTGTTGTGACATCCTGACTGAGATGTCTATTAGTAAATTAGTGGTGCATGAGGAGACTGATAGGGTGAGCCCACAGTAGCTTCTAACTGTCTCTCTTTTCTTCCTCTATGGTGTGTAGGCTCATGTTTTATTTAGCCATGCCCCTTTAAGCCCCCACAACAAAAATTAATCCCTGCCACGTTCAATGGGCAGAACTGCCACTGAATGAAACCGTTCAAATGAAGGGAGTTGTGCTGCAACTGCTTGCAATGCATGCAGTCATGGCATGGTGATTTGCTCTTTTTATGGTAACAACAGGGGGTGAGGAAGGAACCTATGACCTTCCAGCCGCCTGTCACACAGAGCAAGGGAATGCACCTGTCAGAGGGGTGGTATGGGTTCCCACCCATGTGAATGCGGGCTTACTGACAGTGTTAGGCCCCTTTCACACGGGGCGGATCCGTGCAGATCCGCCCCGTGAAGCTCCGCTTGCTCAGCGGGGATCGCTCCGTTGATCCCCGCTGAGCCGACGGATGACTGGGCGGTCCCCGCACACTGTGCAGGGACCGCCCTGTCAGAGCGCCGCTCTCCCCTATGGGGAATCGGATGACGACGGACCGTAGAGTCCGTTGTCATCCGATCCGCTCCGCCGACGGAAGGAAAAATAGGGTTTTTCTCCGTCACACTTTGGCGGAGCGGAGCGGATGTCAGCGGACATGTCTTCCATAGGGGTGCATGGAGGATCCGTTTCAGGTCCGCCTAAAAAACTGACAGGCGGACCTGAACGGACCTCCGTGTGAAAGAGCCCTAATAGTGCTGAAATCACTTGTGCAAATTCTGGACGCTTGGATCTTGAGTTAAACTGTCAGTTGTTGGAAAGACACTTTGGCAATTAAACTGAATACAATATGATTGATCGTTTTTCTCTTTTGAACAAAATATGACTCAGATGCAGATAACTGCCACTCACGCCTCTACGTCCCTCCGCCAGCACAAACCATGGAATATTTTTGTTTGTTAAAAAAAATAAAGAATAAAATGAATCATATACAGTATGTGCATCGCCCTTCACTTTTTGCCAAGGGCTAATTGCCTTGCCTGCTTAATGGCCACTATACCCAGAGAACCTAATGGTGGCCACACATGATTCAGTTTTATTATCCGATCGATGTGTGATTTGGTCAAAACGTTCAAATCCACAACAATCAAATAGCCATGAATTCCTTTACGATTGACTTAGACTCAATTTACATTGGATTCAATCAAACAGAGTCAATTGGCCAGGGCAGAGAATTATCAGTTGTTTTCCATAGATCAGCAGCACTGAGATACTTTTGTTCATGAATACAATCATATTTCCACCAGTCAGATTATGAGATTACAGGGTGGAAAGTGAAACATGATCAATAATTTATGATCGTAAATTACAATGGTATTTTAAAGCTGAGCTACACTCCATCTGAGCATCACAGACCAAAAATGCTGCTGTAGCGCACCCCCTTAGGAGCCACAGATGAACTGGGATCCCACCACCCTGCACAGCCAGGCACACCAAATTTCCACAGGCACTCTTGAGTCATAGAACAGCCTGTGACTGGTTTTTGTTATTTATTGAGGGTTAATACCTTGGATAGGGATGGGAGGTTATGGGATGCCCCCTTGACTTAGTAGAACTTCAACAACAACTTCAGGAACATCTTCCAATATACAGTCTATATACAGTTCCCTCACTTTCCTCCTGCACATACTTGCACGCTGATCCCAGCTGAATCACTGTTGGTTGATCTGACAGACTCAGTCAGATTTAGCAATGGGCCTTTGCAGGCAGGAACTCGCAGCCCCTTGTTGTGTAGCAATGTACAGAGATCAGCTCGTATTTCAACTCCTAAAGCTACTTATCCCAGCACCACCTCTTCAGGCACTGCCAGCCCACCTGGCTGCAGCTGCCCCTTTCTCTAGCCCTCCAGGCTAACTTCTCCATAGCAGTCCTCCAGACTGCAGACATCCCATGTCTCCTGCGAGTCACGGGAGTCTCCCGCATTTGGCTGCGGGCTCACGGACACCCGCGAGCGCTGGGTGATCTCCTGGCTGGGCCTGGCACTCAGCCATAGACAGAAGACAGAGCAGCCTGAGCGGCCGAATGGAGTACGGCCACTTGGGCTGCTCTGTCTTCTGTCTGTGGCCAGGGCCGTCTTTAACGGAGGGCAAATAGGGCAGCTGCCCCTGGAGCCCACGCTGCCTGCACATTGAGGGCCCCCACGATGCCACTGTCATTGAGGCAGCACCGCAGCGGTAGTTCACAGAGAGCAGGGGAGGGGGCAGGATGGAGCCAGGAGCGACACTGACTCTCAGACCCCACCCGATGCAGTCTGGGTGGTCGGGAGAAGACTGAGGCTGCAGGTTCAACTAAGTATCGGGTCGGGTTTGAAATAGGAGCGGCAGCGCTGAGATCCCCAGAGCACAGATCGGTTGTGAGCTGGCTGGCAGGTACAGTAGGTCCTTCTCCCCAATGCAGTCATGTACAATTAAACTGGCTGCCGATAGATTGTCTGATGAAGCTGCACTGGTGGACACTGATGAGGTGGCACTGAAGGACAATGATGGGCTGCACTGATGGGCACTGATGGGCTGCACTGATGGGCACTGATGAGGTGACACTGATGGACACTGATAGGCTGTACTGGTGGGCATTGATGAGGTGGTTCTGATGGGCTGCACTGGTGGGCACTGATGAGGTGGCACTGATAAACACTGCTGCACTAATAGGCTGCACTGGTGAGCACTGATGGACACTGATAAGGCTTCATTGATGGACACTGGTAACCAGCACTGATGGACACTGATGATGCTGCACTGATGAGGCTGCACTGAGGGACACTGATGAGGCTGCACTGATGAGACTTCACTGAAGAAATTGCACTGGTGGGCACTAATGAGGCTGCATTTAATTGGCACTGATTAGGCTGTATTTAATTGCCACTGATCAGGTTGCACTTAATTGGCACTGGTAAGGCTGCATTTAATTGGGGGGGTTGGCGCCGGCGCAAAGCGTCACCTCCCTGAAATGGGTTTGCCATTTTCCTGAAATTAGTTTTTGCAGGTTGGGATGTCTGAGACTGACACTCCACCAGCCCACTCAGCTGACTCTCTCACCCGTCCACCTTGCTGACTATCAGGAGACCTTCTGGGGAAGGATGAAGACTTGGCCCACTGCTATCTTTAGGGAGAACTGGCTACATGTGGCAGTCTCCCCCCTTGTAAGTCCCCAGCAGTGCTAAACTACTTACACTGTCCTCTCTCTTGCTCCTGTTCCTCCAGGAAGGGCTTTCTCTGTTCGTTGTGGCAGGATCCTTCCAGCACCTGAGCCCCAGTCCAAGGTCAACCCCCCCCAGACTAGGGGGCACCCCAGAGGGCCACCGACAGCCTCCTCAGCACTAAATCTCCATCTTCCACCTGACTGCCCTGCTTGCATGGCCCGTGCCTATTTATGAGGTAAGCTCTGCCTCCTGTCAGCCCATTCCTGGGGATTGGCCGAGGCCTCATAAATATTCCAGGCAGCTCCTCCTAACCTCCTGCCTACTAGCTCTAGAAGTTTCTCTACAACCTACTAGACCAGGGGGAGGTACCATGGGAGCTGTCAAGATGAGTCATCCAGCCCTGACTCACAGAGCCCTTACCCAGATTCAACAGCTCAGGCTTAGCCCAGAGCTAACTAAATTTACCTACACTAACAAACCCTACACTACATCTAGCACTCACTAGAGGGTGCTACACTACTTACTTCATTTATAATATCCACCTATGTCCCCATGCTTTATTTTGCTGAGAAATCACAAAACACCCCTGGCATTTCTGGATGCAGTCATCTTGAGTAAGGGCAGATGATTCGTGTAGCATTTACTTCCTAGAATTCATCTGCCCTTAGCTCAGGCATGCAGGCAGCAGGGAGTTCTTAACTGAGAAAACCCCTCCTCCCTTTCCTCATGGGATGTATGACATCATTTGCCTAGACCTGGAAACCAGGAAGTAACTGAAGAAATGTAACAAGAAAAAAAAAAGTTTAAAACAAGTAAATATGATTATACTTTCCTATTTATTTACTAATACTAGCAGCATAAGCATTACAAATAGTTGATGGAGAGAATGAGCTTCTGCCTTAAAATTTTTCGATCAAAATCCAGTTCCCTGTTATTGGCATATCGATGGAATCAGTTGTCAACCGAAAATCGATTAATCCTGGCGGAAGAGATTGATCAGAAAAAAAATTGGTAATTTATCGATGCTTGTATGGCCATCATAAGGTACATGGGATATTACAGTAAGGGTTCAATCTCACCAAGCCTTTTTTAGCGTGCAGACTGGTGTCCATTGTGTAGTGGTGGGTGGGGGTGGCTATGTGTTATCTTTTTAACTTTATTGAAACATCGGAAAATGACATTTGGTTCATCTCTATGCATCACACTGCCGCGGCGCATTGAGATGCGCTGACATGAGGTAAGGTGTGAAAAAAGGAAGCATGTGTGCGTTTTTACCCAATGCACCACAAGCCAGCTCAGCACAGCATTGAGGTGTGAACAAGGCACAAATAAAACAATTATTTTCTATGTGTTTATAAAGAATTTGCTGAGCTATTCGTCCTGTAAAACTGCATGTACATTCGTTCTGTGCAAATGGGAGCAAAATCTAATGCCCCACCATGTGCGGTGACCTGTGTTAATCTACACAGATATACACAGCTCAATCAGTGGCGGTGCATCCATAAGTGCGCATGGGCGTCGCCCCCTCTCTCCAGCCACCCCCTCTAGGACCAATAAATAGATTCATGCATAGCGAGGGGAGTTTTTGAAGCACCTGATTAGAGCCATAGGCTCTAATAGGCTTCAAAATAGCTGAACTGCGAGCACCATGCTTGGCGCTCGCAGTTCACCCAGGTGTATTAGAAAAGCGAATTAATATTTGCTTTCCTAACACTGAACCGCCTCTCCGCCAATCAGGTGCTTGGGTCTGTTACCCGTCATCTGATTGGCTGAAACGACAGGTGCCGCCATCAGGAGGAGAGGACAGGAGATGAGGACAGCAGGAGACGCATGGAGGATCCCGCTCGATGCCGTCACCCGCTACCCCACGAGACAGGGTAAGTGACGGGCAGACGGCGAGCGGGCAGGAGGGTCACAGTGGCGGTATTTGATGGCACAGTGGCGGCATTTGATGGCACAGTGGCAGCATTTGATGGGCACACTTGCAGCATTTGATGGGCACAGTGGCAGCATTTGATAGGCACACTGGCAGCATTTAATGGGCACACTGGCAGCATTTGATGGGCACACTGGCAGCATTTGATGGGCACACTGACAGCATTTAATGGGCACACTGGCAACATTTGATGGGCATATTGGCAGCATTTGATGGGCACACTGGCAGCATTTGATGGCACAGTGGCGGCATTTGATGTCACAACGGCGGCAACTGATGGGCACACTGGCAGCATTTGATGGGCACATTGGCAGCATTTGATGGGCACACTGGCAGCATTTGATGGCAAAGTGGCGGCATTTGATGTCACAACGGTGGCAACTGATGGGCACACTGGCAGCATTTGATGGGCACAGTGGCAGCATTTGATGGGCACAGTGGCTGCATTTGATGGCACAGTGAGGCTGCAATTGATGGGTTTTTTTCTGAATTTTTCAGTTTGTTTGCGCCCCCCCAAATATTTTGAGCACCGGCTGCCACTGGGCTCAATGTAAAGACATGTACACATAGGGGGTTATTTACGAAAGGCAAATCCACTTTGCACTACAAGTGCAAAGTGCACTTGAAATTGCACTGAAAGTGCACTTGGAAGTGCAGTCGCTGTAAATCTGAGGGGTAGATCTGAAATGAGGGGCAGCTCTGCTGATTTTATCATCCAATCATGTGCAAGCTAAAATGCTGTTTTTTATTTTCCTTGCATCTCCCCCTCGGATCTACAGCGACTGCACATCCAAGTGCACTTTGCACTTGTAGTTTGCACTTGTAGTTTGCACTTGTAGTGCAAAGTGGATTTGCCTTTCGTAAATAATCCCCCATAGGGTAGCACCGCTCTAACTGTGAAAAACCTCCAAATATGCGTGTTGATTACTGGTACATTCACTCCAGGTGCCAGGTTCAGACGATCTCCCATTCGTCACAAGCTCGGAATATGGATCTATGGAAAGAACCTGCACTCTGGAATCCATCCAAATTCTTTATTTGATAATCACCAAGTACAAAGTAACTGCTTTTCAATGTAAAGACACGTAGGGGGTTGATTTACTAATACTTGAGAGTTCAAAATCTAGTGCAGCTGTGCACGGTAGCCAATCAGCTTCTAATTTTAGCTTGTTCAATTAAACTTTGACAAAAAACCTGAAAGCTGATTGGTTTCTATGCAGAGCTGCACCAGATTTTGTACTTTCAAGCTTTAGTAAATCAACCCCATAGTGTTGTGTTTATAAAAAAAAAAAAGCAAAGCATGTGAAACTGTATGCACATTTTGGCCACTAGATGGAGCTAACAATCATAGTAATTTAGAGGTAAATATGTTTTTTTTATTATTTGTTTCCATCACAAGTAGCAATACAACAATGGGTTATACCCATTTGTGTGAACAATGATAATGGAGCCCAAATAAACAAGTGATAACATTGCAGAGTAACATCGCAGGGAGAAGAGGCATCCATGTCACTGATATTTATATTATGTGGTAGAACCATAAAACAGATAAGGTGTATGATTATGCATGATTAAAATGGTTGTAAACCCTTTTTTGTGACTTCTACCTATAGGTAAGCCTAGAATAAGGCTTACCTATAGGTAGTGGAAATATCTCTTAAACGTGCGCCGTTTAGGAGATATTTCACTTGTAGTCCGTCGATAATGTAAACGGCGCATGCGCTGGGAAGAAACTAAACTCTGTGCCGTTTCTTCCCTAGCGTGTGCCGTTAATGGTGGCTCCCGTGCACATGCGTGGGAGTGATGTCACGCGGCTCTGGCGAATTACATTCACTGGAGTCCGCGGACCGGAAGGAAGAGGGGCGAGAAGCCTGCACAGGGGACAACGCTGGATTCTTTTGCAGGTAAGTGTCACATAATGGGCTAGTATGCGATGCATACTAGCCCATTATGCTTTTAATTTGCAGGCTTTGCAGGGAGCAAAAGAGGAAGTAAAACCCATCAGGGTTTACTTCCTCTTTGAGGCAAGAGGAAAGTAAGGTCAAAAAAGGGGGAGAAAGGAAGAAAGAAAGGCCTAGAGAGGCCTAAGGAAGGAAGAAAGAGTAGAAAAGAAAGAATTCAGGGTCTCTCATGGCCAGACAATGAAAAGGTAAAGAAGAATTATGCCGCGTACACACGATCGGAAATTCCGACATGAAAACCGTGGATTTTTTTCCGAACGTCAAGAACGCGGTGACGTACAAGACGTACGACGAGCCGAGATCAATGAAGTTTCATAGGCAGTTTGGCTCTTCTGCTTGATTCTGAGCATGCGTGGTTTTTAGTGCATCGGAATTGCATACAGACGATCGGAATTTCCGACAAGAACCAGCTCTCAAATTTTTGTGGTCGGAAATTCCGACAGCAAATGTCCGATGGAGCCTACACACGGTCAGAATTTCCGACAAAAAGCTCACATCGAACATTTGTTGTCGGAATTTCCGATCGTGTGTACGCGGCATTAGGCTGGGTTCACACTGGTACGACAAACACTCCGACATTGGGAACTCATGTCGCATGACGTGTGAAAATCAATGTTTCCCTATGAGAGCCGTCTTAAAGTGGTTGTAAACCCACTTTTTCAACGTGCACCTACAGGTAAGCCTAGATTAAGGCTTACCTGTAGGTGCAAGAAATATCTCCTAAACCTACACGGTTTAGGAGATATTTACTAAAAAGACAGGCGCCGCTGTCTACGGCGCATGCGCGCCGTAGACAACGGCGCATTCATGGAGTTAATCCCATTCACAAAATCGGCTACTTCCCAGCAATCGCTGGGCGAAGCCGATTGTGACGGCTCTCGCGCGCATGCGCAGAGTGACGTCTCCGCCGCTCCGGCCAATCACAGCGCCGGAGCGGCGCTGTGATTGGCTGCAGCGGCGATACCCGGAAGTAACCTTCCGGCTATTGCCGCAGCGATGGATGCGGCTGAAGAGGGAGACGAGGACGACTTCGGGGGCCCCGATCTAAGGTAAGTGATGCATAATGAGCTATTATGCTAGTCATATTAGCTCATTATGCCTTTCTCTTACAGGAGGTTGTGAAAAAAAAAAAAACATTATTGGGTTTACAACCACTTTAACTGGTCCGACTTTGAAAATGCTCCCTGTACTACTTTTGTCCGACTTTGATCCTACTTCAACCCATTGAATATCATTGAAGTCGGATCAAAGTAGGATCCTTGTTCTAACCATCCGACTTTTGACATCTGACATGTGATTACAGCAGCAGTAAAAGGAATTTTTCTCACACTGGGATTGTTTTGATTGGTCAAAGAACAAGTCAGACTATCACAAAGTCGGATCAAAGTAGTATCCTGTTCATTCAAGTCGGATGGATGTCGGACTGATGTAGGACTGATGTAGGACCAATGTAGGACTGATGTCGCAGAGCAAAGTAGGATGAAAGTCATATGACTGTCGTGTAGTATCAGTGTAAACCCAGCCTTAGTAATAATAAGGCCCCTTTTACACTGGGGTGGGAGGTGCACTGGCGGTATAGCGCCGCTATTTTTAGCGGCACCAAACCGTCGGAATTGCGGCGATTATCCGCCGCTAGCAGTGCGGTTTTACCCCCCCCGCTAGCGGCCGAAAAAGGGTTAATACCGCCCACAATGCGCCTCTGCAGAGGCGCATTGCCGGCGGTATAGCCGCGGTGTCCCATTGATTTCAATGGGCAGAAGCGGTGAAGGAGCGGAATGCTCCTTCACCGCTCCAAAGATGCGGCTAGCAGAACTTTTGGAGAGGTCCTGCTATCGCACTGCTCCAGTGTGAAAGCCCTCAGGCTTTCACACGGGAGAAACAGCAGCCGCTGTTTAAGTTCGGTTTGCAGGCGCTATTTTTAGCGCAATAGCGCCTGCAAACCTCCCCAGTGTGAAAGGGGTCTTAGGGAAATATACTAATTAATTAAAAAAAGAAGGTAGAAGGCGGGACTTTATATGAGGCACACGGACACAAAGAAATACGTTTGATGGGGGACAGCTTTTAATTGGTTCAAAATCGCAATACAATTTCATATTAAAATTTTATGCATTTTGCTATATATCAATACTTTTTTATATTTCATCCGAACCAAATATTACACAGTAATAAATATTCCATCAAGGATATTTCATATATTTACAGATACAACAGTACATAACCTTCAAACATTGGAGTCGCTACCTATGCAACTTGGTAAACCACTAAATTATTTTTTTTTAAAAGAATTAAAGGGGGGGGGGGGATTTGGTATATATTGGAAGGAACGTCCATAAAAAGTTGATGAGTATATACACTTATCGGTAGATATTAGCTCTATGCATTTCGGGCCTTTCAGGCCGCTCATCAGGAGCAAAAACCGAAGTGGTCATCTGGGGATGAAAAAGACAGATACATTTTAATAATCTAAAGGAATGCTAGAGAGCTAGTAGGCAAACATAGAATAGGAGAGAAATCCCCCACCCATACATTTAACCCACAGAACTTACGGATGCGTCTGCATAGGGGCGGTGTGTCCACGAAAGTCGCAGACCAGCCAGGGGGCGTCACAACCGGGAGCTGGGCAGGCATGGCAGGGCGACAACGACCCACAGAGACAACGCCCCGTGAGGGTGGGAAAAATATTGTGAGGTATGTGGGGTAACCCCAATTGTGGGGACCTCTGTGAAAAAAGAGAAATGAGAATGATAACGTGCAAAATGTCAAGTTGAAAAATGTTGTAACACTAAAAAGTTAAGTGTATCTGTATGTGAGAAGGTAGTGTGTATGAGGGTGTGGGGAAGGATAGTGTGAAGTGAGAGGACATTAATTAGGCAAGGAAAGAGAAAAGTAGGCAGAGAAAAGGCTGGGAAAAAAGAAGCAACAAAAGAGATTGAAGATAAAAAAGCCAAATAGTGTGTGCATAATAAAAAAAACGAAAATGCTTGTTGCAGTGTGGAAAAAGACATAAAAATAGAAAAGCCAGATAGTGTGTGGATATTGGGAAGAAAGGAAATATCTGTTGTAAGGTGAAGAGGGCAAGTTATGCAATGTGAATGCTGATCCAAACTGGAAGGTGATGTGTATAATCCTGAGTGTAGGGCCCAGCAGAGGGAGAGGCTTATATGGGAAGTGCCGCCATAGCCACGCCCCCAACGTCACGCTGACACAGGCAAGTGGGGGAGAGAGGAGGGAAGGCGCCATCAACCAGGCCGTCAGACACCCGGTGAGATGCGCCCAGCCAGCCAATCGTTCCCCCCTGCGCATCAGCTGTGGAACACACTAACATCGGTAGTGCAGCGCCCAACGGGCACCGCACGCCCTGTGTGCTGTGCGTGATGTCGACGCGCAGTGGCGGAGCCCCCACTCACCCCAGGCCAAAACAAGGCGGAGGGAGAGGGGGGGACCCCAGTGCGCGTCGCAGCTCCCGGAAGCGACAGCTATGGTAAAGTCCAATGAGAGACATGCACAAAACCACCCACATGCACGCGCCTAGCGTTGTAGGAAATGAAAATAAAACAGGGTAGGATGTTCGAAAAACCATATGCCAGTTTTAAGGGAACTAATTAACAAGTGGAGTATATGAAAGCTAGACGAGTCAGCTAACAAAAAAAATATATGTGGAAAATTCAAAGGTATATTAGTGTGACCGTGTGCCAGCATCCCTAATTAATTGATAATTACTATACTAATTAATTAGTTATAGCAAGGTTTTAAGAGCAGCAGAGGTGGAGAAGTCAAGCCACACATACCATAGGATTTTGAACTTCTCTAAGGTATCATTGTCCAGCGCAAGCATCTCCTCCATTCGCATAACATTGTTGACGGTGGAGACCCACTGTGACAGTGGCAGGGACTTGTCGGTTTTCCAAAAAAGAGGAATTAATTGTCTCGCTGCAGAAAGGAAGAAGCGTAATAAGCTTTGTTTCTGAGACGATATCGATCACGGAAGTGCTACTTCTGAAGCTGGTGTCAGGGAGACCTGATAGATTTTATTATAAATGGCAAAGACTTTGGATCCCACGGCACTCCCACCAAATATGTAAATAGTTTCTCTCTGTCGAGCCACATCTCCAACAGGAGGCTGGCATCTCCGGAAACATTCTATGTAGCGATAAGGGATCCCTGTATCATCTAGAGAGGATTTTATCGTTTTTTTCTTGTGCATAACAAGAAATCACGGCCTCCCCAGAGCCACGGACCATGTTCGAGTATATGATGGGACTCAATCGAGGAAAGTAGATGTCTGGGTGTCTCGGAGAGGGAGCACAGTCGCTCATATTCAGTCAGAGGGCAGTGTATACAGGTCCTCCATGCTCTTCCTCGATTTCTTCTCCCGCCCGCTCCTCCTGTCCTCTCTTATGATTGGACGCCTAATAGGCGTCCAATCACAGCGCCTGTCGTTTCAGCCAATCAGGTGACAGACCCGAGCACCTGATTGGCGGAGAGGCGGTTCAGTGTTAGAAAAGTGAATATTTATTCACTTTCCTAACACACAGCTGAGTGAACTGCGAGCGCCCAGCATGGCACTCGTTGTTCACCTTTTTTGACGCATATTAGAGCCTATGGCTCTAATCAGGTGCTTCAAAAAAATACCCCGCCTCTGTAATTCAGGCACCCGGTGCCCGAAAAGGGGCTGGGTGCCTGAATAGGGGGTGTCAGCGGCGCCATAGATAGATTCATGCAATGCATGGATCTATCTATTGGTGATAGAGGGGGTGGATGGAGAGAGGGGGCGGCGCCCGTGCGCCTTATGGATGCACCGCCACTGGCAGTGAGCCAATCACCGCTATCAACAAGGGTAACAGGTTGTCCAGTACTTGAGTGAACAAAGGAATGCGCTACCGGCCAGGTAGACTGCATCAGCCCTCCTAACGTGGGAGTTTCCGTTCCCTGGAGGAATGTAGGTTTGTCGAACAAAGTAGTTAGGGGCGGATGGTTCTAAGGACAGGAGATTCTGAAGGCCCTTTTTATACCATAAGTGTAGAGCGGCGAGGGTCAGAGGAGACGAAGATTGAAGCCTGTGGAAGTCTCGCTTGTAACCCCAGAGAAGAGCCCTAAGGTCAACAGCGGACAAATCCTAGTAATTTAGTATTTATCTCCTATGATCATTATCACCATCTAGTGGCCATAATGTATGTGCCATTGTCCTGATTCACTCATCTGATCTTGAGAGAAAATATCCTAGTAACATTCGACTTGCACAGAACACAAGACAAATAGCTATGCAATTTTTTTTTCATTAACCGCTTCCCGACCAGCCGCCGCAGTTTTACTGCGGCAGGTTGGCTCCCCTGCGTGAAATTACGTTACCTTACGTTGCTTCGCCTGTTGATCACTAGGGGCGCGCGCAGGCACCCGCGATCGCTCGTAAACACACAGATCCTGGTTCTCTCAGGGGAGAGGAGACTAATCGTGTGTTCATACTAAGTATGAACATTGATCTCTCTCTATCCTGACCTAGACAGTCCCATCCCCCCCACAGTTAGAACACACCTAGGGAACACAGTTAACCCCTTGATCGCCCCCTAGTGTTAACCCCTTCCCTGCCAGTGACATTTATACAGTAATCAGTGCATTTTTATAGCACTGATCGCTGTATAATTGTCACTGGTCCCAAAAATGTGTCAAAAGTGTCCAATCTGTCTGCCGCAATATCGTAGTCCCCATAAAAATTGCTGGCCACCACCATTACTAGTAAAAGAAAAAAAATAATAATAAAAATGCCATAAATCTATCCCCTATTTTGTAGACGCTATAACTTTTGCACAAACCAATCAATATACGCTTATTGTGATTTTGTTTGCCAAGAATATGTAGAAGAATATATATCGGCCTAAATAGAGCAAAAATATATATATATATATATATTTTTTTTTTTATTGGGATATTTATTATAGCAAAAAGTAAAAGATATTGTTTGTTTTTTTTCAAAATTGTCGCTCTTCTTTTGTTTATAGCGCAAAAAATAAAAACCACAGAGGTGATCAAATACCACCAAAAGAAAGCTCTATTTGGGGGGGAAAATTTTGTTTGGATACAGCGTCGCACGACCACGCAATTGTCAGTTAAAGCGACGCAGTGCCGTATCGCAAAAAATGGCCCAGTCATTGAGTAGCCAAATCTTCCGGGGCCGAAGTGGTTAATACACCCCTAAGTACCCTTGCGTTGAGCCTGCGTTGTTTTGTGGAGATAAACGCAGTTCATATGGCGTGAATGTTCCCTAAGATGCGGGAAGAGACCGCTGAGGATGTGAAGAGTATGTTGCTTTAGACAAAACACTTTTTTAATGTTTGCAGTTTGCTTTTTGTTACACTCACCATATATTTGTGTAGTTAAACAGAAAAAAAAATCCTGTCCCAGCGGCTGCAAAATTGAAATTTCAGCTATTTATAGTTACACCAGAGAATGTGATAAAGTGTTCCCATATTCCTTCCAACAGCACATTGATTAGTGACTGAAATGAAAAATTGGAAGAAAATCTTGTAAGTTTAGCTGGTTTGCTGATTTGTAAGCCTTGCGGAGGAAGCAGCTGGGGACACAAATAAATGTGTAGCTGAGAGAGGATGTCTGAAACGGTCACTAAGCTCTATTTGCATCTGAGCGAGATATATACCATGATACAATTTTAGGAGGACAATTTTTTTTTAAACTATTGTTAAAAAAATCACTTAGAACCGAAACACACTTTTGCGTTCAGGCGTGTTACAATAACACACAGGGTATGTCAAAAAAACCTTTTGAATGCCACCCCGACACACTAAGGCAATGCAGCTGTGACACACATGTGTTGCAGTCACCAAAATGCATGATAAAGGTCTATAGCTGGGGCCAGATTTAGGCCTTGGCTGGCCCAGGGGAATATTAGGTTGGTGGGGGGGCCTTATACAAAGGGTTGGTTTACATTTCAAATGACAGTCACACTTTTTTTAAATGTGTAGCGTCCCCCCCCCCCAATATTTGGGGTGCTGTGTACAAATTTAGGGGTAGTCTGAGCCGGTAGTTGGGCTCAGACCAATTGATATAGGTTGCTTCGGCTCTGGGTGTGATACTGCCTGGCAGTAAAGTTCCCTGTTGCCTGTGGGTGGCGCTGTCACCGCCGGCTCAGGTTGAACCACAGGAGGTATCACAGCACCATTGGGTGTCATCTCTTGGCAGCCATGCAGTGGGGGTGGTCGGCCCGCTGTGCATGCTGGGAGAGGGTACATAAGAGGCAGACGCATGGGGTCTTCGGCACGTACCCCACCTCGTGTGGCCCTCATGGCCAGGGGTGCGTGCGTGTGTTTCGGTCCCGGGCACCTTCAGCCCGAGGCCGCATCGCTGCTTGGTAGGCCCAGCACTGCTGGCTAGCGCCTACACCTTAAAGAAGGATCCCAGACTGCCCTCCGTTAGGGAGCCCACCTTTAGGAAAGGAGACCAGGGGAGGATCAGTCCCTGAGGAGACTAGCGACGGTACTGCTGTCTCGGGAAGAGGCCTGGAGACTCGCCTAAAGAGGGATCCATCATCGTTTAATATAAGCCCTGCAATACGCTAAAGGTTTCTCTCATTGTTGCTTGGCTGGGAGGTTTGGGACTTTGATGGTCCTGTGGCAGAGGATTCCCAATCGCATCCCTATTACTAAAGGAAAGATTGATTCGTGCTCCACTCCGGTTGCTAGGACCGCTCATAAAGGGACTATCCGGGTGAGCAATACCCACTCAGGCTTGAGTGGTGACGATACTGTGTCTTAAGTGTTGCGTGCCTGATCCTTCCCCTACTTCTACTTTTTTTCCTCTATCCGGTTTCACTGAAAAAAGAAGAAGAAAACCTTACTGCTTAGGTTTTACTCCTGTGTGGACATTGGTTTTATTTAAAGGGACTTCCGCCTAGACAACGTAGAAGGAGAATCCACTCGAGAGAAGTAATTGCTGCAAGGCCCAAACAACAACACCGCTCGCCCTCTATAGACAAAGGGGGGGGAGGGGACATCGGACAAGTAGCAGGTGTGCCTGACTGCTAATGTAGGAAGGTGAAGCAGAAGTGCTACAAATGCATGACACAACATAATTCTGAGGTTAGGTGTTTACACACACACACAGACAGTCATTGCGCTCTATGTGTGGTTTGCTTGAGCTGTCAAAAATAATTTAAAAAAATGATACGATATACTAGTCCAGAGTAAAAATATTTACAGATGATGGCCAACAAAATATTACTTCCCAAGATACATTTAATAAAATAAAGAAATTTTTGTATTATTACAGTATGTATGCTGTATTATTTTATTATTATTTTATATAATTTGTATATTGTTTCATATTATTTTTTTAAAGAGGGGGGCCCAGGGCAGTCACCCCTTGTTTCTCCTTATAGATCCAGTGCTGTCTATAGCACATTATGGTGTACTGTGTCGACAAAAATGCTGCATGTCCGCCTTCTGGTCCACTTTTGGCCATTTGTTTGTCCTACCTTGTTGCTAGGACATTGCTAACACACTCCCAACCATTACTACCCACCCCCACCATCACAGGAGCAAACCCTCACATATGTATGGTCCACTATCTCCTCCATCTCATTATTGCTGACTTCAAAGCTACTGTGAGAAAGGAGAAACAGCACATGCAAGGGGGATAAAAACAGCTGGGAATTTTTTAGCAATGTGCTAGCAACAAGGCAGGATGGGATGAGGCCATCTCTGGGACTAGTTTTGGCCAGGCTTTGGGAGGTAGGTAAATGGCCTACACCTATACTGTAGTAAGGATATTATTCAACTTTGGTCAAAGCTGCACAGATTTTCTTTTTAAAGGCGCCCCTTGTCTGCATAGGCAGTTTTTTGATAAAGGTAAACCATGCCTTTAAAACAATAAGCTGCTCTTTACACACATCAGAATGTGCTATAGCCAAAAGATGGCTATCACGCGGCTCTCTCGTTATGGGAGGGCATTCATGGACATCCTCCCAGAACCAAGCCCCCCGCATGCCCCCTGGAGCGTGCATCTCCAGCGCTCTGTGATTGCTGTGTCTTTCGGACACAGCTGATCACAGATCGTGGCAAAGGGCCAATCACATCGGCCCTTTACCATGTGATCGGCTATGTCCAATCATAGCTGATAACATGTGAATAAACGTAGCTGTTATCGGCATTTGTTTCCTCACACGCTGTCACTGCATGAGGAGAGGAGAGACGGTAATCGGCAAGTGTGACAGGGGACATTTACACAGATAATTAGGGCACTGATCATCAGTGCCCTATAAATCAGTGCAGCCCCATCAGTGCCAATCAGTGCTGCCTACCAGTGCCGCCTATCAGTGCCTCCTAATCAGTGGCACCGATCAGTGCTGCCTCATCAGTGCCTATTAGTGCCCATCAGTGCCACCCATCAGTGCCCATTAGTGCCGCCTATCAGTGTCCATTAGTGCCACCTATCGTGACCCATCAGTGCCACCTATCAGTGCCCATTAGTGCTGCCTATCAGGGCCCATCAGTGCCACCTATCAGTGCCCATCAGTGCCACCTATAAGTGCCCATTAGTGCTCCCTATCAATGCCCATTAGTGCCGCCTATCAGGGCCCATCAGTGCCGCCTATCAGGACGCATCAGTGAAGCATATCGGTGCTGCCTCACCAGTGCAGCCTCATCAGCGCACATCAGTGAAGGAGAAAAGGTATTTATTTGCAAAATTTTATAACAGAAACTAAGAAAAACGTTTTTCTTTTCAGATTTTCCAGTCTTCTTTCCTTTGTTTAGCAAAAAATAAAAAAGGCCAATGGTGATTAAATACCACCAAAAGACAGCTCTATCTGTCCCAAAAAAAAAAAAATTGCTGTGCAAATGTCATTCAAAATGCGACAGCGCTGAAAGCTTAAAATTGGCCTGGTCAGGAAGGGGGTGAAAGTGCCCGGTATCGAAGTGGTTAATTAGACCAAAAATTATTTCCTGTGTTTTTTTTCCATAAATAAAAGGCGATGGGCGGCTCTAGAAATGTCTTCGGGGAGCTCAAGTGATGAGGTGGAAGTTATGTACCGTAGCCACCTTCTGTCGGGTCATTACTGTCATTCAGACTCTGGCAGCACACATCCTATTGCTAAGTGCCACAGAAATGAGCAGAATCGTTCATCCACCCACCGCTCTCTAAGTGTTTTGACTGACTAACAGAAGCTCACCACATCATCATACTGCCAAAGAAATATTTTTGTTGCTGATGCCTCAAAGATGAAAGTCGCACAATGCTGTCATTTTGTGTTGCTGAAAAAAAAAAAACAATTAATGGGAGATTTTCAGCTAACGAGATTGTGAAGATGCAGGATGTTAGCTCTGAGTCACCTCTGACCCGATTTATTACCAGTATTTACAGGTATATAGTGGTGACAATTCACGTAGCAGGTATACATATGTACATGAGGCTTGTTCCTGGGCCAAGGGATAAACATGGGGGACATTGAGGGCCCGTTCACACCAGGAATTGCACAGGAACACGCTCATGTTCATTTGAATGGGATGAGATCGCACAGCCTTACACCAAAAGTAGTGCATGCAGTACTTTAAAAAGTCCACTGCAACTGGATCACATAGTGTACATGCGATCTGGTGCAGGCAAACACACTGCGTTTATAACATGTGTTTGGGGTGTTGTTAGCATTGCATTGACACCCATAGCAGATCACAAGGGCAGTCATCCTGAATATTGTGCAGGAAACATGCACACAACCCGGATTTCCTGCACCGCACTCTGGTATGAACAGGCCCTAACAAAGTGTGTATCTCTAGTCGCTGGTGAAACGATTATTGCCACATCTGGGATGGAGAGAGGTACTGGAGAGGACACCCTCTGATACCGGAGATTTTCACTGATGCTGACCGAGTTCGCTGGCCAGGTGTCGGGGGAGCGATTTGCAGTCTCAGACCTGATGGAGTTGCCGATGATGAATGGAAAGAAGTCTTCCAATGTCATCACAGGCATCAATGAGAAGCCACTGGCAAACCCCACTACACCCGCATCGCCTGTGTGAGGCACAGTGAGGGCACGCTAACAGAGTGTGTCTCTGGTCGCTGGTAAAATGATTATCGCCACATCTGGGATGGAGAGAGGTACTGCAGAGGACACCCTCTAAAACTGGAGATTTTCAGTGACGCTGACTGAGTTCGCTGGCCAGCTGTTAGGGGAGCGCTTGAAAATCTCAGACCTGATTGAGCTAACGATGATGAATGGACAGAGGTCTTCCAATGTCATCGCAGGAGTCAATGAGGCCACTGGCCCGCCCAACTACACCCGCATCGCCTGTGTGAGCCACAGCGAGGGCACCCTTTATCAGTGTATGGAGGAATGTTTCTGAGCGCTCCAACATCAGTTCGGGCACCATGTTGGCCAGCAAGGACAAAAAGGCAGTATAATAGAAACTGCCAAACTATTACTGTGGTACCACCCCCTTTAGGAAGGGCTACCCCCCAGTACAGGGTTCTGGGATTGTTAATTTTTCTACTAGTTGTCACCAGCTATATACCCTTATGCCTTGTACACACGACCGGTTTTCCCGGCAGGAAAACTGCCATGAGAGCTTTTGGCCGGGAATCCCGGCCGTGTGTATGCTCCATTGCAGTTTTCCCAACAGGAAAACCGCTGGGAATCCCGGCGGGAAAAATGAGAACATGTTCTCTTTTTTCCCGCCGGTTTTTAAGCCAGCAGTTTACCTATGGGAAACACTGCGGTGGAGCATACACACGGCCGGGTTTCCCGACCAAAGCTCTCATGACTTTTTACCGCCGGGAAAACCAATCGTGTGTACTAGGCATTTGTGTTTGATCCTTTCCATTAAAGCGGTAGTAAACTCCACTTGGTCACTTGTACCTACAGGTAAGCTTATAATAAAGCTTGTGTTACAATGAATAACTCCTAAACGTGCACCGTTCTGCAGCCAGTGACATCATCGACGCATGCACACCGCACTCTGAATTGAGGGCACACTGAATGTGCCATTCCTTCATAGCGCTGTGCCGCGGTCATGGCTCCAGTCTTCAAGCCAGAGAGTGACGTTATCGTGGCTTGGCTATTCAAAGCTGCCTGTGAACCCAGAAGGAAGACCAGGTGAAGATAGAAGCCCTGACAGCGGTGACAGCACACCACTGGAGGGATCCATTTTACAGGTAAGTCTGTCACAATGTGCTAGTGTGTGGTGCGGATGCCCTCTTCACCTTTCCAGCGTATAATGGCTACCTCACTCCCAGTAATGGAATGGGGTCCTGCCATAAACCTAGCACCGACTCCATGCGAGCACTTCCTTAACTCTTCCTCTTCCGTACCTGCGCACAGGCTGGGGACCTCTGCGGTGCTGATCTGCTCCCATTGCTATGGGAGATGGACCACTCATGTAGAGAGTCCCGACAACAACTGCTCCTGCACGAGCCTATCCAACCTGTCACATGTACTGCATGTGAAACCTTCATTACCCTTGGTAACCACTTGTGTCTTCATACTGTATTAACTCCTACAAAGCTGTCTTCATACCCCAGTGTATTTAACTGACCCAAGCGGTAGACTATGTGTGCCGGTTACTTGCATGACACCTCTTTAGTAACTTCAGACCAGGCAAAGGACAACGTTTCAAAGGCTTTTATTAGAATAACTTGGTACGACAGTCAAACACAGGCCTAAACTATTCACTAACTCAGGCTTTGTAGTTGCCCCAGCATATTTGCCCAGTTCATAATTGCAGAATTCCATAACTGGTATCTTCGGGTGAACTGATCTCAGCGTTCCCGTACACTGTAGAAGGCTCTTCATCCTCAAGTGCTGCAGCTTCAGTAGTAAACTGAATTGACGGACTCCAGTTACAGGATCATGTCTTACATTATGCGCAGGACCAGGGAGTTGGATCCAAGAAAGACCGCAAGAAAGACCCGGGAATGTTTTTCTTTTTTTAATCAGAAAAACTATAAACTGTTGTGCTATGGTGAGAGAAATTAGTAACGGTTTGGAGGAGCTAAGAGGTTACAGTTGAAGAAGTCGACTGAGGACTAGTTGGGAGGGTTTTAGGCCTGGGGTGTCTAGCCAAGGTTGCCATATTTTATAAAACTTATTAGCAGCGTTCCTATGTTGATACGTTAGCTTTTCGTTATTAAGAATGGTATTTACCTGCTCAATCCACTGTTTCGTTGTTGGACTATGCGGTGGTAGCCATAAACGAGCGATCTGTTTGCGGGCAATATACAGTAATCTCAATACAGTACTGCCACATTAATTGGAGGGGTAAAAAATTCCTCATTAACCGCGCCCAGTAAACAAGTAACTGGATGCAATGGAACAGTGGTTTGATAAACAGACGATATATAATATTGGTTACAGCTTTCCAATATCTGTAGAGTTTGGAGCAGTGCCACAGCAAATGTATGAGGTCCCCGTTAGCCCCCTCACATTTGGGACACAGAGGGGACTTCCTCCCACCCCATCTGTGAAGCATCACCGGAGTACAGTAAGTTCGGTGCAGTATGAATAGCTGAGAGAGCCTGTACGAGGGTGAGACTGAGATGGCTGGCATAGACTGCAAACATAATTCCCAGTCCTCATGTCTCCTCTCCAGTCTCGCCCAGGTCTTGTTCCCACCTATGTCTACATGGTAGTCTAGGTGCATCCCGCGTCCTCAAGGCGAGAGTACTATATGTCTGTGAAATCATACCCCTTTTATTCTGTGTGGTAAGTATGTCAGTCATTAAAGGATGTTCTATGAGTTCTAACCTGGACTGTTGTACCTGTGATTGTAAAGCATGCCGAAGTTGGAGATATCTATAAAAATTGTATATATAAGGAATATTTGGATATTATCCAGATACAGATACTGTATAATCTCCCAGTCCCACGTGGAAAATATAAAGGAAAACAGGAAGAGAGACAAGCTCTCACTAACAGGATTTTAAAGGGAGAGAACAGTTCTGATAGTAGGTGAGTGCACTTGAAACAACAACTTAAGAAAAATATAAATTTATTTATGTAGCGGGGTATTCCCCTTTAATACAGAGAGACAGGACTTTCCGGGTGAGAGGTGAGTTGGGAGGGAGTAGAGAAGAGACTTTACTGGAAGTGAAAGCAGAGGAGAGAGACTACCTTACCCAGAACCCCTTTTGGCAATGTTTCCACCCCAGAGACTCATGGGAGGGGTTATATAAGGAGGAGGCGAGGCGGAGCTCGGCCTCTTTAGGACACGAGACTTCAAGGGAGAGATCTTCCTGTGCGGATCCACCGTGGTGCAAGGCCTGAAGCCTGGGGCCTTCCACCCCATCTCGAGCCTGGGTGGCATCTGACTGGGTTTTCTTCAACCGCTGCTGAGCCGGAGACCAGACTGCTACAGAGCTGTGTGAGGAGACACAGCAGGTGGAAGTTCCCGGACTGGGATCGCGTCCGGAGGGGTGAGCGAGCACTTGCTCAATCCACAAATACTTTATATCATTGTTAGGCCTACAGACTGCCGTGGCCCACCAGTTCCTATTTGAGTTATTTTCCCCATTTGAAATCCAAAGCAGAACTGAGTTGAACGGATCTTTAGTGGAGTGTACTGTGTTGGCATTTTTACCCCCCCCCTTGGATTACAAATGTGTTCCTGAAATGTGCACCACCGTTTAAAGACTTGCATGCGAAGAATTTTACCCTTCCTAGAGACTGAGTTATATGGTCAGGCCTGGCCATCTAGGTAGTTTATTAAGTTGCTGCGCCATAGGGCGCATAGTGAAGTACTGTTACACGTGGCGCGTGTGCGCCATATCTTAATAGTTATAGTGTGACTATTGCTGCAGGGCTCTGCAGATAGATTCATATGATCTGTTATCACTGTTGATTTTTATTACCATAGAAAGTAAATTCGTTATTCTTCAATCACTGCCTTGGTGTTTGAATTTAATCATAGAGCATAAGATATACACATATTAGCCTAGACTAACTGAGCCAGTAGGGGGTCGAGTTAATTGCCGGGGGTTGGCGGAGCTGTCTTCAGGGCCCAAACTAAATCTGCGGCCCTCTTAACTGAAGGTATCGCTACACGTGGGGGTTCTCGTCCGGGATCCTGATACAGCAGGTGAATGCCAGAAGTGCTGGCATGGACCCACAAGCAGTAGAAGAGTGGTGCAAAGCCTCTAGGGCAGAGCCAAACAACTCGATAGTCATCAGCCTCCCTGGGGAGGAATGGTCGACTGAGATGGTAGAGGAGTTAATGAAGTTAGTGTCCCCAAATCACACACCGTGGGTGACGGAGATAAAGTCAGACCCAGACACCTCATATCAGTATGCACTAGTGGAGTACTGGGACGGGATGCCAGAGGCTTGCAAGCGCAAGTGTGTGCGGACGCCAGATAACAGAACCTATAGGTTGGCGCACGCAGTAACTGTAAAGAAGGAACCATCACCAACGGGATCACCGCAGGCTGCAGCCCGTACCTCACGGCAAAGAGGAGACGGGGTGACGCCCCCGGTGACACCCGCACCTGCCACTGCTATATCACCAGAATTGATAAAGGCAATAGGGGATCTGCTAACCAAATGTCAGAAGACAAGCACGGTGCATGTAGAGACTAGCTACCGGAGACTGAAGACATTCTCAGGGAAGCTCCCTGTCCCTGCAGGGGAAGAAGATTTTGATACCTGGGTGGAGCAGGCATTACAAGCAGTAGAGGCATGGGAGGTGCCTGAAGCGCAGAAGAGGCAATGAGTGGTAGAAAGCCTCAAAGGTGCAGCAGCAGAAGCAGTGAAAAGTTTTCGCTTTGGGAATGCAGATTGCACGGCTCAAGACTGTCTAGCCATGCTACAGGAAGAGTTTGGTCAATTGGAAAAGGTGACAGAGATGGTCTACCAATTTGAACATACTTTCCAACAGCCGAAGGAGAAACTTTCAGAGTATGTTAGGAGACTGAACAGGTTGCTGTGCAAGATTGTGTTGAAGAAGGGAATGAAGCCCCAAGATACAGATGCGGCAAGAATGAAGCAAGTCTTAAAGGGAGCGTTGCGCTCGGATCCAGTCTGGCTGCACCTGAAAACCTCGGGAGGAGGAACGTCACTGACTTACTCTGATTTGATCAAAATCATCAGAGATGAGGAGGCACTACAACAGGACCAGCAAATGACTAAGACAAATGTTGCCCCTGCACAGGTGTTAGTCAACCCAGTAATGACCCCTGAAAGAGACTCAGAGGTAGACACTTTAAAATCGCAAATGTCCAAGGTGTTAGAGATATTGACCTCTCTGATAGCAAAAGACCCAGAGGGCCCCAGGAGAGAAGTACCAAGGAAGGAACTATTCCCAGTTGCCTCAGCACCCGCATCTTTACAAGAGTGGGGAGATATAGTCTGCTTTAACTGTGGAGGAATTGGGCATATTGCAGCTACATGTTCCAGTCCCAAGAAAAAGAAAACAGATAACCGCAAGCCGGCGGGAAACTCCAGAGGGCCCGGTGAAGGACTCAACCGGGTGCCCATCATCTTCAGTGAGATCCAAGCTGAATGCGAAGCAGAAGAAAAGAGGAGACAAAACCCCTCAGAAGAAACACAACATTCCTCAACAGAGATACACCCCAGAGAAAGGGGGCAAGACCCCTCAGAAGGGGCACAGCATTCCCCGGAGGGGATGCACACCTAAGAAAAACAATAATATCCCTCAGCGGGTCTGTACACCCATTGAAAGGAGGGAAATCAATGCATACCAGGCTCAAGAAAGACTAAAGTCCAAAGGGAGTTGGACGAGAGAGAGTCCGAAGGGAAAGGACCAGAAGAAGGCGATTCCTGCCAGGCCATATCCGGAGAAGCTGGTAGGCCCATCTCCTATAGTGCCCATTCAAGTGGAGGGAGTCTACACCAGAGCCATCTTGGATACTAGGGCACAAGTGACCCTAGTATACCGGGATTTCTACGATAAGCACTTGAGTCACCTGCCCATCCAGAAGATAGAGGAACTGGAAATATGTGGGATTGGAACCCAGAGCTTCCCCTACGATGGCTATCTGTCCGTCAAGATGACCTTTGACCCATCTGTGGCTGGGAAGGCCGAAGTGTTTGACACCCTGGCAGTTGTGTGCCCTCGGCCGCCAGGAGCCAACAAGAGTTCCCTTATAATAGGGACGAACACGGACCTGGTCCGAAGACTCCTAACCCCTCTAGTGAAAGAGAAGGGGCCAGCGGCCACCAAGATCCACCCCATGCTGAAGATGGCCTACCAACGGCTGGTCCTAGAGCAGAAGACCCCTGGGGAGGGGATAGGGAAGGTGTGGAGACTTGGAAGAGAAGGGGTAGTGTTGCAGCCCGGCGAAGTAACCTGTCTCAGAGCCACTGTGAAGCTTACTTGGGAGCAACCTGGACCCTTTGTCATGCTGGAGTCCGACCCAAGGGAAGAGTCCTCCGGTCTGGAAGTGATACCAGAAGTGATTCCGCTGAAGGCCCTGAAGAAGGCCCATTGTAGAGTTCCGGTGAGTGTTAGGAATACTACAGGTGGCCCCATGGAAATCCCAGCCAGGATGCTGCTGGGCCAGGTGAGCCCTGCTGCCCCGGTTACCCTGTCAGAAGTCAAGGGGACGGGTGAAGGAGGAGACGTTTGGGAGAAGCTGTCCATGGAAAACCCGAATCTGCCCAGGGCTTGGAAAGAGAGAGCCAAGGCCCAGTTGACCAGATGGGAGAAGATCTTCTCCAAAGATGAGTTTGATGTGGGGTGTGCAAGGAGTGCCACCCATCGAATCCGCCTCCAAGAAGACAAGCCCTTCAGAGAGAGGGTCAGGCGGGTCCCACTAGCAGATCTGGAGGATCTAAGGGAACAACTCGCAGAACTCAAGAGGACTGGTGTGATCCGGGAGTCTAGAAGCCCCTATGCCTCCCCCATAGTGGTGGTCAGGAAGAAGAATGGATCGTTGAGGCTCTGTATAGACTACAGGACCCTCAACAGGAGAACCATCCCCGACCAGTACATCACTCCGAGGATAGAGGACGCTTTACAGAGTTTGTCTGGAGCCAAGTGGTTCAGCGTTATGGATCTTAAGAGTGGATACTACCAGATCCCTATGCATCCAGAAGACAAGGAGAAGACAGCCTTCATAACCCCAGTGGGGTTCTTCGAGTTTGATCGAATGCCTCAGGGACTGTCTGGAGCTCCTGCTACCTTCCAACGTCTCATGGAGAAGACTGTAGGAGACATGAACCTTATTGAAGTCCTTGTATACCTGGACGATGTCATTGTCTTTGGGAGAACCCTGGAAGAACACGTAGAGAGGCTGGAAAAAGTGTTGAGAAGACTCAGTGAGGAGGGACTCAAGCTTTCGCCTGAGAAGTGTGGGTTCTACCAGTCTTCTGTGAACTATCTGGGGCACATAGTGTCTGAAGAAGGGGTGGCCACAGACCCTGAGAAATTGGAGGCAGTTACCTCCTGGCCACGACCCACCACAGTAACAGAACTCAGATCCTTCTTAGGGTTCTGCTCCTATTACAGGAGGTTTGTGGAAGGATTTGCCCGAATTGCTAGACCATTGAATGAACTACTCAAGACCGAGGGGGAAGAGGACGACTCAGGGCCCAGGAAGCCGGGAGAGTCAGTCAGAGATCAGTGGAACCAGAAGTGTGAAGAGGCCTTCCAGGCATTGAAGAAGAGCCTAACCACTGCCCCAGTCTTGGCCTACACAGACCCAACCAAACCCTATGAACTACATGTAGATGCTAGTCATGACGGTCTGGGAGGAGTACTTTACCAAGAACACGAAGGACAACTGCGGCCTGTTGCCTACGTGAGCAGGAGCCTGACCCCCTCTGAGAAAAACTACCCCACTCACAAGCTGGAGTTCCTGGCCCTTAAGTGGGCGGTAGTAGACAAGCTCAAAGACTACCTGTATGGGGCGGAGTTCACTGTGAAGACCGACAACAACCCCCTTACCTACCTTTTCACCACAGCAAAGCTGGACGCCACTGGACACAGGTGGCTAGCCGCACTGTCTGGATTAAATTTCAGCCTAAAGTACAGGCCAGGGGCTGGAAATCGAGATGCAGACGCTCTGTCCAGAAGATCTCATGCCCCCACCAGTGACACAGAGGACTGGACTCAAGTGGCACCTGACGGGGTGCGGGCCCTTTGTCAAGGGGCTGAATTACAAGCCAGAGGAGGCTCAAGGGCGGAAGAGATAGGCGTTACCATGGTAGGAGTCCCCAAACAATACTGTGGAGTAACCCAACTGGAGGAAGCCCATCTGCCGAAACTGTCCAAGAAGGAACTGAGATGCGACCAATTGGAAGACCCCATGGGGAAATTGGTTCTGGAAGCCCTGGAGAATCAGGATCCAAATAGACTCCTGCGCCTCTCCTCAAAGGAAGCTCGCCTGTTGAGGAAAGAGTGGGACAGGTTGCAGGTGCATCAGGGAGTGGTCTACCGAAGGGGCCCCTCTGATGACCTAGAAGATAAATGGCAATTGTTCCTTCCGGAAAAACATTGAGAGACTGTTCTGATTGCCCTACATGACAATCAAGGCCACCTAGGGGCGGAAAGGACCTTTCAACTCGTCAGAAGTCGGTTCTATTGGCCCTGCATGAGGGCAGAAGTGGAAGAGTACTGCCATTCATGTGCACGCTGCATCCAGAGGAAGACTTTACCCCATCAAGCTGCCCCAATGGGCCATCTACAAAGTCAAGGCCCAATGGATCTGGTATGCATTGATTTTCTCTGCCTCGAACACGACCTGAGTGGACTAGGAAATGTTCTGGTGATAACCGATCATTTCACCCGGTATGCCCAAGCTTTCCCAACCAAAGACCAGAAGGCTTCCACAGTAGCCAAGGTACTTATGGAGAAGTATTTTGTCCATTATGGGCTGCCACAGCGACTCCATTCAGATCAAGGAAGGGACTTTGAGAGTCGGCTGATCCGGAAACTCCTGGATTCGTTAGGAATCAAGAAAACCCGAACCACACCTTACCACCCACAGGGAGATGCTCAGCCGGAGAGGTTTAACCGAACCCTGCTCAACATGTTGGGAACTCTGGATAGTGAGAAGAAACAACATTGGAGCAAACACATAGCAGCTATAGTACACGCTTACAACTGCACCACCAGTGATGCTACAGGCTACTCCCCATATCGACTCATGTTTGGGAGAGAAGCAAGGTTACCTGTGGACTTGGCCTTTGGCACCTCTTTAGACCATTCCTCAGCCACGTCCCACAAAGGATATGTAGACAGGCTCAGACACAGCCTGAAAGTAGCCTATGAACAAGCTCAAGCGGCCTCAGATCAAAGGGGAGCTCGAAACAAAAGAAACTTTGACTTGAAGGTCCGGGTGCAAGACCTGCAGCCCGGGGACCGAGTACTGCTACGCAATCTGGGGGTCCCTGGAAAACACAAACTTGCAGACAGATGGAGATCTGAACCCTATGTCATCTGTAGGAAGCTGCCGGGCCTACCTGTCTACAAGTTGAAGCCAGAAGGAAAGGTAGGACCACTGAAGACGTGGCATCGAAACCACCTGCTCCCACTTGCTGAAGCAGTCAGGATACCTCCAGTGAGGGACTCCCCTGAACCAGTCTCTATTCTGGATACCCCCAGGCCAAACACTCGGTCCCAGACCTCTCGGGCTGAAGATGGAGAGGCCTCTGAACTTAGTGGAGATGACGGAAGAGAACTTGACTGGCTGTGGCCTTCCCCAACTCCAGGAACTTCTGCTATAGATCTTCCAACCACTGAAGACACTATAAATGGACAACTGAACGCAGAAGCCACTGAGTTCATCCCATCTAGTCCTTCATCAGATTACTGGGAAGATGCCTGTGATACTTACTCTGAAAAGGACCCTAGAGACTCTATGTATCCCTCGGCTCCTGAAGCCGATGTTCCAGAGCCCACCGTGTTGCCCGAACCTGCTACAGAAGAAGAGCCTGTGGCACCAGAGCCAGAAACCCCAAGAGAGCAAAGGGCTCGAAGAGTCATAAGGCCTCCCAAAAAGTTGACTTACCCACAAATGGGGAAGAGCTCAGAAGATTCTGTGGTCACTGCCAGGAGGAGTGCAGGGAATCCGGATCCCTCCACTGTTCATTTGGTGGAGGGCAACCCCCACTCACTCTCTGGCACAGTTAGGCACGCCACTCATGATAGTGTGACCTGTGGGCAAGGGAATTCAACCCCTCGGTTTTGGTGGGAATTCCCTATGCCAACATCTTACGCAATGTTGTCTAGGGTTGCACGCAATGTATGCTAGAGTTATCTTTGGGGACCAAAGAGTTTAAGTGGGGGGAGTGTATAGCGGGGTATTCCCCTTTAATACAGAGAGACAGGACTTTCCGGGTGAGAGGTGAGTCGGGAGGGAGTAGAGAAGAGACTTTACTGGAAGTGAAAGCAGAGGAGAGAGACTACCTTACCCAGAACCCCTTTCGGCAATGTTTCCACCCCAGAGACTCATGGGAGGGGTTATATAAGGAGGAGGCGAGGTGGAGCTCGGCCTTTTTGGGACACAAGACTTCAAGGGAGAGATCTTCCTGTGCGGATCCACCGTGGTGCAAGGCCTGAAGCCTGGGGCCGTGCGCTGTTACCCAAAGAGCCTTCCACCCCATCTCGAGCCTGGGTGGGATCTGACTGGGTTTTCTTCAACCGCTGCTGAGCCGAAGACCAGACTGCTGCAGAGCTGTGTGAGGAGACACAGCAGGTGGAAGTTCCCAGACTGGGATCGCTTCCGGAGGGGTGAGCGAGCACTTGCTCAATCCACAAATACTTTATATCATTGTTAGGCCTACAGACTGCCGTGGCCCACCAGTTCCTATTTGAGTTATTTTCCCCATTTGAGATCCAAAGCAGAACTGAGTTGAACGGATCTTTAGTGGAGTGTACTGTGTTGGCATTTTTACACCCCCCCCCCCCCCTGGATTACAAATGTGTTCCTGAAATGTGCACCACCATTTAAAGACTTGCATGCGAAGAATTTTACCCTTCCTAGAGACTGAGTTATATGGTCAGGCCTGGCCATCTAGGTAGTTTATTAAGTTGCTGCGCCATAGGGCGCATAGTGAAGTACTGTTCCACGTGGCGCGTGTGCGCCATATCTTAATAGTTATAGTGTGACTATTGCTGCAGGGCTCTGCAGATAGATTCATATGATCTGTTATCACTGTTGATTTTTATTACCATAGAAAGTAAATTCGTTATTCTTCTATCACTGCCTTGGTGTTTGAATTTAATCATAGAGCATAAGATATACACATATTACCCTAGACTAACTGTGCCAGTAGGGGGTCAAGTTAATTGCCGGGGGTTGGCGGAGCTGTCTTCAGGGCCCAAACTAAATCTGCGGCCCTCTTAACTGAAGGTATCGCTACATTTATAACATCATAAAAATTACATAAATACAGATTTGTAAAGCTTGAAAATAAAGATCTATGTTGTGCAACTAGCCGACATGTTTCGCACTGTATGTGCTTCGTCAGGGCTTAGCACGTGTCTTTAATTTCATAAAGTCTGTATAAGACATAAAAGTATATATAATTAATATAATAAACAGTACATATGCATTGATTGATATGATAAAAAGGTACTACATATTAGCAAATTTTATAAAGGCATGTCATGCTCACCTAATCTGATTATGAAAAAACTGAAATAGGATACAGATCACTGAGACAACCGCTTCAACATAATGACCGGCCCCCATCCACAACTGCTAGAGCCGGCGGACGTCAGAACCAACCAGTCGAAACGCAAGAATTTTGACTCTGTAAGCTGACCAGATAAATAATATAATCAAACTTTACCCAGTAAAAAAAATAAATGAATTAATCAAATTTTAACCGATGACATAAAGATATTCATGATTGTACAGGGGAACCCCCTAATAACTATCAGGTCTGTTTAGGGCAAGATAAGAGGATAGAATTTATTATAGGGATATCAGCAATAATATTTTAATTTATATCCATTTAGATTTTAGATTTTATGAAGTTTTGAGGATATTGGGGCTCACTAGAGTGGTATATCATAGTAATCTATTATGACAGATCCATCTTGTATGGAGGTATAGTTGTTATTAAGTAGCAGTGGTAAAGATTAAGATTAACCGTTGGGGATGATGTCTAGATATGCATATAGCAGTGTAGCAACATATTGCTATATACCATTAAAATAGCATAAACTAGCAATACAGCTCGAAAAATACTGGAGTATAAAGATATTAATAAATCTCTACATGTATATATATGTTGGTAATCACAGGACTGCTGGTCAATTATATATATACAAGAGACCAGCGCTCTGTGCCATCTACTAATTGTATATTGGCATTGTAAGCCCAAAATATACAGAGATCCACAGAGATAGGTAAAAGAAGCGAAAAATGGAAAATTGTATACTTACCTTTCGGTAATTTTCCTTTCCTGACGCATCCAATGGCAGCACACACGCTGGGTTGTGACTCCGCCCCCACAACCTGATAGGACTGCTTAGCTATAAGTGTTTGAAGAGGAGCCCCCCCGCCTCATTCTCGGTATATATTACCTCATACGGGTGGGTATTTGTGTGCTGCCATTGGATGCGTCAGGAAAGGAAAATTACCGAAAGGTAAGTATACAATTTTCCATTTTCCTGACGCATCATGGCAGCACACACGCTGGGAAATAACTCGCAACAAGGGTGGGTACTTTTGAATGCATGTCTATTTTTTTTTTTTTTTTTTTTTTTATTTACAAGATATGGAAGAGTTAGTTTGAATCACTGCTCTCCCAAATTCCGTCGTCGTTAAACATGCCGGGTCTATTCTATAATGAGACATGAACGTGGTTCTGGAAGACCAGGTAGCTGCCTTACATATCGTCTCTGGTGACACTCTGCAGTATGCTGCCCAGGATGTTGCCACTGCCCTGGTCGAGTGAGCTTTCAGATCGTCGGGTATCGGAAGGTGTTGGATTGCGTATGTCTTCTTGATGATTTTAACTAGCCAACTTGCTATTGTTCGAGATGAAGCTGCTTGGCCTTTCTTAGGCCCGTTTGGTATTATAAGTAGGTTCTCCGACTTCCTGAATGGGTTAGTCGCTTCCAGGTATGATGATATATTGGACTTGATATCCAGTGGATGTGGAGCTCCTTGGTTAGTGAGAAGAACTGGTAGACTGATTTCTGGATTGAAATGAAACGCAGATGCTACTTTTGGCATGAATTGTTCCGATGGTCTTAAGACGACCCTGTCGGGATAGAAGGTTAGGTGAGACTCCTTCATGGATAGTGCTTGTAGCTCGGATACCCTTTTTGCTGAGGTCATCGCAATCAAAAATGTTACGTTTAGTGTTAAATCTCCCAAGGATATCTCCGTTAGAGTAAAGAAGGTTTTTTTTTTTTTTTTTTTTTGACAAGGTGTCCAGAACTATAGACAGGTCCCAGGTTGGGAATGACGGTTTTCTTGGTGGCCTTATTTTGACGCATGCTCTTTGGAACTGGACTATGAGAGGGTTAAATGCCCACTTGGTTCCTGTCATGGCCGATAAAGCAGACGTTTGGACCTTTAAGGTGCTTGAACTTAAACCCCTGTCTAGGCCTAGTTGCAGGAATTCGAGAATTTGTGCTACCGTTGGAGACATCGGATTCCATGATTGCTGACGTGCTAGTGCGGTGAATTTTTCCCAAACCTTGCTATACACACCGTTAGTTGATTTCTTCCTGGCCTGTTGTAATGTGGCCACTACTCTTAGGGAGCATCCCTGGTTTAATAGCCTCCCCCTCTCAACTTCCAAGCCGTCAGATGGAGTTTCTCTGGTGCTGGGTGAAGAAACTGGCCTTGTGAAAGTAGGTCCGGAATTACTGAAAGTGTTAGTGGGTCTTCTATGTTCAGCTGTAGAATGGTCGTAAACCATGGCCTCCTTGGCCAGAAGGGGATTATTGCTATCACTGTAGACGTTGAGTTCCTCAGTCTGGCTAGGAATCTGGCTATTAGGGGAACAGGAGGGAATATATATCCCAGGTGGAATTCCCAGGGATGTAGGAGGCAGTCTACCCCCTCCGCTGTCGGATGAGGAGTCCGTGTTAAGAATTTTGGACATTTGCTGTTCCATGGTGTTGCTGCCAGATCGATGTCGGGTATTCCCCATTTCTGTGTTATAAGGGAGAATACTTGATGGTTCAGTGACCATTCGTTGTTTGAGATATGTCGCCTGCTTAGGTCGTCTGCAAGTTGATTCTGCGTCGCTGGAACATATATTGCTTTTAGGTCTTTCAAGGGAACTTGTGCCCACTCTAGGATTGGTCGTACCTCCTGTATAAGGGAGTTGCTTCGTGTTCCACCTTGTCTGCGGATGTAACTCACTGCTACTGTGTTGTCCATCCGTATTATAACGCTCTTCCCTATGATGAATGGTCTGAACGCTAGAAGTGCCTGAAAGGCGGCCCTCAGTTCCAGGATATTCGACACCACTCCTTGAGGACGGAATGCCCAGTGACCTTGTGCTGCCAACTCTTGGTAATGTGCTCCCCAGCCTTGAAGGCTGGCGTCTGATGTGACCACTTCTACCAGAGGGTGAATAATGGGTCGGTGACGTTTCAGATTGTCGATCCGTGTCCACCACCACATTGATTGTTTTACCGATGTGCTGATGCGTATCCATTGTGTTAGCGATGTTCCGTTCCATTGTTTCAGGAACGAAATTTTGGAATGTTCTTGTATGCCACTGTGCCCACTGGATCATCAGAAATGTGGAAGACATGGTGCCTAGGATGCTCAGGCATGTTCTGGCTCGTAGATGTGATGCTCCCATCAATGTTTTTATTCTGTGTATGAGTGGATCTATCTTCTCCTGTGGTAGCCCCACAGTGTTGGCATTGGTGTTGATTTCTGCGCCTAAAAAGATCATGTTCTGGGTTGGTTCTAGGCTGCTTTTTTTCCAATTTATTATCCAACCCAAGTGCTGTAGGGTGGAGGTTAGTATCTCTCGATGTTGTAGCAACAGTTGTCGATTGTCGGGTAGTAGGAGGATATCGTCGAGATAGTGATGGACTCTGAGCCCTTTTTCTTTTAAATGGGCTATTACTGGGAGTAGAACATTTGTAAACGTCCTGGGGGCTGTTGATATCCCAAACGGCAGGCTTCGGAACTGGAAATGTTGTTGTCCTATTGCGAAACGCAGATATTTTTTAAAATCTTGGTGTATAGGTATATGAAGATAAGCGTCGGATAAATCGATCGATAACATCCAGTCTCTTATGTTGATCGCTAGCAGTATTGATTGGAGACTCTCCATCTTGAAAGACTCTACTTTGATTGACCTGTTGAGGTTTTTTAAGTCTAGCACCGGTCTGAGGTCCCCGGTTTTTTCCTTTACGAGAAAGAGAGGGGAATAGAAACCCTGGGTTCTCTGGTGTAGGGGTACCTGGATTATTGCTTGTTTCTGTATCAGTTCCAAGACATATTGGATTAGAAATTTTCTTTTGGTTATGGATGCTGGGATCCTTGTGACTTGAAAGTGGTCTTTGGGGGTTCTGGTTTTGAAACCCCATCTGTGTCCTTCCTGGATTGTGGATATTGTCCATGGATCCTTTATATGGTCTTCCCACACCCGAGTAAATAGTTTGAGCCTTGCTCCCACTGTTACGGGTTGGGTGACCAACCCATCAAAAGGACTTCTGTTGTTCCCCTGTGATGGCCAGCTTGGGCTTTTGTGTCCTCAGATAGGACGACTGGGTATTTCTCCAATTGCGTCTGAAGTCCTTGCCTGGCTTGTACGATCTTGCTTCTCTATACCTTTCTGGTAAGTTCCTTCTAAAGGGAGGGAGTTTTTGTTGTTTTGGCCTTCTGTCTGATGGTATTAGACCAGACTTTCCTCCTGTGACCTTGGATATTACTAGATCCAATTTAGGGCCGAATAAATTGGTTCTGTCATACGGGATTTTACACCAGTTTGATTTTGATGTTCCGTCTGCGACCCATGGTTTTAGCCATAGTGCTCTTCTGGACGTAACTGATGATAGCATTGACCTGGCTGATGATCGGATGATGTCGACGGAAGCTTCAGCTACGAAGTCCCCTGCCAGACTAAGTTCCTGTAGTGCGAGACTATTCTATCTTGGTCTGCTGCTTCTAATAGTAGCTTTTCAATATTTGATGTCCAGCTTGTGATTGCTCTGCCGACCGCTGCTAGAGCGATGGCTGGTCTGCATGCGCCTCCGGCCGATGAGTAGGCCTTTTTCCTTTCAAGGTCCATCTTCCTATCCAAGACGTCCCTGAAGGTTACTGCATCTTCTATGGGAAGTGTCATGTGTCTTGCCAATCTCATTAAAGATGAGTCTACTATGGGGGCAGAAATAAGGGGATTTACTGCCGGTTCCCTTAACGGATATAGTTTTGCTATCCTGTTATTGATGCTCGGTTTTTTGTCAGGTTTTTCCCACTCATCTCTTATTAGTTCTTCTAGTTCGTCAATGAAGGGGAATGTTTCCGGATCATTCTTCAGGCTGGGGAAATATTTTCTGGTTTTACGAGGTGTCTCTTTTGATTCATCCCAGCCGATGGCTTCTTTGACTGATCTTGTGAAAGGATCTATAAGAGAAAATTCAAACCCAACCGAAAAGGGTGTGTCCTCCTCCGCCACGGAATCGTCTGACCCCTGCAGGATGTACGGGGTTGAAGGCGATATTGTCTGGGTTAACCTCACTGGTTCCGAGACCGAAGCTTCCAATATTGATTCTTTTACTGAATCTCTAATAATATTTGACACTTCTACTGCGCCCGATTCTCTATCTCTCGTGGCTTCGTCCGCACAAGATTGGCAGGCTAGTTTATTTGGGAGGGCCTGTGCTCCGCATACCCAGCAGGCATTAGCCGCAGGACAGGTTTGATGGTTATCTTTCTTCTGAGAAGATGATTTGTGATGGTGGGAGGATGTTCTTGATCTACTTCTCATAGAGTGTGAATGTCTTGAAGGAGAGCGTTCCCTACGTCTGGAATGGGACGATCTTGACGATCTGCCAGGGCTATCGGAAAAGGTGATATTAAAGGCCATGCACTCTTTTAATCTCCTCTTCAATACTTACCCTATACCTTGCTGCCTCTTACCTTACTGGCTGTGGATGGCCTACTTGGGCAGTGGCTTCCATAGGGATAGAAAGAGTGTACCTGAAGGAAGGTAGTTTTTTCAGGCAACAGAGACTCTCAAGATAACAGAGTAAAGCAAAAAAAAAAGAAAAACGTTTTTTTTTTTTTTTTTTTTTTAACATAGAAAAACGATTGCCAATGTAATAAAATAGGAAGGTACACTTACCAGCTGGTGGGCGCTGTTCCTAGCTTCTCTTGCTTGCAGCAGTTGAATGTTGCAGAGAATAAGCGAGCGGACAGCAAAATAGCATATGTGGTATGTTTTTTTAAATATACCGCCGTCGCCGCGGTAATGACGCGCCGCCGCGCATGCGCACCAGCGGCTAGAGCGCGCTGCCGCCATCTTTAAGACTGGCAAACAGTTAAAAAGGCATGAGGTCACTTCCGGTCGCGGCGGCGATCAGTGTAATGTGAGAATGGGAGCAGGGAGGAAGCGCTGCTATGAGAAAACAGTCATAAGGGAAAAAGAAAGAGAAGGTAAACTGAAATAAAAGAATGGTAGCCATGCCCAGAAATGAAAACCTGTTTAAGGCTTGTAATCTGTCCAGTGCCCCTGAGACCATCAGAGTGGGGGTTCCTGTAATATGGCTCATTTAGAGACCGTACAGACAGGACTTCCAAACTAGGAGAGGCTGAACCTAGCTGGGGTGAGAGTGGTAAAAGGTCTTACGCTACTGCTGTCAGTCCTGGTTCAATGAGGAAGAAAAAGAGAATGAGGCGGGGGGGCTCCTCTTCAAACACTTATAGCTAAGCAGTCCTATCAGGTTGTGGGGGCGGAGTCACAACCCAGCGTGTGTGCTGCCATGATGCGTCAGGAAAGAAAGTTATATGACTGATAATAGTTATAAGGCCTACATTCCCCCGGTATCTACCAACCCACACTGCCTAGACTCAATACCTGTAAAGGGTCCAATCCGCAAAAAATATATAAATGAAGTCCCGATTGGTCACGGATCATTTCGTTCCCGAGGAGCCAGGTCCCAATATCAGCAATTCCTTCAGGAGGGCACATGTCGGAATACGCCGACTGCGCCATCCTATATAGTCAGAGTCATCCCGGAAGTGAAGGGTCACTCGTGACCCCTGACTTCACTTCCGGTCCGCGCGTGCGCATAATAACGCTACAGCGCATGCGCGATCCGCCGTCCACATCAAGGTGGACGGGAGATGAGAAGGGGAGGAGGAAATTCTCCTATCTCTCACCATAGAGCGCACGAAAATCCTTACATGATTCAAAACCGAAGTGGAGGAGAGACGGCCAACAGCAAGCAACGCTGTCTCGCGATGCAAAGGTCTTCCAGTCATCCAAAATCAGAGCAATTCAACAACTTTAGAGAAACATATAAAATAGTAAATGATCATTAATTTACAAAAAGGAAAAATTCTAAATAACATAAGTTAAGACAATTATCAATTAATTTGGTCAATTACAGATAATATATACATAGATGGACACATCTAATGTGTTCTCTTTAGATACATTTACTGCATAGGGATGAGCTTCGTGTTCGAGTCGAACATACGTTCGACTCGAACATCGGCTGTTCGATCGTTCAACGAAGATCGAACGATTTGGGCCGTTCGCGCCAAATTCGAGTGACGCGAACGGCCCACAATGCACTACGCCATTGCAGTGTCATCCAGGCGCTGTGATTGGCCAAGCATGCACTGTGACCCCGCATGCTTGGCCAATCACAGCGCCGGCAGCGAGGAGAGCAATGATTGGCCACAGGCAGGATGCCTGTGGCCAATTATTGCTGAGGGGGTTTAGTACACGCCCCACACTATAAAAGGCCGCTAGCGCGGCGGCCTTGTGTAGTGTGTTCCGGAGCAGGGAAAGAGAAGCATAGGCAGGGACAGTGTCATTTTTTTCCCTTTACTAATCCTGGATTCCTTGTGTTTAGGGACAAATAAGGATAGGTAGGGAGAGTGTCAGTGACAGTGTGTTATTCTATGCTAAACCTTGTTTGTAGGGACAGAGAGGTACAGTGAGGGAAAGTGTCAGTGTGCTATTCTGTGCTAATCCTTGTTTGTAGGGACAGAGAGGTACAGTGAGGGAAAGTGTCAGTGTGCTATTCTGTTCTAAACCAATTTTGCTGTTCCATATTTCAAATCCTTGAGTTTAGGGACAGAGAAGGACACTCGTGGAAATTATCAGTGTGCTATTCTGTGCTAAATCTTGTTTGTAGGGAGGGACAGAGTAGGACAGTGAGGGAAAGTGTCAGTGTGCTATTCTGTTCTAAACCAATTTTGCTGTTCCATATTTCAAATCCTTGAGTTTAGGGACAGAGAAGGACACTCGTGGAAATTATCAGTGTGCTATTCTGTGCTAAATCTTGTTTGTAGGGAGGGACAGAGTAGGACAGTGAGGGAAAGTGTCAGTGTGCTATTCTGTTCTAAACCAATTTTGCTGTTCCATATTTTCAATCCTTGAGTTTAGGGACAGAGAAGGACACTCGTGGAAATTATCAGTGTGCTATTCTGTGCTAAATCTTGTTTGTAGGGAGGGACAGAGTAGGACAGTGAGGGAAAGTGTCAGTGTGCTATTCTGCTGTAAACCAATTTTGCTGTTCCATATTTCAAATCCTTGAGTTTAGGGACAGAGAAGGACACTCGTGGAAATTATCAGTGTGCTATTCTGTGCTAAATCTTGTTTGTAGGGAGGGACAGAGTAGGACAGTGAGGGAAAGTGTCAGTGTGCTATTCTGTTCTAAACCAATTTTGTTGTTCCATATTTTCAATCCTTGAGTTTAGGGACAGAGAAGGACACTCGTGGAAATTATCAGTGTGCTATTCTGTGCTAAATCTTGTTTGTAGGGAGGGACAGAGTAGGACAGTGAGGGAAAGTGTCAGTGTGCTATTCTGTTCTAAACCAATTTTGCTGAACCATATTTTCAATCCTTGAGTTTAGGGACAGAGAGGTACAGTGAGTGAAACTGACAGTGTGCTATTCTGTTCTAAACCAATTTTGCTGTTCCATATTTTCAATCCTTGAGTTTAGGGACAGAGAAGGACACTCGTGGAAATTATCAGTGTGCTATTCTGTGCTAAATCTTGTTTGTAGGGAGGGACAGAGTAGGACAGTGAGGGAAAGTGTCAGTGTGCTATTCTGTTCTAAACCAATTTTGCTGTTCCATATTTCAAATCCTTGAGTTTAGGGACAGAGAAGGACACTCGTGGAAATTATCAGTGTGCTATTCTGTGCTAAATCTTGTTTGTAGGGAGGGACAGAGTAGGACAGTGAGGGAAAGTGTCAGTGTGCTATTCTGTTCTAAACCAATTTTGCTGTTCCATATTTCAAATCCTTGAGTTTAGGGACAGAGAAGGACACTTGTGGAAATTATCAGTGTGCTATTCTGTGCTAAATCTTGTTTGTAGGGAGGGACAGAGTAGGACAGTGAGGGAAAGTGTCAGTGTGCTATTCTGTTCTAAACCAATTTTGCTGTTCCATATTTTCAATCCTTGAGTTTAGGGACAGAGAAGGACACTCGTGGAAATTATCAGTGTGCTATTCTGTGCTAAATCTTGTTTGTAGGGACGGACAGAGTAGGACAGTGAGGGAAAGTTTCAGTGTGCTATTCTGTTCTAAACCAATTTTGCTGTTCCATATTTTCAATCCTTGAGTTTAGGGACAGAGAAGGACACTCGTGGAAATTATCAGTGTGCTATTCTGTGCTAAATCTTGTTTGTAGGGAGGGACAGAGTAGGACAGTGAGGGAAAGTGTCAGTGTGCTATTCTGTTCTAAACCAATTTTGCTGTTCCATATTTCAAATCCTTGAGTTTAGGGACAGAGAAGGACACTCGTGGAAATTATCAGTGTGCTATTCTGTGCTAAATCTTGTTTGTAGGGAGGGACAGAGTAGGACAGTGAGGGAAAGTTTCAGTGTGCTATTCTGTTCTAAACCAATTTTGCTGTTCCATATTTTCAATCCTTGAGTTTAGGGACAGAGAAGGACACTCGTGGAAATTATCAGTGTGCTATTCTGTGCTAAATCTTGTTTGTAGGGAGGGACAGAGTAGGACAGTGAGGGAAAGTGTCAGTGTGCTATTCTGTTCTAAACCAATTTTGCTGAACCATATTTTCAATCCTTGAGTTTAGGGACAGAGAGGTACAGTGAGTGAAACTGACAGTGTGCTATTCTGTTCTAAACCAATTTTGCTGTTCCATATTTCAAATCCTTGAGTTTAGGGACAGAGAAGGACACTCGTGGAAATTATCAGTGTGCTATTCTGTGCTAAATCTTGTTTGTAGGGAGGGACAGAGTAGGACAGTGAGGGAAAGTGTCAGTGTGCTATTCTGTTCTAAACCAATTTTGCTGTTCCATATTTCAAATCCTTGAGTTTAGGGACAGAGAAGGACACTCGTGGAAATTATCAGTGTGCTATTCTGTGCTAAATCTTGTTTGTAGGGACAGAGAAGGACAGTGAGGGAAACTGTCAGTGTGCTGTTCTGTGCTAAACCAATCTTGCTGAAGCATATTGCAAATCCTTGTCTTTAGGGACAGAGAAGGATAGGCAGGGGACAGTGTCAGTGTCATTGTTGCTAAGCCTCCTGCACAGTATACACCTGAAGGTAGCCCTTATTGCTCTTTTTCCCATCTCCCTGCAGGCCATCCATTAAAATGTCTGGAAGGCAACCAAGGAGAGGCAGACAGTCAGGAGGCAAAAAAAGAGGGCAAGCAGGCTCTGTGTCTGGGGGCAACAGTGCTGGTCGTGGACGTGGTGCATTGTCATCAGCACATGGCCATGGGACACGCTTGTCCTTCTTTTCGGCAGCTGGACATGTTGAGCCACATCATGCCGAAGACTTGGTAGAGTGGATGACCAAGCCCACCTCATCCTCCTCATCCTCTCTCACCCAGGCTCAGGGTACTGGCAAAGCAGCTGCCAAAGCGTCCTCTTCTCTGGTATCATTATCTTCATTAGTCAATCCTTCCCTAGACCCACCATGTCCTCCTCCTGAGGAGTCCCCCGAACTGTTTGAGCACAGTGTTGGGTACATGCTCCAGGAGGATGCCCAGCGTTTGGAAGGATCTGATGATGATACCCAGCTAGAGGAAGGCAGCAGCGTGAGAGCAGAGAGAGGGGATGCTCAAGAAGGACACCAATCTGGCAGTCATGCTCCAGCAGCTGCAGCATACTGCCAGATTGGCTCCAGTGATGAGGAGGGAGGGGATGATGAGGTCACTGACTCCACGTGGGTGCCTAATAGGAGAGAGGAGGAGGAGGATGAGGAGGAGGCACATCTCCAACGAGGCAGGATGCCCTTGAGTGGCCAGCGTATGGGCAGCACACCGACGGAATCACACCGCAGAGCTCCGCCTGTGCAGGGCGCTGCCTCTGCCCGTCATTCAAAAAGTTCTTTGGTGTGGGCCTTTTTTGAGGCGAGTGCATCAGATCGCACAGCTGCTGTTTGCAACATATGTCTCAAGCGTATATCGCGTGGCCAAAACATCAGCCGCTTGGGCACCACATGCTTGATCAGACATATGTTGACCTGCCATGCAGCTCGTTGGCAAGCCTACCTTAAAGACCCACACCAAAGAACAAAGCTGACCTCTTCTTGCACCGCATCAGCTGGGATCTCCAACCCCACTATACCTTCACTCCTCTCTGAAACCTGCTCTGAGAGGAATGAAGGTGTAGAATTAGGTGTGTCACAGGCAAGTACTTGCGGGCACTCTGCTAGCAGTACACCAACGTCCGATTCTAGCAGGCAAATTTCCCTGCCCCAGCTGCTGGACCGTCGAAAGAAGTTCACTCCCAGCCATCCACATGCCCAGCGGTTGAATGCTAGCTTGGCTAAATTGCTAGCGCTTCAACTGCTGCCTTTTCAGTTGGTAGACTCGGCCCCCTTCCGTGAGTTTGTGCAATGTGCGGTTCCTCAGTGGCAGGTTCCCAAACGCCACTTTTTCTCACGGAAGGCGATTCTGGCTCTCTACAGGCATGTGGAAGGCAATGTCTTGGCCTCGCTGGACAGGGCGGTCAGCGGTAAGGTGCATATTACCGCTGACTCATGGTCCAGCAGGCATGGACAGGGACGTTACCTTTCTTTCACGGCCCATTGGGTCACTCTTTTGGCAGCTGGAAAGGATGCAGGACAAGGTGCAGTAGTGTTGGAGGTTGTTCCACCGCCACGCCTCCAAAATGCTACTACTGGTTGTGACACACCTCTCTCCTCCACCCCCTCCTCTTCTTCCTCCATGGCCTCTTCCTGTGGTTTGTCCTCGGAACCAGCGGTGCTCCGTAGGCGTTCAAGGGGCTACGCAAGTACGCAGGCAAAAAGATGCCATGCCGTGCTTGCGCTGGTGTGTTTGGGGGACAGGAGCCACACTGGGGCAGAGGTCCTGTCTGCTTTGAAGGGGCAGGCCGAGAGGTGGTTGACGCCACGCCAGCTTAAGCCAGGAATGGTGGTTTGCGACAATGGCACCAACCTCCTCTCCGCCCTCCGACAGGGACAACTGACCCATGTGCCCTGTATGGCTCACGTCCTTAACCTGGTGGTGCAGCGGTTCTTGGGCAGGTACCCGGGCTTACAGGATGTCCTGAGGCAGGCCAGGAAAGTCTGTGTGCATTTCCGCAGATCTTATAATGCCAGTGCTCGCCTGGCTGAGCTGCAAAAGGAGTTGAACCTGCCCAAGAACCACCTTATATGTGACATGCCCACCAGGTGGAACTCAACGTTGGCCATGCTGCAGCGGCTGCACACGCAGCAGAGGGCCATCAATGAGTACCTGTGCGACTACGGCACCAGGACAGGGTCAGAGGAGCTCGGGTTTTTTTCACCACGCCAGTGGGGCATGATCAGGGATGCATGCACTGTCCTGGCACCATTTGAGGAGGCCACGAGGATGGTGAGCAGTGACAGTGCATGCATCAGTGACACTGTACCTCTTGTCCACCTGTTGGAGCACACGCTGCGTGGAATAATGGACAGGGCAATTGAGGCAGAACAGAGGCAGGAAGAGGAGGACTTCCTTGCCTCTCAAGGCCCCTTTTACCCAGACAGTGTTCCTTCTGTCCCACCCATCGCACAGGAAGAGGAGGAGGAGGAGGAGGAGGATTGTGTCAGCATGGAGGTGGAGGCTGGCACTCAGCATCATCAGCAGCAGTCTTTTAGGGATGATTTACAGTCCCAAGAAACCAGTGGACTTGTACGTGGCTGGGAGGAGGTGGCTGCGGATCATGTCGTCCTTAGTGACCCAGAGGACTCCGGACTGAATGCCTCAGCTAACCTACGCTGCATGGCCTCCCTGATCCTGCAAAGTCTGCGGAAGGATCCTCGTATTCTTCGGATCAAGGAGAGGGACCATTACTGGCTGGCCACTCTCCTTGATCCACGGTACAAGGGTAAGGTTGCGGACCTTATCGTACCGTCGCAGAGGGAGCAGAGGATGAGACAACTCCGGGAGGCCTTGCAGAAAGGTCTGTGCAACGCGTTTCCAGAGACTGGGAGGTTACAAACTCCTGGTCCTGGACAACGAGTTGCTGAGGCTTCGGGCAGTCAAAGAAGGAGCGGTGGGGAAGGTGGCCGTCTGACGGATGCGTTCAGACAATTCTTTAGTCCGCAGCCCCAAAGTATGATCGGTTCCAGCAACCATCGCCAGCGTCTGATATACATGGTGCAGGAATACCTAGGGGCAAGGTCAGACTTGGACACCTTCCCCACCGAAAATCCTCTGGCTTACTGGGTCTTGAGGATGGATCACTGGCCAGAGCTTGCACAGTATGCAATTGAGCTACTGGCCTGTCCTGCATCCAGCGTTCTTTCAGAACGCACATTCAGTGCTGCTGGAGGATTTGTCACGGATCACAGGGTGCGCCTGTCCACCGACTCGGTTGATCGACTGACTTTCATCAAGATGAACCAGTCTTGGATCACCACCAGCTACCACACACCAGATGCTGATATAACAGACTAATTGATTTTAAAATGTCACATCCCTTCAAGACTGATGCTGATGCTGAGTGCCTGTGCTGTTATGTTGACTGGCTATCCTCCTCCTCCTCCTCAATGATACGATTAATGATGATAGCTTGGAAGATCATTTTGGTTTATGGGTGACGCCACCAGTGGCTAAGGCCCAATTTTTCAGCCCCTGTTTAACAGGGGCGTGTAATTAAAATTTTTGATGCAATACTTTGCAACAGGCCTCATTGCTGTGCTCCAAGCACAGTATCTGTGAGGGGTTGCAGTGTTGTGCCACCAGTGCCTAAGGCCCAATTTTTCAGCCCCTGTTCAACAGGGGCATGCAATTATAATTATTGATCTAATAATTCACAGCAGGGCCCATTGCTGCGCCCACCAAGAGTAACTGTCAGGCCTTACAGTGTTGTGGCACCAGCACCACCATCACCACCACCACCACCACCACCACCAAAGGCCCAATTTTTCAGCCCCTATTCAACAGGGGCATGCAATTATAATTATTGATCTAATAATTCACAGCAGGGCCCATTGCTGCGCCCACCAAGAGTAACTGTCAGGCCTTACAGTGTTGTGGCACCAGCACCACCATCAAAGGCCCAATTTTTACTACCACTGATCAACAATTATATGTTATTACAATTCCTGATATAATAGTTGACAGCAGGGCGTTCCAGCACCCACCAAGAATAACTGTGAGTGCTTTCAGTGTTGTGCCAACACCAACACCTAAGGGGCCAATTTCTGCAGAGTATATACGGCAGGTCCCTACTTTCAAACATCCAACTTACAAACTACTACTACTTGCAAACGGAAGAAGACAACAGGAAGTGAGAGGAAATCTACCCCTTGGAAGGAAAATTCTCTCCTGTAAGAATGAATATGGGAGAAAGGTGTCTCCTCTCTACTGATGCTTTATCACCAATCCTTGTTTCAATAAAAACACCACATTTCAAAAACAGTTGTCATTGGGACGCAAAGTGAGGTGAAATGTTCTGAACAGGGGCACAGTCAGCAAAAAAAATGTGACAGGGGTGATAACCGTTCCCTATGTTTTACAAAAAGCTAAAAAAAAGGAATTTGCCATGGAGCTCCACTTAAACAATGCAGCTGTTCAAAATTACAAACAGATTCTACATAAGAACAAACCTACAGTCCCTGTCTTGTATGCACCGCCTGTATACGGCTGTTCAGAGTATATAGGTCCTTTTTTATTTTGTGTGCGGGGTTCCCCTTAATATCCATACAAGACCCAAAGGGGCTGGTAATGGGCTGGGGTAGGGGGGGGGGGGGGGTTGATGGGGTAGCTATGCCATTTTTCCTAAAGATTTTCATCCATATTACCGGGACCAGACATTGCATTAAAGCCGCAAGCAGTTTTAAATGGCTTTTTTTCCTTTAGAAATGTTATTTTGTGCAGGGACAGTTCTAAACACGGGAAACACGTGGCACTTCACAGGCATACTTTAGACACCCCCCAGGTACAATATTTAAAGGAATATTTGACTTTTTTTTTTCACTTTATGCATCATTAAAATGACTGCTCCCGGAAAACGTCCGTTTTTAAAACTTCTTTTTGCATTGATACATGTCCCCTGGTGCAGAACCCGGGTTCCCAAACTCTGTTTCGGACAATAACATGGATAATAGTCGTTATAATTAGCACTTTAGAATCCAAACGTTCGCATCAATTGTATTTAATAGGGTTCTAATGTTCGTGCGAACTTTCGGCCCGTTCGCGGGTTCTGGTGCGAACCGAACCCGGGGGTGTTCGGCTCATCACTATTACTGCAGCCATAGATATGGAAAACAAACCAATGATATAGATAAATGTACATACAATCAGGAGAAAGAAAAAGAAAAAAGAGAGAGAAGAAACACATATGACTTAAAATATTTGTAAATAGAGTTCAATATCATGATAGATATACCAAATTGCATAACCTGAAGGAGAAGGACAGAATCATGTCAATAATATACATAACATATTCAATTAACCAAAATTGGTCAAATGGATATTATAATTATATATTCAGAAATGGTTTGTCCATTATGATAAATATTGAATAAACTATGATGTGATGAACTGTGTGGACACAGTCATAAAAAGGGATTTCCACTATATCAAAAATAAAAAAATAAAAAAATAAAAATAAAAATAAAAAATAAAATAAAAAAGTTAATCAAGAAATAATGATGCAATATATCAAGATATTTTCTGTCATGCTCCTTCATAAGCACTTTATTGTGCTGAATATACTTAAAGAAATGGTTTGAAGGAAATGTTAGTGTTGAGGCCTGGGGGATTGATTAAAGATCCATTTTGCTTCCTGCTGGAGGATCTTTTTGTCAAAGAGATGACTTCCAATACGAAGAAAGACACAAAGGATGGATCATAGCTATGATTAAGACCTATGTGCTTACAGATGGGAGTGTAAAGCAATCCTGCATCAAGATAGTACAGGTGATCCTGTACCCTTTTTGCAAAAGGACGCTTAGTTTTGCCTATATAGAATGCGCCACATAGGCACGTTGCTAAATATACTACTCCCACTGTGCTACAATCTGCATACATCTTGGATTTATGAAAACCTCCTCTTGGTAGAGGGCATCCTGTACCTTCCTTTATCCATGGGCACTGATCGCAACTGCCACATCTATATGTGCCGTTGCTAATAGTTGCACCTTCCTCAATCATTACAGGGGTTAAATGGCTGTGAATAAGGCCATCTCTGATTGATCGTGATCTACGATACACAATTTCAGGTCTATCTGCTACATACTTAGATATAATTGGACCCTAAGAAAGGAAATGCCAATTGTTACTAAATATCTTGATGTGCACCAAATGTAATTAAAGAAAGAAAGGAAGATCTTCTGGACGCAGCACTCCGGTTAAAAAGCCTTTATTCCAAAAAAAAGGTTCAGGAAACCAAAAACACTCTGCACAACACAACAAACTGATCTAGTTTGGCTGACGCGTTTCACACTATTTAAAGTGCTTATTCATAAGCTATGAATAAGCACTTTAAATAGTGTGAAACGCGTCAACCAAACTAGATCAGTTTGTTGTGTTGTGCAGAGTGTTTTTGGTTTCCTGAACCTTTTTTTTGGAATAAAGGCTTTTTAACCGGAGTGCTGCGTCCAGAAGATCTTCCTTTCTTTCTTCAATTGCACTTGCATTTGCCTGCACCCTTGGTTGCTGGGAGGAGGTAATTCCAGGGACTTCCACACCTGAGCGGCTCCCTTCCTCCTGTGCACTAAATGTAGTAATGAATTTGGTGGTAGGGGCATGTTCACGAGTTTTGGATTTGAAAATAAGTGTGTGGCGTGTATTTTCTTTTGCTCTCCCATAAGTTTTTTTAAGGACTTTTTTGCTATATCCTCTAACGAGGAGACGTGAGTAAAGAGCTTTCGCTTCACGCTCCTGGCACAGTTCTGACGTAGTCTAAGATTTTGGCTAAACCCCTAGGGGGGGTTTTCTCATCCACATGGAACCATGCTACTGCTTAGACACAGACAATGTAAGTACTGTTGAGAGTGGTTTTGGGGGGTCTATCCTAGGCAATATTATCTCTAATTACCCAATTTTATTTAAATTTTTCCGTGACAGGGTCAGACCTTACAGATATCTCTATTACCATTATACAACAGCTTTCAGTTTTCCATGCGCATGCTCCTGAAGAGTGGATGAATCCACGAAATGCATAGAGCTACTATATGCCATGTTTTTATACCCACTACATGTTTTACCTTAAGATCACCTGTACCATGTGATTTGTGAAATTTTATCAGTGTGTGGCCAATTGTTATTGCTGTATGTATATCCATTGAATTATTGGTTTCCTTGTTCTCATGATTACCTTCATGCTACGTTTCATTGATTTCCAATAAATTTAATTACCTACACCTGCCTGCTTCATTTAAAGTCCCAACCTTTGTCGCTCTTCAAATTAGATAGGGATGGAGGCAACCGACCTTACCCGGTCACTGCCTCATTTAAAGTCCCAAGTTTCCCCCTCCCCCCCCCCCAATTCCCCCATTTTCATAATACAGGGATGGAAGCACGCTTGTTGATATCATTTTAGGTCTGATTAATACCTCTTTTATTTTTGCCATAATTTACTTTACATAATATAGGAATTCCCCCTCCTTCCACCGGGTTATCCCCATGGGATCGGGCAATTTTTCCTCCCCATCCTTATACTAGATAGTCTTATACCCCGGGCAGCTGCATGGTTCATGTGCTTTAGATAGGAGCATTGGCTCCATCGCTTTGGGGAGCTGCGATGCGTACTGCGAGTGCTCCTCCCCCTCCCCTTAATTACAGGGTGGATGGACCGCTCCCACTACGCATCGACATCACGCATATGCGATGGAATAGTTGTGCCATGTTTTTGGCGCCGTTACCTCCCATCGTTTTACATCTAGCAGCCAGGTGGAGGGACCTTTTGGCACTTATTGTCTGGGGGCGTTTTTCCCCAGCTGCAGTTGTCTACTCTCCATAAGTGCACGCCTACGTGATGTTGGTGGGTGTGGCTGACCAGCCCTTATAAGCCATTCTGGGGCGGTTGACTCACATGGTGGTTCCAGCTTCTTATCTGCACATCCTGTTGATCCTTCACAATTGACGTGTTTATTAGGTAATTTCATGTTACTTTTCATCACTCATTCACATTGAAGATTTATCTTATCTAATTTACTTTCATGGGTAACTCGGTTTTTCAACCTTTTATGCTTTTCACCTTTATATCTGTCTACCTCTTACTCTCACTAAGTTAACCATACCTATACACTCATTAGCATCTCATTACCCTATCCCTTATCAGGTTTAGGGTATATACAAGTGGTTATTAGGTAACTTTATTTACCTTTTTACATGGAATTTTCATCTGATCTATTTTACTCTGTTGGAAACTGGGTTTTTCTATTTTCTATGCTTTTCACCTTTTATTAATTTATACTTCACTCTCACTAAGTTAACTATACCTATACACTCATTAACATCTTTACACCCTATCCTTTACCAAGGTTAGGGCTGATGACTCACTATACCACATAGTATGAGCCTTTTAGCCTATTTTCTTATCTCATCTTGTTTCTAGCACTTGTGGTCATTCTTGACCCTACCTTTGGAACCTTTCTTTGGAAACCATCCTTGTTTTTGAGTCCTGTCTGCCATCACCACCTCAGCTCCCACCAGCGACACCCCTAGGGGGGGTTTTCTCATCCACATGGAACCATGTTACTGCTTAGACACAGACAATGTAAGTACTGTTGAGAGTGGTTTTGGGGGGTCTATCCTAGGCAATATTATCTCTAATTACCCAATTTTATTTAAATTTTTCCGTGACAGGGTCAGACCTTACAGATATCTCTATTACCATTATACAACAGCTTTCAGTTTTCCATGCGCATGCTCCTGAAGAGTGGATGAATCCACGAAATGCATAGAGCTACTATATGCCATGTTTTTAGGCCCACTACATGTTTTACCTTAAGATCACCTGTACCATGTGATTTGTGAAATTTTATCAGTGTGTGGCCAATTGTTATTGCTGTATGTATATCCATTGAATTATTGGTTTCCTTGTTCTCATGATTACCTTCATGCTACGTTTCATTGATTTCCAATAAATTTAATTACCTACACCTGCCTTCTTCATTTAAAGTCCCAACCTTTGTCGCTCTTCAAATTAGATAGGGATGGAGGCAACCGACCTTACCCGGTCACTGCCTCATTTAAAGTCCCAAGTTTCCCCCTCCCCCCCCCCCAATTCCTCCATTTTCATAAACAGAAATAGACCGAAAATTTTGAAAAAAAAATGATATTTTCTACTTTTTGTTATAAGAAAAATCGAATAAACTCAATTTTAGTCATACATTTAGGCCAAAATGTATTCAGCCACATGTCTTTAGTAAAAAAAATGTCAATAAGCGTATATTTATTGGTTTGCGCAAAAGTTATAGCGTCTACAAACTAGGGTACATTTTCTGGAATTTACACAGCTTTTAGTTTATGACTGCCTATCACATTTCTTGAGGTGCTAAAATGGCAGGGCAGTACAAAACCCCCCCAAATGACCCCATTTTGGAAAGTAGACATCCCAAGGAAATTGCTGAGAGGCATGTTGATATATTGCTCACACATGCCATGGTTATATGTGGAATTGCACCCCAAAATACATTTTGCTGCTTCTCCTGAGTACGGGGATACCACATGTGTGGGACTTTTTGAGAGCCTAGCCGCGTACGGGCCCCCGGAAACCAAGCACCGCCTTCAGGATTTCTAAGGGCGCAAATTTTTGATTTCACTCCTCACTACCTATCACAGTTTTGAAGGCCATAAAATGCCAAAATAGCACAAAACCCCCCCAAATGACCCCATTTTAGAAAGTAGACACCCCAAGGAAGTTGCTGAGAGGCCTGTTGAGCCCATTGAATATTTTTTTTTTGTCCCAAGTGATTGAATAATGACAAAAAAAAAAAAATTACAAAAAGTTGTCACTAAATGATATATTGCTCACACATGCCATGGTTATATGTGGAATTGCACCCCAAAATACATTCTGCTGCTTCTCCTGAGTACAGGGATACCACATGTGTGGGACTTTTTAGGAGCCTAGCCGCGTACGGGACCCCGAAAACCAAGCACCGCCTTCAGGATTTCTAGGCACAAATTTTTGATTTCACTCCTCACTACCTATCACAGTTTCGAAGGCCATAAAATGCCAAAATAGCACAAACCCCCCCCCCCCAAATGACCCCATTTTGGAAAGTAGACACCCCAAGCTATTTGCTGAGAGGCATGGTGAGTATTTTACAGCTCTCATTTGTTTTTGAAAATTAAGAAAGAAAATTTTTTTTTATTTTTTTTTCAATTTTCAAAACTTTGTGACAAAAAGCGAGATCTGCAAAATACTCACAATACCTCTCAGCAAATAGCTTGGGGTGTCTACTTTCCAAAATGGGGTCATTTGGGGGGGGTTTTGTGCCATCTGGGCATTCCATGGCCTCCGAAACTGTGATTGGCAGTGAGAAGTGAAATCAAAAATTTACACCCTTAGAAAGCCTGAAGGCGGTGATTGGTTTTTGGGGTCCCGTACGCGGCTAGGCTCCCAAAAAGTCTCACACATGTGGTATCCCCGTACTTAGGAGAAGCAGCAGAATGTATTTTGGGGTGTAATTCCACATATGCCCATGGCATGTTTGAGCAATATATCATTTAGTGACAACTTTGTGCAAAAATAAATAAATAAATAAAAATAAATTGTCTTTTTTCCGCAACTTGTGTCAACATATAAAATATTCCATGGACTCGACATGCCTCTCAGTATATAGCTTGGGGTGTCTACTTTCCAAAATGGGGTCATTTGGGGGGGGGTTTTGAACTGTTCTGGCATTTTATACACAACATTAGGAAGCTTACATCCACTCTTCTAACCACTTGAAGACAAAGTCCTTTCTGACACTTTTTGTTTACATGAAAACATTTTTTTTTTTTGCAAGAAAATTATGTTGAACCCCCAAACATTATATATATTTTTAAAGCAAAGACCCTACAGATTAAAATGGTGGGTGTTGCATTTTTTTTTCTACACAGTATTTGCGCAGCGATTTTTCAAACGCATTTTTTGGGGAAAAAATACACTTTTTTTAATTTTAATGCACTAAAACACACTATATTGCCCAAATGTTTGATGAAATAAAAAAGATGATCTTAGGCCGAGTACATAGATACCAAACACGACATGCTTTAAAATTTCACACAAACGCGCATTGGCGACAAACTACATACATTTTTAAAAGCCTTTACAGGTTACCCCGTTAGATTTACAGAGAAGGTCTACTGCTAAAATTACTGCCCTCGATCTGACCTTCGCGGTTATACCTCACATGCATGGTGCAATTGCTGTTTACATATGACACCAGACCGACGCTTGCGTTCGCCATTGGGCAAGAGCAGGGCAGGACAGGGGTGCTTTTTTTTTTATTTATTTTTTATTATTAATTTTGCTTTTTTATTTTATTTTTAAATTGTTCCTTCCATATTTTTTTTTTTTTTTTTATAATTTTTATTGTTATCTCAGGGAATGTAAATATCCCCTATGATAGCAATAGGTAGTGACAGGTACTCTTTTTAAAAAAAACTGGGGTCTTCTAGACCCTAGATCTTTCCTCTGCCCTCAAAGCATCTGACCACACCAAGATCGGTGTGATAAAATGCTTTCCTAATTTCCCAATGGCGCTTTTTATATCCGGGGGGGGGACATTCCCTCCCACTGCTTGTAAAAGCAGTCCAGAGGCTAATTAGCCACTAGGATTGCTTTTACATGAAAGCCGGCCGCTGGCTGAAAAGAATGATACCAAGATGATACCTAAACCCACAGGCATCATTCTGGTATAAACATTCAAAGTCCAGCAACATACCAGTACATTGCTGGTACTTGTTGGACATGTATTGTAATCTTTTTTTTTCATGCAGCCAGTTGGCTGAACGAAAAAAGAGATTGATCGGTGGGTATGCCCACCATTAGAATACCGCCCTTCATCCACCCACTTCTAATGATGGGCATACATGCACCATTTATATATGCCGAAGCATGGGGGCATCCTCCTGCAAAAAAGTTATGCCGCACACACATGGTCGGACTTTTCCACGGGCAAGCCTCTGTCAGAATTTCGACCGTATGTACGCGGCATTAGGAGCAAAATCGCTCCTCCGCTCCTCCACCCCTGCTGCCCCAATGCTTCGGTATATATGCTTTTTTTTTTTTTTAACTGTGGTGGTGAAATCACCTCCTACAGCACTGGAGTCGCAGGGATCAGGCCTGTCTCTGCGAACGCTGCAGTTATGTGTGTTTTGTTTTGTAAGTGACAGTGATCGATCGATACTGCACTTGGGTGGCCTGGGCTGGATGGAGGGGCAAAACGCAGGTGCTAGCAGGTATCTGGGCTGATCCCGCTAACACTGCATTTTTGGGAACCCTAAACTGCTGGGGACACTAGTATAGATCTGATCAGATCAGATATTGATCTGATCAGATACTATACCACTAAGGGGGGTGTATGCTTCACGTGTGGGTGTTAGCGTTACTGGCACTAACCTGACGCTGCCTGGGGTGTGACGCAGACCCTCTCTGACGCTAAAACCTAATTGATATCACCCGCCGGGCGATCAGGGGGTTAAACCTTTATTGGGTTATATATACGGCGGGTGCCCTGACACTATAAAAAGCAAACTAACTAACCAGCATCACCTGTAACACTTATATGGTGATCACTGGTGAAAGGGTTAACTAGGGGCAATTAGGGGGTTAAAACCTTTATTAGATAATATATGGGGGTACCTGACGCTATAAAAACCTGCGGCGAACCTAAAAAAAATTACTGGCTACCGATCTGCATCACCGACACTAAGACAGCGATCAGAAAAACTATCGCTTAGCGACAGTGGTGATAGGGGGTGAAAGGGTTACCTGGGGGGCGATCAAGGGGGTTAAACCTTTATTAGATAATTTATGGGGGTACCTGACGCTATAAAAACCTGCGGCGAACCTAAAAAAAATTACTGGCTACCGATCTGCATCACCGACACTAAGACAGCGATCAGAAAAATGATCGCTTAGCGACAGTGGTGATAGGGGGTGAAAGGGTTACCTGGGGGGCGATCAAGGGGTTAAACCTTTATTCGATAATTTATGGGGGTACCTGACGCTATAAAAACCTGCGGCGAACCTAAAAAAAATTACTGGCTACCGATCTGCATCACCGATGCTAAGACAGCGATCAGAAAAATGATCGCTTAGCGACAGTCGTGATAGGGGGTGAAAGGGTTACGTGGGTGGGGGCGATTAAGGGGGTTAAACCTTTATTAGATAATTTATGGGGGTACCCGACGCTATAAAAACCTGCGGCGAACCTAAAAAAAATAACTGGCTACCGATCTGCATCACCGACGCTAAGACAGCGATCAGAAAAATGATCGCTTAGCGACAGTGGTGATAGGGGGTGAAAGGGTTACCTGGGGGGCGATCAAGGGGGTTAAACCTTTATTAGATAATTTATGGGGGTACCCAGCGCTATAAAAACCTGCGGCGAACCTAAAAAAAATTACTGGCTACCGATCTGCATCACCGATGCTAAGACAGCGATCAGAAAAATGATCGCTTAGCGACAGTCGTGATAGGGGGTGAAAGGGTTACCTGGGGGGCGATTAAGGGGGTTAAACCTTTATTAGATCATTTATGGGGGTACCCGACGCTATAAAAACCTGCGGCGAACCTAAAAAAAATAACTGGCTACCGATCTGCATCACCGACGCTAAGACAGCGATCAGAAAAATGATCGCTTAGCGACAGTGGTGATAGGGGGTGAAAGGGTTACCTGGGGGGCGATCAAGGGGGTTAAACCTTTATTAGATAATTTATGGGGGTACCCGACGCTATAAAAACCTGCGGCGAACCTAAAAAAAAATACTGGCTACCGATCTGCATCACCGACGCTAAGACAGCGTTCAGAAAAATGATCGCTTAGCGACAGCGGTGCTAGGGGGTGAAAGGTTTATCTGGGGGGTGATCAGGGGGTTAAACCTTTATTAGGGGGGTTAGGGGGCTACACTGGACCTAAAACTAAATGTAGTGACACTTTTACAATCACAAATGTCACTGATTGCAGTGATCAGTAAATAAATGGTCACTGCAATCAGTGACACTGTGACTGGGGGCTGGGGGTGATCTGGGGGGGCCTGGGGGGGGCGATTTGTGTGCCTATGTGTCCTGGTGTCAGTGTAGTGTTAGTGTACTGACCTGTGTGTCTTCTCTTGTACGGCGCTCGGTATATGTGAGCGCCGCATGAGAGATGACATCACTTCCTCCTGCTTCCTCTGCCTGTGTAAACATTACACAGCAGAGGGAGCATTTCCATTCGCCGGGAGCGATCGCGGGGGGGTGGCCGGAATCGAATGGCCGCCCCCTCATGATAGCTCCCCAACGAATACCGACCGCTCACTGTATAGGAGGGGGGTCCGATCGGACCCCCCAACTGTACAAAGGCAATCACGTACACTGTACGTGATTGTGCCTGTCGGTGCCATTCTGCCGACGTACATATACAGTGAGCGGTCGTTAAGTGGTTAATGATCATTTACTATTTTATATGTTTCTCTAAAGTTGTTGAATTGCTCTGATTTTGGATGACTGGAAGACCTTTGCATCGCGAGACAGCGTTGCTTGCTGTTGGCCGTCTCTCCTCCACTTCGGTTTTGAATCACGTAAGGATTTTCGTGCGCTCTATGGTGAGAGATAGCGGAATTTCCTCTTCCCCTTCTCATCTCCCGTCCACCTTGATGCGGACGGCGGATCGCGCATGCGCTGTAGCGTTATTATGCGCACGCGCATGCGCGGCATCTGAACGCGCGGACCGGAAGTGAAGTCAGGGGTCACGAGTGACCCTTCACTTCCGGGATGACTCTGACTATATAGGATGGCGCAGTCGGCGTATTCCGACATGTGCCCTCCTGAAGGAATTGCTGATATTGGGACCTGGCTCCTCGGGAACTAAATGATCCGTGACCAATCGGGACTTAATTTATATATTTTTTGCGGATTGGACCCTTTACAGGTATTGAGTCTAGGCAGTGTGGGTTGGTAGATACCGTGGGGATGTAGGCCTTATAACTATTATCAGTCATATAACTTTCTTTTCGCTTCTTTTACCTATCTCTGTATATTTTGGGCTTACAATGCCAATATACAATTAGCAGATGGTACAGAGCGCTGGTCTCTTGTATATATATAATTGACCAGCAGTCCTGTGATTACCAACATATATATACATGTAGAGATTTATTAATATCTTTATACTCCAGTATTTTTCGAGCTGTATTGCTAGTTTATGCTATTTTAATGGTATATAGCAATATGTTGCTACACTGCTATATGCATATCTAGACATCATCCCCAACGGTTAATCTTAATCTTTACCACTGCTACTTAATAACAACTAAACCTCCATACAAGATGGATCTGTCATAATAGATTACTATGATATACCACTCTAGTGAGCCCCAATATCCTCAAAACTTCAGAAAATCTAAAACCTAAATGGATATAAATTAAAATATTATTGCTGATATCCCTATAATAAAGTCTATCCTCTTATCTTGCCCTAAACAGACCTGATAGTTATTAGGGGGTTCCCCTGTACAATCATGAATATCTTTATGTCATCGGTTAAAATTTGATTCATTCATTTTTATTTTTTTACTGGGTAACGTTTGATTATATTATTTATCTGGTCAGTTTACAGAGTCAAAATTCTTGCGTTTCGACCGGTTGGTTCTGACGTCCGCCGGCTCTAGCAGTTGTGGATGGGGGCCGGTCATTATGTTGAAGCGGTTGTCTCAGTGATCTGTATCCTATTTCAGTTTTTTCATAATCAGATTAGGTGAGCATGACATGCCTTTATAAAATTTGCTAATATGTAGTACCTTTTTATCATATCAATCAATGCATATGTACTGTTGTTTATGATATTAATTATATATACTTTTATGTCTTATACAGACTTGATGAAATTAAAGACACGTGCTAAGCCCTGACGAAGCACATACAGTGCGAAACATGTCGGCTAGTTGCACAACATAGATCTTTATTTTCAAGCTTTACGAATCTGTATTTATGTAATTTTTATAATGTTATAAATAAATTTATATTTTTCTTAAGTTGTTGTTTCAAGTGCACTCACCTACTATCAGAACTGTTCTCTCCCTTTAAAATCCCGTTAGTGAGAGCTTGTCTCTCATCTATAAAAATTGTGTTTTGGCAGCCCAAACTCCTCCTGTAAGTCCATGAAGGATTTAAAAATGGTCTGATTATAGAGTTGGGGGATGTAGCGAATACCCTTGGCCTCCCAGGACTAGACCCCTCTAGTTTATGTAGTTCCATGTAGCAAGGGTTACGCCACAATGGAGTATGTACCATGAAGCCCATCATACCAAGACTGTGTTTGATAAGGGCCCATAGTTTTGTCATTAAAAGTATGGTGGGCATCGATTTAGGGTACTGGGGCAAATCGGCCTCAAGACGAGAAACAGCGGGGAGACTTTGCATGCTAGAGAATAATAAACTATGGATAGGATCTGCCATATCTACCTCCCCCCAGCCGCCCAAGTGTTAAAGCTGTGAAGCTAGGAAATAGAATCTGATGTTGGGCACTGCCAGGCCACCCTGGTCCTTACTGTACTGCAACGTGGAGAGTTTGATTCTAGCAACCTTCTTTTTCCAAATAAGACTTCTAAATAGAGTGTCAATGCGTGTGAACCATCTACGGGGAATGCATTGTGGGGAGTTATGGTGTATGTACAGTATCTGAGGTGCCCACACCATCTTTATAAGGTTGGCTCTACTGGTAACTGAAATAGGCAGCTTGCACCAGGCAGTGCATTTGACTTGTAGTTTAGTAAGAATAGGGAGTAAGTTGAGAGTTAAATACCTGGAAGTGTCTGGAGTGACCTAAACCCCCAAATACTTAAAGAAGGAGACGATCTGGAGAGACTGGGCACAGTCCGGTAAGGAGGCTGGCAGCTCATCCAGAGGTAGGAACCCGGGAATGTTAAAGCGAAACTACAAACCAAAAAAGCAATTTAATTCATTTTTAATATTCAAAGAAAACTCCTCCATCCATCCATGTCTCCATGCTTTATTTTGTTGAGAAATTACTTTAAAAAACACTCCTTAGCATTTCTACCTGTGGCCATTTTGAGAAAGGGCAAGTAATTCATGTAGCATTTACTTCCTGGATTCCATCTGCCCTTATCTCAGGAATGCAGGCATCCCTGAAGACTCCTGGAATGTATGGCATAATTTGCCTAGGGATTGAAACCAGGAAGTAACTGAAGCAATGTAAAAAAAATAAAAAACATTTAAAACAATTAAATGTTATATAACGTATATACTCAAGTATAAGTCGAGTTTTTCAGCCCTTTTTTTAGGGCTGAAAATACACCCCTCGGCTTATACTCGAGTCAATGTACCTGAAAATCTTCTTAGTCCATTGTTTAAATATCGCGGCTTCCTCCTGGTCCCGTTCCGTGATAGGCGTTTCCAGCAACCACTGTGTTGAGTGTTCCGCCTATCACGGAGGTCCTCTCATTCTCGGACTCCGTTTCCCAGCAGACACTGTGTTCAGTGTTCCGCCTATCAGGGACGTTCTCTTGTCCGAGGATGAAAAGACGTCCGTGGAGACCAGGGGACCAGTAGGAAGCCGTGATATTTAAACAATGGACGCCGCTCGCAGTCTAAGAAGATTTTCAGGTACACTGACTCAGGTACAGGGAGGCTGCAATGGACACAGTGAGGTTGGGCACAGTAAGCTGGCAATGGGCACAGTAAGGTTGGGCACAGTAAGCTGGCAATGGACACAGTAAGGTTGGCCACAGTGAGGTGTCAATGGGCACAGTAAGCTGGCAATAGGCATAGTGAGGTGGCAATGGGCACAGTGAGGTGGCAATTGGCACAGTGAGGTTGGGCGCAGTGAGGTGGCAATGGGCACAGTAAGCTGGCAGTGGGCACAGTGAGGTGGCAATGGGCACAGTGAGGTTGGGTGCAGTGAGGTGGCAATGGGCACAGGAAGCTGGCAATGGGCACAGTGAGGTGGCAATGGGCACAGTAAGCTGGCAATGGGCAAAGTAAGGTTGGGCACAGTAAGCTGGCAATGGGCACAGTGAGGTAGCAATGGGCACAGTAAGGTTGGGCACAGTGAGGTGGCAATGGGCACAGTGAGGTGGCAATGGGCACAGTGAGGTTGGGCACAGTGAGGTGGCAATGGGCACAGTAAGCTGACAATGGGCACAGTGAGGTTGCAATGGGCACAGTGAGTGCGGGCATAGTGAGGCGTGCAAATGGACATTGTTGACCCTCTTTCCCACTTACAGTAGCTGCTGCATTTTCCCCCCCTAGGCTTATAATCAAGTCAATAAGTTTTCCCAGTTTATTGGGGTAATATTAGGTACCTCGGGTTATACTCGGGTCGACTTATACTCGAGTATATACGGTACTTTCCTATTTACTAATGCCAGCAACATAAGGATTAAAAATAGTCAATGTTGATTGAGAAAGTGAAGTTCATGTTAAATAGCATGCAATGTCAATCTGCAGCTATCAAAGCCGGCAGAATATTAGCATGTATAAAGAGGGGATATACTCCACAGATAAAACTATAATACTGCCATTTTATAAAACTCTGGTCCGGCCACATCTGGAGTTTTCCGTCCAGTTCTGGTTACCAGTCCTCAGGAAGGATGTGCTGGAGCTGGAGAGAGTCCAGAGAAGGGCAATTAAATTAATATGGGGACTGGAGGACCTCAATTATGAGGAATGACTACAAGCACTACATTTATTCTCCCTGGAGAAGAGATGCTTGAGAGGGGACATGATAATGATTTACAAATACCTCAATAGTGATCCCAGCAAAGGAAAAAAGCTATTCAGTCTCAGGGAGTGTAAGAGGACACGTGGACACACAATGAGATTGGAGGAGAAGCTGTTTAACCTTAAGCTGCGTAGGGGGTTTTGCACTGTCCGGGCGGCAAGAATGTGGAACTCTCTTCCACAATTGGTGGTGTCAGCGGGTAGTATTGATATTTTTGAAAGGCTCTTGGATGTGCATCTTAAAGAACACAATATACAGGGATATGGGAAATGATTATTGATACTGACACACATACAGGTTGAACTGGATGGACTATTGTCTTTATTCAACCTTACCTACTATGTAACTATGTAACTCTAACCCTCCCAGCTGGGGCAGCATTAATCTTAACCTGCTTACAAGCCAATCATCTCAAAGTGTATCTTGGGCCAGCGTCTGCCATAAACGGGAATGCTCTGATTGTATGTGTGGTCCTACCCAATGAAATCAAGGAGGGAGAAGAAGGTATGTGCAGATCAGGGGAAGCAACAATCAGGAAAGGTTTTCTAGCCTGTCCATTCTCTTTGCCATTCAGGACCCTTGGGGCTGCCATATAGACATTAGCATGTTACCTGCTAGAAAACAAAATTTTGCCTGCCACCTCCTAAATATTCATGTATGACAGTAAGCCAGGCCATCATAGTGATGGGCCAATGGACACCACTTGGGTTGTGGCGAACTGTAGCTCAGGTTAATTTTTTAATTCATTAGAGTGCAACTGAGTAGGAGTAAGAAACAGGAGGGTACAAAACAGGGACAGTTGGGAGCTCTGTTGTGCACATGGTCCCATAACCACTTTAAGACCAGGCTTTTCTGGCATTTTTGTTTACATGTAACAATCAGTATTTTTTTCTAGAAAATTTATTAGAACCCCCAAACATTATATATGTTTTTAAAGCAGAGGCCCTAGAGCAGGGATATGTAGTTGGCGGACCTCCAGCTATTGCAGAACTACAAGTCCCATGAGGCATAGCAAGACTCTGACAGCCACAAGCATGACACCCAGAGGCAGAGGCATGAGGCCGGGTTCACACTTGTACGACAATCGCTCCGACATTGGGAGCTCATATCGCATGACGTGTGCAAATCAATGATTCCTTATGAGAGCCATCTTAACTGGTCTGATACAAGTCGGTCCGACTTTGAAAAAGGTTCCTGCAGGCGCATGCGCGGGGGCTCCTAAGATGGCCGCTTAGGACCGGAGCTCCGCACAGCGCCGGCCATACAGCGCTTACTGCAGCGGGCAGCGGCTCTCCAGAGTCCCAAAAATAACGGGTAATAGCAGCGGAGACACCCGGGCACCTTTCTATGACAGGAAAAAGCAATAAAAAAGCTCTGGGACCTCAATACGAGCCCGTAGAAAAACTGGAGTTTTCCAAAATGGCGTCCGCACCTCTGACGAGAGCACAGACTGCAGCTGAAGGCACTTCAACAAGCAGGCAGGTTGTGTACCCCGCAACCGTCTATTATGCCTCAAAACTACAGAGTTCAGTCCCCTCTCACACTACGTTATCCCCTGAGCCTAAAATGACAATTTTAGAAAATCCTATGGGACTCCCCTCTCTGGAAGGTTTCCCCTCCAACCCAGGCTCTTTAACTACACAAACGGAACAGGCTCTTGATGTAACATTTAATGTCTCTGAACTATTTGCCAGAATCTCTGAAATGTTGGACAAAGGTTTGGCTCAAAATGCTGACAGGATTACTGGATAAATTAGAGCAGACTTCCAGAGCCTAGGAAGCAGGATTGAACACAGTGAACAAAAGCTGGATATCACCATTACTAAAGCAAACCAGAATTCTGACCATTTACAGTTTTTACAGGATAAGCTTGATACAGCACAGGCAAGGATCGACGATCTCGAAAATCGATCAAGAAGAGACAACTTCCGGATCAGAGGATTACCGGAATCCATTACTGAGGTACAAGCTGCTGTACAAGAGGTTATAAAAATCCTGATCTCTTCCATACCTGCTCATAAATTAGAGCTGGATAGAGCACACAGGTCTCTGGGCCCTCTTAGGAAGGATGGATCTCCAAGAGACATTGTAGTGAAACCACACTTTTTTTTCCATTAAAGAGGAAGTAATGAAACAATCCCGCCAACAGGAACAGATACAGTACAAGGGCTCAACTATACAAATATTTTCTGATGTCTTTCCCTACACCATCCAAAAGAGGAGAGCTTTGAAATCACTCCTGGCTGCCCTCTCCAAGAAAGACATAAAGTATCGATGGGCATTCCCATTCGCTCTGAAATTTACCTACAATGGTAAACAACATGCATTCCATAACTTTCCGGAAGGTGAACGCATGTTACTGGATCTAAAGCTCATTTCGCTGGACTAAGACATGGACATAACACCCACACAACAGGGCTCGGTTAAACGCCAATCTCCTCCTAGCCCAACTTCTTCTCTTTAAAGTGTATATGAGAGGGAGGATGATCGCAGAAAAGGTCAAGATGAAGAAAATAAGGCAGGCCCAGAGACAAATCCTATTGGAGTAAATCCAGGACCTAGAACAAAAGCATAAAGAAAGACAGGATGAACAAGTTCTGATATTACTAAATGGGAAAAGGGAAAAATTAAGGGATTTATTGGAACAAGAAACTAAATGGGTATTTAATAATATGAGTAAGAAATTCTATGCCATGGGGAACAAACCAGGTAAACTATTAGCAAGGATAATTAAACCCAGAAACACTCAGAATTTCATAACAAAAATGAAAGATCAGAAAGGTGAGATGAGGCACTCAACGAAGGAGATAACAAAAATTTTTCAAGAATACTATTAAAACGTATATAACGTAAATAAAGAACAAGGCCCATTAGAAACACAGAGCAGAAGTAGGAAAATTAAACAATATTTAGAAAAGGTTAAGTTCCCAGAAATACCAGAAGATGAAATTAATAAACTAGATAAGGAAATATCAAGGGAGGAAATAAATCAAACAATTAAAAATATTAAAATGGGAAAGAGTCCTCGCCCCGACGGGTATACGTCATTATACTATAAGAGGTATGTGGAAACCCTGCTACCGTTCTTCCAGAAGTACATGAACTCCATAGGAGGAGGAATGATAATGCGAGAGGAAGCCTTGGGAGCCCACAAAACTATTAGGAAAAGAGGAAAAAGATCCCTCATTGTGTGCCAGTTATAGGCACATATCCTTGATTAACGTCAATTTAAAGATTTATGCGAAGATACTGGCGGAAAGATTAAAACCTCTCATGCCAGGGCTGATAGAAAATGATCAGGCTGGGTTTGTACCTGGGAGAGAAACAAGGGACAGTGTCCTAGCAACATTACTCCTAAATCAAAAAGTTTAAAAAAACAAGATACCAGCCCTATTCCTGTCAGTGGATGCCGAAAAGGCTTTTGACAGATTGAATTGGGACTATATGCTGGCAACCCTGAGACATATAGGATTAGGGTCCAAAATTCTTAGATGGATAGGTGCACTGTACTCCAAACCCTTGGCCCAGGTGCGGGCAAATGGAGCCCTCTCGGAAAGGTTCCCACACTATAATGGGACTCGACAGGGGTGTCCGCTTTCACCCCTTCTTTTTGTCCTTTCATTAGAACCACTATTAGCAAATATACGAATCAATCAGGAGATTGAGGGGGTTAAGGTAGATGGGAGGGAACACAAGATCTCTGCGTTCGCGGACGATATGATGTTGTATGTGACAAATCCAGGGCAGACACTACCAAAGATCATAGAAGAATATGAAAAGTATGGGGGGATCTCAAATTTGAAAATTAACAAAGAGAAGACCGAGATACTGAGTATATCTCTAAATCCGAATGAACGGAGAGATCTTGGGGACCTTTACCCTTTTACCTGGAAACAGAGGGGGATGAAATATCTAGGTACCGTATATTCCTGTCCAATACAGAAAGATATGTAGACAATTATATTCCCCTATTAAATAAAATAAAATTAGAACTGAAAGGGTATCCAATAGAAAAACTTTCGTGGTGGGGCAGAATCAAAACAGTTAAGATGATGATATTGCCTAAAGCTTTGTACATCTTCCAAACTCTCCCAATAAAAATCCCGGATGCATATTTTAAAATACTAGGGAAGATAATAAGGAGTTATATCTGGAAGGAAAAAAAGCCTTGCATATCAGCTGAGATTATGTCCAGTCCTAGACAAGAAGGAAGATTATATCTTCCAGATCTTAAAAGATATAATGAAGCAGCTGTATTAAAGAGGGTAGCAGACTGGCTGTAGGAGGATAGACTTAAGGGGGAAAAATGGGTAGGGGTAGAAGAAAGCATGAGTAAAAAAGAACTGGGAAAGCTGATATGGATTTCAAAACAATACAGAGGCCTAACTCAAGAGATACCATTAATAACAAAAGAAACGTTTAGAATATGGGATAGAGTGTGTAAAATCAAGAAGTGGCAATATAATAGTCCACTGTTGCCCCTCACAGGTACGGACTACTTCCCACCCGGAAAAGAGGGGGGTGCGTTCCTTGGATGGGCAACTTCAGATATACTGGAACTGAAAGATGTATTAAAAGGGAACACTCTGTGCTCAATTCTAGAACTACGGAAGAAATATGGATCCACAATAGTTGATAGTTGGAGGTAGGGATGAGCTTCGTGTTCGAGTCGAACATACGTTCGACTCGAACATCGGCTGTTCGATCGTTCGACGAAGATCGAACGATTTGGGCCGTTCGCGCCAAATTCGAGTGACGCGAACGGCCCACAATGCACTACGCCATCGCAGTGTCATCCAGGCGCTGTGATTGGCCAAGCATGCACTGTGACCCCGCATGCTTGGCCAATCACAGCGCCGGCAGCGAGGAGAGCAATGATTGGCCACAGGCAGGATGCCTGTGGCCAATTATTGCTGAGGGTGTTTAGTACACGCCCCACACTATAAAAGGCCGCCAGCACGGCGGCCTAGTGTAGTGTGTTCCGGAGCAGGGATAGAGCAGCATAGGCAGGGACAGTGACTGTTATTTCTTTCTTGCTTAACCTGGATTCCTTTAGTTTAGGGAAAGAGAAGGATAGGTAGGGAGAGTGTCAGTGTGTTTTGTGCTTGTGCTATAGTGTGCTTAAAAAAAACATTTATTCTAGGGACAGAAAACTGTAGGTAGGGACAGTGTCAGTTTCTTTCACTCTGCAAGTCCTTGTTTCCAGGGACCTGGAAGGACAGTGAGTGAATTGTCCTTGTGCTATATTGTGCTTAAAAAAACATTTATTCTAGGGACAGAAAACTGTAGGTAGGGAGAGTGTCAGTTTCTTTCACTCTGCAAGTCCTTGTTTCCAGGGACCTGTAAGGACAGTGAGTGAATTGTCCTTGTGCTATATTGTGATTAAAAAAAACATTTTTTCTAGGGACAGAAAACTGTAGGTAGGGAGAGTGTTTTTTTTCTTTCACTCTGCAAGTCCTTGTTTCCAGGGACCTGGAAGGACAGTGAGTGAATTGTCCTTGTGCTATATTGTGCTTAAAAAAAAACATTTTTTCTAGGGACAGAAAACTGTAGGTAGGGAGAGTGTTTTTTTTTTCACTCTGCAAGTCCTTGTTTCCAGGGACCTGTAAGGACAGTGAGTGAATTGTCCTTGTGCTATATTGTGCTTAAAAAAAACATTTATTCTAGGGACAGAAAACTGTAGGTAGGGAGAGTGTCAGTTTATTTCACTCTGCAAGTCCTTGTTTCCAGGGACCTGTAAGGACAGTGAGTGAATTGTCCTTGTGCTATATTGTGATTAAAAAAAACATTTTTTCTAGGGACAGAAAACTGTAGGTAGGGAGAGTGTTTTTTTTCTTTCACTCTGCAAGTCCTTGTTTCCAGGGACCTGGAAGGACAGTGAGTGAATTGTCCTTGTGCTATATTGTGCTTAAAAAAAACATTTATTCTAGGGACAGAAAACTGTAGGTAGGGAGAGTGTCAGTTTATTTCACTCTGCAAGTCCTTGTTTCCAGGGACCTGTAAGGACAGTGAGTGAATTGTCCTTGTGCTATATTGTGCTTAAAAAAAACATTTATTCTAGGGACAGAAAACTGTAGGTAGGGAGAGTGTCAGTTTATTTCACTCTGCAAGTCCTTGTTTCCAGGGACCTGTAAGGACAGTGAGTGAATTGTCCTTGTGCTATATTGTGATTAAAAAAAACATTTTTTCTAGGGACAGAAAACTGTAGGTAGGGAGAGTGTTTTTTTTCTTTCACTCTGCAAGTCCTTGTTTCCAGGGACCTGGAAGGACAGTGAGTGAATTGTCCTTGTGCTATATTGTGCTTAAAAAAAACATTTATTCTAGGGACAGAAAACTGTAGGTAGGGAGAGTGTCAGTTTATTTCACTCTGCAAGTCCTTGTTTCCAGGGACCTGTAAGGACAGTGAGTGAATTGTCCTTGTGCTATATTGTGATTAAAAAAAACATTTATTCTAGGGACAGAAAACTGTAGGTAGGGAGAGTGTCAGTTTATTTCACTCTGCAAGTCCTTGTTTCCAGGGACCTGTAAGGACAGTGAGTGAATTGTCCTTGTGCTATATTGTGATTAAAAAAAACATTTTTTCTAGGGACAGAAAACTGTAGGTAGGGAGAGTGTTCTTTTTCTTTCACTCTGCAAGTCCTTGTTTCCAGGGACCTGGAAGGACAGTGAGTGAATTCTCCTTGTGCTATATTGTGCTTAAAAAAAACATTTATTCTAGGGACAGAAAACTGTAGGTAGGGAGAGTGTCAGTTTATTTCACTCTGCAAGTCCTTGTTTCCAGGGACCTGTAAGGACAGTGAGTGAATTGTCCTTGTGCTATATTGTGATTAAAAAAAACATTTTTTCTAGGGACAGAAAACTGTAGGTAGGGAGAGTGTTTTTTTTCTTTCACTCTGCAAGTCCTTGTTTCCAGGGACCTGGAAGGACAGTGAGTGAATTGTCCTTGTGCTATATTGTGCTTAAAAAAAACATTTATTCTAGGGACAGAAAACTGTAGGTAGGGAGAGTGTCAGTTTATTTCACTCTGCAAGTCCTTGTTTCCAGGGACCTGTAAGGACAGTGAGTGAATTGTCCTTGTGCTATATTGTGATTAAAAAAAACATTTTTTTCTAGGGACAGAAAACTGTAGGTAGGGAGAGTGTTTTTTTTCTTTCACTCTGCAAGTCCTTGTTTCCAGGGACCTGTAAGGACAGTGAGTGAATTGTCCTTGTGCTATATTGTGATTAAAAAAAACATTTTTTCTAGGGACAGAAAACTGTAGGTAGGGAGAGTGTTTTTTTTCTTTCACTCTGCAAGTCCTTGTTTCCAGGGACCTGGAAGGACAGTGAGTGAATTCTCCTTGTGCTATATTGTGCTTAAAAAAAACATTTATTCTAGGGACAGAAAACTGTAGGTAGGGAGAGTGTCAGTTTATTTCACTCTGCAAGTCCTTGTTTCCAGGGACCTGTAAGGACAGTGAGTGAATTGTCCTTGTGCTATATTGTGCTTAAAAAAAACATTTATTCTAGGGACAGAAAACTGTAGGTAGGGAGAGTGTTTATTTTCTTTCACTCTGCAAGTCCTTGTTTCCAGGGACCTGTAAGGACAGTGAGTGAATTGTCCTTGTGCTATATTGTGATTAAAAAAAAACATTTTTTCTAGGGACAGAAAACTGTAGGTAGGGAGAGTGTTTTTTTTCTTTCACTCTGCAAGTCCTTGTTTCCAGGGACCTGTAAGGACAGTGAGTGAATTGTCCTTGTGCTATATTGTGCTTAAAAAAACATTTTTTCTAGGGACAGAAAACTGTAGGTAGGGAGAGTGTTTTTTTTCTTTCACTCTGCAAGTCCTTGTTTCCAGGGACCTGTAAGGACAGTGAGTGAATTGTCCTTGTGCTATATTGTGATTAAAAAAAACATTTTTTCTAGGGACAGAAAACTGTAGGTAGGGAGAGTGTTTTTTTTCTTTCACTCTGCAAGTCCTTGTTTCTAGGGACCTGGAAGGACAGTGAGTGAATTCTCCTTGTGCTATATTGTGCTTAAAAAAAACATTTATTCTAGGGACAGAAAACTGTAGGTAGGGAGAGTGTCAGTTTATTTCACTCTGCAAGTCCTTGTTTCCAGGGACCTGTAAGGACAGTGAGTGAATTGTCCTTGTGCTATATTGTGATTAAAAAAAACATTTTTTCTAGGGACAGAAAACTGTAGGTAGGGAGAGTGTTTTTTTTCTTTCACTCTGCAAGTCCTTGTTTCCAGGGACCTGGAAGGACAGTGAGTGAATTCTCCTTGTGCTATATTGTGCTTAAAAAAAACATTTATTCTAGGGACAGAAAACTGTAGGTAGGGAGAGTGTCAGTTTATTTCACTCTGCAAGTCCTTGTTTCCAGGGACCTGTAAGGACAGTGAGTGAATTGCCCTTGTGCTATATTGTGATTAAAAAAAACATTTTTTCTAGGGACAGAAAACTGTAGGTAGGGAGAGTGTTTTTTTTCTTTCACTCTGCAAGTCCTTGTTTCCAGGGACCTGGAAGGACAGTGAGTGAATTGTCCTTGTGCTATATTGTGCTTAAAAAAAACATTTATTCTAGGGACAGAAAATTGTAGGTAGGGAGAGTGTCAGTTTATTTCACTCTGCATGTCCTTGTTTCCAGGGACCTGTAAGGACAGTGAGTGAATTGTCCTTGTGCTATATTGTGATTAAAAAAAACATTTTTTCTAGGGACAGAAAACTGTAGGTAGGGAGAGTGTTTTTTTTCTTTCACTCTGCAAGTCCTTGTTTCCAGGGACCTGTAAGGACAGTGAGTGAATTGTCCTTGTGCTATATTGTGCTTAAAAAAAACATTTATTCTAGGGACAGAAAACTGTAGGTAGGGAGAGTGTCAGTTTATTTCACTCTGCAAGTCCTTGTTTCCAGGGACCTGTAAGGACAGTGAGTGAATTGTCCTTGTGCTATATTGTGATTAAAAAAAACATTTTTTCTAGGGACAGAAAACTGTAGGTAGGGAGAGTGTTTTTTTTCTTTCACTCTGCAAGTCCTTGTTTCCAGGGACCTGGAAGGACAGTGAGTGAATTCTCCTTGTGCTATATTGTGCTTAAAAAAAACATTTATTCTAGGGACAGAAAACTGTAGGTAGGGAGAGTGTCAGTTTATTTCACTCTGCAAGTCCTTGTTTCCAGGGACCTGTAAGGACAGTGAGTGAATTGTTCTTGTGCTATATTGTGATTAAAAAAAACATTTTTTCTAGGGACAGAAAACTGTAGGTAGGGAGAGTGTTTTTTTTCTTTCACTCTGCAAGTCCTTGTTTCCAGGGACCTGTAAGGACAGTGAGTGAATTGTCCTTGTGCTATATTGTGCTTAAAAAAAACATTTATTCTAGGGACAGAAAACTGTAGGTAGGGAGAGTGTCAGTTTCTTTCACTGTGAAAGTCCTTGTTTCAAGGGACAGAGAAGGACACCTGAAGGTAGCCCTTATTGCTTTTTTCCCATCTCCCTGCAGGCCATCTATTAGAATGTCTGGAAGGCAAACAAGGAGAGGCAGACAGTCAGGAGGCAATAAAAGAGGGCAAGCAGGCTCTGTGTCTGGGGGCAACAGTGCTGGTCGTGGACGCGGTGCATTGTCATCAGCACATGGCCATGGGACACGCTTGTCCTTCTTTTCGGCAGCTGGACATGTTGAGCCACATCATGCCGAAGACTTGGTAGAGTGGATGACCAAGCCCTCCTCCTCCTCCTCATCCTCTCTCACCCAGGCTCAGGGTACTGGAAAAGCAGCTGCCAAAGCGTCGTCTTCCCTGGTATCAATGTCAGACAAATCATCAGTCACTCCTTCCCTAGACCCACCATGTCCTCCTCCTGAGGAGTCCCCCGAACTGTTTGAGCACAGTGTTGGGTACATGCTCCAGGAGGATGCCCAGCGTTTCGAAGGGTCTGATGATGAAACCCAGCTAGAGGAAGGCAGTAGCGTGAGAGCAGACAGAGGGGATGCTCAAGAAGGACACCAATCTGGCAGTCATGTTCCAGCAGCTGCAGCATACTGCCAGATTGGCTCCAGTGATGAGGAGGGAGGGGATGATGAGGTCACTGACTCCACGTGGGTGCCTAATAGGAGAGAGGAGGAGGAGGAGGATGAGGAGGAGGCACATCTCCAACGAGGCAGGATGCCCTTTGGTGGCCAGCGTAAGGGCAGTACACCGACGGAATCACACCGCAGAGCTCCGCCTGTGCAGGGCGCTGCCTCTGCCCGTCATTCAAAAAGTTCTTTGGTGTGGGCCTTTTTTGAGGCTAGTGCATCAGATCGCACAGCTGCTGTTTGCAACATATGTCTCAAGCGTATATCGCGTGGCCAAAACATCAGCCGCTTGGGTACCACATGCCTGACCAGACATATGTTGACCTGCCATGCAGCTCGTTGGCAAGCCTACCTCAAAGACCCACACCAAAGAACAAAGCGGACCTCTCCTTGCACCGCATCAGCTGGGATCTCCAACCCCACTATAACTTCAGTCCTCTCTGAAACATGCACTGAGAGGAATGAAGGTGTAGAATTAGGTGTGTCACAGCCAAGTACTTGCGCCCACTCTGCTAGCAGTACACCGACGTCCGATTCTAGCAGGCAAATTTCCCTGCCCCAGCTGCTGGACCGTCGAAAGAAGTTCACTCCCAGCCATCCACATGCCCAGCGGTTGAATGCTAGCTTGGCTAAATTGCTAGCGCTTCAACTGCTGCCTTTTCAGTTGGTAGACTCGGCCCCCTTCCGTGAGTTTGTGCAATGTGCGGTTCCTCAGTGGCAGGTTCCCAAACGCCACTTTTTCTCACGGAAGGCTATTCCGGCTCTCTACCGGCATGTGGAAGGCAATGTCTTGGCCTCGCTGGACAGGGCGGTCAGCGGTAAGGTGCATATTACCGCTGACTCATGGTCCAGCAGGCATGGACAGGGACGTTACCTTTCTTTCACGGCCCATTGGGTCACTCTTTTGGCAGCTGGGAAGGATTCAGGACAAGGTGCAGTAGTGTTGGAGGTTGTCCCACCGCCACGCCTCCAAAATGCTACTACTGGTTGTGACACACCTCTCTCCTCCACCCCCTCCTCTTCTTCTTCCTCCATGGCCTCTTCCTGTGGTTTGTCCTATGAACCAGCGGTGCTCCGTAGCCGTTCACGGGGCTACGCAAGTACGCAGGCAAAAAGATGCCATGCCGTGCTTGCGCTGGTGTGTTTGGGGGACAGAAGCCACACTGGGGCAGAGGTCCTGTCTGCTCTGCAGGGCCAGGCCGAGAGGTGGTTGACGCCACGCCAGCTTAAGCCAGGAATGGTGGTTTGCGACAATGGCACCAACCTCCTCTCCGCCCTCCGACAGGGACAACTGACCCATGTGCCCTGTGTGGCTCACGTCCTTAACCTGGTGGTGCAGCGGTTCTTGGGCAGGTACCCGGGCTTACAGGATGTCCTGAGGCAGGCCAGGAAAGTCTGTGTGCATTTCCGCAGATCTTATAATGCCAGTGCTCGCCTGGCTGAGCTGCAAAAGGAGTTGAACCTGCCCAAGAACCGCCTTATATGTGACATGCCCACCAGGTGGAACTCAACGTTGGCCATGCTGCAGCGGCTGCACACGCAGCAGAGGGCCATCAATGAGTACCTGTGCGACTACGGCACCAGGACAGGGTCAGGGGAGCTTGGTTTTTTTTCTCCACGCCAGTGGGGCATGATCAGGGATGCATGCACTGTCCTGGCACCATTTGAGGAGGCCACGAGGATGGTGAGCAGTGACAGTGCATGCATCAGTGACACTGTACCTCTTGTCCACCTGTTGGAGCACATGCTGCGTGGAATAATGGACAGGGCACTTGAGGCAGAACAGAGGCAGGAAGAGGAGGACTTCCTTGCCTCTCAAGGCCCCCTTTACCCAGACAGTGTTCCTTCTGTCCCACCCATCGCACAGGAAGAGGAGGAGGAGGAGGAGGAGGAGGATTGTGTCAGCATGGAGGTGGAGGCTGGCACTCAGCATCATCAGCAGCAGTCTTTTAGGGATGATTTACAGTCCCAAGAAACCAGTGGACTTGTACGTGGCTGGGAGGAGGTGGCTGCGGATCATGTCGTCCTTAGTGACCCAGAGGACTCCGGAGCGAATGCCTCAGCAAACCTACGCTGCATGGCCTCCCTGATCCTGCAAAGTCTGCGGAAGGATCCTCGTATTCTTCGGATCAAGGAGAGGGACCATTACTGGCTGGCCACTCTCCTTGATCCACGGTACAAGGGTAAGGTTGCGGACCTTATGTTACCGTCGCAGAGGGAGCAGAGGATGAGACAACTCCGGGAGGCCTTGCAGAAAGGTCTGTGCAACGCGTTCCCAGAGACTGGGAGGTTGCAAACTCCTGGTCCTGGACAACGAGTTGCTGAGGCTTCGGCCAGTCAAAGAAGGAGCGGTGGGGAAGGTGGCCGTCTGACCGATGCGTTCAGACAATTCTTTAGTCCGCAGCCCCAAAGTATGATCGGTTCCAGCAACCATCGCCAGCGTCTGATAAACATGGTGCAGGAATATCTAGGGGCAAGGTCAGACTTGGACACCTTCCCCACCGAAAATCCTCTGGCTTACTGGGTCTTGAGGATGGATCACTGGCCAGAGCTTGCACAGTATGCAATTGAGCTACTGGCCTGTCCTGCATCCAGCGTTCTTTCGGAACGCACATTCAGTGCTGCTGGAGGATTTGTCACGGATCACAGGGTGCGCCTGTCCACCGACTCGGTTGATCGACTGACTTTCATCAAGATGAACCAGTCTTGGATCACCACCAGCTACCACACACCTGATGCTGATATAACAGACTAATTGATTTTAACATGTCACATCCCTTCAAGACTGATGCTGATGCTGAGTGCCTGTGCTGTTATGTTGACTGGCTATCCTCCTCCTCCGAGTCCTCAATGATACGATTGATGATGATAGCTTGGAAGATCATTTTTGTTTATGGGTGCCGCCACCAGTGCCTAACGCCCAATTTTTCAGCCCCTGTTTAACAGGGGCGTGTAATTACAATTTTTGAAGCAATACTTTGCAACAGGGCTCATTGCTGTGCTCCAAGTACAGTATCTGTGAGGGGTTGCAGTGTTGTGCCACCAGTGCCTAAGGCCCAATTTTTCAGCCCCTGTTCAACAGGGGCATGTAATTACAATTCTTGATCTAATAATTCACAGCAGGGCCCATTGCTGCACCCACCAAGAGTAACTGTCAGGGCTTACAGTGTTGTGGCACCAGCACCACCATCAAAGGCCCAATTTTTACTACCACTGTTCAACAATTATATGTAATTAAAATTCCTGATATAATAGTTGACAGCAGGGCGTTCCAGCACCAACCAAGAGTAACTGTGAGTGCTTACAGTGTTGTGCCAACACCAACAACTAAGGGGCCTATTTCTGCAGAGTATATACGGCAGGTCCCTACTTTCAAACATCCAACTTACAAACGACTCCTACTTGCAAACGCAAGAAGACAACAGGAAGTGAGAGGAAATCTACCACTAGGAAGGAAAATTCTCTCCTGTAAGAATAAATATGGGAGAAAGGTGTCTCCTCTGTACTGATGCTTTATCAGCAATCCTTGTTTCAAGAAAAACACCACATTTCAAAAACAGTTGTCATTGGGACGGAAAGTGAGGTGAAATGTTCTGAACAGGGGCACAGACAGCAAAACAAATGTTACAGGGGTGATAACCCTTACCTATGTTTTCCAAAAAGTTTAAAAATAGATTTTTGGGCTGGAGCTACACTTCAACAATGTACCTGTTCAAAATTACAAACAGATTCTACATAAGAACAAACCTACAGTCCCTGTCTTGTATGCACCGCCTGTATAGGGCTGTTCAGAGTATATAGGGCCTTTTTTATTTTATGTGCGGGGTTCCCCTTAATATCCATACAAGACCCAAAGGGGCTGGTAATGGGCTGGGGTAGGGGGGGGGGGGGTCATGGGGTAGCTATGCCATTTTTCTTAAAGAATTTCATCCATATTACCGGGACCAGACATTACATTAAAGCCGCAAGCAGTTTTAAATGGCTTTTTTTTCCTTTAGAAGTGTCATTTTGTGCAGGGACAGTTCTAAACACGGGAAACACGTGGCACTTCACAGGCATACTTTAGACACCCCCCAGGTACGATATTTAAAGGAATATTTGACTTTTTTTTTTTCACTTTATGCATCATTAAAATGACTGCTCCCGAAAAACGACCGTTTTTAAAACTTCTTTTTGCAGTGATACATGTCCCCTGGTGCAGAACCCGGGTTCCCAAACCCTTTTTAGGACAATAACATGCATAATAGTTGTTATAATTAGCACTTTAGAATTCGAACGTTCGCATCCATTGTATTTAATAGGGTTCTAATGTTCGTTCGAACTTTCGGTCCGTTCGCGGGTTCTGGTGCGAACCGAACCCGGGGGTGTTCGGCTCATCACTAGTTGGAGGTATAGACAAGTTCAACATTTTGTTAATACACTACCAAAACCCCTGCGAGCTATGAGTGATCTGAATGTATGGGAAAAACTTGTAGTGAGTGGAGGAACAGGAAGACAGGGAATATCGAGTATATATAGGATATTGACACCTACAAGGGGGCTTGATGCACTGAAAGTATTGGAAAGCTGTGAAGTAGAATTAAATCAAACCATAACAGTAGAAAAGAAGAGACAAGTCTTGGAATATGTCCATTCTACATCAGTAGAAGCAAAAGTAAAGGAGATGAACTATAAACTCCTAACTAAATGGTACTTTGTCCCAATGAAATTACATAGAATAAATAAGGAGATTTCACCTTTATGCTGGAGAGAGTGTGGGATGGAGGGAACTCATGCCCACATATGGTGGCACTGTCCCCTGATACAGGATTGCTGGAAGGAGATATTAATTCTGATAAAGAGGATAAGTGGTCTGGAGGTGAAACAAGATCCCTGGTATTGCCTGTTTCACAACACGGGGATAACAAGGAAAAAATATAGAAAGACTCTGGTACCATACCTATTGAATGGAGCTAAAGTGTTACTACAGAAGAAATGGAAGGAAAAAGAAGCTCCATCAATAGGTGAATGGATAAAAGAAATAGATAGAATTAGATTGATGGAGGAGTTGATGTCCAACTACAATGAGTCTAGGAAAAAATTCAATAGGATCTGGAAGAGATGGAGAGAGTTTAGGGAGATGGAGGTAGATGGGGAGGGACTGGGGGACGTGGAGGGATGAAATAGGCGCTTCCCCCCCTTCTTTTTTTTCTCCCCCCTTTTTTTCCCCCCCTTCTTTCTTTTTTTTTCTTTCTTTTATTTCCGTGTGACCCAACACTAGGATGGATGCACTAATTATTTATCTAACATAAAAATTCTATCTGGAGTTGGTCACTTGTAGTTAGTTAAAGCACCCGAGGGGCTTTTTCCACTCCCCCCCCCCCTTTTTTATTTATTTATTTATTTTTAGACCCACCATTAGGCTTGGAAGTCCAAGCCTTCCTGATTTACTAACACAAAATAGTTCATCACTTGAAACTAGTTTTTGTTAGCACGTTGTTACTCCCCCCCCCCCTTTTTTTTGTTTGTGGCAAATGTATATTAGCAGACCTGGGGTGGGAGCCTTTTTAAAGTATTACGGAACAGGCTCTTGATGTAACATTTAATGTCGCTGAACTATTTGCCAGAATCTCTGAAATGTTGGACAAAGGTTTGGCTCAAAATGCTGACAGGATTACTGGATAAATTAGAGCAGACATCCAGAGCCTGGGAAGCAGGATTGAACACATTGAACAAAAGCTGGATATCACCATTATTAAAGCAAACCAGAATTCTGACCATTTACAGTTTTTACAGGATAAGCTTGATACAGCACAGGCAAGGATCGACGATCTCAAAAATCGATCAAGTAGAGACAACTTCCGGATCAGAGGATTACCGGAATCCATTACTGAGGTACAAGCTGCTGTACAAGAGGTTATAAAAATCCTGAGCTCTTCCATACTGGCTCATAAATTAGAGTTGGATAGAGCACACAGGTCTCTGTGCCCTCTTAGGGAGGATGGATCTCCAAGAGACATTTTAGTGAAACCACACTTTTTTTCCATTAAAGAGGAAGTAATGAAACAATCCCGCCAACAGGAACAGATACAGTACAAGGGCTCAACTATACAAATATTTTCTGATATCTCTCCCTACGCTATCCAAAAGAGGAGAGCTTTGAAACCACTCCTGGCTGCCCTCTCCAAGAAAGACATAAAGTATCGATGGGCATTCCCATTCGCTCTGAAATTTACCTACAATGGTAAACAACATGCATTCCATAACTTTCCGGAAGGTGAACGCATGGTACTGGATCAAACAACAGGGCTCGGCTAAACGCCAATCTCCTCCTAGCCCAACTTCTTCTCTTTGGAACGAAACTAAATATAAGAGAGTCAAGGATAGCCTTCCTCCCTGTGGAGGGATCCTTTACTTTTTATGTGAAAAATCTTTTCCTTCATAATTTTTTTTTTTCTCTCACCTGGTTTTTCTGGTGGAAATGGTTTAATGTGCTCTAATTCTGAACCTAGAATTGTTCCTTACCAAATGGAACTAAAGCTGGAGTACCAAACGGTAGTCTTTGTATTGTTTTCTATGCTATAATATACTAAATTTTTCAATTTTTTGTCTGACTGTTAGTCTGGACCTCCTTCTAATTACAACTATTTTTCTTTTTCTTTAAATTACCAGTTGAAATAATCTGTATTATTAATTTATTAGGTTTCTCTGGTTAGCTGGGTCTGCACTCACTATGTTTTAAGGTTTAATAGGTGCTGTCACTTTGTGCCTCCACCTGCCTCTCAGTCCGGTTGTTTACCGCTCTGAGTGGTAGGTACTTGGCCCTTCATATGGGCTGTTCTAATGTTGTTGTTCTGAATGGAGTGAGGGAGCCTTTATCCTCCTCCCATTCTGGGCCGGTTTTCGGCCTTAAAGCGGGGGTTCCGCGGCCAATCGTTGTTTTTTTTTTTTGAGCATTCAATGGGGTTTTACAATACAAAGGTATACTCACTTGTTTGGTGTCTGCAATTTTCCCATGTCCATTTTCGTGGCAAAGAAGAACTTATAAAATCCGTCACAGTCAGTTTCCATTTTGCTTGTGGGCATTGTGAAGCCCACAAGCAATCATTTCCTGGAAGCGGTGAATGCTCATCTCCCAGCATTGTTTACTGCGCCTGCGCAGTGTTTACGGCGAGTAGCGCCGTAAACTTACTGGTCATCACCCCATGGGCGGCGTCATTGAAAGTTCACACCCCGTTGTGATGGTATGCACAACAAAAATGGCGAAATTAGAGACGCCCTCGTCACGTGACCGGCGTCACGCGTCACTTCGTTGGTGAAATCTCTCGAGATTTCGCAGCACGGTGTTCCACATTGTATCTTGGGAAGCACAACACTGTGCTCCCAGAAGACATTGCAGCGAAGTCCTACATTGCATTGCAGCGCCGGGGAAAGGATTAGAAACGCCTACTTCCGCGAGAGGGGAAACCCAGAAGTTGCACTGTGAAAGGCTATACTACTGTATTTATCTCTGAAAAAAAAAATGTTGTGGCTTTTGAGCATGTAGGTAGTGCAATGATTGTGTTAGAATATAGTTGTTGTTATTTTGGGTAAACCTCCGCTTTAAGTTTTGCTACATGTTGAAATTGTTTTTCTCTGTTCTGTTTTTCTTTGTTTTTTTTTCTCCCCCTCTAACTCTTTCTCTTTTCTAGCCTACCTGCCAATAAGATATCATTATGAGGTGTTTTTGACAATGTCGCTCCTAAGAATGATGTACGTTCCTATCTTGCTTATCGTTTGTTCTGCAAGTGTGAGGTAGGTGACTGTGGGTTGGGTGGCGTTTCACCCCTTTCGCTCCATGGCTGTTACTAATTCTACACCTCCCCCCCCCTGCGTGTTGTTTCCCATAATACCCAGGGGTTGAACTTCTCGGTCAAGAGAAGAAAAGCTTTTCAGGAATACCGATCTCGTCATATAGACGTGGTACTCTTACAGGAGACCCATTTTCCTCAGCGGTACACCCCCTCTTTTTTACATGCTCACTTTCCGGTGTTTTATTTGTCCAATGCTGAAAATAGTGGCAATTTTATTTTCTAAATATTGCAAATTAAATTTTCAGAGTGAACACAGGGACCAGGATAGAAGGTTCTTGTTGGTTAACCACTTCCCGCCCGGCCTATAGCAAAATGACAGCCGGGCGGTGGTTGCGTTATCCTGACTGGGCGTCTATTGACGTCCTGCAGGATAACAGCCACTGCGCGCCCGTCAGTCAGTCTGACACACCGCTACACCGATCTCGGCAAATATCCGACGGAGGCTCTTTACCGACGGAGGCCACGTGATCAGCCGTGTCCAATCACGGCTGATCACGATGTAAACAGGAAGAGCCGTTGATCGGCTCTTCCTCACTTGCGTCTGACAGATGTGAGTAGAGGAGAGCCAATCGGCGGCTCTCCTGACAGGGGGGTTTGCGCTGATTGTTTATCAGCGCTGCCCCCCCTCAGATGCCCACACTGGACCATCAGGGAGGCCGCCTGGACCACCAGGGAAGCCTTGAACATGTGGATGGCCAGGTACATCCCCCATGGCTATCCACATGTTCCAAAACATGTCCAACATATGCCAATCAGTGCCCACAAATGGGCACTGACTGGCACCATAATAGTGATTATAAAAACAGTGATGCCCAGCAATGCCACCCACCAGTAATCAGTGCCCCTCATCAGTGTACCTCAGTGCCACTTATCAGTGCCCATCAGTGCCCACCTATCAGTTCCCATATGTGCCACCTATCAGTGCCACCCATATGTACCCATCAGTGCCACCCATATGTACCCATCAGTGCCACCCATAAGTACCCATCAGTGCCACCTATGAGTGCCCATCAGTGCTGCCTATGAGTGCCCATCAGTGCCGCCTATGAGTGCCCATCAGTGCCGCATACCAGTGCCACCTATCAGTGCCCATCAGTGCCGCCAATCAGTGCCCATCATCAGTGCTTATCAGTGCCACCCCATCAGTGCCTATCAGTGCTGCCTTATCAGTGCCAGTCAGTGCAGCCATATCAGTGAAGAAGAAAACATATTTATTTACAAAAAAATTAACAGAAACAAATAAAAACTTTTTTTTTTTCAAATTTTTTTTTTTTTTTTATTCGTTGTGCAAAAAATAAAAATCGCAGAGGTGATCAAATACCACCAAAAGAAAGCTCTATTTGTGGGAACAAAATTATAAAAAATTTGTTTGGGTACAGTGTTGCATGACAGCGCAATTGTCATTCAAATTGCGACAGCGCTGAAAGCTGAAAATTGGCTTGGGCAGAAAGGTGCGTAAGTGCCTGGTATTGAAGTGGTTAAAGGAACAATTGACGATAGGTTATTTACTTTCATATCTTATTATGCTCCTAACGGAGGACAAAAACAGTTCTTTAAACGATTGTTCCCGTCTCTTGGTCCACTTATGGAGGGTGTCATAATTATGGGAGGTGACTCTAATACAGCCTTTGATATTAGTCTAGACAAATCTAAACCATTAAGGGCACAATTAGTTCGGCCAAACAAAGCAAGTGTACAGATTGCTCGGTTGATTTTTCAGTCTAGATTGGCGGATATCTGAAGGGAACTAAATCCCCAAAAAATGGATTTTACACACTACTCTAATCCGCACCAGTCCTATTCCTGTATAGACCACATCTTGGTCTCTACACATCATATTCTATTGGCTCTATCTTCTTCTATTGTTGATGCTGCTTGGTCGGACCATTTAATGGTTCTATTAACAATTAGAAGAGACATTCCTAACCGGCAGGTCTCTCATTGGACTCTCAATCAGTTTTTATTGAAAGATCCTATAATAGTAACTGAAATTCAGGATGCTTTGAAGGATTATTTACGCTTTAATGATAGGGGAGAGGTTTCTTCAGAAACTTTGTGGGCAGCCCATAAAGTGACTATCAGAGGTAAATTGATACAAATAGCAGCTAGAAAGAAGAGAGAGAGGATCTTGGAGATTGAAAAGCTGGAGAGAGATTTTACTGATTTGAGAAAAAAACACAAAAGAAGTCCTTCCAGTGTCCCTGTTTCCAGGTTAGATGCTGCTCGAGTAGCTCTTAATTTGGCTCTCACAGTGAAAGCTGAAAAGTCAGTTAAATGGTTAGGAGCCAAGTTTTACCAGATGAGAGACAGAGTGGGTCCCATGTTGGCACGTAAATTATCACCCAGGCTCCGATCACACGTCCTTCCCAAAATCAAACAGGCAGATGGTTCCTTTACTTTGAACTTTCAACACATAATGAGGGCATTCCAGGACTTTTATTCTACGTTATATAGGGCAGAGGATCAACCGGTCTCTGTTGGGATGGAGGAATTCCTGGACGCTATACATTTACCAACATTGACAGATATCCACAGAGCGGAAATGGATGCTCCCTTCTCAATTGGCGAAGTGTCGGATGTTATAAAAGCCTTAAAGGGGGGGACGGCCCCTGGTCCCGATGGTTTCTCCGCGTCATACTATAAAACATTTTCAGATATCTTAACTCCCTATCTAACTCGATTTTTTCATTCCATGACTAAGGGTTCTCCAATAGGTAATCAACTCAATATGGCTTATATCTCTGTAATCCCGAAACCAGATAAAGATACCAGTCAGATTGAAAATTATAGACCAATTTCTTTGATCAATAATGATCTAAAAATATTGACCACATTATTAATGCAAGGTCCTGACCAAGTGCGTAGAGCAGTAGATCTTATCTCAATATTGCAGTCGAAATGGGAAGGAGTGCATAAACAAGAAGGTATGCTGTTATCATTAGACCTCCAGAAGGCCTTCGATTCAGTTTCATGGCCATATTTGTTTGCAGTCCTTACACGTTGGGGATTTAGTCAGAATATGTTGGGAATTTTAGAAGCCCTTTATTCTACACCACAGGCTAGAATTAGATCGCAGGGAATCTTTTCAGACCCAATTAAGATTGGCAGGGGTACACGTCAGGGTTGCCCTCTCTCTCCCCTGATATTCGCTATTATAATGGAATCTTTGGCAATAGCCATTCGTAGTAATCCAAATATCAGGGGGGTTCAGTGCGGTCATGATATTCACAAATGCGCTTTGTTCGCAGGTGACCTATTACTTTTTATAACTTCCCCGATATCCTCCTTACCCAAAATATGTTCTTTGCGCAACAAATTTTCAGTGCTATCAGGACTCAAAGTTAATATGTCTAAATCTCAAGCTCTTAATTTGTCCCTCCCAGATTCTATAGTTTCCCACTTACAGGATACCTATGAATTCGGTTGGAGTAGCTCATCCATTAAATAATTGGGTATTAACTACTTCAGACCCGCCGTACGACTATATACGGCCTCTTTTTGAAGAGGGATATCTCGGTAACGGCAGCAGCTGCTGCCACAACCGAGATATCCATCTCTTCAGGCGACAGTTCTGTAAACAATAATGGTGGTCTTCGCAGCGGATTCACCACGCGAGATCACCGTTATCGGCGGCGGGAGAGGGCGCCCCCCGCCGCTCTCCCGCGCCCTACGCCGCTTACCGGAGCCGTCGGCAGCGGCGGAGGCGATCGGGTCCTGTCCGTGGCTTGTCATGGATACGAGTGAGGGCAAGGTGGCCCCCACCCATCTTCATAACATAGCAGGGCGGAAGCGGCGTCAAAACGTCACTTCCGCCCATACGTCTTAAGGAGACAATTTAATTTTGTAATTTTTTCAAATGACATTTTTTTTTTTTGTTTTTTTTTTATTGCATTTTAGCCTAAATATGAGATCTGAGGTCTTTTTGACCCAAGATCTCATATTTAAGAGGACCTGACATTCTTTTTTCTATTATAAGGGATGTTTACATTCCTTGTAATAGGAATAAAAGTGATCCAATTTTTTTTTTTTAACTGTATCAAAATAAATAAAATAAAGTAAATAAATAAGAAAAAAATAAATAAAATGTTTAAAGCGCCCCGTCCCGACGAGCTCGCACGCAGAAGCGAACGCATACATAAGTCCCGCCCACATATGAAAACGGTGTTAAAACCACACATGTGAGGTATCGTCGCGATCGGTAGAGCGAGAGCAATAATTATAGCCCTAAACCTCCTCTGTAACTCAAAACATGCAACCTGTAGAATTTTTTAAATGTCGCCTATGCAGATTTTTAAGGGTAAAACTTTGACGCCATTCCACGAGCGGGCGCAATTTTAAAGCGTGACATGTTGGGTATCAATTTACTCGGCGTAACATTATCTTTCACAATATAAAAAAAAATTGGGCTAACTTTACAGTTGTCTTATTTTTTTATTCAAAAAAGTGAATTTTTTCAAAAAAAGTGCGCTTGTAAGACCGCTGCGCAAATACGGTGTGACAAAAAGTATTGCAATGACCGCCATTTTATTCTCTAGGGTGTTAGAAAAAAATGTATAATGATTGGGGGTTCTAAGTAATTTTCTAGCAAAAAAAATTAGGATTTTTACATGTAGGAGCGAAGTGTCAGAATTGGCCCGGGCCTCAAGTGGTTAATGTTACTTCAAAGTTTGAAAACTTGTATCAAGCTAACTACCCTCCTATGTACAAGAAACTAGAAGCTGATCTTGGAGTCTGGGAGTCACACAATATTTCTTGGATTGGCAGAATTACCTCGGTCAAGATGACCCTTTTGCCCAGACTATTGTACTTGTTTCACTCTCTTCCTATTCCGATTAAAAGGGATCACCTGAAATCATTTCAAGGTAAACTCACTAAATTTATTTGTAATAAGAAAGGTTCACGCCTACCTAACCGTTGCCTATTTAACCTTCCCAAACAAGGAGGATTAGGCCTTCCGAACCTTCTATGGTACTATCAAACAGCGCGACTGGCGCAATTGTCCATTATATACTCTAAAACAGAGCAACCAGACTCGGTGTTGATTGAAAGCCACGCGGCCCCCCCTCTCTCTTTAGAACACTTATTATGGTGTCCTCCCAAGAGCAGACATCCCATCTTGTCACCATCCCTCTCACAATCTCTCTCTTTGTGGGACTCGCTTCGTAAGCTTCCTTCTCTGGTCTCTAGGTTCCAACCTCTGGCTTCTCTGCTCCAGAATCCTCTTTTTCAACATGGTATGGATGTTGAAGCCTTTAAATGGTGGAGTGACAAGGGGGTGTACCGCATTGGCCACTTTCTTTCCCCCTCAGGCCCTTTGCCTCTTAAATATTTCATAGACGAACTAGACCTCCTCTCTATAGAAAAGTCAAGATTTCTTCAGATCTCTAGTTTTGTCCAGACCCTGTGGAAGACTGGTTCTACCTCCCGAGGTTTTACGACATATGAAGTCTGGTGTGGGCGGTCCATGGAGCGGAAAGGGGGGGATCTCTGTGATCTACAAGTCACTAGCTTCCCATGCTGAGAAGCTACCACACATGTTGGCCTGGAAAAAATAACTCTTGACCCTCTGGGATATTGAGGATTGGCATAGAAACTACTCTCGCTTGTTATGAGGCACTTATAACATTTTACTCATAGAAGCCAATGTCAAACTTTTTACGAGATGGTACCTGGTTTCAGCGAGATTGGCTGTAATGTATCCCTCTACCTCACCTCTATGTTTTAGAGGCTGTCAGGGATTATGTTCTATGATTCACATATGGTGGGAGTGTCCCAGAATTCGAGGATTTTGGAATAGGGTCTTTCACATTTTCTGTAAAGTTACAGGTTGTACTATACATCAAACACCGGCGATTGCTTTGCTCAATGGATTTTTACTGCATATTCCTAAAGTCACCCGAAAATTGATTCATTTCATTTTGACGGGAGCCAGGCTAACCATTGCCAAGGCATGGAAAACGCAATCGGTTTCTCTATTGTCCATGAAAAGAAAAGTTTCTTGGATAATGGAACAGGAAAAAATGGTCAGTTCATTATTGGACAAGACGTCACAATTTGAAGCTATATGGGATCCTTGGGCTTGATTCTTGAGAATTTCGCTGGTACCTAATATTGGCAGCAATACCAATCGCTGATCTTTGAGAATTATATCTGGCAGGTAGGCATTCTACGCCCCTTTGTTTTTTCTCTCTATATATGTTTTTATTTTATTTTTTATTTTTATTTATTTTTTCTTTCTCATTCTATTTTTCTGTCTTTCTGAAATTTTCTCTCTCCAGTTATATGTATAGTATTATTTTATCTTATATTATATAAGATTCTTAGGTTTTGATTCTAGTTTTATGTGATAAGGTTAGGTTGTTGGATTTAGCTCTAACATAATGAGAACAGGTTCTTGTTCTCTTGATGAATATATGTAAATTGATTATGTGTGGAAAGTTGAGGGTTTTTCAATATTATTTTTTTTCACCTATACTCCAGGGACTCTTGGTGGAGTCTGGATGGTAGGAGGGAGGGCAATTACTCCTCCCTGGACACAGCGTGTTCCCTTTAGGGGTGTCGGGGAGAGGAGTGAGGGTCTTTCCTATTGTTCTATTTTTAATAGGAGTCAGGTATCCTATATGAAATGTAATATGAAAACTATTTAATAGGATAGATAGTTGACTAAGTCAAAGTCATATATTTATAATTTATTTTTTATACATTGACAGTTATAATTTCTAACGGTGATAACATATCTTTGAGTCTATGGTTATGTTCTATGAACTTTCTATGAAGCTTATTGTAATCATTTCTAATGTTTACTATACTGTAATATCTCTTTTATTGATGAAAATAAAAACTTGAATGATAAAAAAAAAGAAAAAGGTTCCTGCACTACTTTGGTCCGACTTTGATCCTACTTCAGCCCATTGAATATCATTGAAGTCGGATCAAAGTAGGATCCTTGTCCTAACCATCTGACTTGTGACATCCGACATGGTGATTACAGCAGCAGTAAAAGGAATTTATGTCACACTGGGATTGTTTTGATTGGTCAAAGGACAAGTCGTACTATCACAAAGTTGGCGCAAAATCTTATCTTGTTCATTCAAGTCGGATGGAAGTAGGACCGAAGTAGGACCAATGTAGGACCGATGTCGCAGTGCAAAGTAGGATGACAGTAGTACAACAGTCTTGTCGTACCAGTGTGAACCTGGCCTGATGGGACTTGTAGTTTTGCAACAGCTGGAGGTCTGCTGATTGCATATCCCTGCCCTAGAGGATAAATTGGTGGATGTTGCAATTTTTTTATGTCACATGGTATTTGCGCAGCGTTTTTACAATTTTAATACAAAAAAACACAATCCATAACCCAATTTTTGATCAAATATAAAAGATGATCTCACATCGAGTAAATAGATACCAAACATGTCACACTTTAAAATTGTGCACGCTGGTGCAACCGCGACAAATGACATACATTTTAACATCCATGGGCAACGATTTAAAAGCCTTTATAAGTTACCACTTTAGATTTACACAGGAGGTCTGGTGCTAGAATTACTGCCCATGATCTAACATTCACGGTGAAACCTCACATGTGTGGGATGATCGCTTACGTGTGTGCAGGACTGACGCATGCTTTCGCCTTTGTGCACGAGCATGCATGGGGGGGGGAGCAGAGGCCCTTAAAAAAAAATATTCATATTTTTTTTTACACTTTTTAAAAAAAAATTATCACTTTTATTGGTGTCACATCCCTTGTGACAGCAATAGGCATGTGACAGGTAATCTTTATGGAGAGATCTGTGGTCTATAAGACCCCAGATCTCTCCTCTGCCCTTAAAAGCATTTGATCACACCAAGATCATTGTAATCATTTGCTTCTCATTTTTAAAAATGGTGCCATTTACACCAGGGTAAACGAGAAATGATGTAAGGTCATCGCTTCCAGTTCCCTATATCATAGAGGTGAACAGAGCGGTTCCGGTCTTTGTTTGCCTCTATGATCAGCCGGCGGAGGCACTGGCTGCTCGATCGGGTGTCCCGGGGGGATGGGACAGCCCGATGAAGCCAGGGACAGACATGTGCAGAACGAAAAAATTTGTTTTGTTTCATTTCAATTCGTTATTTACATAAATTAGTTTAGTTAAATTTGTTTCATTCGTTTCATTCACTTACAGAATTAGTTTAATTCATTTCGGATTGATTTGAAACGTTTTTGAATCAAATTAGAATAGTTTTCAAATTCGAAAAGTTTTCGAATTTGAAAAGTTTTCGAATTTGAAAAGTTTTCGAATTTTAATAGTTTTCCAATTTCTGAAGAGAATAGAATAGAAAAGAACAGAAAATAAAAGAATATAATATAATAGAGTAAAACAGAACAAAATAGGATAGAAAATAAAAGTACTGAATAAAATGGAATAAAATAGAATAGAAAGGAATAGAATAAAATAAAAAAAAGAATAGAATAGAATAAAATAGAAAGATTATAACCATCTTCTGAAATTCGAATAGAATAGAAAAGAATAGAATTAAATAAATAATAGAATTAAAAAGTCACATAGAATCAATTTGAATTTGAATAGAATAGAAAATAATACGTAGAATACAATAGAAAACATTTTGAATTTGAAAACTATTCGAATTCAAAAACTATTCAAAAACGAATTTGAATTTCGTCCGAATTTTTTTTTCCGTTATTTCGGATTCGTTTAAATTCGGTACTATTGTAATTCGGATACATCCGAATTTACGAAAAACTAAAATTCGTCCAATTTTTAATTTGGAACAAAACGAACCGCACATGTCTAGCCAGGGAAGGTGGCCAGACGTCCCCTCCCGCTGCTGCTAATTATCCGCTATGATAACCACTTAAAGTCTAGTGACGTACGGGTATGTCACTGATTGTCAAGTGGATATAAACATGTAGCGCTACCCCCAGTTAAGAGAGCCGCTGGATTTGTTTTCGGGCCCTGTGTACAGCACCACCAACCCCCGGCAATCTTGCTCGACCCACCCTGGCACAGCTAGTCTAGGTGTTATATTTTTATCATAATCAATTGGTATTGTAAGGGCACCCTCTTTACAGTAAGACAACACACAAATGTTAAAGATTAAATATAACAGTTTTACTTTGGTTGTAAAAAGGCTTAAGCAGAATATAATACACACAACTGGCTTGCAGAGCCCTAAAGCAATCAATATAGCACAAAATAATGGCGCTGCGCGGTAATCCACCACGCGTAGCTATTATGATATACACGCCCTGTGGCGCACTAAAGAATATCCTATATCCCCACCCTGGCCAGGCCTGACCTAGAATAAATCTCAGTCCTTCCTATAGGGATTTCTTCGCATGCAAACTTTCGGTGGTGCACTTGATGAATAGTATTTGTAATCCACAAACTGGCAATCACTAAGAAAACTATACTGGGGGGACACTTCAACTCTGTCCTGCTACCGGTCCCCCAGTGGAACAACAAGCAAACGATCGGTGAGCCACGGCAGTCTATAGGCCTAGAAACGGTAAAGTCTTTCTGATTGAGCAAGTGCTCGCTCACCACTCCGGGCGCGATCCCAGCCCGGGACTTCCACCCGCTGTGTCTCCGCACACAGCGTCCGCAACGATCGGGTCCCCGATCCAACTGATGTCCTCACTCGACCAGTCTGGTGCCACCCAGGCTCCGCAGCGGGGTGGAAGGCTCTTCGGAAGTTGCGCAAGGCCTTGCACTTCAGCAGATCCGCACAGGAAAAAGCTGTTGCTTGCAGCGCGGTGTCCAAAGAGGCCGAGCTCCGCCTCGCCTCCTTCTTAAATAACCCCTCCCATGAGTCTCTGCGGTGGCCAACTGCACTCTGGGTGCCGAACGGGGTTCTGGGTAAAGTAGTCCCGGGGCCTTAAAGGAGACCCCGCTACAAACATAAACTGTCATGTGATGAGATTTAAGGTAAAACTGTTGGTTAAAAAAATAAAAAATAAAATAAAATGCTCACCCGCAAAGCTGTAGTGATGTAGTGCCCAGCAGGTGGAACTACATTACATCATGGGGTATACAGACATCTGACACAGGAGATGGCAGATGCTGAATGTTTTTTAGGCAATGTAGCGCTTCAAGAAGAGCGAAGAACAGAGCTGGGAGTAGCAGGACAGGTAAGTACTTGTTACAGGACTCACCGGATTCCTGCCAGGTCTTCCGGTATTTCCAGAATTCCTAGGCCCCCCAACACTCACAGAACTGGGTTTTCCTGAATTCATAGGACCTTCAAGTCAGGACTTTCATTAAAGTTCTCATAAACAACGATGGGCATGTCCTCTGACCAGAAGAGTATTTAAAGTGGAGCTCCACCCAAAAGGGAAGTTCCATTTTAAGTACTCCTCCCCCCTCCCTCCCTGCAATCTTCTGGGACACGTCACAGGTCCCAGAAGACTACTGGGCCATTCAGGAGGCGTAGCGCGGCTTGTGCATGCCGGGTGCCCACAGTTGAGATGCCGGTGCCGGGGAGAGAAGACAGGGAGCACACCGCTTGACCGTGGGACAGGCGAGTCTGTGTTTATTAAAAGTCAGCAGCTACAGTTTTGTAGCTGCTGACGTTTAACTACTTCCAGCCCAAGCCAATTCTGACACTTCGCTCCTACATGTAAAAAACATAATTTTTTTGCTAGAAAATTACTCAGAACCCCCAAACATTATACAGTATATGTTAGCAGAGAACCTAGGGAATAAAATGGCGGTTGTTGCAACTTTTTATGTCACACGGTGACATAATTGCGCAGCAATTTTTCAAAACAAAAAAAACACTAAAGTCAGCCCGATTTTTATATATAATGTGAAAGATGATGATATGCTGAGTAAATATATACCTAACATGTCACTCTTTAACCACTTGCCGACTGCCACCTGTACATATACGTCAGCAGAATGGCACAGCTGCGCAAAGTAACGTATATATACGTCACTTTGAATTTCGCGCCGTGCGCGCGCGCCCTTGCCATGAGCTCCGTGACCGTGCCCACGGGACCCACCGACTCGATGTCCGCCGGTGTCCTGCGATCGTGTCACGGAGCTGCAGAACGGGGGGATGCCTATGTAAACAAGGCATTTCCCTGTTCTGCCTAGTGACAGGACAGAGATCTTCTGCTCTCTGTTATCAGGAGCAGTGATCACTGTCGTGTCACTTGTAGCCCAGCCCCCACACAGTTAGAATCACTCCCTAGGACACACTTAACCCCTTCCTCGCCCCCTAGTGTTTAACCCCTTCACTGCCAGTGTCATTTACACAGTAATCAGTGCATTTTTATAGCACTGATCGCTGTATAAATGACAATGGTCGCAAAATAGCATCAAAAGTGTCCGATGTGTTCGCCATAATGTCGCAGTCACAATAAAAATCGATGATCGCCGCCATTACTAATAAAAAAAAAATTATAATAAAAATGCCATAAAACTATCCCCTATTTTGTAGACGCTATAGCTTTTGCGCAAACCAATCAATATCCGTATATTGCAATTTTTTTTTGCCAAAAATATGTAGAAGAATACTTATCGGCCTAAACTGAGGAAAACATTTGTTTTTTAAAATATTTTTTGGGGATATTTATTATAGCAAAAGGTACAAAATATTGCTTTTTTTTTCAAAATTGTCGCTCTATTTTTGTTTATAACGTAAAAAATAAAAACCGCACAGGTGATCAAATACCACCAAAAGAAAGCTCTATTTGTGGGAAAAAAGGTCGTCAATTTTGTTTGGGTGTAACGTTGCACGACTGCGCAATTGTCAGTTAAAGCGCCGCAGTGCCGAATCGCAAAAAATGGCCCGGTCATTGGGCAGCCAAATCCTCCGGGGCTGAAGGAGTTAAAATTGCGCACACTCATGGAATGGCGCCAAACTTCGGTACTTAAAAATCTCCATAGGCTACGCTTTAAAAATGTTTACAGGTTACCAGTTTAGAGTTAGAGAAGGTCTAGTGCTAGAATTGTTGCTCTCACTCTAATGACCTCATCGATACCTTGCATGTGTGGTTTGAACACCGTTTACATATGCGGGTGTGACGTACGTATGCGTTCGCTTCTGCGTGCAAGCACGCGGGGGCGCTTACATTTTTTTTATTGTTTCATTTATTTTTATTTTTACACTTTCCCTTAATTTTTTTTTTTAACACTTTTATTCCTATTACAAAGAATGTAAACATCCCTTGTAATCAGTGGCGGCTGGTGCTCAAAATTTTTGGGGGGGCGCAAACAAACTGAAAAAAAAAATCAATTGCCGCCACTGTGCCCATTAAACGCAGCCACTGTGCCCAAACGCCACCAGTTTGCCCCCTCAAATACAGCCAGTTTGTTTCCATATACAGCCAGTTTGTCCCCATATATATATAACCAGTGTGCCCCCATATATACAGCCAGTGTGCCAGCCATATACAGCCAGTGTGCCACCATATACAGCCAGAGTGCTCCCATATACAACCAGTTTGTCCCCATATATAGCCAGTTTGTCCCCATATATAGCCAGTGTGCCCCCATATACAGCCAGTGTGTCCACATATACAACCAGTTTGTCCCCATATATAGCCAGTTTGTCCCCATATATAGCCAGTGTGCCCCCATATACAGCCAGTGTGCTCCCATATACAGCCAGTGTGTCCCCATATACAACCAGTTTGTCCCCATATACAACCAGTTTGTCCCCATATATAGCCAGTGTGCCCCCATATACAGCCAGTGTGCCCCCATATACAGCCAGTTTGTCCCCCATATACAGCCAGTTTGTCCCCCATATACAGCCAGTTCCCCCCATATTCAGCCAGTTTGTCCCCCATATACAGCCAGTTCCCCCCAAATACAGCCAGTGTGCCCCCATATACAGCCAGTTCCCCCCAAATGCAGCCAGTGTGCCCCCATATACAGCCAGTTCCCCCCAAATGCAGCCAGTGTGCCCCCATATACAGCCAGTTCCCCCCATATGCAGCCAGTTCCCCCCAAATGCAGCTAGTTTGTCCCCCATATTCAGCCAGTTTGTCTCCATATACAGCCAGCTCCCCCCAAATGCAGCCAGTATGCCCCCATATACAGCCAGTTCCCCACAAATGCAGCCAGTTTGTCCCCCATAATACAGCCAGTGTGCCCCCATATTCAGCCAGTTTGTCCCCATATACAGCCAGTTCCCCCCAAATGCAGCCAGTGTCCCCCCAAATGCAGCCAGTTCCCCCCAAATGCAGCCAGTTTGTCCCCCATAATACAGCCAGTGTGCCCCCATATTCAGCCAGTTTGTCCCCCATAATACAGCCAGTCCCCCCCAAATGCAGCCAGTGTGCCCCCATATACAGCCAGTTCCCCCAAATGCAGCCAATTTGTCCCCCATATACAGTCAGTTCCCCCCCAAATGCAGCCTGCCCCCCCCCAGCCCTGCACTTACCTTCCTCGGTCCGCGCCGTCCTCGATATGTTCTCCCGCCCTCGATGTCGCTTCAGCCAATCAGGTCACCGGTAACCAGATCCGGTGAACCTGATTGGCTGAAACCTCCACAGTCTTCTCCCAGGAACGCACCCCCGTGCGTACCTGGGAGGAGTTTTTGGAAGCCGAATACAGCGTGAGAGCTGTATTCGGAAAGCCTATCAGAGCCGCTGGCTCTGATAGGCACTTCCAAGCCACACCCACCGCCGGCCGCCGCTCTAATTCATATGGCCGGCGCTCACCAGGAGGCCGGCCATATGAATAGTGGGCAGCGCGGCAGCGGTGACAATACACAGATTCATGCAATGCATGAATCTGTGTATTGTCTTTCAGTGGCGGTGCGGGAGCGAGAGGGGGCGGCGCTCCGGCGCCCTCTATGGACGCACCGCCACTGCTTGTAATAGAAATAGGGCATGACAGGTCCTCTTTACAGAGAGATGTGGAGTCTATAAGACCCAAAAAGAAACTCAGCCTATCCAGCTAAAAACATGGCAGTGTTTACATCTGAGGCTGCCGGAAGTGACGTCAAAGTGTTATGCCCGGCCTCCTAAGATCAAATAGATGGCCAGGGACTAGGGTTGTCCCGATACTAGTATAGGTATCGGTGCCGATACCGATAGCCTCCTCTTCTCCCCGGCTGTCAGTTGCTTTATTGAAAACCACACAGGGAGATTGGTGATTATAACTTCCCCCGCCACCACACGATCATCCCTGAGTGTCCCCTGTATCCTCCACCGGTCCCCCTCTGTGACCTCTTCTGGTTCCCCCCCCGTCCCCCTCCACTGCCCCTCTGTGTCCTCCTCTGTGCTCCTCCGGTCCTCCCCTGTCCCCCTCTGTGTGCTCCTCTGCCCCCCGCTCCTCCTCCACCCCCCTGTCCCAGATCTTTCAGGATGAAGAGCGGAGGAAGTGTAATGGAGTTGATAAAATGATTATATTATGTCTATGTTGTCTCTCTCTTTTATCCACTCAAATATTGGTATTTTCTTTTATTCTTTATTATTTTTATAATTTCTTTCCTTCATTGTGTTTTGGTATATTAGTTCAGAAGTTTGTTGCAAGTTGGGTGATTCTTGTCTCAGCTACTCACATGGTTCACAGCCCCATCCTTAGGAATTTTAGAGTAAATAGCCCCTACCCTTCTGAGTGATATATTTGCAAGGAACAATAGACACACACACACACACTAAGATATATTTATACAATAAGAAACTTATTGATGTTCATATTGGGAACCCGAAGAGTATTATCATGTGTGTGTGTGTTCTAGTATTCATGAAACAAGATGAGAAAACATTAGTATTATTTTCCTTGATTGAAAGCTGTGACAGAGATATTGATCCCAGAGTGAAGACGAGGAACAGGTGTCCACTCCTTCAATTCCCTCCTCCCACCGTGCAAAGGAAAATGGCCCCCATGTCCTGCTGAGACTTTGCCTCATGGCCAAAAATAGACATCACAACAGAAGACCATATAAGGATGAGCCAATCATATACACCCATATGTGATGACGATTGCTTATGTCACTTTGGCTATAAAGAGCTATAACCTAAATAAAGGCGGGCCCCTGTTGAGAAGGAGCTTTGCACTGACCAAGTGTGCTTCAGTGTGTGATTCCTAGGCATACAAGCCCTTACATTACATTGAATTAGGATCACAGGCACAACAGGACATACATTCTGGTTTTGGGCCAGAGGCAATCTATTACAGAAGGAGCTGGTAAATCTGTCATTTACCGGCTCCTTCCTTTTCTGAATGCACAGAGTCAGTGATCCAATCCAAATGTTTATCAACATTGTGAGATAAATATTAACAAAGTATCTTTTTCTTTGTTTAGATCAGGGGTCTCCAAACTTTCTGAACAAAGGGCCAGTTTACTGGCCTTCAGACTTTAGGAGGGCCGGATTGTGGCCAATGGGAGTAGAAATTATCCAGGCGTCGTTAGGCGTAAACAATGCATCTTTGGTATTTGGGTGAGAAACAGTGCCCTATTGTTGGTGTCAGTGGGGGGAGTAGTGCCCAATTATTGGTATTAGTGGGAGGAATAATGCCTGTTGTTGATGTCAGTAGCAGGGATTATGCCCCATTGTTGGAGTTAGTGGGAGGAATAGTGTCTTGTATCATGGGGAGGAAAAATGCCCCAAGGGCCGCATAAAGGCATGTAAAGGGTCGGAGTTTGGAGATCACTGGTTTAGATCTAAGGAATGAACTTCAGTCTGTAAATAAGGTCAGTAAGGCTTCATGTGCACGGGACGTTTGAAAACCTCTTTAGGGGCGTTAATGAGCGTTTTCATTTAGAAGCGTTTTCAATAAGGAATCATTTCTGCCCATTTGCTATGGGAAAATATCATCTTTCTTTTATTCAATGGATCTGGAAAGATTGTTTTTTTTTTACCATTACAAATGGTCAGAAACGATTCCCTATTAAAAACGCTTATAGATGCATTTAGACCTCTTTCACTCTGGAGGCGTTTTTCAGGCGCTTTAGCGCTAAAAATAGCGCCTGTAAAGCACCTGAAAAAAGCCTCATCTGCAACCCCAGTGTGAAAGCCTGAGTGCAGGGCGTCAAAAAGTCAGCTTCTTTGCATCGCTTTAGGAACGGTGAATACACCGCTCCTAAAGCGCCCCTGCCCAGTGAAATCAATGGGCAGCACCGCCAAAGCGCCTCTGCAGCGGTGCTTTGCGGGCGCTTTTAACCCTTTATTCGGCCGCTAGCGGGGGTTAAAAGCGATCCGCTGGCGCCCGAAAAGCGCCACAAAAACTACGGTAAAACGCAGCTAAAACTAGCGGTGTTTTACCGCTGACGCCCGGGCACTATCAGTGTGAAAGGGCTCTTGCATGCATTTAACCACTTCCCTACCGGGCACGAAAACCCCCTTCCTGCCCAAGCCATTTTTCAGCTTTCAGCGCTGTCACACTTTGAATGACAATTGCGCAGTCGTGCGACGTGGCTCCCAAACGAAATTTGCGTCCTTTTTTTACCACAAATAGAGCTTTCTTTTGGTGGTATTTGATCACCTCTGCGGTTTTTATTTTTTGCGCTATAAACAAAAGAAGAGCGTCCAGTTTGGAAAAAAAAACACTATTTTTTACTTTTTTGCTATAATAAATACCCATTTTTTTTTTAAAATAAAATTTTCCTCAGTTTAGGCCAATACGTATTCTTCTGCATATTTTTGGTAAAAAAAAAAAAATCGCAATAAGCGCGTATTGATTGGTTTGCGCAAAAGTTATAGCGTCTACAAAATAGGGGATAGATTTATAGCATTTTTTTTTATTTATTTTTTATTAGTAATGGCGGCGATCTGCGATTTTTATTGTGACTGCGATATTGCGGCGGACACATCGGACACTTTTGACACATTTTTGGGACCATTCACATTTATACAGCGATCCCTGCTATAAAAATGCATTGATTACTGTATAAATGTGATTGGCAGGGAAGGGGTTAACCACTAGGGGGCGGGAAGGGGTTAAATATGTTCCCTCAATGTGTTCTTACTGTGGGGGGAGGGACTGACTGGGGGAGGTGACCGATGGTTGTCCCTATGTACAATCGACACACCATCGGTCCCCTCTCCCTCACAGGACGTGGATCTCTGTGTTTACATACAGAGATCCACTTTCCTGCTCGTTTCCCGGGCAATCGCGGCTGCCGGGCACGCGCATTGGGGCCTTGTGAACGCAGCGGCCTCCTAGCTCGTTTTAAAGGGAGGACGTCATATGACGTCCTCCCAGAACGAGAGTGTCCTCCGCCCGCCGTCAATTGACAGTGGGCGGGGGACAAGTGGTTACAAGCCGTTACAAGCATTTTGCGTTTCAAATGCCTCTGAACATCCGTCCTGAACACATTTTGTTGCATTCCAAAAATTGCTTCTAAACTCAACTGCTTAGAAACGACTATAAACGACCCGGTGTACATGGACAGATAAGATAACACAGAGGAGAGTTCAGCGGCAGCTGAAAAAAAAAACGCCCAACTGCTTCTAAACGTCCGTTTACCAGCAGCAGTGTACATGAGGCCTAAAAGACTAAGGCCCCTTTCACACGGGGCGGATCCGTGCAGATCCGCCCCGTGAAGCTCCGCTTGCTCAGCGGGGATCGCTCCGTTGATCCCCGCTGAGCCGACGGATGACTGGGCGGTCCCCGCACACTGTGCAGGGACCGCCCTGTCAGAACGCCGCTCTCCCCTATGGGGAATCGGATGACGACGGACCGTAGAGTCCGTTGTCATCCGATCCGCTCTGCCGACGGAAGGAAAAATAGGGTTTTCCTCCGTCACACTTTGGCGGAGCGGATGTCAGCGGACATGTCTCCGCTGACATCCGTGCTTCCATAGGGGTACATGGAGGATCCGTTTCAGGTCCGCCTAAAAAACTGACAGGCGGACCTGAACGGACCTCCGTGTGAAAGGGGCCTTAGCCTTTTTATGACACTTGTTGCTTAAAATGATTGTAAAGCCTCATTTTTTTTGTTTTGTTTTGTTTTTAAATAACAAACATATTACATACCTCCCAACTTTTTGAGATGGGAATGAGAGACACCTATCAGCAAAAGCATGCAGGCATAGGACACACCCCTTGCCACGCCCCCTTAAAGGAGAACTGTACAAAAAAACAAGCTTGGTTAAACCCACAAGGGCTTTTTTTACCACTACTATTCCTTTATATTAGCTTTTGGAATTTACAAATGCAGCCATTTAGAATTTGGATGAAAGGTTTAGCGCTGGAAAACACTTTTTGATAGAAAAAAAGTGCATTTTATATACAACTATATAGATCAGACCAAAATGAGGGACAAATGAAGAGCAATGAGGGACAGAGGGACATTGCTCCAAATCAGGGACAGTCCCTCGAAATCAGGGACTGTTGGGAGCGATGATGTTATACTTACCTCCTCTGTGCAAGGGTCTTGAACAGAGCAGCTCCAGTCCTCCTTTTCTAGGGTCCCCCGTGGTGCTCCTGGCTCCATCTCTTCTCGAGTGCCCCCACAGACAGCCACATTCCATTGGGGCACTTGTGCAGGCAAGCTCCCCGAGTCCCTAGACACAGACAGGACTCGGCCCCGGCCCCCTGGCATAAGGTGACCAGATTTTTTAAATGAAATCTGGGGACATTTTTTTTTTTAACTAGTAATGGCGGCAATTAGTGACTCGTAGCTGGACTGTGATATTGCAGTGGACAAATCGGACACTAAGTGACACTTTGTGGGTACCAGTGACACTAAATATGCACTGTCACTGTACTAATGACACTGGCGGGGAAGGGGATAACATCTAGGGCAATCAAAGGGTTAAACATGTGCCTAACAAGTGTTTTTTCACTGTGGGGGAGGTGCTTTTACTAAGGAAAGGCATAGATAAGGGTGACCAGACATCCCCGGTTTCAGGGGACAGTCCCCGGATTAAGAATACTGTCCCCGGACCAAGTCTGTCCCCGGTTTTGTCCCCAGATTGGATTTGAACAGGGGCTGGGGCAATTTCAAAGACAGACAGTGCAGAATAAAAAAAAAAAAATCTGAATTACACACCCCCGCTCTGTCACGCCTACTAGCTTAGGGGGGTGTATTTTTTCCATTATCTCTGCCCCTTTCTGATGATCATGTGCTGGTCGTAGCGGAGGGAATATTTCTTCAGTTTCGGGTGCATGCCCATTCAGCTTCACTCGCTTGTTCTTCTGCCTTGGTCCGGGGCAGCCGTCTGCCTGCTTATCCCCTTGCCTTCCCTGATGAAGTGATCTTCCTCCGCCCCCAACCTAGTAGTGGCTGGGGCCCGGAGAGTAAGACTTGACAGGCTGTGAGGTGGGCGGCGGCGGGCAGAGAGTCACTGATTGCCACCATTGCTAGTATAAAAAAAAAATATGTCCCCGTATTTAATTAAAAAAATCTGGTCACCTTAGCATAGATCCCTGTACCTGCTTTGCAGGAACACAGGATCAACGTCTTCCATACTGACAGAACGGCTATCTACCTTGTTTACATAACTATTAGCGGGTACCGGTGGACATCGGCTCCCATACCCAGAAATGCAGGATCAAGTATATATACGTGATCCTGCGCAGCGCGACCGCCCTGTAGCAGTAAATCTGATATCAGGCGATCAGCAACTGGTTAGGATCATCAGCATTATGATAACTCACAGGCAGCAGGCACTCTGACATGGCTCTGGCTGGCTCTGTCACAGTGTGTCACATAACATGTGTAGCGGCCTCAGCCTCTCTCTCTTCTTTAACGGTTACTTTGGCTTTGGTCTAGGGGTACCTTGAAGGGGAGAGCGAGGTGTGCCACGGCCCATGTCCTCTAGATTACAGCATGTAGAGGTGAAGGCCAGCATCTAGTTGTATTCGGGCTGTGTATACACTCAGAGCCAGGTCTGTTCTGCTGAAAACCACCCTTTGCTCCCAGTAATTGGAGTACCACACACTGAAAAAGGTCCAACACGTATTTATTCCATAACGGCAAACAAATAGTCCTTTGCGAGCAGACAGTTTGAGACCCATAGGACAGTTCAGTATTGGTGGGGAGTAGGTCAAGGCACAATCCTCAAAGAAACTAAACCGTTGAGGTTTCACCAGCGGTTGCCAAGCACAGTGGCTGTTAAATAGACTTCTGGTACAGAGTCTCTTCCAGCGACTCTAATGAATAGGAACTGGTGTTACCTTCGCTATGTTGCAGCCCCTGTCAGGGGAAAGACATCCCTCCAAGAGAGTTACCAGAGGCCCCGCTGTCACCGGATTAATGCTGTACCGGGCTATTCGGAAGGGTTACACTCCCCGGCCTCCTCGCCTCAGATACGGGTCCCAACACCTTAGGGCCCCTCGGACTCCTCCACCCTCGTGGAACCCAGTCAAAGTTACTGGGTCCCAGGCCTTGGCTGTAGTACCTCACCCCAGGCTAAAGGTGCCTGGGATGGACTCCATCTCACGCTCCGGCCAGGTCAAGGGCACCTGGGCCCGGAACTCTGGAACGCCAGCACCCAGGCTGAAGGTGCCTGGGCGCGGCCGCGTCCTCCAACTCTGAACCCCGAGGTCAGGGCATCCGCCCCTTTTATCTCCTCTCCCTTTGCGTCACAGCGGGTTCCCCGCCCCGCTGTACCGGCGCCAGGAAAGGACAAAAAGGCACAGTCTTGCGGTGCAGGTTCAACTCCGACCCAGGGTGACAACGCCACCAGCAGGCCACAGGGAACCTTGCACCACCAGAGTCCTCCAAGAACCACAAAAGGGATTCTCAGATTCCCTAACAATTAGTACATCTGGGTAAAATAACCCAGATGCTCCCCCCCAAATTTAAATACCTGCTACACATGGCTGCTGGATGCTGCTACATATGACCAATAAGTTAACAAAATCAACACCCAGCAGACATGTTATGTGACACACTGTGACAGAGCCAGCCAGAGTCATGATAGAGTGCCTGCTGCCAAGGCAGAAGAACATGCGAGTGGAGCTGAATGGGCATGCGCCCAAAACTGAAGAAATGGTTCCTCCGCTCTGACTAGCATATGATCATCAGAAAGGGGCACAGATAATGGAAAAAAATCCCCCCCCCCCCCCAGCGGTGGAGCGGGGGGGGGGTGTAATTCAGAATTTTTTTTTTTTTTTAATTCTGCACTGACTGTCTTTGAAATTGCCTCAGCCCCTGTTCAAATCCATTTCGGGGACAAAACCGGGGACAGACTTGGTCCGGGGACAGTGTACTTAAAGGGGAGTTCCAGCCTTTTTTTATGTTTATTAAAAGTCAGCAGCTACAAAAAGTGTAGCTGCTGGCTTTTAATAAACAGACACTTACCTGCTCCACTGTCCAGCGCCGCGCCGCCCGGAGCTCCGCTTCTCTCCCCCCTTCTCTGCCTCCATTTATAGTGTGGGCACCCAGCCGTGACAGCTTTCGGCTTCACGGCCGGGCACTCACTGCGCATGCGCGAACGGCGCAGCGCTCTCTGAGTGGACAGGCGATCGCCTGGGACCTGTCACGTCCCAGGTGATCGCCTACAGGGAGTGGCCTCCAAAAGGCGATATGACGTATCGCCTAGGCGACCCCAGGGTGGAAGGAGGAAGTGGGACAGGAAGTCCCACTCCTACTGAAGCCCCCCCCCCCCCCACGAAAAAAAATTACATGCCAAATGTGGCATGTAAAAGGGCGAGGAGTGTATAAAGCGGAAGTTCCAAATTTGAGTGGAACTCCGCTTTAATCCGGGGACTGTCCCCGGAAACCGGGGATGTCTGGTCACCCTACCCTGGCACCTCTGTCACTGGATTCAGAGTGAGTGATTGTCTACATTGTAACCTGAACCTTCCTGTTCCAGCCTCCCCTCAACATGTGAGGCTGAGGAGCAGTGAAAGTCAATGTTTGAGCTGCACTTTTACTGCCCCCAAACTGCAGACCACTATTAGCTGCAGAGGCATACACATACTAGGGACAGTTTTTATTCAATGTAAAAAAAAAAATTGCCTTTATTTGCACTTTGAAGAGTTATATGTTATATGACATATACTCCTACACATTGTTGTCAGGTGAAATTGGCGGGAAATGCCTCATTTGAGTTATATGGGAAATAGGAGGGTCGTGCAGTGGTGACCTCCGGCCAGCAGAGGGCGCCGCTATGTATCTACATGTTGGCGCCATAGGATGACGGTCTCATCATCACAGATTACAACCAATTCTCGTCACACAAATGGAGAACCGCTCCGCTTCTACCGACCGGATGTGTCAGCTCGGTGGCCACCAGCGGCGGCCATTTACCGTGAGGGCTGGCCGTATGCACAGATATACCGGAGCGGAGTTCGTGTCTGACCCTACAAAACACAAAAAACCTGAGTGGCATCTGACTTCCAGTGGCGAATGTAGAACATGCTCTGGGTCGATCATAGACGGGCCCTCGTTGACATCTATTTATCGGTTTAGCCCTTTGCCCCTTACCAAAATGGCTGCTTAAGTGACTGAAACGTTTGAAATAGTCTCCCAGCTGTGAAAAATGCCCGAATCTAAGATGGCGGCCGTGCACTTCCGGTCTTTCATTCATGCTTGCTGCTGCAAGTAGCGCTGTTCTGTGAGAGTGTCCCCCCCGCCCCCGGTGTGACACACGACTTCCGGTTCCGGCCCCATTGTTGCGAAGCGATGGCGGCGCGGGCTGGCTTCCAATCGGTGACTCCCGGGGTATCCGGGCCTGCGCCCGCTGTGATGGGCCCCGGGACACCAGGACCTGCTGTGAGGATGGGCCCCGCCCCGGGGCAGGGCATGTACCGGTCACCGATGCCAGGAGCCGCTTACCCGGTAAGAGAGCCGGGCTGTACCGGACACTACCCCTCCCCCTCCTCTGTGTGACCGAGGCTACTCCCCTCTTCTATGTGACACCCTACCCCACCCGTATGTGAACCAGACCCCATTACCGGGGACTACACCCCTGTAAACCCCATTACTGAGTACTTTATCCCTCTCCACTAAGTGACAGACCCCATTACTGGACAGTGGGCACCCCTCCCCCATCTGTGTATCAGACCCTATTACCATGTCCGCACCCCCCCCCCCATCTCTGTGTGACTGACCCCCCCCCCCCATTACCTGGCGCTGCACCCCTCCCCCTCTGTGTGACGACCCCCCCATTACCCGGCGCTGCACCCCTCCCCCTCTGTGTGACGACCCCCCATTACCTGGCACTGCACCCCTCCCTCTGTGTGACGACCCCCCCATTACCTGGTGCTGCACCCCCCATTACCTGGCGCTGCACCCCTCCCCCTCTGTGACCGACCCCCCCCCCATTACCTGGCGCTGCACCCCCCATTACCTGGCGCTGCACCCCTCTCCCTCTGTGACCGACCCCCCCCCCCCATTACCTGGCGCTGCACCCCTCCCCCTCTGTGTGACCGACCCCCCCCCCATTACCTGGCGCTGCACCCCTCCCCCTCTGTGTGACCGACCCCCCCCATTACCTGGCGCTGCACCCCTCCCCCTCTGTGTGACCGACCCCCCCCATTACCTGGCGCTGCACCCCTCCCCCTCTGTGACCGACCCCCCCATTACCTGGCGCTGCACCCCTCCCCCTCTGTGTGACCCCCCCCATTACCTGGCGCTGCACCCCTCCCCCTCTGTGTGACCGACCCCCCCCCCATTATCTGGCGCTGCACCCCTCCCCCTCTGTGTGACGACCCCTCCCCCTCTGTGTGACCGACCCCCCCCCCCCATTATCTGGCGCTGCACCCCTCCCCCTCTGTGTGACCGACCCCCCCCATTATCTGGCGCTGCACCCCTCCCCCTCTGTGTGACCCCCCCATTACCTGGCGCTGCACCCTTCCCCCTCTGTGTGACGACCCCCCCATTATCTGGCGCTGCACCCTTCCCCCTCTGTGTGACCGACCCCCCCCATTACCTGGCGCTGCACCCCTCCCCCTCTGTGTGACCGACCCCCCCCCCATTACCTGGCGCTGCACCCCTCCCCCTCTCTGTGACCGACCCCCCCCCATTACCTGGCGCTGCACCCCTCCCCCTCTGTGTGACCCCCCCATTACCTGGCGCTGCACCCCTCCCCCTCTGTGTGACGACCCCCCCATTATCTGGCGCTGCACCCCTCCCCCTCTGTGTGACCGACCCCCCCCCCCCCATTATCTGGCGCTGCACCCCTCCCCCTCTGTGTGACCGACCCGCCCCCCCCCATTACCTGGCGCTGCACCCCTCCCCCTCTGTGTGACCGACCCCCCCCCCATTACCTGGCGCTGCACCCCTCCCCCTCTGTGTGACCGACCCCCCCATTACCTGGCGCTGCACCCCTCCCCCTCTGTGTGACCGACCCCCCCCCCCCATTACCTGGCGCTGCACCCCTCCCTCTCTGTGTGACGACCCCCCCATTATCTGGTGCTGCACCCCTCCCCCGCTGTGTGACCGACCCCCCCATTACCTGGCGCTGCACCCCTCCCCCTCTGTGTGACCCCCCCCCCCATTACCTGGCGCTGCACCCCTCCCCCTCTGTGTGACGACCCCCCCCCATTATCTGGCGCTGCACCCCTCCCCCTCTGTGTGACCGACCCCCCCCATTATCTGGCGCTGCACCCCTCCCCCTCTGTGTGACCGACCCCCCCCCCCCCATTATCTGGCGCTGCACCCCTCCCCCTCTGTGTGACCGACCCCCCCCATTATCTGGCGCTGCACCCCTCCCCCTCTGTGTGACGACCCCCCCCCATTATCTGGCGCTGCACCCTTCCCCCTCTGTGTGACCGACCCCCCCCATTATCTGGCGCTGCACCCCTCCCCCTCTGTGTGACCGACCCCCCCCCCCATTACCTGGCGCTGCACCCCTCCCCCTCTGTGTGACCGACCCCCCCCCCATTACCTGGCGCTGCACCCCTCCCCCTGTGTGACGACCCCCCCTATTATCTGGCGCTGCACCCCTCCCCCTCTGTGTGACCGACCCCCCCCCAATTACCTGGCGCTGCACCCCTCCCCCTCTGTGTGACGGACCCCCCATTACCTGGCGCTGCACCCCTCCCCCTCTGTGTGACCGACCCCCCCCCCATTACCCGGTTCTGCACCCCTTCCCCTCTGTGTGACTGACCCCCCCATTACTCGGTACTGCACCCCTCTGTGTGACGACCCCCCCATTACCTGGTGCTGCACCCCTCTGTGTGACCGACCCACCCCCCCACCCCATATTACCTGGCGCTGCACCCCTCCCCCCTCTGTGTGACCCCCCCATTACCCGGTTCTGCACCCCTCCCCCTCTGTGTGGCCAACCCCCCCCCGCATTACCTGGTGCTGCACCCCCCCTTGTGTGACCGACCCCCCCCCCCCCATTACCTGGCGCTGCACCCCTCCCCCTCTGTGTGACCGACCCCCCCCCCCATTATCTGGTGCTGCACCCCCCCTCCTCCTCTCTGTGTGAACGACCCCATTACCAGGCACTGTACCCCTCCCCCTCCCTGTGTGACCGACCCTACTCACCCCTCCCTGTGTGACCAACCCCACCCCTCCCACTCTGTGTGAACAATCTCCCCCCCCCCCATCACTGGGCATTCCACCCACTCCCCCTCTCTTTGTAGCAGACCCTCATTACCAGGCATTGCACACCTCCTGCCACATCCCAGCAGAGTGCAGCCCCCCCCCCCCCATTACATAGTACATGTGGCTGCTCCTGGTATGTCCAATACTTAGTGCCTCTTCCAATGGGGGGAGCCTTGATGTACTGTGGGGTTCTCAGGGGCCCCAGCTAGTCATAACCTCTCAGCACTCTGTACATTGGGCTGATCATTGTAGATATGATGGTAATAATGAGAAGGTCAGGGTGTGTAGATCAGCTCATCCTCATAGCAGAGCTGCACAATTAATCGTTCAAAAAAAAAATCACCTTCTCGATTCAACCCCCCCCGACGATCCTAATCCAGCATTTCCACGATTCCATCTAAATAGTGCAGAGCCGTTATCTGCTCAGAGCTGTAAAAAAAAACAATGTTTATCGACATTGTGAGATAACTATAAACTATCATTTGCTTTGTTTAGATCAGGGGTCTCCAAGCTTTCTGAACAAAGGGCCAGTTTACTGGCCTTCAGACTTTAGGAGGGCCGGATTGTGGCCAATGGAAGTAGAAATTATCCAGGCGTCGTTAGGCGTAAACAATGTATCTTTGGTATTTGGGTGAGAAACGGTGCCCTATTGTTGGTGTCAGTGGGGGGAGTAGTGCCCAATTATTGGCATTAGTGGGGGGAATAATGCCTGTTGTTGATGTCAGTAGCAGGGATTATGCCCCATTGTTGGAGTTAGTGGGAGGAATAATGTCTTGTATCATGGGGAGGAAAAATGCCCCAAGGACCACATAAAGGCATGTAAAGGGTCGCAGTTTGGAGATCACTGGTTTAGATCTAAGGGATGAACTTCAGTCTGTAAATGAGGTCAGTAAGGCTTCATGTACACTGGACGTTACCCTCTTCTAAACAATGTAATTTGACAGCTAGTAACTGACATGAAAAAACGTCCATTTTGCCACTTTTACATGCCGCATTTAGGGGCGTTAATGAGCGTTTTCGTTTAGAAGCGTTTTCAATAAGGAATCATTTCTGCCCCTTTGCTATGGGAAAATATCATCTTTCTTTTATTCAATGGATCTGGAAAGACTCTTTTTTTTTTTTTTTTTTTTTACCATTACAAATGGTCTGAGGAAAAATCGTGCGATTTTCTGATCGTGTGTACACTACTTTTGAGAGCCGATCACGACAGTTCATCCGATTTTATTATCTGATCGGACAAGCACGAAAATTTTCCTCGTACGATATCAGATCGTACGATTTTTGTTTAGTTAGTATAGTTGTCGTCCAAAAATACAATACAAATACATTACAACACATGACATCACTTCCGATTTTTTTTATTTCTGTCGTACGAGATTTTTCATGACTTTAGTAACCTATTCAATTTCTACTTGTGACTATTAACCGAAAAAAGTCGTACGATATTCGGATCGTGTGTATGGGCCATAAGGCTAGGTTGACACCTACCCATTCTCTGAAAAAAGATCAGCGATGGATCAAAGGAGCAGCTAAGCAGCCACTGTCCGCTAGAGGTGCGCATCTTCACTGGTCTCACGATTCAATTCGATTATCTGGTAAACTCTTCGATTCCGTGATGCATCGCAATTACTGACGAGCTCCCACTTCCGCCGCCTAGGCGGCCCTTCCTCCCTGCAATCTTCTGGGACACATCACAGGTCCCAGAAGATTGCCCGCCCGGCTATGCAGGACAGCGCAGTGAGACGTGCGCACCCGGCTGTGAAGCTGCAAGCTGTCACAGCCGGATGCCCACGGTAGTATTACCAGAGCCGTGGACAGGTAGGGGAGAGAATGGAGGGTTTGGGTGGCCATGTCGCTGGATTGTGGGACAGGTGAGTGTCTTTTTGCGCACACATGTGGAATGGCGGCAAACTACGGTACCTAAAAATCTCCATAGGTGACGCTTTAAAAAAAAAAAAGTTTACCAGGTTAGAATTACAGAGGAGGTCTAGTGTTAGAATTATTTCTCTCGCTCTGACGACCGTGGCGATACCTCGCGTGTGATTTGAACACCATTTAAATATGCGTCCGCGTTTTCTTTGCTGCGCGAGCTCGCGGGGACATTTTTTTTCTTTATTTTTTTACATTGTGTTTTAAAAAAAAAAAAAATGTTTGATCACTTTTATTGCTGTCACAGGGAATGTAAACATCCCTTGTGACAGTAATAGGTGGTGACAGGTACTCTTTATGGAGGGATCGGAGGTCTAAAAGACCCCAAATCCCTCCTTTTGCACATTAAAGTATTCAGATCGGCAAAAACAGCGATTCTAAATACTGTGTTTTAAAAAAAAAAACTGGTGCCCTTGGCAGCTGAGTAAACCGGAAGTGACGTCGCTTCTGTGTTTACATACAGGAAACTGTAACAAAGCCGTTTCCGGCTTCGTGCCAGTCTGTCTCTAGCTGCTGGAAGTGGCGGTTCGGGTCTCCCGGTGGGACAGGAGGCCAGTTAAGAGCGGCGGGAGGGAGGGATGTCCCCTCCCGCTCCTCCGGTATAACCGCTTTTAGCCGCATCGGTTGTTATCCCTGGAAAGCCGACCGCCCGCTGTAAAAAACGGCACCGGGATGATGTCACCTGGAAATCAATTTTTCCGGTCACATGCATCGATGCCGCATTGGGGACACCCGGTGCAGCAATTAATTTCAGCACCCCTACTGTCCACCAGACAGGAGGCAATCCTGCGGTGTCTCAATGGGACTAAAGCGCTGCAACTGCGAGCCAAGCACTTTGCTTGAGTTGACGCTCAGGTCCAGTGACTTGAATGGGCAAGTTTCACATGCCCCTGGCCGCATATATGGAAGAGACCTTATTGAGTCATCTGGAGATGCAAAATGTATTGTGTGCAACATACGTTTTTTGAAGTGCAGTTTCATATATAATACTCTGTTAAAGAGTAACTCCGCTTTTGTTGAGAAAAACAAATATTCCCCTCTGGGAGATTTATGTACATTGCAAGGATTTGAACCAAAATTGGTGCAGATTTTTGTTTGTGTCCATGTGCTCAGTAAATCTAATGGGCGTTGTTTTATAAATTATCAATCAGCTGCTGCACTTGCAGGGCTCCGAGGAAAGTGTCAGGGTCTGCATCCCTTTGGGAGCATCTCACAAAAAATAAAAATTTTGTTGTAGGGGATGCCCAAAATCGGACTTGTATCTTAGTGTAGACTTCTGGGAAAATCAGTGAGCCAATCACACAAGCAGGAAATGACATCTGGGGGAGGGGGTGTTCTGTACACCATCTGTATACAGAACTTCTCCAGGTTGCCATATTGCATTACATTCTACAGAAAATTACAGAGCTGCAGACTGGAAAGGTCATTTTTATTAACATTCAATTACAATATAACGTGTCACAATTGTGCACACTGTTTTTTATTTTTTGCTAATTTTTTTTTTTTTCACGAAAGTGGAGTGACCCCTTTAAAGCTCAGTTATGTGTTTTTTTTGTTTTTTTTACCTGAGACCTGATATTCAGAGCACCTCGGCTGCATCTTTGAAGAATGAGAGATCAGGGTGATCGGGGTGCATACACAAGGCAAAGTCCTTTAGGACATTAGACTCTACATTTCATTTTAGAACATCAACATTCCTATTGCAATACAGACAATAGTTGTCTGGGGGGGCTCTAGAAGAGGAGGAGCCAGGAGCGCCACGGGGAGACCCCAGAAAAGGAGGATTGGGGCTGCTCTGTGCAAAACCCTTGCACAGAGGAGGCAAGTATAACATGTTTGTTTTAAAAAACAAAACTAAGCTTTACAATCATTTTTAAGTAACAAGTGTCAGAAAAAGGCTAAGAGCCCATTCACACAGGGGCAACACGACTTCCAGCGTGATTTTATGAGGCAACTCAGACACGACCTGAGTATGAATCACAGCACGACCTGGAGCTATTTACAAGGCAACTCCAAGTTGCCTGCAGGACAGGAGACATTCCAGTGGCCAATCAAACAAGAATCAGCTCTGTGGGAGGGAGGGGGGAGAGAGAGTTTTGCAGGAGAAATGTATGTTATCTTCCTGGAGAGTTGCTCCTATTAAGACAGTGAGAGGCGACTCCCTTGAAATGAATGGTTACAGGTCGCCTAGGAGTCGGATTGAAGTAGTACAGGGACCTTTTTTGAAGTCGGAGCGACTGCAGTAGTGTGCATAAGGACGGCTCCATTAACTTACATTGATTTCTTCAGCCAGCGCGACCTGAGGCGACTAGGGGCGACCTGGGGCGATTTGGAGTCGGATCCAAAGACGCCCCTGTGTGAATGGGCTCTAAGTCAAAGGTTTATTATGCTATATCAACTGTTCACCATCACAGACGTGAGCTCTTGTATTAGAGGAGAGAGAATGTGAGAGGTATTGATCAGAGAAAAAGCTCACTTAATGCTGGGCCTCTCATAGCAGCGTCCTAGAAGTTTAACAGTCAGACTTTATCATCTATGTAAATGCTTGACAGATAAACTAAATTATTAAAGGGGTTGTAAAGGTTCATGTTTTTTCACCTCAATGCATTAAGGTGAAAAAACATCCGAAGATGAGCGCACCGTGAACGCGCAGGCTTCTCGGTCGGCTTCATTGGTTGAAAGCAGCGCAGCCATTGGCTCGCGCTCCTGTCAATTATATCCAATGACGCGGGGGGCGGGCCGAGTGATACAGTGAGCAGCTATAGCCGCCGGCTGTATCACATGAGCGCGCCCGCAAGAACTTTCCACCATGCGAGAGAGCTCGCATGAAGGTGGAAAGTTCTTGCGGGGGGGAGCCGAGACAGCCGCTGAGGGACCCCAGAAGACCAGGTTCGGGGCCACTCTGCAAAACGAGCTGCACAGTGGAGCTATAACATGTTTGTTTTAAAAAAAAAAAAAATCTCTTTAGTGTTCCTTTTTAATGTATCTTAAATATCTTTTTACTCCAAAAGCCTTTTTTAAAAAATAAATTAGATAAAAATAAAAAAAAATCTATTTTTATCCACCCTGCTAGAGCAGAGCTTTAGGTCTGAAGCTACGCTGGTGATTAACTTTTTGTTACTGAGAGATTTAACTGCTCACTGGTAGTCCTTTTATTTGTCACCTTTCTCATGCTGCTCCTTCACAGCTCCTGGTTCCTCTGCAGTCAGTGCTGTAATCTGCTGTGTTGGGGACCTTGGGAGGCAATGATGTCACTTCCTTGGTTCTTACAGTGCTTGGGGCCGGGTATTTGGCTGCTAGGCCCTGGGTGCAGGTCACAAGCTCCTACATGCCCAAAAGTTACAGGTTTTCACTGGCTGGGAGAGTAATGGCCCTTACACGCGATCCGAATATCGTACGAAAAATGTTGTCCGAGGAAGAATCGTACTATAATCGGATCGTTAGTACAGAGCTTTCGAGAGCCGATCATGACAGTTCATCCGATATTATTTTATCGGACAAGCACGAAAAATTTCCTCATACGATACCAGATCGTACGATTTTCGTTTAGTCAGTACAGTTGTCGTTCGAAAATACAATACAAATACATTACAACACATGACATCACTTCCGTTTTTTTTTTTTCTGTCGTACGAGAATTTTCGTGACTTTAATAACCTATTCAGTTTTACTTGCGACTATTAAGCGAAAAAAGTCGTACGATCTGTCGTGCGATAATCGGATCGTGTACAGGGCATTAGTGTGTGCCAATACACACAAAGGGAATAAACATGGATAGCAAAACGTGTTACTGCAATACTTTTCTGTGAGAAATACTTGATTTTCTGGAAAGATTTCTGGGGTGCCAACAATTTCAGCCATGACTGTAACTAGGGCTGCAACTAACGATTATTTTCATAATCGGTTAATACAGGGCTCGACAATCCCCGGGCGCTAGGTCGCAAATGCGACTAGAATTAGCGACCTGGCGCCTTGGACAGCACAGCTGAGGTTTCCTGTATCTCCGTGCACCCCCCCCACGATCGCGTGATCTCGTCGGGCCGCGGCTTTGCGGCCTTCTGCAGGCCTAGGCTTCATTCTGTAATCTGGCGCCATCTTGTGGTGGCCGTTGGTATGACAAGACAACCAGCAATGCTTGCCTGTTTCACTGCCCGCCCATCTCCTTCCCTTTACTTAGAAGTTAACCCCCAAACATTTATATATATATTTTTTATTCTAACACCCTAGAGAATAAAATGGCAGTCGTTGCAATACTTTCTGTCACACCGTATTTGCGCAGCGGTCTTACAAGCGCACTTTGAGGAAAAAAATACACTTTTTTTAAATAAAAAAATAAGACAACAGTAAAGTTAGCCGAATTTTTTTTTATATTGTGAAAGATAATGTTACGCTGAGTAAATTTGATACCTAACATGTCACGCTTCAAAATTGCGTCCACTCGTGGAATGGTGACAAACTTTTACCCTTTTTAAAATCTCCATAGGCGACATTTAAATTCTACAGGTTGCATGTTTTGAGTTAGAGAATGTCTAGGGCTAGAATTATTGCTCTCGCTCTACCAATCGTGGCGATACCTCACGTGTGTGGTTTAAACACTGCTTTCATATGCGTTCGCTTCTGCACGCATTGGTCGTTAAAAAAAAAAACTGGCTTCTAACTTTTTTAGCTGGCTCCTAGATTCCAAGCAAATTTGTCAAGCCCTGGGTTAATAACCTTAACGTGTGGTGTATAATTTAGTTAATATGTAAAGTTTAAAAAAAAAAGGCAGTTTAATATTAAATATCTCTATGCAGTGGTAAATATAAATAACCAACTATATGGTTAGGGAGCAAAATCTCTAATCCACTCTGAGAATAACAGACAGAAGAGATATACTGTATATACTATTAGAGGGTGAATCTGTTAAACATCTTGACTCAGATCAATTTTTTTTATTCAAAGGAAAAAAAGTTGGATGTCTTTCTTCCAAAAAAAATAATTTAAGAACGTTCGTTCGATTTTCTAATCGTCAGTGGGGTCAAATCGACGTTCGTTTTCAACCACAGTGATGAGAAATTTTAGAAATAATAGAAAACTTCTTGGTCAAAGGAATTTTCAGACATTACATTCATTTTAAAACTGTATGTTAAAAGCAAGTGAAAATTCAAACATTCTTTCATTCAGCGAATGTACAAAGATTTTTCGTATTATAATATTCACAGTAGTGATTATTTGCTGTTTTTGTACTATAAAGGGCTAATTTTAGTTTTTTTAAACCCATTTATGTTACTGGCCGATTAATCGATTATGAAAATAGTAATAGATTAAAGGGGTTGTAAAGGTACACGTTCCTTCACCCTTTGAAAGTCCCGCGCCGTGAACACACAGGCTTGTCTGCCGGGCTTCTCGGCTCATTCATTGGTTGATTGAAAGCAGTGCAGCCATTGGCTCGTGCTGCTGTCAATCACATCCAATGACGCGGTGCGCCGGGGGGCAGGGCCGAGTGATACAGTGAGCGGCTATAGCCGCCTGCTGTATCACGGGAGCGCCCCCGCAAGAACTCGGCACCATGCGAGCTCGCATGAAGGTGGAAAGTTCTTGTGAGGGGGGAGCCGAGACAGCCGCCGGGGGACACTCTGTGCAAAACGAGCTGCACAGTGGAGGTAAGTATATCATGTTTGTTATTTTAAAAAAAATACCTTTACAACCCCTTTAATTTCATAATCGATTAGTTGTTTCAACCCTAGATATAACTGTTAGTTACTAATTGCATCCGTTTGGTAAACTGTTTTTTTCAATTCAGTGGTATGGAGTCGCCATATTTGTTCAGCTTGTAATTTCTTTAATGAGTAAATCGGTGGTCTCAAACCGGCGGCCCTCCAGCTGTTGCGAAACTACAACTCCCATCATGCCTCTGCCTGTGGGAGTCATGCTTGTAACTGTCAGCCTTGCAATGCCTCATGGGAATTGTAGTTTCGCAAGAGCTGGAGGGCCACCAGTTTGAGACCCCTCGAGTAAATCCAGAACCTAATTGCATATCCAATATACTGTATGTGTCTAGCTCTCCAGTATGCAAATGTAAAGCTTTTATTTCTTTGCATTGCCAAGACAGTAGAGGTTTGAGGATAACTGTGTGTACTCAACCTTTTGGGTATAAAGTCTTCGAAGTCACTGCCGGGATATGAGTAAATCACGAAAAGTGTCTTTTTTTTTTTTTTTTTGCTTTTGAGTTTTGCAGCTTCTAATGTCTTATATTCACAAAGCTTATTGCTTTCATTAGATATTATCCCTCTGGCTCCCAGCAGGTCTCATCCTCCTTCCTGAGCCGGTGTTCTTTTCTACAGCTTTATAATGAAACTTGCAATGAGAACAATATGTAGATTGCCTTTGCTGTCCTTTCTTTTTGAAAATGCCAGCTACTTGGCTGCTCAGACCTTCATTGGCCTGAAACTCGGATGCATATCTGGGTTTGGGACCTCACTGTATCCTTGTCCCAGTTGGTAACTTTGATGTAACAGCCAGCCAAGTTGAATGTGTAGGAGGGAAGGAAGCCCCATAGCCTTTGCAGTGCATAAACAGGACATGACAATCTAAGGACCAACAGCCACATTATTATGAAATCAGTACATAAGCTTGGTTAGCCAAGCAAGCATGTTTATACACCAAAAAGACACCCCAGATAGCAGCTTGATCTCAGAAAAAAACAGAATATTTGGTAAATGCCAACCTGAACAATTTGTTACACCTAGATCAGGCAGAAAGAGGTGTCTGCAGATGTTGCATATTACCTGTAGACAATCATTGTCCTATGACACCTGTATTTATCTCATGTCAATGGTCACATTTGAAGAATAACTGATAACTGTATTTTAGACTCTTTAATGGGATAAAACATAATTCCTAATATAAGCTCTTACCTCCTGCTTTTTTTAAACTTTTGTGTTATAAGAACCGCCATCATAGACCCAAATTGGGGTAAAAATCACTTTGTGCACATTCAGCTTGACTGCAACTGCACTGAAAATTCAGGCAAGGACTAAAATAAAGCCTCTTCTTTCTTTATTGATGCCGAATTTCACTGCCAGGAGCCAAATATTACTTTGTTGCAGTGCACTTACAGTGGGTACGGAAAGTATTCAGACCCACTTACGTTTTTCACTCTTTGTTATATTGCAGTCATTTGCTAAAATCATTTAAGTTCATTTTTTTTCCTCGTTAATGTACACACAGCACCCCATATTGACAGAAAAACACAGAATTGTTGACATTTTTGCAGATTTATTAAAAAAGAACTGAAATATCACATGGTCCTAAGTATTCAGACCCTTTGCTCAGTATTTAGTATTTGCACCCTTTTGATCTAATACAGCTATGAGTCTTTTTGGGAAAGATGCAACAAGTTTTTCACACATGGATTTGGGGATCCTCTGCCATTCCTCCTTGCAGATCCTCTCCAGTTCTGTCAGGTTGGATGGTAAGCGTTGGTGGATGGCCATTTTTAGGTCTCTCCAGAGATGCTCAATTGGGTTTAAGTCAGGGCTCTGGCTGGGCCATTCAAGAACAGTCACGGAGTTGTTGTGAAGCCACTTCTTCGTTATTTTAGCTGTGTGCTTAGGGTCATTGTCTTGTTGAAACGTAAACCTTCAGCCCAGTCTGAGGCCCTGAGCACTCTGGAGAAGGTTTTGGTCCAGGATATCCCTGTACTTGGCTGCATTCATCTTTCCCTCAATTGAAACCAGTTGTCCTGTCCCTGCAGCTGAAAAACACCCCCACAGCATGATGCTGCCACCGCCATGCTTCACTGTTGGGACTGTATTGGACAGGTGATGAGCAGTGCTTGGTTTTCTCCACACATACTGCTTAGAATTAAGGCCAAAAAGTTATATTTTGGTCTCATCAGACCAGAGAATCTTATTTCTCACCATCTTGGAGTCCTTCATGTGTTTTTTTTTTTTTTTGCAAACTCCATGCAGGCTTTCATGTGTCTTGCACTGAGGAGAGGCTTCCGTCGGGCCACTCTGCCATAAAGCCCCGACTGGTGGAGGGCTGCAGTGATGGTTGACTATATACAATTTTCTCCCGACTGCATCTCTGGAGCTCAGCCACAGTGATCTTTGGGTTCTTTTTTACCTCTCTCATCAAGGCTCTTCTCCCCGATGGCTCAGTTTGGCCGGACGGCCAGCTCTAGGAAGGCTTCTGGTCGTCCCAAACGTCTTCATTTAAGGATTATGGAGGCCACTGTGCTCTTAGGAACCTTAAGTGCAGCAGAAATTTTTTTGTAACCTTGACCAGATCTGTGCCTTGCCACAATTCTGTCTCTGAGCTCTTCAGGCAGTTCCTTTGACCTCATGATTCTCATTTGCTCTGACATGCACTGTAAACTGTAAGGTCTTATATAGACAGGTGTGTGGCTTTCCTAATCAAGTCCAATCAGTATAATCAAACACAGCTAGACTCAAATGAAGGTCTAGAACAGGGATATGCAATTAGCGGACCTCCAGCTGTTTCAGAACTACAATTCCCATGAGGCATTGCAAGACTCTGACAGCCACAAGCATGACAGGCAGAGGCATGATGGGACTTGTAGTTTTGCAACAGCTGGAGGTCCGCTAATTGCATATCCCTGGTCTAGAACCATCTCAAGGATGATCAGAAGAAATGGACATCACCTGAGTTAAATATGAGTGTCACAGCAAAGGGTCTAAATACTTAGGACCATGTGATATTTCAGTTTTTATTTTTTAATAAATCTGCAAAAATTTAAATAATTCTGTGTTTTTCTGTCAATTGGCTGCAATATAACAAAGAGTGAAAAATGTAAGGGGGTCTAAATACTTTCCGTACCCACTGTAGACCTCGTTCGCACTTGTGCGATTTCTGCTGCTTCTGACATTGCACTGCTCTGCACGACAATGGAAATCACGTTATCCACTTGACCTCTGGAAGATCTGACCCCCCCCCCTTTTCATGACCAGGCCATTTTTTGCGATGCAGCACTGTTACTTTATCTCACAATTGCGACGCTGTACCCAAATAAAATTGATGTCCTTTTTTCCACACAAATAGAGCTTTCTTTTGTTGGTATTTTGATCACCTCTGCATTTTTTTATTTTTTGCCCTATAAACTAAAAAAGACAAACAACTTATAAAAAAAAGAAGTTATTCTGCTATAAAACAAGTAAAAAAAAAAAAAAATTCTTGATAAATTTAGGCCAATATGTATTCTGCTACATATTTTTGGTTAATATTTTGGTGGAAATTCTGACACTTTGCGGGAACCAGTGACTTAAAACAGATGTACATGTGTGTTTTTGGCTGTTAAAACGCACTGAAAACCGCATGACTATAGTTGCATAGGTTGAAAAAAGACACAAGTCCACCCAGTTCAACCATAAAAAAAATAAAAAAATTAAATATCGTACATACCAATAAAAATTATTTGGGGGAAAAAAATATCATACAACCCCATATACCCAATTCTATACCCACAGTTGATCCAGAGGAAGGCAAAAAAAAACAGCAGAGCATGATCCAATTTGCTACAGTAGGGGGGAAAAAAATCCTTCCAGATCCCCGAGAGGCCATAGGATATTCCCTGGATCAACTTTACCTAAAAATGTCAGTACCCAGTTATATTCTGTACAATTAGGAAAGAATCCAGGCCTTTCTTAAAGCAATCTACTGAGCTGGCCATAACCACCTCTGGAGGGAGTCTATTCCACATTTTCACAGCTCTTACTGTGAAGAAACCTTTCCGTATTTGGAGGTGAAATCTCTTTTCCTCTAGACGTAAAGAGTGCCCCCTTGTCCTTTGTGTTGACTGTAAAGTGAATAACTCAACACCAAGTTCACTATATGGACCCCTTATATATTTGTACATGTTGATCATATCCCCCTTAATCTCCTTCTCAAGAGTGAATAAATTCAGTTCCTCTAATCTTTCCTCATAGCTGAGCTCCTCCATGCCTCTTATCAGTTTGTTTTCCCTTCTCTGCACTTTCTCCAGTTCCCCAATATCCTTTTTGAGAACTGGGGCCCAAAACTGAACTGCAAATTCCAGATGAGGTCTTGCTAATGATTTGAACAGGGGCAAAATGATATCTCTCCCTCCTGGAGTCATACCTCTCTATGCAGCAGCACTGAACCGAGGCTTAGCCAAAATCAGAAATGGCTTAACACCATCTTTCCCTGCATAGTTATACTGCCACTATCCAGCTGAATCTTTAATATGGTATACATTTCTTATGACCGTATAGTAAAGAAGTACATCAATTAACCCCAATGTATAGCAAAATGTATTTAAGATGAGGGTGTTTAATAAATTGCAAATGAGGGCCTCTTCCTCCTTGGATTTTTATACTTCTTATCTCTATATAAATTAACTTGATTAACGGCAGATGTTGGGTAACCTGGTTCACAGCATATGTGCTAGGCAGTAGACGTATAGATTGCTGAATGTTGTTGTTCTCCATTTATGTTTGTTCAGCGTTATGGTTGTTCCATTTTTTTTATTCTCTTAATCATACAAAGTTCACATCATACTAATAGGTGAATGTTGGTTTAATTCAGCGACCCGGGATGCTTCCAGGCAGTCGGATGACTCCTCAGGGACCAGCCATGGGACCTCCAGGTTATGGTGGAAGCCCAGCTGCTCGACCAGGGATGGCTCAGTCAGGTATGGACCAGTCCCGGAAACGCCCTGCACCTCAGCAAATACAGCAAGTTCAGCAACAACAGGCAGCTCAAAATAGGAACCACAGGTAACTAATGAAACATACATTTCAGTTTTTAGTGCCCTAAGAATAGGTCACTGTTTTATCAAATGCATCAGTCAGCCATCACTTCATGACTATTGACCAGTTAAAGCGAAACTCCACCCATTAGGGGAAGTTCTGCTTTAAGGCCCCCTTCTCTTTAACATTTGGCACATTTTTTTTTTGGGGGGGGGGTTCTAGTTTTGACAGGTACTTGCTTCTGCTCTGATTGCCTAGGAGATCTGGGGGGGGGGGGGGGGGGAGTCGTCGTCCTCCCCAGTCTTCAGGGACATGTCACAGATCCCAGAAGACTGCAAGACCATTCACAATACAATGCGTAGCACGGCTCGCACATACGCAGTGGGCAGCCGGCTGTGAAACTGCAAACTGACGCAGCTGGGTGCCTACAATTAAGATGCCGGGGACCAAAGGCTGTTCCCCCGCCGCTCCTCAGGTGAGCACAGTACTGGATCCTGGGACAAGTGAGGGTCTGTTTATTAAAAGTAAGCAGCTACAGTTTTTGTAGCTGCTAACTTTTAATTTTGATAAATATGATTGGAGCTCTTTAACCACTTCAGGTACAAAAGATTTGGCTGCTCAATGACCGGGCCATTTTTTTGCGATTCTGCACTGCGTCGCTTTAATTGACAATTGCGCTGCCGTGCGACGCTGGACCCAAACAAAATTTACGTCCTCCCCCCCCCCCCCCACAAATAGAGCTTTATTTTGGTGCTATTTGATCACCTCTGCAATTTTTTTTTTTTTTCGCTATAAACAAAGAGCGACAATTTTGAAAAAAAAACACTTTTACTTTTTGCTATAATAAATATCCCCAATTTAAAAAATAAAAATTTCCTCGGTTTAGGCCAATAGGTATTCTTCAACGTATTTTTGGTTAAAAAACAAAAACGCAATAAGCGTATAGTGATTGGTTTGCACAAAAGTTATAGCGTCTACAAAATGGGGGATAGATTTATGGCATTATTTTTTTATTTTTACTAGTAATGGCGGTGATCCGTGACTTTTTTCGGGACTGCGATATTGCGGCAGACAGGTCGAACACTTTTGACACCTTTTTGGGACCAGTAACAATTGTACAGCGATCAGTGCTATAAAAATGCACTGATTACTGTGTAAATGTCACTGGCAGGGAAGGGGTTAACACCTAGGGGGGTGATCAAGGGGTTAACTGTGTTCCCTAATGTGTGTTCTAACTGTAGGGGGATGGGACTGACTAGGAGAGATGACAGATCGGTTTTTATACTTCGTATGAACTCACGATTCGTTTCCTCTCCCCTAAAAGAACCAGGATCTGTGTGTTTACACACACAGATCCTGGTTCTCGCTCTGTTATGAGCGATCCTTTGTGCCCAGCGGTCATCGCTCGCGTCGGCTCTGGGTACAAACCCCTAGTGGCCAAAAGGCGAAGCGACGTAAGTAAACATCGTTTCACCTAGCCGTGCCATTCTGGCTGGTCGGCAAGTGGTTAAGTGAATGACATTGATTATCTCATTACAATGTCATCTGAAAGTGGGTGGGATATATTGGTAATCAAGAAAACATGTCCCTGAAGTTGATGTGTTGAAAGCAGAAAAATGGGCATCACATGTTGTTTATGGGGCTGTGTAGCCACAGACTGGTCAGGGTGCCCATGTTGACCTGTGTCCACAGCCAGGAGCCTACAATGGGCAAGTGAGCATCAGAACTGGACCACAGAGCAATAGAAGGTGGTCTGGTCTGATGAATCATGTACTCTTGAACATCATGTGGCTGGCCAGATGTGTGCGCATCGCTTATCTGGGGGAGAGACGACACCAGAATGCGCTATGGAAAGAAGGAAAGCCAGCAAAGGCAGTGTGATGCTTTGGGCAATGTTCTGCTGGGAATCCTGCCATTCATGTGGATGCCACTTTGACACGTATCAGCTACTTAAACATTGTTGCTGATCAAGTACACCCTTTCATGGAAATGGTATTTCCTTATTGTAGTGACCTCTTTCTGCAGGATAATATGCCCTACCACACTTCAAAAAATGGTTTAAGAATGGTTTGAGGTGTTGATGTGGCCTCCAAATTCTCCAGATCTCAGTCCAATTTACAGGATTCGAAGGATCTGCTACAGACAGCTTAGTGCCAGATACTGCAGCATTCCTGCAGAGGTCTAGTGGCATCCATGCCTCGTGGGGTCAGGGCTGTTTGGGTGGCAAAAGGGCACCTACTGAATATTAGGTGGGTGGATGATCCGTGCATGCAGCTTAGCGTATTTGTAAAAGGGATTACATGGAAACTTCCTAATTTCCCATTTTATTATGATTTATTCATATTCCATGGCTAATAGTAACGGCAATATCCCTAAAAGGGTCATTTTCATTTACTGCCAAATGACAGAACAGCATTCATTGGTTGAACCCCAAAGATTTGTTCTCATTCACCTTTTAGCTTGGACATCCACATTTGTTGTTAAGCACATTAAATCCTACAGTGTGTAAAGGACAACTGACTTAGAACATTATCAACATTTCGGCTTATCTGCCTATGGGTCTGACTTTTCTTTTATAAGGGTTATGCCTGTTGGTATTTTAGTCCTCTTCCTTTGTGTCCATTAATTTTAAATGTTATAAGCGAAGGTTGACTGTTGTCTGTCACCGAGTTTGTTAAACATTTGTGTGCCCAAGTGGAACAAAAACCAATTGTCGGTTTAGGCCTCAGAGGTAGCGCTGAGTTATTGTGCCATCACTTATGAATATCTGAATGTTTGTACACTGTGCTGGAGGGGAAGGCCGTGATCTTCGCTGATCTCATTTCTTTTTCAATTTTAAAGTGCTAAAAAGAAGAAGATGGCTGATAAGATTCTACCTCAGAGGGTGAGTGTTGACGAAATGATGGACTACCAATAAAACATGTTTCCGAAGTTGCACACATTGTAATTACTTTGACTTTCTGCACAGATTCGGGAGCTAGTACCTGAATCTCAGGCTTACATGGATTTATTGGCTTTTGAGAGGAAATTGGACCAGACAATTATGAGAAAACGGCTTGATATTCAAGAGGCCTTGAAAAGACCGATCAAGGTACATTTTAAGTTCTGTAATTTACTTTTCTGTAAAGCTCAACTGCCAGCTTTTTCCAAACAACACTTTATTTTGGCTTTTTTTTTTTTTTTTTTTTCCTTAGCAAAAAAGGAAACTCCGCATTTTCATTTCTAACACATTTAACCCAGCAAAGTCTGATATGGAGGACGGCGAAGGAACAGTGGCTTCTTGGGAGCTGCGTGTAGAAGGTCGCCTTCTTGAGGATGTGAGTAACAAAACCTGTATATTCTATGTATAATTTTCAAATTAAATTTACCTATACCTAATATATACAAATACAGACAAACCTAAACCTAAAATGCTGTGACGTGGGTCCCATGTCTTCTCTGCTCTGATTAATTCCAGGCACTGCAAATTGTTTTTTGCACAGATCGGGGGTGTTGCCTTCCTTTATGATATTCCTCTGCAGTTAAAGTAAACTTTTACTAAGATGAATATTAAAGCTGACATGGCTCACAATCTCTCATGTATATTGGGAAAGTAAAGTCATATTTGGCATACTTTTCCATTATAGTTGGGTTGGAGAATGCAGCAGAATCTGAAAGGAGAGTTCACTAACTTGTAGCAGTGCACCCAGCAAGTGATCAAAGTGTCTAACTTGGGAGCTACACTGGTCCTCAGAACATGGGATTCTCACAGTAAGCTTTAGGTTATTGTTTTCAGAATTACTACAACCATGCAGTTTCATTGTTTTCAGGAGGTTTCGAATTGTAGAATTAAATGCAATTACATCAGATTGATGGGTTTTGTTAGACTAGTTTTGAATGAAGGTGCTCAGGCAAAGTCTGCATGCTCCTGAGCTTGTCAGATATAAAAGTTCTCAGCCCACCTCCCAGAAACAACTTTTAGGCCCGGGCTTGACAGCAGAACTGCAGAATGACTTCTCTAGACCAAGAACAATGTTTGTCCAGGAAGACAGATTCTGATCTTCTGCCTGAAAGTGACTGTAAAGGGTTTTTTTTTCTTTTTAAATAACAAACCTGTTTTACTTACCTGCTCTGTGTAATGGTCTTGCACACAGCAGCCCCGATCCGCCTCTTCTTGGGTCCCCCGCTGGTCCACTGGTTCCATCTAATGGCAGGACAACATGCAGCAATGTAGGCACAACTCTCCTGAGAATCCCTGTCCTTGGATCAGGCAAAGTGGGCCATGCATGTTAGTTTATTTAGGCCAGCTTCTTGTAAAGAGACTGAAGCGGGCACAATTTGCTGTTGGGCACAATAAAACTCTGCATGCAGCAGAAAGGTAGTGCACGTGTTTGGCCTTTATGAGGTCCACCTTCAAGGTGGATATCTAGCACCCCCAAGTTGTCATTGTGTCCATGCTTTTTTGATACAGAGCTGTGTGACTCAAATCCCCTGAGGGGGGTGCCTAACCTCTCCCCAGCATAGTACATTTTAATTGTGGAGACAGAGCTGGCTCAGGAGCAAGCCCGCACGAGTGCACCCATACCAAGCAGCTTGCTATGGGGGGGCACTCCGTGAGGGGAAGAGCACTGGAAGTTTTTTTTTTTATCACTTTAAGGCCCCTTTCACACAGGACGGATCAGTCATGATCCGCCCCGTGAACCTCCGCTTGCTCAGCGGGGATCGCTCCGTTGATCCCCACTGAGCCGGCGGATGACTGGGCGGTCCCCGCACACTGTGCAGGGACCACCCTGTCAGAGCGCCGCTCTCCCCTATGGGGGATAGGATGACGACGGACCGTAGAGTCCGTTGTCATCCGATCCGCAGACGGATGGAAAAGTAGGGTTTCCTCCGTCACACTTTGGCGGGTCGGATATCAGCCTAAAAAACTGACGGGCGGACCTGAACGGACCGTCCGTGTGAAAGAGCCCTAAGGCAGAAGATCAGAATCATCTGTCTTCCTGGACAATCATTGCTCTTGGTCTAGATAAGTCGTTCTGCTGTCAAGCCTGGCCCTAGAAGGTGTTTCTGGGGGGTGGGCTGAGAACTTTTTTATAATTTGTCAAGTTCAGAAGAATGCAGACTTTACCTGAGCACCTAAGAAACGTATGTGGATAACCAAACTATCGATAATTCAAAACTCATCTAGCAAAACCCATCAATCTTATGTAATCGCATTTAATTCTTCTATTCTAACTAAGACCCCTTTCACACTAATAGCGCTCGCCGTTGGTTCTAAAGCGCCGCTTGTTTTAGCGGTACTTTTCGCCCGATAGCGGGCCGGTTTTAACCCCAAAAAAGGGTTAAACTCCTGTTTTGCGGCGCTTTTCAAAGTGCTTTTAAGGCGATTTGGAAGCGTTGTCCATTCATTGCAATTGGCAGGGCGTTTTGGGAGCAGTGTATACAGCACTCCAAACCAACCTGGAAAATGCTGCTTGCTGGACTTTTGGTAACGTCCCGCAAGCGCACCGCCCCAGTGTGAAAAGACGCACCGCAGTGAATGGGAGGCGGTTTTCAGGCGCTTAGAGGCTATTTCTAGCACTAAATCGCCTGAAAGCCGCCCCAGTGTGAAAGGGGTCTAAACATCCAATGAAACTGCATGGTTGTATAATAACCTAAAGCCTGCTCAGAGGACCAGTGTAGCTCCCAAGTTAGAAAAACAAACCTTGTCCTCAGTACAGCGTCCAGCGGGCTAAAATCTGCTCACTAGTGCTATTTTGTCAAATTAGTTCTGCTACCTGTTGTAAAGACATACTCTGTATTTTCATCTAGCAACCGCACGGAAGCCTTTCTAGTTAATTACTGTGCTAGTAGTGACACTTAGCTGCTCCTACTTTCCTCTGGCTTATGTGTCCATAAGAGAGACCACAATGGTCTTGTAAACCTGCTGGGCTGGTAGGGAATCTCAACATACGACTCAGAATTGTGAAGTACATCAGCATTAGGACCAACACAGTTTTGGCATTTAAAATACCGACATTGCATGAAAAGATATGCAATATCAGGTTTCTGAACTACACTTTTTTTTTTTTGTTTTACAGGCAACTTTATCCAAATATGATGTTTCCAAACAGAAGAGAAAATTCTCATCATTTTTTAAGTCTTTGGTCATTGAGTTAGACAAGGATCTGTACGGGCCAGATAATCATTTGGTGGAGGTAGGTCTGATGTAAAGCACATCTTTCTGGAGCTCCACTTTAGAATCCTAATTTGCGTCTTTTTTTATTTATTTTTTTATTTCCATTTCATGTGTGTTTTTATTTCATGTGCACACACTGCTATCTATTTAATGCCAATACATTGTGCAGAGGTCATTCCTTTTTTTGCCAGTGATTTAAAAATGGTTATAATACATGAACTTTCATAATACTTTCTTTGGCTCGTCTCCTATACTATTCAGTCACAATTTGTTTTCTTGCGTCCCTGTGATTAAAATGAATTCATGCCTGTATGATTGTTGGCCACTAGAGGGCAGTGTTCCTTTTGATGTCAGTATGTATTTATCCCAGCAGGGCGGGCCTGTAAGTCGGGTAAAAGTATAGATGAACACAACTGCAGAAGGACATAACGCTTCAGACAGGGCAGCACCTGTCTGCATCACATAAATCACTTGTAGGAATTAGTGAAATTGAAAGTAAAATAGTTCATGATGACTCTGATGTTCAGATAATGGTGTTTAACGGCTGAATACAATGCTGGGTTTTTTATTATCGACTGCATCAGTGACCAGTCATTGTACGGGTATGAAAGTACTTGTCTCCCAAGATACCACAGAGCCCTTTAAGTTGCTAATGGCGCCCAGAGTTTTTCTGTTATTTCAAACGGCATATACAGTCATAATGGCAGAGAACAATCCTTCATTACATATGCACTACACTTCAGACTTGACAAAGGATCAGATTGTGATCTAAAACATTATCATTATACTTATGTAATGGAGTGATTTTTCTGCTTTCAGAACATCTGCACTTAAAGTGCTTTTCTTTTTTTTCGTGACCGTTGTTGAAAGAGAGCCTTGTGTCAGCTGTGATGTTTGTCATTGCCTTTTAAATGCCATTATTTTATGTTAAGTCCTGGCATATAACCTGAAATGTACAGTGCCTTGAAAAAGTATTCATACCCCTTAATTTTCCACATTTTGTCATGTTACAACCAAAAATGGTAATATATTTTATATGATAGACCAACACAAAGTGGCACATAATTGTAAAGTGGAAGCAAAATGAGCAAATGGTTTTCAATTTTTTTTTTTTTTTTTACAAATGGGTGAAAAGTGTGGGGTGCATTTGTTTTCGGCCCCCCGAGTCAATACTTTGTAGAACCACCTTTCACTGCAATTACAGCTGCAAATCTTTTGGGGATGTCTCTACCAGCTTTGCACATCTAGAGGGTGACATTTTTGCCCTTTCTTTGCAAAATAGCTCAAGCTCTTTTAGATTGGATGGAGAGCGTCTGAACAGCAATTTTCAAGTCTCGCCACAGATTCTCCATTGGATTTAGGTCTGGACTTTGAATGGGCCATTCTAACACATGAATATGCTTTGATCTAACCATTCCATTGTAGCTCTGGTTGTATGTTTCGGGTCGTTGTCCTGCTGGAAGGTGAACCTCCACCCCAAATTCAGGTCTTTTGCAGACTTTTCAGGTTTTCTTCTAAGATTGTCCTGTATTTGTCTCCATCCATCTTCCCATCATCTCTGACCAGCTTCCCTGTCCCTGCTGAAGAAAAGCATCCCCACAACATGATGCTGTCACCACCATGTTTCACGGTTGGGATGGTGTGCTAAGGGTGATGTGCAGTGTTAGTTTTCCGCCACACATAAACTCAAACATGTTAAATTTCACGTGTTTGTTGTTCCCCCACATGGCTTCACGCAAAGTGCAAACAGGACTTCTTGTGGCTTTCTTTCATCAATGGCTTTCTTCATGACACTTTTCCATAAAGGCCAGATTTGTGGAGTGAACAATTTAATAGTTGTTCTGTGGACAGATTCTGCCACCTGAACTGTGGATCTCTGCAGCTCCTCCAGAGTTACCATGGGCATCTTGGCTGCTTCTCTGAATGCTCTTCTTGCCCGGCCTGTCAGTTTAGGTGGACGGCCATGTCTTGGTAAGTTTGCAGTTGTGCCATACTCTTTCCATTTTCAGGTGATAGATTAAACAGTGCTCCATGAGATGTTCAAAGTGTGGGATATTTTTTCCCATAACCTAACCCTGCTTTAAACTTCTCCAACTTTATCCCTGACCTGTCTGGTGTGTTCCTTGGCCCTCATGATGCTGTTTGTTCATTAAGGTTCTCTAACAAACCTCTGAGGGCTTCACAGAATAGCTGTATTCATACAGAGATTAAATTACACACAGGTGGACTCTCTTTACTAATTAGGTGACTTCTGAAGGCAATTGGTTCCACTAGATTTTAGTTAGGAGTATCAGAGTAAAGGAGGCTGAATACAAATGCACGCCACACTTTTATTTGTAAAAAAAAATGAAAACCATTCATCATTCTCCTTACACTTCACAATTATGTGCCACTTTGTGTTGGTCTATCACATAAAATACATTTACGATTTTGGTTGTAACATGACAAAATGTGGAACATCTCAAGGGGTATGAATACTTTTTCAAGGCACTGTATATTGATCTGCTGTAAACTCCTTTTCTATCTCTTTAGTATAGCACACGGAGCATTAAAATACATGACGGGAAGCATTGGTTCTCGTCCCCTTGGGTAGTCCTCCTTCCCTTTTTTTTTTTTTTAAATATTTTTTAATATTTTTATTTACATTTTTTTCCCTCCATGTGCATTCTTCTCATGTTAAAGCCAATTCATCCTCCATTATTGGGTAAATTTAAATTGTATACCCATAGACATCGATTTACCTTTTTTATATAACGAGTGCTTTTTAAAGCCGTTTTCTAAATGGGCCCCTTACAATTTTTTAATTAGACTTGTTTTAGAATAAAAGAAGTACATGTATGTGTGCATGTTACATTGGTTGTTCCACTGACTTTAAGAGTTTTTCAAACTAGCAAAACCTAATAATATTTTTTTTTAATTGAGGTTTCAAGTAAACAATCTAAAGTAACAAAATCAAGTACAATAAGGAACTGCCATCATAGTCCTTATACACTCACTGGCCACTTTATTAGGTACACCTGTTCAATTGCTTTTTCAACACAAATTGCTAATCGGCCAATCCACATGGCAGAAACTCAATGCCTTTAGGCATCTATACGTGGTGAAGACGAAGTTCAAACCAAGCATCAGAATGGGCAAGAAGGGGATTTAAGTGACATTGAACGTGGCATGGTTGGTGCCAGATGGGCTGGTCTGAGTATTTAAAAAAACTGCTGATCTACTGGGATTTTCACTCGCAAACCCTCTAAGATTTACAGAGAATGGTCCGAAAAAGAGAAAATATCCAGTGAGCGGCAGTTGTGTGGTGGAAAATGCCTTGTTGATGACAGAGGAGAATGGGCAGACTGGTTAGAGATGAAAGAAAGGCAACAGTACCTCAAATATCCACTCGTTACAACTAAAGCATGCAGAATACATCTCTGAACGCATAACACATCGAACCTTAAAGCAGATGGGCTACAGCAGAAGACCACACAGAGTGCCACTCCTATCAGCTAAGAACAGGAAACTGAGGCTACCAAAATTGAACAATAGTAGATTGGAAAAAGTTGCCTGGTCTGAGTCTCCATTCAGATTGTAGGGTCAGAATTTGGCATAAACATAAGAGTGGATCCATCCTGCCTTGTATCAACAGTTCAGGCTGGTGGTGGTTTAATGGTGTTGGGGGCTATTTTCTTGGCACACCTTTGGCCTCTTAGTACCAACTGAGCATCGATTAAATGCCACGACCTACCTGAGTATTGTTGCTGACCATGTCCATCCCTTTATGACTACAGTGTACCCATCTTCTGATGGCTCCTTCCAGCGGGATAATGCACCATGTCACAAAGCTCAAATCATCTCACCACTGGTTTCTTGAACATGACAATGAGATCACTGTACTCCAATGTTCTCCACAGTCACCAGATCTCAATCCAATAGAGCACTTTAGAGATGTGGTAGAACGTGAGATTAACATCATGGATGTGCGGCTGACAAATCTGCAGCAACTGTGTGATACCATTATGTCATTATGGACCAAAATCTGAGGAATGTTTGCAACACCTTGTTGAATCTATGCCACCAAGAATGAAGGCAGTTCTGAAGGCAAAAGGGGGTTCAACCCGTTACTAGCAAGATGTACCTAATAATAAAGGGCCAGTGAGTGTATGTAAAAACGATGACATCACAAATGAAGGAAGGGGGTTGAGTCCCATTGAGTGTCCATTAGTAAATATGAAAATCTGCACGAAGGTGGTCAACTATAAAGAGTCCATTATTTATAGCAGTGTATGATCGGCCATATTCTAAGATGAGGCCAATCACCAAATAGTCCTTGAAACAGACCAACGTTGTAGGCCCTAAAACAGGGGTCTCAAACTGGTGGCCCTCAAGCTGTTGCAAAACTACAAGTCCCATGAGGCATTGCCAGGCTGACCGTTACAAGCATGACTCCCACAAGCAGAGGCATAATGGGACTTGTAGTTTCGCAACAGCTGGAGGGCCGCCAGTTTGAGACCTCGGCCCTAGAACCTAGACAGAATCCTTGAGTCAAATTGTGGTCCTACTAAAGGACCAAAATTGCACCAGAATACAGAGAAGCAAACAAGGAAAGGGGAAAGATGAGGAAAGCGGGTAAGATGGCATTGGGTACGCCTGTCCAGGAAACCACCAGGCCATCAATACAGTGCCAGCCTTAAAGGCTTGTAAAGGCAGAAGTGTTTTTTTTTTTTTTTTTTTTTTTTTTTATCCTAATGCATTCGATGCATTAACATAAGTCTTCTGTGTGCAGCAGCCCCCCTAATACTTACCTGAGCCCTATTTCTATCCAGCGATGCCTATGAGTCCCTCAGCCATCCGGGACTCTCCCTCCTGATTGGCTGGCTGGGACACGGCAGCAGCGCCATTGGCTCCCGCTACTGTCAATCAGGAGAGAGGGGACGTGGCCCAACCACAGCTCTGTCCGAATGGAGACGCGAAGCTGCAGCTGGGCTTGGGTGCCCCATAGCAAGCTGCTTACTGTTCGGGCACTCGACAGGAGGGAGGGGCCAGGAGCAGCGAAGAGGGACCCGAGAAGAGGGGGATCCAGGCTGCCCTGTGCAAAACCATTTCACATAGCAGGTAAGTCTAACATGTTTTTTGTAAAACAAGACTTTTAAGTGTCCGTTATCTGCAAATAAGAGAGCCAGGGGGGTCCATACCTTTTCTTACTCATTCTGTTTCTTCTTGCCATTTTTTTTAATTTATTTTTTTATACTTGCCTTATCCCACAAGAAATACTCTTCTTAGCTCTTGTAACATCATTACAGAGGCTAAGGATCTCTTCAGAGCACTGGAGCCTGGATGAGGAATCCAAGAGGGTGATTTATGTAATTTCCTTTGGACGCAGGGTTAACTTCTGGACTGCAGTTCCCATCTGTCATGCGCCTGTGGACAGGCTCATTGGAACACTAGGCAGTGTCGTGCATTAACTGGCAGTGAGGAGGAGTTACCAGCAGTAACAGTGCTGATAATTCTTCAACATGCATATCCATGCTGGCCTATGGTCCTAGTGGCTACACATGGTGACCATGCTGCAGTGATTTCCCTGTAAGGTTGTAGTGTTGTAACTCCACTGGGGAAAGGGTAAGAGCCATTTGAAAATGTTTTTATTACAGTTTGTGCCTTCATGTCCAGTGCCAGTTGTAAGCCTGGCTTGTTTAGGTGTGAGGGAAATCTCAATGTAGGTCACAAACAGGAATGGAAACCTGATTTTAAGATGAGATGTGATCGTTCTCACTCATTCGTTTTGTATTTGCAGTGGCATAGAACACCAACCACTCAGGAGACAGACGGGTTTCAGGTCAAACGTCCAGGAGACGTCAATGTACGCTGCACTGTGTTGCTGATGCTTGATTATCAGGTATATATGTAATCCTAAACGTACATCATTCACATTGTGTGGCTCTGTTTTTAAAAAAGTTTTACCCTTTCGCTGCCATGTCCATATGTCAACCACCAGGAGTGTGTATATATCTGACAAGCTGACTGCCAGATGAAATCGATCCAGCGACTGGGCAAGCACCGGATCACTTCCAAACACCTCTGGAAATGGGTCTTTAAAGAGAACCTGTCACCAAAATCATCACATAGGGCACTTTTCGTTAAACCTTTTTTACTCTCGTCCATGGACCGACACAGCTTCTCTATTGACAAAGTGGGTATTATCCATTAATTAGGAGTGACTAGGCAGAAAACTTGTAAAAAGTGTTGCACCACACCTTCTACAGTACCGCCCAGGGGGCGGGCCCTCTGGGTATATCCCCTCAGTCTGCATCTCGCAGATCAGTTTTTTCCTGTCTTGCAAGGAGTAGGACATAGCTCCCTTCGGGCCCATTGGTCCGGGGGGAAAATATATTACTCTTTCGTCCATGGACCGACACAGCTTCTCTATTGACAAAGTGGGTATTATCCGTTAATTAGGAGTGACTAGGCAGAAAAACTTGTAAAAAGTGTTGCATCACACCTTCTACAGTACCGCCCAGGGGGCGGACCCTCTGGGTATACCCTCTCAGTCTGCACATCGCAGATCAGTTTTTTTCTGTCTAGCAAGGAGTAGGACATGGCTCCCTTCGGGCTCATTGGTCCGGGGAAAAAAGATATATATATTTTTTATTTTTTTGCTACATTTGTTGTTTCCTGCGATCTTCGATCAACTGCCGACTGGGTGACAGGCTGGATCCTCGATCCTTGTAGTCTCCCCAGTTTCGGCCATCGAGCGTGTGCCGACCCTAGCTACGCGCTGGGTTTTCCACGACATGCCCGTCGCTCCACGGGTGGCCGGTGAGCCTACGCTCCAGGGCCTGCATCGGACCGCTCAGCTTCGGCTGACCTTACGGCCGAGTCGCAGCAGCCTGGCCGGTGAGCTTACGCTCCAAGGCTTGCATCGGACCGCTCAGCTTCGGCTGACCTTACGGCCGAGTCGCAGCAGCCTGTCCGGTGAGCGTCATGCTCCAGGGCATACATATGATCGTCCCTTCTGGGTCCAATCACAGCATGCCTGGCCAACAGTCACCTTCCGTGCGCGGACGATGATCTGTTTGGAATGTCTTCCAGCAGAATACATGCAGGATAGGTAAGTAAAACTCCCCTGCCTCGGCTGGGTGATTTAGCTGGACATTCCTGGAGAGATCAAGTAAGTGGTTGTGGCCCCTTTCTTCCCTCTCTCCCTGCCTTTCCCTCCTCCCTGGGCTTCTAGCTAAAGATTGCTGGGTGCTGGGGGTCACCTAGGGGGTCCCACTGGAGCGGGGCTGGCTGTAACTAACATTTAAAAGAAATGTCATTTTTGCTTACCTGTGTTTCTGTGTCTCCATGCTGTCGGCGGCCATTTTGAGGTGGTCCATGCCAAGTTTGGCCTCTTGTAACTGCCTGGCGGCCATCTTCCTGTAGTTCGGCCACACCCACTGGCCCCTATCAGGTGATCGGCGGACATGTTTGTCCACCCTGTATGCAGATATTGCCGTTCGGCGGCCATCTTTTTTGTGGGCTATGGCTGCCTGACCTCTATCTTCTGTCGGCGGCCATTTTCTTAGAGCCCACATTATCTTCCATACAGACGGTTTTGGCAACCATTTTGCGAGAGCCTCCGGCCTCTAGGGTGCATTACACTGGCGCGAAAATTCACACAGGAAGTGCTGATAAAAGAAGCAGACTGACACAGCAGCAAGGGGACAGCATCATAGGCGCAGCATAGCAGTACCTATCCAGGGTGGTGAGTCCTCTGGGTAACCCAGCATCTCTGCAGCGCAGGAGGGTGGCCTATTGATATCTTGCCTGGAGCCCTGTGAGTGTCAGCGTGTGGTCAGCATGGCATCTGAGCCAGATGTCTTCTCCCCTGAAACACCAGATTTAGCAGCTGGTGTCCCTGAGGTGTCTATGGACGCTATGTCGGCAATCCTAGAGGCGTTTGCTGCCAGGGTGGAAGCAGCACACGGGAATACAGGGGGTAATAAACGCCCCCGTCCCCTGCAATCTTCTGGGGATATTTCTGATGCAGAACCAGGTCCAGCTACGGCTCATGGCCCAGATTCTGATGCATCAGAGACTGCAGACCGTGACCGATCGGACAGTGAGGAGGACTCCAAGTCCAGGTCAGTACGCGAGACGGCTTTGGTATCTGACCTTATTACTGCAGTGCGGGATACGCTAAAGTTGGAAAGGACTGAAGAAGTAGCAGATACTCCAGTCCCCTTTGGGTTTCGTAAACCTGCCCGCACTGCTAAGGTGTTCCCTTGTGTGTCTTATTTTGACAAACTCTTATACAAGGAATGGGAGAACCCACTGAGGGTCTTTACAGCCCCAAAGAGGTTTGCAGTACGGTACCCCTTTGAGGAGAGTTTTCTGAAGATATGGACCTCTCCCCCTATAGTGGACCCTTCGGTGTCCAGACTTAATAGAGCCACCACTATTCCAGTAGAAGGGGCTCCTGTTTTCAAGGACCCTGTGGATAAGAAGGCTGAAGCACTCGCTCGCTACCTATACTCAGTGGTAGGCTCAGCAGTACGCCCGGCATTGGCGGGGGCCCTAGTGTCTCAGACACTTACTGAATGGGCAAAATTGCTACTCCAGGGGTTAAAGGAGCGAGATGCTCCTCCTAATGAGATAACTTTGGCCGACCAGTTGGTCCAGGGCCTTAAGTTTGTCTGCGAGTCAGACATGGATACTATTCCCCTGCTGTCAAGAGCTTCGGTTTATGCAGTAGCAATACGCCGCCTGATCTGGCTAAAGGGCTGGTCTGCGGACCAGACTTCCAAGAAAGCCCTATTGGATCTGCCTTTTAAGGGCGACAGACTTTTTGGGGCTTCTCTGGATGACATCATCAAGGATGCTACAGGAGGTAAAAGCACTTTGCTTCCCCAAACTAGCAAGGGTAGGGGACCACGCCAAGGGCAAGGGCCCTCCTTTACTGCACGTAAGCGGTTTTTTCGCCCTCTTAAGGCGACAGGGAAAAGACCCCAGGCCGATAAAGCGCCTGCCCAAGGACAAAAGCGTCCTTGGTCCCGCAGACCCAACAAGCCTGTGGACAAATCTGCGTCCACATGAAGGTCCGCCCCCACCCAGCTCTCGGGTGGGGGGACGTCTTCGCAAATTTGCGACTCAGTGGACTGCTCTAGTCTCCGACAGGTGGGTTTGCGAAGTAATCTCCTCAGGCTACAAGATAGAATTTCTCTCTTGTCCACCAGACAGATTCATCACCTCCAATCTCCAGCTACTACCGACCCGTCGGGAGGCCCTGTATGGGGCGGTCCAGGGTCTACTGGAACGCGGGGTAGTTATTCCAGTTCCAGAACAGGAATGGGGTCAGGGTTTTTACTCAAATCTGTTCATTGTGCCAAAGAAGGAGGGGGTTCGTCCAATCTTGGATCTCAGAGCCCTCAATTGCTTTGTGAAGGTACAAAGATTTCGGATGGAGTCGGTTCGATCCGTAGTCACGGCTCTCCATCCGGGGGACTTTCTGGCCTCCTTGGACATCAAGGACGCATACCTGCATGTCCCCATATACTCCAGACACCAGAGGTTTCTGCGATTTGCTATCGGGAAGAACCACTACCAGTTTGTGGCCCTCCCGTTTGGCCTTGCCTCAGCACCCAGGACGTTCACCAAGGTGCTCGCTCCGATTCTGGCACTTCTAAGACAGCGGGGTATCGCTATCACAGGTTACTTGGACGACCTTCTGCTGAAGGGCCCTTCAAGCTCAGAATTAGAGGTAAGCGTGTCCATTACCTGTCAGACTCTTCGAGACTGTGGTTGGATACTAAACACGCAAAAGTCAGTATTGGTGCCCACTCAACGCCTAGTGTACCTGGGGTTGATTCTGGATTCCTCAGAGGCAAAGGTATTCCTCCCTGTGGAGAAGTTGCAGACCCTCCGGGCTGCAGTACGGCAGCTGACTTCCAGGAATTGGTCGTCACTCCGTTTTTGCATGCGAGTGTTGGGCCTCATGGTAGCCTCCTTCGAGGCGGTCCCATATGCTCAATACCACACTCGAGTGTTACAGAGGGAAGTTCTGTCCAGATGGAACAGATGCCCTTCATCTCTGGATTATCAAATCCGAGTGAGCCACCTAGTCAGGAGATCCCTGGTATGGTGGCTGACAGCACCGGCTCTAATGGCCGGGAAGTCATTTCTTCCGGTTTACTGGATAGTGATCACGACGGACGCCAGCCTTACAGGTTGGGGGGGAGTCTGGGGTGTCCAGTCGGCGCAAGGTCGCTGGACCCCAGAGGAAGCCCTCCTGCCGATCAATGTCCTGGAGATCCGGGCGATCAAGCTGTGCCTCTTCAAATGGTCTCAGAGACTGCAAGGGCGTCCAGTCAGGATCCAGTCAGACAACGCCACAGCAGTGGCATATGTCAATCATCAAGGAGGAACAAGAAGCTCAGCTGCAGCATCGGAGATCGCTCGCATCCTGAAGTGGGCAGAGAGGAGCGTACCGGCACTGTCGGCCGTGTACATTCCGGGTGTGGAAAACTGGCAGGCGGACTACCTGAGCCGCCAGATGCTGGACCAGGGAGAATGGTCCTTACACCCGGAGGTGTTCCAACTCCTCTGCCAAAGATGGGGCACACCAGACGTAGATCTTCTGGCTTCCCGACTCAATCGGAAGGTATTGAGGTTTGTGGCCCGGTCAAGAGACCCATGGGCAGACGCAACGGACGCGTTGGTAGCATCGTGGGGCCAGTATCGGCTAATCTATGCCTTCCCTCCCTTAAGGCTTCTTCCTCTTCTGCTCCGCAGAGTGGAGGCAGAGGGAATTCCAATGATCCTAATCGCTCCAGATTGGCCTCAGCGTCCTTGGTACGCCGATCTAGTACGTCTGGTAGCAGACGTCCCCTGGCGCCTACCACTACGGAAGGACCTGCTGTCGCAAGGTCCCATATTCCATCCTGCTTTACAGTCATTGGCTTTGACGGCATGGCTGTTGAGAACCAGGTACTGAGAGACCGGGGCCTGTCAGACTCAGTAATTTCTACTATGAGAAGTGCTCGGAAACCGTCCTCTAGGAAGGTCTATCACCGCACTTGGAGGGCCTACATCTCCATGTGTGAGGAAATGAAATGGCATCCGCGTACCTATTTGGTTTCCAGAATCCTGCTGTTTTTACAGCATGGGGTAGACCAAAGGCTTGCCCTAAGTACGATTAAGGGACAGATATCTGCCCTGGCTGTCTTTTTTCAGCGACCCCTGGCGACTCACTCTCTCGTGAGTACATTTGTGCAGGGGGTTCGACATGTGGCCCCTCCGGTCCGCCCCCCGTTACCTCCGTGGGACTTGAACCTGGTCCTCTCGGTGCTTCAGAAGGCACCGTTTGAGAATATTAGAGATATTCCCCTGTTGACACTTTCTCAGAAGGTGGTCTTTTTGGTGGCTGTTACGTCAGTTAGACGAGTCTCTGAGCTGGCAGCCTTGTCCTGCAAGGCTCCCTATTTGATTTTCCACAAGGATAAGGTGGTGCTGCGGCCGCAGCCTTCCTTTCTTCCGAAGGTCGTTTCGGCTTTTCATCTCAACGAAGACATTGTACTTCCATCCTTGTGTCCTCAGCCGTCGAATCCTAAGGAGTCGGCGTTGCATTCCTTGGACGTTGTCCGAGCTTTGAGAGTATACATATCTGCTACTTCCCTGTTCCGGAAGTCAGACTCACTGTTTGTTTCGGTGGCTGGTCCCAAGAAGGGCCAAGCAGTCTCATCGGCCACCATCTCTAGGTGGATCCGACAGATAGTAATCCAGGCTTACGCCTTAAAGGGTCAGGCGCCCCCCTTTCCTGTCACGGCGCATTCGACCAGGGCAATAGGTGCCTCTTGGGCTTTCCGACATCAAGCGTCTGTTTCCCAACTATGTAAAGCGGCGACTTGGTCGTCCGCTCACACTTTCACAAAATTCTACAAAGTTGATGTAGGTGCATCTTCGGATGCCTCTTTCGGCCGCAAGGTTTTGCAGGCGGCTGTTTAGAGTTGCAACTCCTCCGTTGGAGGAGTGCTGTTTTGTGTTTTGGGGTGAAGTTTGTTTTTATGCTGTTACCACCCCTCGTTTTTTCTCTGACACTGCTTTGGGACGTCCCACTTTGTCAATAGAGAAGCTGTGTCGGTCCATGGACGAAAGAGTAAATAGGATTTTTTACTCACCGTAAAATCCTTTTCTCTGAGTCCATGGACCGACACAGCACCCACCCCTCCTTTTAAGTTTGTACTGCTTTTTGACGAACTGATCTGCGATGTGCAGACTGAGAGGGTATACCCAGAGGGTCCGCCCCCTGGGCGGTACTGTAGAAGGTGTGATGCAACACTTTTTACAAGTTTTTCTGCCTAGTCACTCCTAATTAACGGATAATACCCACTTTGTCAATAGAGAAGCTGTGTCGGTCCATGGACTCAGAGAAAAGGATTTTACGGTGAGTAAAAAATCCTATTTTTTTGGCTACATTTTTTTGTTTCCTGCGATCTTCGATCAATTGCCGACTGGGTGACAGGCTGGATCCTCGATCCTTGTAGTCTCCCCAGTTTCGGCCATCGAGCATGTGCCGACCCTAGCTACGTGCTTGGTTTTCTACGACATGCCCGTCGATCCACGGGTGGCCGGTGAGCCTACGCTCCAGGGCCTGCATTGGACCGCTCAGCTTCGGCTGACCTTATGGCCGAGTCGCAGCAGCCTGGCCGGTGAGCGTCGCCCTCCAGGGCATACATATGATCGTCCCCTTGGGTCCAATCACAGCATGCCTGGCCAACAGTCACCTTCCGTGCACGGACGATGATCTATTTGGAATGTCTTCCAGCAGGATACATGCAGGGTAGGTAAGTAAACTCCCCTGCCTCGGCTGGGTGATTTTGGCTGGACATTCCTGGAGAGATCAAGTAAGTGGTTGTGGCCCCTTTCTTCCCTCTCTCCCTGCCTTTCCCTCCTCCCTGGGCTTCTAGCTAAAGATTGCTGGGGGTCACCTAAGGGGTGACCCTTAGAAATGTAAGTTCTGCTTACCTGTATGTGCTTCCTCCTTGGCTATGAGTAAACACTGAACAAGTGTGAAACGCGTCAGCTGTCCTGGTTTTTGTAGTGTCTGTCTTTTTTCAATAAACATACGTTGGATTGGAGTGCGGCTGTCCTCACCAATTTTGTTTTCAATGCTTCCTCCTCCATGCTGTCGGCGGCCATTTTGCGGTGGTCCATGCCGGGTTCGGCCTCTAGTGACTGCCCGGCGGCCATCTTCCTGTGGTTTCGGCGACATTTTCTTGTAGTTCCACACCCACTGGCCTCTATCGACTGATCGGCGGCCATGTTTGTAATGATCCACGCTGTATGTCTATATATTGCCGTTCGGCGGCTATCTTTTTGTGGTCTACGGCTGCTTTGGCCTCTATCTTTGGTTCGGCGGCCATTTTCTTAGAGCCCACATTATCTTCCATACAGACGTTTTGGTGGCCATTTTGCGAGAGTCTCCGGCCTCTAGGGTGCATTACACTGGCACGAAAAATTCACACAAGAATCGCTGATAAAAGAAGCAGACTGACACAGCAGCGGTGGGACAGCATCACAGGCGCAGCACAAGGCAGCATAGCGGTACCGGTCCAGGGTGGTGAGTCCTCTGGGTGACCCAGCATCTCTGCAGCGCAGGAGGGTGGCCTATTGAGATCTTGCCTGGAGCCCTGTGGGTGTCAGCGTGTGGTCAGCATGGCATCTGAGCCATATATCTTCTCCCCTGAAACACCAGATTTAGCAGCTGGTGCCCCTGAGGTGTTCAGTCGGCGCAAGCTCGCTAGACCCCAGAGGAATCCCGCCTGCCGATCAATGTCCTGGAAATCCGGGTGATCAGGCTGTGCCTCTTCAAATGGTCTCAGAGGCTGCAAGGGCGTCCAGTCAGACAACGCCACAGCAGTGACTTATATCAATCATCAAGTAGGAACAAGAAGCTCAGCTGCAGCATCGGAGGTCGCTCGCATCCTGAAGTGGGCAGAGAGGAGCGTACCGGCACTGTCGGCCGTGTACATTCCGGGGGTGGAAAACTGGCAGGTGGACTACCTGAGCCGCCAGATGCTGGACCAGGGAGAATGGTCCTTACACCCGGAGGTGTTCCAACTCCTCTGCCAAAGATGGGGCACACCAGACGTAGATCTTCTGGCTTCCCGACTCAATCGGAAGGTATTGAGGTTTGTGGCCCGGTCAAGAGATCCATGGGCAGACGCAACGGACGCGTTGGTGGCATTGTGGGGTCAGTATCGGCTAATCTATGCCTTCCCTCCCTTGAGGCTTCTTCCTCTTCTGCTCTGCAGAGTGGAGGCAGAGGGAATTCCAATGATCCTAATCGCTCCAGATTGGCCTCAGCGTCCTTGGTACGCCGATCTAGTACGTCTGGTAGCAGACGTCCCCTGGCGCCTACCACTACGGAAGGACCTGCTATCGCAAGGTCCCATACTCCATCCTGCTTTACGGTCACTGGCTTTAACGGCATGGCTGTTGAGAACCAGGTACTGAGAGACCGGGGCCTGTCAGATTCAGTAATCTCTACTATGAGAAGTGCTCAGAAACCGTCCTCTAGAAAGGTTTATCACCGCACTTGGAAGGCCTACATCTCCATGTGTGAGGAAATGAAATCGCATCCGCGTACTTATTTGGTTTCCAGAATCCTGCTGTTTTTACAGCATGGGGTGGACCAAAGGCTTGCCCTAAGTACGATTTAAGGGACAGATATCTGCCCTGGCTGTCTTTTTTTTTATTTATTTTTTTTCAGCGACCCCTGGCGACTCACTCTCTCATGAGTACATTTGTGGATCCGACAGAGTAATCCAGGCTTACGCCTTAAAGGGTCAAGCGCCCCCCTTCCCGGTCACGGCGAATTCGACCAGGGCAATAGGTGCCTCTTGGGCTTTCCGACATCAAGCGTCTGTTTCCCAATTATGTAAAGCGGCGACTTGGTCGTCCACTCACACTTTCACAAAATTCTACAAGGTTGATGTAGGTGCCTCTTTCGGCCGCAAAGTTTTACAGGCCGCAGTTTAGAGTTGCAACTCCTCCGTTGGAGTGCTGTTTTGTGTTTTGGGGTGAAGTTTATTTTTATGCTGTTACCACTCCTTGTTTTTTCTCTGACACTGCTTTGGGACGTCCCACTTTGTCAATAGAGAAGCTGTGTCGGTCCATGGACGAAAGAGTAAATAGGATTTTTTACTCACCGTAAAATCCTTTTCTCCTGAGTCCATGGACCGACACAGCACCCACCCCTCCTTTTTAAGTTTGTCCTGCTTTTTGACTAACTGATCTGCGAGATGCAGACTGAGGGGATATACCCAGAGGGTCTGCCCCCTGGGCGGTACTGTAGAAGGTGTGATGCAACACTTTTTACAAGTTTTCTGCCTAGTCACTCCTAATGAATAATACCCACTTTGTCAATAGAGAAGCTGTGTCGGTCCATGGACTCAGAGAAAAGGATTTTACGGTGAGTAAAAAATCCAATTTTTTTTCTTCATTTTGGATAGAGCAAGGGAGGTTATAATCTGTCGGATTTTTTTCACCACCTGTGTCCCATTGCGGAGATTTCACTTCCTGTCCCATAGCCGAATAGGTCACCAAAACTAGTGTCCTCATTGTAAGATTTCCCCTCTATTACTTTTCTGGGAACACCCCAAAATTTTGGGTTTTTCGTTTACTTTCAATGATAATGGTAAACAGAACAAATAGGGTGAATCTCCTTAATGGCGCCAGAGGTAGCAATAAAACCTGCCCAGGTGTTCTAATTCCTCTCCACTCTATCCAAAGCTATACTTTCATAAAAAAAAAGATGTTACACCCAACACACAATCTACACCCGGCCACCCCCATACACATTTTATATTGCCACGCACGCTGGAGTGAACACAATAATTTTAGCACCAGAACTCCCACGTAGCTCTAAACTCATGACCTGTAGGGGCTTTTAAAGTGTCGCCTATAGAAAATATAGGGTACTGAATTTTGTCACTAATTCACAGACGCCTATAATTTTAAGGTTTGACATGTTTGGTATCCATTTACTCAGAAAAAAATCATCTTTTATATTTTACAAAAAATGAGTAATGGTGTTTTGTGTGCCCTTAAATTAACATTTGTGTTTTTTTTTTTGTTTGTTTTTTTTTTTTTTTTCTGAAATTTTTGCGTTTTCCAACACCTTGGCACGAATATCGTGTAACATAAAAATTGGAACTACCACTATTTTATTCTCTAGGCTTTCAGTAAGATATGATATTTTGGGGGTTTTATACAATCTTCAGGGCTAAAATGATTTTATAAACAATGCAAAAACATCTCTGGCAGCGAAAGGTTTAAATGAGGATAGGTGGAGAATTAGTGGTGCTTTTGCCTGTCAAACTCAAACAAGTTTTGACTTGTGGATTAATGGAATGAGAAATGTGGTTTGCTTTGGTCTTCTTCACTTGCGGTGTATTTTGTAACCTACCCATAAGACAAAATTCTCGGTGCATTCTCATTATGTGGTATCCAATTATTAACATCAGACTCATGTCAACCTTTCTTTTTCCCAGCCACCTCAGTTTAAGCTTGATCCCCGGTTGGCTCGTCTTCTTGGAATCCACACACAGACTCGTCCAGTCATCATTCAAGCTCTATGGCAGTACATTAAAACTCACAAACTTCAGGACCCTCATGAACGGGAATTCATAGTCTGTGACAAATACCTCCAGCAGGTAAACATGATTCCTTCACACCGTCTCCTACTGACTGGTCAAGTCTTTGTGATTCTCTCTCTTATTCCATGGTTTGTCACCTTAGATTTTTGAATCTCAGAGGATGAAGTTTTCCGAGCTTCCTCAAAGACTACATGCCCTTCTCATGCCTCCAGAACCCATCATAATTAATCATGTCATTAGGTAAAGCGATTCTTTATAGTGATATGATCTTTTGTCTTGGTTTGCCAATGTTTGCTATATTTATTGATTTTGTATTGACAGTGTGGATCCTAACGACCAGAAGAAGACAGCATGTTATGATATTGATGTTGAAGTGGATGACACCCTCAAGACTCAGATGAACTCTTTCCTTCTTTCCACTTCCAGTCAACAAGAGATTGCAGCTCTAGATAATAAGGTAAACTAAATGGGTCAGTTTATCAGAGACACCTGAGATTTCTAAACTAGGTTAAGAGAAGTATGTTTTTTTTTTTATTTTTTTTATTGGGTGGGGATTATACTTGGGTGGATGCAGCATTTCTCTGGTGCTACATCTGTCCCCTGCCGGCTCTAAGATTGAGAACCGAGTGATCAAACACCGCTGATCGCATGGTTCTCAGAGCTCCATAAGCAGAGAGCTGGCGACTGACAGCTGGTGACCCCCTCCATCACTGGAGCACTTGGCTAAGGAGGGGGACGGGAGCGGCTGGTTGAGGCTCTCAGCGAGTTGCTGAGAGACTGAGCCGAGTGCCCGTCCGGACATGTGGGCGGATACCGACCATATGGTCGCAATCTTTCCCGGGCCTGAACCAGCTCGGACTACAGCATGCTTTAGACCGCTGTCTGCTGAGAACGATCTGCACTCCTATGATCCACAGAAGTAGTACAGATAAACAAGCTTTGGCTGTACTTTTCCTTTTTAAAGCGTAACTTCACTCTCCTAATCAAAATTGATTTTTTTATCATTGTTCTGCTGGCATTGGAATGTATATTCTATTTACTCGAGGTAAACTTTTTTTTTTTTTTTTTTTACATTTCGTCAGTTATTTCCTGGTTTCTTGCCTAGGCAAATGATGTCATACATCCCAGGAATCTTTAGGAGGGGAGGAGGGATTTTCTCAGCTAAGCACACTCTCCTGCATGCATGCTTAAGCTAAGGGCAGATGATTCCAGGAAGTAAATGCTTCATGAATCATTTGCATTACTCAAGCCCAGAAATGCTTGAGGATTTTCTCTCAACGTGATCTCTTATTAAAAGTAAGTACGGAGACATGGCTGGATGGGGGAGTTTGCTTTGAATATTAAGAATGAATTAAATAGTGTTTGTGGTGCTCAGATGCAGTACGAACATCTACTTTAAATGTAACAAGCCCAACCAAGGTGAAGGGCAGGCAGGATTGTACTTGTATAAAAAAAGTGGAATTAAAAACGGCTGTACTAATAGGATATATGGTGCCTGGTATGAATTTGAATCATATACTGTATGATCACCAGGATAACTAGCTCAAATGCAGGGCTCGGGTATTTAGGCGGCTATTTTTCTCTATTCATAAATGTATTTAGCTTTCTATCTATTGAAAGATTTTTTATGAAAATATAAATAGTTAGAGTGGATGTATAGGCACAGTAAACGAACAGGAGATAAAAAGGAATGGTCACTTACTGGAAGTTTTAATAAGTGAGCAGCGTAGGTATAAGGAAGTTGGCACATTTTTTTTATAGGCGTTTATATAGCGCTTACAGTTTACTCATCTCTTTAAAGTGGAGCTCCACCCTAAATTTTCACTTCTGGTAATCGGATTTCCCCCCCCCCCCCTCCGGTGTCACAATTGACACCTTTCAGGGGGGAGGGGGGTGGAGATACCTGTCTAAGACAGGTATTTTCTTTTTTTCAATTTCTTTATTTATCTGTTTTATCCAACATACAGGGGAAGTAATCAAATAGCACAATTTACATTTCAGTTTAAACCGATAAATGCCACACGGGCCCAAACCATATATCATATTCTTATGATCTTAAATAGGACATAAATCTAATTCTATTGGGATGTTCCTGTTCCTTTGATTCTTCCCCTCCTATTACCCACCACCTTCTGAAAAACTTTAGTTACCTCACCTTAACCCCCAAATAATAAAAAATAATAAAAAATTCAAAATTAATTTCTCTCAGGTCGGACAGGGAGGTAGATGAGCCCTAGCTCCCCCCTCCTCTTCTTGGGTTACAAAAAAGGGTCTTCCCTTCTTCCGAGTATTTAAATATGTTCCATTGTGCCCAGGTTTTAGAATAAATCTCATGACGGTCTTGACGTGAGAGTGTCAAGTCCTCCATCCTATTTACTTCTTCAATTCTATTAAACCATAGAAAGATTGTTGGGGGATTCGTATCTCTCCACTGCCGGGCAATACATGCTCTAGCACCGTTAATAAGATGACGTACAATTGATTTGCTGTATATTTCCCCTGGTATTTCAGAAACATGCAACAAGAATAAAGCCGGGTCTTCTGGTATATTATAATCAGTAAATTTTTGTGCTATCTGACGTACCTCCCTCCAGAAATGTGCTAACTTCGAGCATGACCAAAACACGTGGAGCAATGTCCCTCTTTCTTCTTGGCATCGCCAACATTTGTCTGAGATCACCGGAAAATATTTATTAAGCAGTGATGGTGTTTGATACCATCTCGTCATGATTTTAAAGTTCGTTTCTTGGGCCCTCGTACATATGGATGATTTTAGTGCCCACTTTATAATCTGCTTATGTTGTACCTGCATAAATGTCCTGTCCAATATTGTTTCCCAGTTCCTTATATATGGGGGACATAATCTTCTGGAGGGGCAATCAATAATCCATATATTTTCGAAAGTGTATGGTAACAAGGGCCAGTTTCTTCACACAACTTTTCTAGAGGAATCAATGGTCTTAGGAAACCCTCCAGGGGTGGTAGGGTATTAAAAAAATGTCTCAGTTGGGCTCCACTCCAGAAATCGAGGCCAAAGCGATCATTAGGTGAGGTTAATTCCATAAATGAGGGCCAATTAATCGTCCTTCCTTGCGCGAAATGCGAAGCCTGAAATATCTGTAAGTCTAAAAGTCTTCTCCATGGTCCCTCCTGTAGTCCCATCGGGAAGCGTGGGTTCCCCACGATGGGGTACAGGGGGGAATTGGCTGATGATAGTCCAGTAGTGGTGCATATTTGAGAGCAAATCCGCAGGGTAGGGCCCAAGGTTGGGTGCTTTTTGAGATCAGAACTAAGGTCTCCAAAGCGCCAAACCGCTCGACGCAGTGGGACTCTGCACTGTGATTGCTCAATCTTTGACCATATTTTAAGACTTGTATGCCTACACCAGTCTATTACTCTCACCATGTGGGCCGCTTGATAGTATTTCTGAATGTCAGGAACTGCTACCCCCCCCAAATTGTTTAGGCATAGTCAATATTCGACGTTGTAATCTTGGCCTCTTATGCCCCCAGACAAAATCTACTATCAAAGCATTCGTCCGTTTAAAAAATTCTACAGGTACATGGATTGGCAGTGTTTGAAATAAATATGTTAATTTAGGCATGATTGACATTTTAATTATATTACATCTGCCAAACCACGAAAAGGTACCCTTGTCCCATTTAGCCAATAGGGTTTTGACTTTACTTAATAGGGGTAAAAAATTCAATTCAAAAATTTGATCTAATTTGGGTGGCATATAGGTGCCCAGATATTTAATGGCCGTCGAAGACCATCTAAATTTAAAATTTGTTTTCAAGGTACTGGTTTGTAATACTGACATAGATACCCCCATTGCTTCTGATTTTATCATATTAATTTTGAAATTAGATATGGTACCATATCGATCCAATTCTCCCATCAAGTTTGGCATTGATATTGTTGGTTTCGTCAAGGAAAACAAAAGGTCATCCGCATAAGCGGAGACCTTCTAGTCCGTATCTCCAGTTCTTACCCCCGATTATATCTGGGTTTTGCCTTACTGTACAAAGTAAGGGTTCAAGCGATAGCGCGAAAAGTAGGGGTGATAAGGGGCATCCCTGTCGGGTGCCATTAGAAATAGAAAAGGGATCAGATATGAATCCATTTACTTTAATTTGTGCCTCTAGTCTTGTATATAAACTCGATATCCAACCATCCTCTCCCCCATCCCAACATATCGTAACACTGAGAACACAAAAGGCCAACTAACCCGATCAAATGCCTTTTCGGAATCTGTTCCTAAAAACACAGTAGGCATGTTTGAGAGGTTGGCTACGTGGATAAGGTTCTGGATTTTAATTGTATTATCTTGAGCCTCTCGACTTGGTATAAAACCTACCTGATCTGGATGTGTCAAATCTGTTAGGTGTGGTTGGATACGCATGGCCAGTATTTTAGTGAAAATTTTTAAGTCTACATTAAGTAAAGAGATAGGGCGGTAACTGCCACATGCTGATGGGTCCTTGTCCTCCTTAGGTATGAGAGTGATATGTGATTTCAGCGTTTCTGGTGTAAACCTTGTCCCTTGTCCTATTGCATTAAATATTTGTACCATCTGCTTACCTAGGAGTGGAAAGAATTTCTGATAGTATTTATATGTAAATCCATCTGGACCCGGGGCTTTACCTGGTTTAGCTGACTTAATGGCCTCCTGTAGTTCCTCTAATGTAATAGGCGCTTCCATGTCCTCTCTAGTCTGTTCTAATAATTGGGGGATACCTGACGATGCTATATATTCCTCTATCTTATTTTTATTATTTTGGGGTTGCATTGTAATAGGCAGATTATATAGAGTCTGATAAAACTTACGAAAAGTCATAGCTATCTGAGTAGGGAGATATATCTTGTTCCCCTTCGAATCCACCAAATAAGGGATATATGATTGGGTTTTCTGTTCTTGTATAGCTCTAGCCAATGTTCGACCACATTTGTCTCCTGATTCATAATAGTATCTCCGGCATCTCTGTACTGCTGCCTTAGCTCTATAATGCAATAGATCCGTCACTTGTCTACGTAGGGCTAAAAGTTCTCTCTCTCCTGTTCCTCTCGGGTCTTGTTTGTGTTTGGTCTCCAATACTTGTATGTCTGTAAGTAATTTATTCAGTTGTTTTTCCCTATCCTTCTTTATCCTAGAGCCATGCTTAATAAAGATCCCTCTTATTACAGTTTTATGCGCCTCCCATATTATCCCTGCATCTATCTCTGGTGTAAAATTATATTGAAAATGGTATTCAATTTCTCTCATTACCTCTTGAACCGTTACCTCATCCTCAAGCAGGTTCTCGTTCAGTCGCCACTGTCTCATCTTTCCCTCCGACTGTTTATTCATACTTATTGTCATGGTAATCGGAGCATGGTCAGACCATGTGATACTCCCTATCTCTATTTCTTTGATCTCCATTACCATATTGTGTGGGACAATAAATAGGTCAATCCTAGAGTAACCCTTATGTGGAGTTGAATAGAAGGTATAGTCCTTTTCATCTGGGTGGTACGCTCTCCAGGCATCGGTAAGTTGAAAATTATGGAAGGTCTGTAATACCCTCTTACGAAGGCCTTTAGCTACCGAGGATCTTCCTGCTGAGGTATCCATTTTAGGATCTAGGGGGAGATTAAAGTCTCCTCCCAGTAGTAGTTTCCCTTCTGTGAATTTCATAAGTTTATTAAGGGTGGCGCAAATGAATTGGTCTTGATTAGTATTGGGTGCATATATCGTAGCCAAGGTCACTTTATTACCCTCAATCATGCTTTTAAGAAACAAGAATCTGCCCTCTGTGTCTTTTCTTTGATCTATTAATTTCCAATGTACTTGTCTTGCTATTAATATAGATACCCCTCGAGATTTGCTTGCCCTATTAAAGGCATGGTATACCAATTGAAAAAAATTATTTTTCAAAATTGGTGCTCTGCCCTCTCTAAAGTGTGTTTCTTGAATATATGCCACATCCGATTTTAGTCGTTTCAAGTCTTGAAGGAGCATCCTCCTTTTTTCTGGGGTATTAAGCCCCTTAGAGTTTAGAGAGATAACTCTCAGCTCCTCCATCTCCCCCACCGAGCCGAGAGAAAAAAAAGAAAAAAAGGCAAAAGGGTTCTAACAACCCTAATGTGTTACGGTGGGTAAGAGCACCCCCGTATCCCCCTTTTAAGAATAGAGGGATTCAAATTAAAAGTTACTTTTTTGTACTCACTTTGGGTTTACCGCTTAAGTGAGTACTTACCTAGATGGGGGTTCAGTCAAAAATATGCGGGTGAGGTCCCTTCCCCTTCCCTCCCCACCTATCACATCAACATTATTCTTATTGTCTGCCCTATTACAAACAGCTTATGTTCCAGTATATATATATACATCAGTACTATTAGACTTTTTTCAGTTTCCCCTCTGCATCCGATATTAACCATATATTAACCAAATTGTAACCATATTGTGTCCCCTGAGGTAAGGGGAAATATATATATATATATATATATATATATATATATATATATATATATATATATATATATATATATATATATATATAATTTTGAATCATAAACATAAATTCCACTCCCTCCCTTCCCCCCCTCCTCCCTCCTCTCCCCTCCCCTCCTCTCCATCCTCACCCTCTCCCTTCCTTCGACATATAAAATATATATATATATATATATATATATATTTGTACCAAAAAGAAATAAGATCCCTTCCATTCAATTCCCACGACAATTGTCATGGTTAAAAGCCCAAACCCTACCGCTAAGATAGCTTATCTAGTTGATAATTTAAATCCCCGGATTAGGGAGTTCTTAAAGGGTACAGGGAGGGAGCGGGGGCTAAACTTCTGTATGTCTCTCTAATTAGGTTACTGGGAGTTCCGGAGGACCCTTTATGTGATTCCTCCTCCCTACATACAAAACAAAAACAATCAAGCAAAAAAAAAACAACCCCCCCTATACCCATCTCTCCACCTTCTCCCCTCTTCCCCTCCCCTTTAATAGTGAGTTCTAGGTGACCCCCCTTACTTTCTCTTACTATCCTCCCCTCATCCTACCCCAGAAAGAAACACGAACCCAACTGTGATTACGAGTACCGTACCCCTTTACCGCCCCCCATTTACGTGTCTCTGTAGTGCTTACCTCTTTCTTGTCCCCTCTATTAGGGTGATATTCCCCCCAAAAATTCCCTTTTTTATATAAACTGTCGCAAAAATGTGTTTTACAATGTGTTTTACAACCCCCCCTCCCTACCCAATACCCCATACCCCCCCCCAAAATCTCATTTCTTTATCGTACACCACGGGACACAGAGCTAGTCATTACATAATGGGTTAAGGGTCACCAGCGGTGATTGGACACTGGCACAACCAATGGAAGACAGTTCCCCTCCATATAACCCCTCCCATCAGGGAAGTACCTCAGTTTTTTCGCCAGTGTCGAAAGGTGTTGGACGCGTTAGGAGGTGCTAAAGGAAAGCTCTACCAAAGAGACCCTCTAGGGGTAAAAGAGCTATGCTTTCGGATCCATCCAAGACGCCTACAAATGAGCTGAATCTGGATGGGATCCGGGCCTCATTCATGAGGCGTCGCCTGTAATGTCTCTCTTCGGAGGACTGGGCTCTAAGATCCAGCACTTTCGCTATTTCGCTATAAAGTCCTGGTAAGAGTCTTGTACAAGGCCCAGGGGAGAGGTATCCTTTAAATAGGAACCCATATCCCTGAAGGTTGGCACACATAGCCCACCGTGAAGGGTGAAGTTTGGTATCTGTCTGAAATCTTTCAGCAGAAAAACCTGCGGCGTGGATAAGGTGAGATTAGAAGGTCCATAACTAGGTTGGGACCTTTTTCAAAAAATGGATGTCTTCTTTTTTTCCACCACTGGGGGGAGTAAAGAGCTGAATATACTCACCTCACTCTGTTCAGTGTCGGCTTCGGCGAAGTACACTGCTCGTCACCTCCGCTGCTGAGCTTGCTGGGGCAGCCCGATCCTCCTTTCGGTGGCCGACCAGACACCTGCAGATGCAGGTAAGTGGGAACAAGGGCTGATGAGAGTCCTCTCTCACTATGGCCACCGCCATAGCGCTAAGGGCCGCGCGCGCGCTTTATCGGAGGGGGGGGGGCGAAGGCGTGCGCGGGCACGTGGCGCGCGCAGGCACAGAAACTGCGCCAATTTTAAAAGACTGTCAGTGTGAGAAGCACTGCAGCAGCAAGCAAGCTCGTTAGTTCTCTTATTCCTGGCAGAGAAACACAGCAGCTATACAGGGACGTAAGACTCCATGTGGTTGGATTGGGTACTTCCTAGAAGACATCCATGTTATGCATAGTTATGTGTTAAAAGTTGCATACTTAATGTATTTGCTAAACTAAACACGGTAGTATATGCATTTAGGTACCTTGTATTTTGTCTAAACAGTAAGCCTTCCAGGGGAAGTAATACGGACAAAAAGAGATAAGAAAGCACCACCGCCTGAGAGGAGGCTCTAACTGTGCTGACTCGGTACCTTTCTCTCCTGTGTTGCTAAATGCACCTGTTCAGGATGAGCCATTACCTCTGTCAGGTATGGCGGCTTCCCCAGTGAAGCCTGGGCCTGTATATGTCACTGAGGACACTTTATCAGCTGCCCTAAATAATCTGGAGGAAAAAAATTGCTACCTTAATCGCTAAGTCCTCTAAAAAGGGACAATAAGCGAAGCAGGTCTCTTCCAGTATTGGACCTCCCTTCAGAAGTACCTGAGGGAGGAGGATGAGGAGGAGGAGGCTACATCAGCAGAGGATGAGGAGCCAGATTTTAAGGTCACAGGTACAATGCTATAGCAGTGCATTTAAGTTAACCTCTGCGGAGGTAACGGAATTACCTGTCTCCTCCCTAGGGTCATTAAGATCCCTGCAAGGTGCATGCTCCTTCCCGGTTCATCCGTTACTAGAGGATCTAATATACGCAAACTGGCAACATCCAGATAAGCGTTTCTCACCTCCAAAAAGGTTTAACATTCTTTATCCTATGGGGGAAATTTTTTTTTTTTTAAAGAAATGGAGCCTGCCTGCGGTAGTTGCGGCTATTTCTTGTGTAAATAAAAACCTGACATGTCCGGTGGATAATGTACAAGGGTTTAAAAGATCCTTCTGAGAGGAAGTTGAAATCCTCCTTCCTTTTGGCCGGCTCAATTACCCAACCTGCAGTAGCAGCAGTCGGTATGGGTCAGGTCATCAGCCAACAGGTAAAGCAGGGGCTGAAGGAACTGCCTTCAGAGCAGGCTAGAAATTGGGAAAATTTGCCTAAAGCCTTATGCTTCACAGTGGATGCCATGAGAGATTCTATCATACAGGCATCACGCCTTACACTCCAGCTGGTACAGATGCGCAGAGTACTTTGGCTTAAGCATTGGTCAGCGGAGACCCCATGCAAAAAGCTGTTGGCAAGTTCCCGTTCCATGGCGAACGCCTATTTGGGGAAGATTTAGAAAAATATATACAGAAGATCAAGTGGTAAAACGACTTTTACCTGAGAGAAAGAAAAACAAGAGATCTTGTTTTAAACGCTCTCTCCCCAGCTCCCGGGAAATCTGACTCCAACCAGTGGCGGCGGCCTGTTTTAGCCGCCCACAAAAGCCAAGGGGCAAGCTCAGAAGAACAAGAAGCCGTGGGGTGCAAGAGCTAATAAGCAAGCCCCCAAAGCCTCTCAGTGAAGGGGCGCCCCCGCTCGGCCTAGTGGGAGGAAGGCTTTGTCAGTTCTGAGCAACTTGGTGGTCAGAAATCCAGGACAATTGGGTAGTATCCACAATATCCTCAGGGTACAAACTGGAATTTCGAGAGATCCCATCTTCTCAATTCCGAGGTTCAAGACTCTCCAAGGATCCACAAAAAAGAGAATCCTTCTTCAAAGGTTTGAATCACTTAATGGCTCAAGGGGTAGTTACAGACGTACCCCAAAAAGAGCGAGGTTCAGGTTTTTACTCAAACCTCTTTGTGATTCCAAAGCCAAATGGAGATGTCAGACCCATCCTGGATCTAAAATCCCTAAATCGGTTCCTGAACGATCGCCATTTTTGAATGGAAACGATCCGATCCGTGGCCGCCACTTTAAAGGGCGGAAAATTCATGGCGCCCATAGATATCAAGGACGCACATTTACACATACCCATCCTCCCCGCTCACCAAAGATTCCTAAGGTTTGCGGTAGAAGATCGCCACTTTCAATTTGTGGCTCTGCCGTTTGGTGTAGCCACCGCGCCCATAGTATTCACAAAGGTGCTAGCTCCTCTGTTAGCAAACCTAAGAACACGGGGCATTGCGGTAACAGCCTATCTGGACGATCTACTAGTAATAGATCAGTCAAAGGACGGATTGGGTCACGCTGTACACACTACAGTAGGATACCTGGAGCATTTAGGATGGATTATAAATTTACAAAAATCCTCTCTCCAGGCCCAAAGAAGGATAGGGTACCTGGGCATGATCATAGATACAGCCCAAAACGGGGTATACCTGCCAGAACCGAAGATACAGTCTCTTAAAGACCTGATCCACAAGGTCAAAGCAAACAAGAGGCCGTCTATTCGCCTTTGCATGAGACTATTGGGAAAGATGGTAGCCTCCTTCGAGGCGGTCCCTTACGCCCAGTTTCATTCGAGACTACTTCAAGGCAATATTTTAGCTTCCTGGAACAGGAAGAGCCAAGCTCTGGATATACCCATGCGCCTGTCCTCACAAGTACGCCACAGCTTCGATTGGTGGCTAGAAGCCAGGAATTTACGGAAGGGAAAGTCCTTCCTCCCAGTGGCCTGGAAGGTGGTATCTAGGGATGCCAGCCTATCGGACTGGGGTGCAGTATTCGAGGAGGCTTCTACCCAGGGAACCTGGGCCAAGACTCAGGGGATCCTGCCCATCAATGTGCTAGAGATCCGGGCGGTATATCTAGCCCTCAAAACCTGGACATACAGGTTACAGGGCTACCCAGTTCGGGTTCAATCCGACAAGGCTACTGCAGTAGCTTACATCAATCACCAAGGAGGCACCCGCAGTCGGGCAGCCCAAAGAGAGGTGAACCGGATCCTGGCATGGGCAGAAGAGCATGTACCTTGCCTTTCTGCAATCTTCATTCCAGGGATGGAAAATTGGCAAGCAGACTACCTGAGTCGTCAGCAGCTGCTACCAGGGAGTGGTCTCTTCACCCCGAGATCTTTCAGGCCATATGTCTGAGATGGGGAAACCCAGATGTAGACCTGCTAGCTGCCAGGTTCAACAAGAAATTGGACAACTTTGTGTCCAGAACGAGAGATCCTCTAGCCTACGGGACAGACGCTCTAATAATACAGACGCTCTAATAACTCCATGGAATCAGTTCTCACTGATCTAGGCATTCCCTCCGATCCCTCTTCTACAAAGACTGCTTCGCAGGATCAAGGAGGAGGGAATACCAGTAATCCTAGTGGCCCCAAACTGGCCCAGGAGGCCTTGGTACGCCGAGATTGTAAAAACGGCGATAGGAAGGCCCTGGAAGTTTCCACTCCGACACGACCTGCTGTCACAGGGTCCAGTATTCCACCCTTCCTTACAAAGGCTAAAGTTGACGGCCTGGCTGCTGAGACCCACATTTTTAAAAAGAGAGGGGTCTCTGGTCCGGCTCTTTCTACGCTCATTAATGCTAGAAAGCCAGCCTCCAGACTCATCTATCAGAGAGTCTGGAGAGCATACGTTTCCTGGTGTGAATCCAGATGTTGGAATCCTCAGAAGTATAAAATAAGTAGGATTCTTGCTTTTTGCCAGTTAGAAGTGGATATGAATTTAGCCCTTATCACCATCAAAGGGCAAATATCGGCTCTATCAGTCTTCTTTCAGAGACCATTGGCATCTCACTCCCTAGTTCGGACATTCATTAAGGGGGTACTGAGGATAAATCCTCCAGTTAGGACTCCCTTGTGTCCATGGGATTTGAATTTGGTATTGTCAGTGTTGCAAAAGCAACCTTTTGAACCTATTCGCCATATTCCTTTAATTATATTAAGTAGGAAGTTGGCCTTTCTGATTGCTATAGCTTCGGCTAGGAGAGTATCAGAGCTAGCAGCTCTTTCTTGTAAAGAGCCTTATCTAATTTGTCACAAGGACAAAATCGTACTACGACCCCATCCGGCTTTTCTACCTAAGGTGGTGTCGGCTTTTCACTTGAATCAAGACATTGTTCTGCCTTCCTTTTTTCCAAACCCGCGGACGGCGGGGGAAAAATTATTACACTCTCTAGATCCAGTGAGAGCGGTAAAGGTGTATCTGCAAGCAACCGCTCAGATACGTAAAACAGATGTTTTGTTTATTTTACCAGATGGGCCCAAGAAGGGCCAAGTGGTATCAAAATCCACCATTTCCAGGTGGATTAGACAAGTAATTATTCAAGCTTATGGTTTAAAGAACAGGACTCCTCCTTTTCCTGTTAAGGCGCACTCTACCAGGGCGATAGGTGCTTCATGGGCAGTGCATCACCAGGCTTCGATGGCTCAGATCTGTAAAGCTGCAACTTGGTCTTCAGTCCATACATTTTCCAAATTCTATCAAATAGATGTGAAAGGACATGAGGATTCCGCCTTTGGGCGAAGTGTGCTGCAGGCAGCAGTATAGGGCTTCTGGTCCGCAAGCGGCCTGTTTTGATCTGTGTCTCCCCCCCTTCATATGAGCATTGCTCTGGGACGTCCCATTATGTAATGACTAGCTCTGTGTCCCGTGGTGTACGATAAAGAAAATAGGATTTTTATAACAGCTTACCTGTAAAATCCTTTTCTTGGAGTACACCACGGGACACAGAGGTCCCCCCCTTCTTATGGGAACCTTACTGCTTTGCTACAAAACTGAGGTACTTCCCTGATGGGAGGGGTTATATGGAGGGGAACTGTCTTCCATTGGTTGTGCCAGTGTCCAATCACCGCTGGTGACCCTTAACCCATTATGTAATGACTAGCTCTGTGTCCCGTGGTGTACTCCAAGAAAAGGATTTTACAGGTAAGCTGTTATAAAAATCCTATTATACCATCCCTCCCCCCCCCAAGCATAACCAAATATAATCACCATAGCCCCAACGCTCCACCCCCAGATTATATTAGCCATTACCCATCTCATTGTCAACCTCCCTCCCCCTTATTTCAGTCTATTTCAGTCTTATATTTGTCTATTCCAGGGTGTCATCCGCATCAACAGGAAAAAAAAAAAATTTATGTATTTTTTAAAGCATAACACACAACATAACATACACCCACCCAGGAGAGAAAGTCTTCCCCAAACAAAGGGAGAAAAAAAAAAAGACACAAGGGATCTTCTCTTCCTCTTATCTCTTCTTTATATATCCTTTAAATACCCTTATGCAGGGTTTTCCCATTCTTCCTCAGCGAAAGAGAGAAGAGGAAGAAAAAAAAAAAAAGGAAAAGAGGTGAGAGTATCTGGAATTAGTCCATGTCCCTTTTCAGGCTCCCTTCTTCTTTCCATAGGTGCCACAGGGTGCCACAGGGGTGTCTCATGGGCACTTCAAGGATGCAGAGGAGGAACAGCAAAAAAAAAAAAAGGGGGGAAAAGTACTGTGAAAAGTGCTGTACGTAATACGGTAAGCTGTGCAGCTCTATCCCTGCTTAGCCTCCTGATCTATATTTTCCTGTGTCCTTCGCCTCCATCTATTAGTCCGGGGCTGCCCCCCTGTCTGTTGGGACTGGTTCCCCCGTTGTCCGGGGAATTGTAATGGTCCCAGCCAGTTTGGTAATGGGAAGGTAGGGATCCCCAGAAATACAAAGAGATCGGCGGAGTCCATCATCCTATTCAGAGTAAAAGAAGTCTCCCCTTTCCGTATGGTCAATGCGAACGGGAATCTCCACCTATATGTTAAGCCCATCTCCCTCAGCTGGTCTAGTAGAGGTCTTAGTATAGCACAACGCTGTAAGGTCGCATAAGAAAGATCTGGTAATATCTTAACATTGGCTCCATTAACATCTAAGACCCCCACACTCCATGCCTTCCGTACAATGTCCTCTTTATATGCATATCTATGTATTCGACAGATAATGTCGCAAGGCCTGTCCTCTTCCCTCCGTTTGGGACCCAGAGCTCTGTGCACCCGGTCTATTTCAAATATTTCTGGTGGATTAGGTTCCAATATCTTTTTAAATATAGCGACCACCGTTGCTCTGAGATTTTCATGGCCCACAGATTCAGGGATACCTCGTAACCGCACATTCCCTCGTCTGCCTCGGTCCTCCATTTCCTCTATTTGTAATTGCAACTTCAATGCATGTTCCTTCTGGCTAGCCAGCTCCTGTTCCATCTTTACCAGTCTCCCCTCTACACCGTCCGCTGAGGCTTCCCTCTCTGTAACCCGCACACTCAGCTGTTGCACGTCCGACCGCACCTCCTGTATTTCCCGCTGGTGGATCTCAGACACCCGGGAGATCATTACCTCTATGTCCTTCCTAGTAGGTAACGCTTCTATATCTGCCCTGGTCGGCATCGCCCGCAGCAGGTCCCTAATCTTGCTGAACTCACTGAGCTCACTTGTACCTGTATCTTCACGTCCAGCTGCAGTACGTCCCGTCTGGGTCTCCCCTCCTGCTCCGCTCGACGTCAACGGTAAGAGAGGTGCGGTACTCACCAGCTCGCTACCCTGGGGCTCAGACTGACCCCCCGTGCTCATCCTTTCCGCTTGCCGTGAAGTCTCCGTACCTCTTGAGTTGACGTTGTCTATTCGGGCGCTGCGGGTCTGGACGCCAGTAAAGTAGTCCTTAATCTCCGTCCTGTCTTCTCCAGGTTAAGAACAGAGGCCTGTGTTTTCCTTAGCTTAGCTGGGCTCATACCTAGCTATAGGGCAATTGTAACGTTACATCCAGCGGGGAGGACTGGGCGTTCAGGGAGAGCAGCTCCTCACACCACCATTCTCAGACCACGCCCCCGCAAAAAAAAAGTAAGACAGGTATTTTCACCCACATCCGGGAGTCCTCTCTCCGGGAATCTGCGGGAGTGACGTCACTTCCCCCAGACTTCCCGTAGTGTTCTGGGAGACAGAGGCTTCACTTCCTGGTTCCCTCAGCGAGGATGGCGGAGGGAGCAGCAGAGTGACGAGCGATTGCTCGTCCTCTGCTGCGGACGTCACTGGACTCCAGGACAGGTAAGTGTCCAAATATTAAAAGCCAGCAGCTGCTGTAGCTGTAGCTGCTGGCTTTTAATAATTTTTTTTCCGGCGGAGCTCCGCTTTAAATACAGTGCATTTACATCAGTCCCTGGTCTCAAGAAGCTTACAATCTAAGGTTCCTAACTCTCATGCATACATAGACGTACTAAGGCCAATGTAAACAGGAGCCAACTAACCTATGAACATGTCATGGAGTGTGGGAGGAAACTGAAACCATGTAGGTTGCATCCTAGTCGGAATTCGAACTGGGGGACTGCAAGACAGAAGTGCTAACCACTAAGCCAGACTTAAGTTGGCCAGAGATGGATAGTTTTCTCCATCCACACAAATGGGATGAATGATATTCTGACAGCGGCACACGCTGCTGTCAGGATACATTGATCAGCGATTAAAGCTGATTGGCTGCAGCCGCTGGTCGACAAAATGTTTCCAGCATGTCTATTCAATAGAAGTTGAATAGTGACAGTCACATACTGATTGAAATTTAATCAGTCCCTTGTGAACCGGCCAAATTTTGGTCAGTGTATGGCCAGCTTTAGCCTATGTAGGGGCATATGGTAAGTTTGTGTTCTTTATAAAGTGAGATATTTGGCGGAAACTTGGTTGTAGAGTCTGAGTCTTCTATACATAATCATGTCATTGGCAGATAAATCACTAGGTGATTTCCTTTCACACAGATGCAGTTAGGACACAAATCCAATTATGTTTTCCAAAGAACTTTATCAGCCTAGAATAGTCAAGCTTAGTACACACTGTCCGGTTTTTATTTATTTTTTTTCATTAAACCCAGCGGGCTGAACGAAAAGAAATACTGACAGCTTGTGTCGGAGCTGCTTTACTAACTATCCAATGATGGTACAGCCATCTCCCCTGCTATGCTATTGTGTCCTCAGGGGGGGGTGGCCTTTCGCCAGAACACTCTGGTCAGCGCGATAATCGGGAGAAGGTCTGCAGAGCTTTTTTGTCATGCCCCTTCGACGGAAGCCGGCCAAACGATGCCTTCTGTTGAACCGGCTGGTGTACATGGGCCGAATTCGGCCGGGTGTACGGGGCTTTAGTCAAACTTTTTGTTTTGTTTTGTTTTTTCTAATACACTAGCTCTAAATTTGCTTTTTGTCCCATTTGACAGTCTTTCAGTTAATTTTAAGTAGACTGATGTTTTTGTATATATTTTTATGTTCAGGATTATAACCCATTTAAAAAAAAAAAGTTCCCTTTTCTCGCCAGGTAAACATGAAATATTAAATATATATTTCATATTTATATTCCTAGCCAAAATTTTACCTAAAACCATTAGTTTGTGAATGAGATCAATGAGGTACCTGAGCTCTGATAGGCCGCCATGAGGTAGACCAAGCCTGTACTGAGCAAATCCTACACTCCCACTGCTAAATTCTCATCCTGATGATCCAAAGGCTTCAAAGTTTTTGGTCACTGACCCAGAACAAGTGTGCAGATCAGGGGATTCTGACTTTCCTGTGCCTTCACTAGCTGTATGCTTGTTTTCCAGAAATAATGAGTTACTAAAAACCTTAGTGATAAGTCTTGTTTAAAAAATAAAAAAACAAACCTGTTATACTTACCACCTCTGTGCAGTTAGTTTTGCTGGGGTCCCTCTTTGCTACTCCTGGCCCCTCCCTCCTGAGTGCCCCCTCAGACAGCAGCTTTCTATGGGGGCACCAGAGTCACAGCTCTGTGTATCCATTCAGGCATGGAGCCCCGCCACCTCTCTCCCCTGATTGGCTGACTGACAGCCGTGGGAGCCAATGGCGCCGCTGCTGTGTCTCAGCTAATCAGGTGGAGTGTCCTAGACTGCACTGTTCAACAGGCACTAATGTTTGAACATGCTGCCCAGTGAACCCATCAGTCTATGGTGTGGCTGTTGCTCATCTGGACCAGCAGAGAGCACTGTACTGGAAGGGCAGGAAATGCATTTCCATTATATAAAAAGGATGTTTTGAGGCACTTCCAATGGAAAATGAGTACAAAATCAGCACGCAGTGGTCCAGGACAATAAAAAGAGAGTAAAGGTGTGAGGCTTCAGTTCAGCTTACAGGGGTTGTAAACCCTTGTGTTTTTTCACCTTAATGCATCCTATGCATTAAGGTGAAAAAACATCTTGCAGTGTCCGGCCCCCCGTTTTACTTACCTGCGCCTCGAATTTCCGTGGGCGCGATCCTGCGTCGCTCTCTTCACGGCTTCTCGGCTCTTCATTGGATAGATTGATAGCAGTGCAGCCATTGGCTCCCGCTGCTGTCAATCAAATCCAATGGGGCGGGGCCATACACTCGGCGTCTATGGACGCTGGGTGTATGACACAGGAATGCGCCCGCAAGGGTAACCCCCTCAGGAGAGTGTTTCCCAGAGGGGGTTATCTAATGCGGGGAGGAGCTGCAAGAGCCGCCGTGGGACCCCAGAAGAGGACGATCCAGGCCACTCTGTGCAAAACTAACTGCACAAGGGAGGTAAGTATGACATGTTTGTTTAAAAAAAAAAAAACTTGAACCTTTTAAAGGATATATAATTGGTAGATACAAGGAAGCGCTGATCTTGCTCTCCTGCTCTCTCATGGAATATTTATTTACCATGGGCACCCTGGAGGCTTTATTAGTGTATGAAGCTGTTTTCTCAGCCTCGACTAATTGATTGTTCTGTAAAGGTTTTTAAAACGTGTATGTGCATTCTTTTGAAAATTATGCATTTTGTAAACAGCATTTTCCAGTCCCTCATTTCATGCTCTTTAGTATCCTGCTCCCAGGTGGACTTTTATGTTAACTAACCAACATCTTACAGAGTTTGTTTGCTTTTTGTCTTTTGTGTTCAGAAGACATTTAAGCTCCCATAAGAAGCATAGTAGTGCTTCTCGTTATCTTGCGTGCCTGCCCTGCCTTTTTTACATCTGTGTAATGGAAATAAGTGATTGTTTTCATTTGTAACATCAACAGTGAGTTCAGTGATGATTTTCACTATTGGATAAGCTGCCCTAGTGGTTTGGTGAAGTCAAACAGCTGTTGTGTTATCTGTTCAGTCTCTGGTTCCTTGGAGCTTTATGCAAATAGCCATCAATATGCAGTCTTGGTTCTTAACATATGTTCTCTTGTTTAGATTCATGACACGATTGAAACAATTAATCAGCTCAAGATTCAGAGGGAGTTCATGTTAAGCTTCGCCCGTGACCCTCAAGGTTTTATTAATGACTGGCTACAGTCTCAGTGCCGTGACCTCAAGGTGAGTGATACTGAAGTCGCTTGTTTGCATGGTGTGCAGTTTTTTTTTTTTTTTTTTTTTTTTTTGTTTTTTTTATTCAGTCTTCTAAACCCTAACGATCTGCTTCATCCCCAGACTATGACGGATGTTGTTGGAAATCCAGAAGAGGAGCGCAGAGCAGAATTCTATTTCCAGCCCTGGGCTCAGGAAGCTGTCTGTCGATACTTCTACTCCAAGGTACACACTTGTTTTACTTGCATGCAGAAGGTATTCCATGCCGGTTTGTGCATATCATTTAAGGCTTGCCTTTGTCGTGGTTTATATAGGTGCAGCAAAGACGCCAGGAATTGGAACAAGCCCTGGGGATCAGAAATACATAAAGGGACGCTGGCACATGGGAAGCTGCCTATTGGATGTATGGAACTGAGCACTTCTCTTGGCCGCAATTTTCAACATCTTTTTTGAGGCTTTAGGATGCTGCTATCAAGTATATCAGAACTCTGAGGCCTCTGCCACCAAATGACTGACAAGTGGAATAAGGACACACTAATATTTATACTGGTACCAGATGAGAAAAAAGAGCCACCAGATGTTTTGAGGGTTAAACTATTAAAGTTGAAGGATCAATTACTTTCAGTTTCCTTGCCACCTTAAGTGTCATTTTTTGTGTTTTTGTTTTGTTGTTTTTGGTTTTTTTTTGTATTACTCTTAGACCTCATTCACACTGACATTGTCAAACTGTGTGCTTTTTAAATGCATGTAATGATTTTAGTGTGCTATTCACACTGATCTTACCTGCATTTAGGTGTGGGCAGTTTAGCTGCATTTAAAGAAAATATCATTGCGTGTGTCAAGGATCCAATTAGACGCTTAAATGTATGTAAAGGTGGCCAAAGCAGTAGCATTTAAATGCAGGAAAAACGGATCTGGAGGGAATAAAACATATTTTTTTTTCTTTTCTGCATGGTCCAGATTATTTCTTCTGTGTAGAAAAGCTAAACACTATTTACTGATGCTGGCAGCATAAGGATTTAAAATAGTCAATCTTGAGAGTCTGAAGTTCCACTTTAAGGCTCAGTTCACACTGGTGTGATGCGAGAACCTGTACAAATCCAGGTAATGACACCCCTAGATCGATTCACATATCGCAGTGCGGACTGTCAGTTCAGACATGAATCTGATCGCATGAGTGTGATCACCCATGCAATCCGGTTCTGGTGCGGACCAAAAAAAGGTCATGCACGACTTTGGTCCGAATACAATGTTAATTCAGCCATACAATCTGTATGGCTGAATTTTCATCGCACAGACATTGCATTTTGATTTGCAGTGCGGTGCATGCGATCTCAGACAGTGCATCAGTGCGAACAGAGCCTAAGGCCTCGTTCACAGTTGGCTTTTGTAAACGCAGGAGAAATTTTCTGGGAAGTAATAAACATTTTATGCCTCCCAGATCACCTTTTCCTGGTTTTATATGATCCTGCTCTACAACAAGTTTAGATGTGTTTATATGGGTTCAGTGTGTTTAATCGGATTCTGGAGGCACAAAAAACAATTTTCTCTAAATGCAACTAAACTGATTGCACGTGTGTGTGACTGGCACCATTGCAAAATCAATAAATGCATTTATAGGTGTTTAGAAATATCCTCTCAATGCAGATTTGACAGTGCCAGTGTGAATGAGGCTTTAATGCGGAACATCTAAACGTGGGAAAAAGTGATCTGGGAAGCAAACGTTTTCTATACTTCTCAGATCACGTTTCCTGCATTTTTATAATCTCTAAACACAGAAGTGTCAGTGTGAATGAGGCTTTAATGTTTAACTTGCAAGTGTGCGAGGTGTTCGGCCACCCTTACTTCACCTACACTTATGCCTCGTTTCCACTGAGCGGTTCGGTACGGAACGCTATTTTGGGTGTTTCCATTATGAAAGCGAACCATACCGCACCATTCTGGGTCCTGCTTCAGATGTGGGGCCATAGAAAATGGTACGGTTCAGTTAGGGCGGAGCTACAATACATTCCACTGATTGGCGGACACGCTAGGCATTTTTTCTAAACCCTGTATGGCCCCTGACGGTCCAACTTGCAGTGGAAACGCTCACCAGAATAGACCGGACCATTCTAACCATTCCAAACTGTACCGACCCGAACCGTTCCGCTCAGTGGAAACGAGGCATTAGTATCTGTGCGCTCCAAAATGATTGGCATATTTAAAATAGTTTTTCACGTCTCTATGTAGGCTTAGGCCCCTTTCACACGGAGGTCCGTTCAGGTCCGCCTGTCAGTTTTTTAGGCGGCCCTGAAACGGATCCTCCATGCACCCCTATGGAAGCACGGTTGTCAGTGGTGACATGTCCGCTGACATCCGCTCTGCTCCGAAAAAGTGTGACGGAGGAAAATCCTATTTTTCCTTCCGTCTGCGGATCGGATGACAACGGACTCTACGGTCCGTCGTCATCCGATTCCCCATAGGGGAGAGCGGCGCTCTGACAGGGCGGTCTCTGCACAGTGTGCGGGGACCGCCCAGTCATCCGTCAGCTCAGCGGGGATCAACGGAGCGATCCCCGCTGAGCAAGCGGAGCTTCACGGGCGGATCTGCACGGATCCGCCCCGTGTGAAAGAGGCCTTACTGTAATCTTTTTTTAGATTGCATGGATCACACATTAGAGGTGGTCAATTGCAGCCTGTCCATTCACTAGTGACACTCTGGGCTTGACTTGGTAGGAGGAGCAATTGCTTGCTAAATTCCCAAACCCATCCAATCAGAAGTCATTTTTCAACAAAACTGATGGTCACTGTGCACTCAAAGGCTACATACAAACTATTTGGGGGCTGTGCATGCCGTTTCTCAATCTCTGAAGACCAATTTTTGAAGCAGGTTGTGACATCGCTGAAATTTCTCAACTGCAATACTGTATATCCAGTTTACTGATTGCAGTCTGTGTTTATGAGCTGACGTTATGTTTCATGCGTTGGCATGTTGCGTGGATTGACCCGAGTCCTTTGGCTATTTGTTTCCCAGAGTCAATTGCACCAATGCATGGATTTGCTTCTGTCAGTTACTGTCATGATTGACAGCTCTTTCACTTTGCATCAAAAAAATGGTCTTCATTTAAAGCCGACCTTTCACACCAGCCCCCCGCTGCCCAAACAGATTAGCTATAAATAAAACTTTATCAACAAAGATTTCCCAAGAAATAAAATACAAAAAAAAAAGACTTGCCTGGGTGTCTTCTGGAAGATGCGGCTGACATCACTGGCCCTCCCTGCTGCCTCCTGTCAACATGGAATCCTGCGAAGATGCATTCCTTCTATGGACTGGGGTGCATCCTCACATTATTTTTAGTGCCCAGCTATCCCAGTGGTAAGGTAGAGTGATTTCACCTATGCATCCTGGAAACTGCAACCATGGAGCGTTAATATATCTTTTTTTTTTATTAATATTTCTTCCTCCACTGCCGAGTTTGTTTGGGTGGCAGGATGCAGTTTTTCTTGGAAGGTCCGCTTTAACATACAGTGAATGTAGGCCTTTAGAAAGGCGGACAGTCTCTCAACACCGTTTGTATGTAGCCTTCTCATTTAACGAAAGATCCCTGGAATTGATGCCTCTGTGAGTGTCTAGTGGATTGACGACTGAGCTATTCGGTCCTACAAAAGGCCCCATTGTTGTGTACAGGTAGTCTGTACACCTATCCAGCCTCTTTATTACAGATATAGTAGAAGCACTGATAAACTTGATTTCAGGACTGCCATGTAAAGGATTTTGGAGACCTGTGCTGTCTAACAGGTTGGAAAATGTATTAGATAATAAACTTTTTTTTTTATATATATATATATATATATTCAAAGTGGAAAAGGTTACACGGTTATGGACTAGGGAAGTGGTCAGTAGATTTCAATGATGAAGGACTCTGGTTTATGCAGCAGTGTGTACAATAATAAATATTTATACAGCATTTGCAGTCTGCAGAATGGGCTCTTGATATGCTGCTTTGCTTTCTGAGGTGTTATCCTTAGAAGCTCTCCAATCTCTCACTGAATGTGCCCACGAGCACCTCTGTTCTCATGAAATATGTAGCCTTTTTTATTTTTAAATGGATTATGGTTTTGATGGACCAAAATATTGTTTTGTATCTTGTAGTCATTGCCAAGTTTTAATAAAAGCAACTTCTCACTAAATGAATGTTGGCGGTGTTCATGTTTATTTCAACGCAAAACAATGTTTAGGTTGATCTTGGACAAGACTTTACATGCTGACTATTTTATTATAGTGTATGTGTAGCCTATTGTGTGTGTGTGTGTGTGTAGTTTTGGATAGAGTAAAGCTGGATACCCACTATACAATTTTCTACAGAATTTTTTTTTGTTCCTTCAGATTTACCAAAACCATATGAGGTCAAATCCCTAAAGGAAATCGGACAACAAAAGTTGTATAGTGTGTATGGGGTCTTGGAAAGGAAAAGTACGTTCATATTCTGGTCTGTGTCTGTTGGGTAGATTCACTTTCTCTGTTTATCCCATTGGCCTTTGTCAGGATTCAAGAAAATTATGGGAAATCCAAAATGTTTGTCAACAAAACAGGAAATGATGGTACATCTTCCAGTGCAGACAGCTGTTCTGGTGACAACAGGAGGGAAAGGCCTTTTTGTAGATATTTTCTTATATTTCCTGTTGCCTCTCAGGGACAGGAAGGGAAGAGCAATCTTTTCTCAATGGGACACACTGCACAAAATGACAATTGTAAACAATGGATGGCTTCCTTTCATGCCTTAGCGATGCTGTACTGCACTGGTGACCAGTATGTAAAAAAATCAAATAAAATTAATTACTTTTTTTCATTTTTCATGTTCCAAATAGTTGTGACAAAAAATTACAACTTCAAAAAACGCAACATGCCTCTTACTAAATACCTTGGATTGTCATTTCTATTAAGGGTTCATTTGGGGGGTATTTGTACCATCCTAGCATTTTTTGGGCCTCAAATGATAGGCTGTCAGCACATCAGGATTGATCAATTTTCATAGATATATCTATCTTTTCATGTGACAAAACTGAAGAAATTACACTTTGCTACAATGTAAAGTAATGAGTGTACAGCTTGTATAACAGTGTAAATTTGCTGTCCCCTCAAAATAACTCAACACACAGGCATTAACCACTTAACGACCGCTCACTGTATATATACGTCGGCACAATGGCACCGACAGGCACAATCACGTAGAGCATACGTGATTGCCTTTGTACAGTTGGGGGGTCCAATCGGACCCCCCCTTCTGTACAGTGAGCGGTCGGAATTCGTCTGGGAGCGTTCCGAGATGGGGGGGGCGGCCGTTCGATTCCGGCCACCCCAGCCCCCCCACGCGATCGCTCCCGGCGAATAGAAATGCCCCCTCTCCTCTGTCTGTGTAATGTTTACACAGACAGAGAAAGCAGGAGGAATTGATGTCATCTCCTGTGCGGCGCTCACATATACCGAGCGTCGTACAAGAGAAGACACAGGTCAGTGCACTAACACTACACTGACACCAGGACACATGGGCACATAAATCGCCCCCCCAGATCAGCCCCCAGTCACAGTGTCACTGATTGCAGTGACCATTTATTTACTGATCACTGCAATCAGTGACATTTGTGACTGTAAGTGTCACTACATTTAGTTTTAGGTCCAGTGTAGCCCCCTAACCCCCCCTAATAAAGGTTTAACCCCTTGATCACCCCCCAAATAACCCTTTCACCCCCTAGCACCGCCGTCGCTTGGCAATCATTTTTCTGATCGCTGTCTTGGCGTCGGTGATGCAGATTGGTACCCAGTATTTTTTTTTAGGTTCGCCGCAGGTTTTTATAGCGTCAGGTACCCCCATAAATTATCTAATAAAGGTTTAACCCCCTTGATCGCCCCCCAGGTAACCCTTTCACCCCCTATCACCACTGTCACTAAGCGATCATTTTTCTGATTGATGTCTTAGCGTCGGTGATGCAGATCGGTAGCCAGTAATTTTTTTTAGGTTCGCCGTAGGTTTTTATAGCGTCGGGTACCCCCATAAAATATCTAATAAAGGTTTAACCCCCTTGATCGCCCCCCAGGTAACCCTTTCACCCCCTATCACCACTGTCGCTAAGCGATCGTTTTTCTGATCGCTGTCTTAGCGTCGGTGATGCAGATCGGTAGCCAGTAATTTTTTTTTTAGGTTTGCCGCAGGTTTTTATAGCGTCAGGTACCCCCATAAATTATCTAATAAAGGTTTTAACCCCCTAATTGCCCCTAGTTAACCCTTTCACCAGTGATCATCATATAAGTGTTACGGGTGATGCTGGTTAGTTAGTTTGCTTTTTATAGTGTCAGGGCACCCGCCGTATATAACCCAATAAAGGTTTAACCCCCTGATCGCCCGGCGGGTGATATCAATTAGGTTTTAGCGTCGGAGAGGGTCTGCGTCACACCCCAGGCAGCGTCAGGTTAGTGCCAGTAACGCTAACACCCACGCGTGAAGCATACACCTCCCTTAGTGGTATAGTATCTGAACAGATCAATATCTGATCTGATCAGATCTATACTAGCGTCCCCAGCAGTTTAGGGTTCCCAAAAACGCAGTGTTAGCGGGATCAGCCCAGATACCTGCTAGCACCTGCGTTTTGCCCCTCCGTCCAGCCCAGGCCACCCAAGTGCAGTATCGATCGATCACTGTCACTTGCAAAACACAACACACATAACTGCAGCGTTCGCAGAGACAGGCCTGATCCCTGCACCACCACAGTTAAAAAAAAAAAAAAAAGCAAATATGCCGAAGCATTGGGGCAGCAAGGGCGGAGGAGTGATTTTGCTCCTAATGCCGCGTACATACGGTCGAAATTCCGACGGAGGCTTGCCCGTGGAAAAGTCCGACCATGTGTGTGCGGCATAACTTTTTTGCGGGACGATGCCCCCATGCTTCGGCATATATAAATGGTGCATGTATGCCCATCAGAAGTGGGTGGATGAAGGGCGGTATTCTAATGGTGGGCATACCCACCGATCAATCTCTTTTTTTCGTTCAGCCACCTGGCTGCATGAAAAAAAAAAGATTACAATACATGTCCAACAAGGACCAGCAACGTACTGGTATGTTGCTGGACTTTGAATGGTTATACCAGATTGATGCCTGCGGGTTTAGGTATCATCTTGGTATCATTCTTTTCAGCCAGCGGCCGGCTTTAATGTAAAAGCAATCCTAGTGGCTAATTAGCCTCTGGACTGCTTTTACAAGCAGTGGGAGGGAATGCCCCCCCCCACGGATATAAAAAGCGCCATTGGGAAAGCATTTTATCACACCGATCTTGGTGTGGTCAGATGCTTTGAGGGCAGAGGAAAGATCTAGGGTCTAGACCCCAGTTTTTTTTAAAAAAGAGTACCTGTTACTACCTATTACTATCATAGGGGATATTTACATTCCCTGAGCTAACAATAAAAATGATAAAAAAATAAAATATGGAAGGAACAATTTAAAAATAAAATAAAAAAGCAAAATTAATAATAAAAAAAAAAAAAAAGCACCCCTGTCCTGCCCTTGCCCAATGGCGAACGCAAGCATCGGTCTGGCGTCATATGTAAACAGCAATTGCACCATGCATGTGAGGTATCACCGCGAAGGGCAGTCATTTTAGCAGTAGACCTCCTCTGTAAATCTAACGGGGTAACCTGTAAAGGCTTTTAAAAATGTATGTAGTTTGTCGCCAATGCGCGTTTGTGCGAAATTTTAAAGCATGTCGTGTTTGGTATCTATGTACTCGGCCTAAGATCATCTTTTTTATTTCATCAAACATTTGGGCAATATAGTGTGTTTTAGTGCATTAAAATTAAAAAAAGTGTATTTACTCTTTCGTCCATGGACCGACACAGCTTCTCTATTGACAAAGTGGGTATTATCCGTTAATTAGGAGTGACTAGGCAGAAAAACTTGTAAAAAGTGTTGCATCACACCTTCTACAGTACCGCCCAGGGGGCGGACCCTCTGGGTATACCCTCTCAGTCTGCACATCGCAGATCAGTTTTTTTCTGTCTAGCAAGGAGTAGGACATGGCTCCCTTCGGGCTCATTGGTCCGGGGAAAAAAGATATATATATTTTTATTTTTTTGCTACATTTGTTGTTTCCTGCGATCTTCGATCAACTGCCGACTGGGTGACAGGCTGGATCCTCGATCCTTGTAGTCTCCCCAGTTTCGGCCATCGAGCGTGTGCCGACCCTAGCTACGCGCTGGGTTTTCCACGACATGCCCGTCGCTCCACGGGTGGCCGGTGAGCCTACGCTCCAGGGCCTGCATCGGACCGCTCAGCTTCGGCTGACCTTACGGCCGAGTCGCAGCAGCCTGGCCGGTGAGCTTACGCTCCAAGGCTTGCATCGGACCGCTCAGCTTCGGCTGACCTTACGGCCGAGTCGCAGCAGCCTGTCCGGTGAGCGTCATGCTCCAGGGCATACATATGATCGTCCCTTCTGGGTCCAATCACAGCATGCCTGGCCAACAGTCACCTTCCGTGCGCGGACGATGATCTGTTTGGAATGTCTTCCAGCAGAATACATGCAGGATAGGTAAGTAAAACTCCCCTGCCTCGGCTGGGTGATTTAGCTGGACATTCCTGGAGAGATCAAGTAAGTGGTTGTGGCCCCTTTCTTCCCTCTCTCCCTGCCTTTCCCTCCTCCCTGGGCTTCTAGCTAAAGGTTGCTGGGTGCTGGGGGTCACCTAGGGGGTCCCACTGGAGCGGGGCTGGCTGTAACTAACATTTAAAAGAAATGTCATTTTTGCTTACCTGTGTTTCTGTGTCTCCATGCTGTCGGCGGCCATTTTGAGGTGGTCCATGCCAAGTTTGGCCTCTTGTAACTGCCTGGCGGCCATCTTCCTGTAGTTCGGCCACACCCACTGGCCCCTATCAGGTGATCGGCGGCCATGTTTGTCCACCCTGTATGCAGATATTGCCGTTCGGCGGCCATCTTTTTTGTGGGCTATGGCTGCCTGACCTCTATCTTCTGTCGGCGGCCATTTTCTTAGAGCCCACATTATCTTCCATACAGACGGTTTTGGCAACCATTTTGCGAGAGCCTCCGGCCTCTAGGGTGCATTACACTGGCGCGAAAATTCACACAGGAAGTGCTGATAAAAGAAGCAGACTGACACAGCAGCAAGGGGACAGCATCATAAGCGCAGCATAGCAGTACCTATCCAGGGTGGTGAGTCCTCTGGGTGACCCAGCATCTCTGCAGCGCAGGAGGGTGGCCTATTGATATCTTGCCTGGAGCCCTGTGAGTGTCAGCGTGTGGTCAGCATGGCATCTGAGCCAGATGTCTTCTCCCCTGAAACACCAGATTTAGCAGCTGGTGTCCCTGAGGTGTCTATGGACGCTATGTCGGCAATCCTAGCGGCGTTTGCTGCCAGGGTGGAAGCAGCACACGGGAATACAGGGGGTAGTAAACGCCCCCGTCCCCTGCAATCTTCTGGGGATATTTCTGGTGCAGAACCAGGTCCAGCTATGGCTCGGGGCCCAGATTCTGACGCACCAGAGACTGCAGACCGTGACCGGACAGTGAGAATGACTCAAAGTCCAGGTCAGTACGCGAGACGGCTTTGGTATCTGACCTTATTACTGCAGTGCGGGATATGCTAAAATTGGAAAATACTGCAGAAGCAGCAGAGACTCCGGTCCACTTGGGTTTCATAGACCTGCCCGCACTGCTAAGGTGTTCCCTTGTGTGTCTTTTGATAAACTCTTATACAAGGAATGGGAGAACCCACTGAGGGTCTTTACAGCCCCAAAGAGGTTTGCGGTACGGTACCCCTTTTGAGGAGAGTTTTCTGAAGAAATGGACCTCTCCCCCCTATAGTGGACCCTCCGGTGTCCAGACTTAATAGAGCCACCACAATTCCTGTAGAAGGGGCTCCTGTTTTCTAGGACCCTGTGGATAAGAAGGCTGAAGCACTCGCTTGCTACCTATACTCAGTGGTAGGCTCGGCAGTACGCCCGGCATTGGCGGGGGCCCTAGTGTCTCACACACTTACTGAATGGGCAAGATTGCTACTCCAGGGGTTAAGGAGCGAGATGCTCCTCCTGATGAGATAACATTGGCCGACCTGTTGGTCCAGGGCCTTAGGTTTGTCTGCGAGTCAGACATGAATACTATTCCCCTGCTGTCTAAAACTTCGGTTTATGCAGTAGCAATACGCCGCCTGATCTGGCTAAAAGGCTGGTCTGCGGACCAGACTTCCAAGAAAGCCCTGTTGGATCTGCCTTTTAAGGGCGACAGACTTTTTGGGGCTTCTCTGGATGACATCATCAAGGATGCCACAGGAAGTAAAAGCACTTTGCTTCCCCAAATTAGCAAGGGTAAGGGGCCACGCCAAGGGCAAGGGCCCTCCTTTACTGCACACAAGTGGTTTTTTCGTCCCCCTAGGGCGACAGGGAAAAGACCCCAGGCCGATAAAGCGCCTGCCCAAGGACAAAAGCGTCCCTGGTCCCGCATACCCAATAAGCCTGCAGACAAATTTGCGTCCGCATGAAGGTCCACCCCCACCCAGCTCTCGGGTGGGGAGACGTCTTCGCAAATTCGCGACTCAGTGGACAGCACTAATCTCCGACAGGTGTGTTTGCGAAGTAATCTCCTCAGGCTACAAGATAGTTTCTCTCTTGTCCACCGGACAGATTCAACACCTCCAATCTCCAGCTACTACCGACCCGTCGGGAGGCCCTGTATGGGGCGGTCCAGGGTCTACTGGAACGCGGGGTAGTTATTCCAGTTCCAGAACTGGAACGGGGTTTTTACTCAAATCTGTTCATTGTGCCGAAGAAGGAGGGGGTTCGTCCAAGCTTGGATCTCAGAGCCCTCAATTGCTTTGTGAAGGTACAAAGTTTTCGGATGGAGTCGGTTCGATCTGTAGTCACGGCTCTCCATCCGGGGGACTTTCTGGCCTCCTTGGACATCAAGGACGCATACCTGCATGTCCCCATATACTCCAGACACCAGAGGTTTCTGCGATTTGCTATCGGGAAGAACCACTACCAGTTTGTGGCCCTCCCGTTTGGCCTTGCCTCAGCACCCAGGACGTTCACCAAGGTGCTCGCTCCGATTCTGGCACTTCTAAGACAGCGGGGTATCGCTATCACAGGTTACTTGGACGACCTTCTGCTGAAGGGCCCTTCAAGCTCAGAATTAGAGGTAAGCGTGTCCATTACCTGTCAGACTCTTCGAGACTGTGGTTGGATACTAAACACGCAAAAGTCAGTATTGGTGCCCACTCAACGCCTAGTGTACCTGGGGTTGATTCTGGATTCCTCAGAGGCAAAGGTATTCCTCCCTGTGGAGAAGTTGCAGACCCTCCGGGCTGCAGTACGGCAGCTGACTTCCAGGAATTGGTCGTCACTCCGTTTTTGCATGCGAGTGTTGGGCCTCATGGTAGCCTCCTTCGAGGCGGTCCCATATGCTCAATACCACACTCGAGTGTTACAGAGGGAAGTTCTGTCCAGATGGAACAGATGCCCTTCATCTCTGGATTATCAAATCCGAGTGAGCCACCTAGTCAGGAGATCCCTGGTATGGTGGCTGACAGCACCGGCTCTAATGGCCGGGAAGTCATTTCTTCCGGTTTACTGGATAGTGATCACGACGGACGCCAGCCTTACAGGTTGGGGGGGGAGTCTGGGGTGTCCAGTCGGCGCAAGGTCGCTGGACCCCAGAGGAAGCCCTCCTGCCGATCAATGTCCTGGAGATCCGGGCGATCAAGCTGTGCCTCTTCAAATGGTCTCAGAGACTGCAAGGGCGTCCAGTCAGGATCCAGTCAGACAACGCCACAGCAGTGGCATATGTCAATCATCAAGGAGGAACAAGAAGCTCAGCTGCAGCATCGGAGATCGCTCGCATCCTGAAGTGGGCAGAGAGGAGCGTACCGGCACTGTCGGCCGTGTACATTCCGGGTGTGGAAAACTGGCAGGCGGACTACCTGAGCCGCCAGATGCTGGACCAGGGAGAATGGTCCTTACACCCGGAGGTGTTCCAACTCCTCTGCCAAAGATGGGGCACACCAGACGTAGATCTTCTGGCTTCCCGACTCAATCGGAAGGTATTGAGGTTTGTGGCCCGGTCAAGAGACCCATGGGCAGACGCAACGGACGCGTTGGTAGCATCGTGGGGCCAGTATCGGCTAATCTATGCCTTCCCTCCCTTAAGGCTTCTTCCTCTTCTGCTCCGCAGAGTGGAGGCAGAGGGAATTCCAATGATCCTTATCACTCCAGATTGGCCTCAGCGTCCTTGGTACGCCGATCTAGTACGTCTGGTAGCAGACGTCCCCTGGCGCCTACCACTACGGAAGGACCTGCTGTCGCAAGGTCCCATATTCCATCCTGCTTTACAGTCATTGGCTTTAACGGCATGGCTGTTGAGAACCAGGTACTGAGAGACCGGGGCCTGTCAGACTCAGTAATTTCTACTATGAGAAGTGCTCGGAAACCGTCCTCTAGGAAGGTCTATCACCGCACTTGGAGGGCCTACATCTCCATGTGTGAGGAAATGAAATGGCATCCGCGTACCTATTTGGTTTCCAGAATCCTGCTGTTTTTACAGCATGGGGTAGACCAAAGGCTTGCCCTAAGTACGATTAAGGGACAGATATCTGCCCTGGCTGTCTTTTTTCAGCGACCCCTGGCGACTCACTCTCTCGTGAGTACATTTGTGCAGGGGGTTCGACATGTGGCCCCTCCGGTCCGCCCCCCGTTACCTCCGTGGGACTTGAACCTGGTCCTCTCGGTGCTTCAGAAGGCACCGTTTGAGAATATTAGAGATATTCCCCTGTTGACACTTTCTCAGAAAGTGGTCTTTTTGGTGGCTGTTACGTCAGTTAGACGAGTCTCTGAGCTGGCAGCCTTGTCCTGCAAGGCTCCCTATTTGATTTTCCACAAGGATAAGGTGGTGCTGCGGCCGCAGCCTTCCTTTCTTCCGAAGGTCGTTTCGGCTTTTCATCTCAACGAAGACATTGTACTTCCATCCTTGTGTCCTCAGCCGTCGAATCTTAAGGAGTCGGCGTTGCATTCCTTGGACGTTGTCCGAGCTTTGAGAGTATACATATCTGCTACTTCCCTGTTCCGGAAGTCATACTCACTGTTTGTTTCGGTGGCTGGTCCCAAGAAGGGCCAAGCAGTCTCATCGGCCACCATCTCTAGGTGGATCCGACAGATAGTAATCCAGGCTTACGCCTTAAAGGGTCAGGCGCCCCCCTTTCCTGTCACGGCGCATTCGACCAGGGCAATAGGTGCCTCTTGGGCTTTCCGACATCAAGCGTCTGTTTCCCAACTATGTAAAGCGGCGACTTGGTCGTCCGCTCACACTTTCACAAAATTCTACAAAGTTGATGTAGGTGCATCTTCGGATGCCTCTTTTGGCCGCAAGGTTTTGCAGGCGGCTGTTTAGAGTTGCAACTCCTCCGTTGGAGGAGTGCTGTTTTGTGTTTTGGGGTGAAGTTTGTTTTTATGCTGTTACCACCCCTCGTTTTTTTCTCTGACACTGCTTTGGGACGTCCCACTTTGTCAATAGAGAAGCTGTGTCGGTCCATGGACGAAAGAGTAAATAGGATTTTTTACTCACCGTAAAATCCTTTTCTCTGAGTCCATGGACCGACACAGCACCCACCCCTCCTTTTAAGTTTGTACTGCTTTTTGACGAACTGATCTGCGATGTGCAGACTGAGAGGGTATACCCAGAGGGTCCGCCCCCTGGGCGGTACTGTAGAAGGTGTGATGCAACACTTTTTACAAGTTTTTCTGCCTAGTCACTCCTAATTAACGGATAATACCCACTTTGTCAATAGAGAAGCTGTGTCGGTCCATGGACTCAGAGAAAAGGATTTTACGGTGAGTAAAAAATCCTATTTTTTCCCCAAAAAATGCGTTTGAAAAATCGCTGCGCAAATACTGTGTAGAAAAAAAAAATGCAACACCCACCATTTTATTCTGTAGGGCCTTTGCTTTAAAAATATATATAATGTTTGGGGGTTCAACATAATTTTCCTGCAAAAAAAAATATGTTTTCATGTAAACAAAGTGTCAAAAATGGCTTTGTCTTCAAGTGGTTAGAAGAGTGGATGTAAGCTTCCTAATGTTGTGTATAAAATGCCAGAACAGTTCAAAACCCCCCCAAATGACCCCATTTTGGAAAGTAGGCACCCCAAGCTATATACTGAGAGGCATGTCGAGTCCATGGAATATTTTATATGTTGACACAAGTTGCGGAAAAAAGACAATTTATTTATTTATTTTTTGCACAAAGTTGTCACTAAATGATATATTGCTCAAACATGCCATGGGCATATGTGGAATTACACCCCAAAATACATTCTGTTGCTTCTCCTGAGTACGGGGATACCACATGTGTGAGACTTTTTGGGAGCCTAGCCGCGTACGGGACCCCAAAAACCAATCACCGCCTTCAGGCTTTCTAAGGGTGTAAATTTTTGATTTCACTTCTCACTGCCTATCACAGTTTCGGAGGCCATGGAATGCCCAGATGGCACAAACCCCCCCAAATGACCCCATTTTGGAAAGTAGACACCCCAAGCTATTTGCTGAGAGGTATTGTGAGTATTTTGCAGATCTCGCTTTTTGTCACAAAGTTTTGAAAATTGAAAAAAAAAAAGAAAAAAAAAATTCTTTCTTCGTTTTCAAAAACAAATGAGAGCTGTAAAATACTCACCATGCCTCTCAGCAAACAGCTTGGGGTGTCTACTTTCTCAAGTCTTCTTCCAGGACGGCACAATGAGAGATGACTGGCTCCACCTGACAGGAAACACAATCAATTCAAAGAGGTTAAAGCACCCGCCCCTCCCCGTGCTCCTCAGTTCTTGATTGTGTTTCCCCACAGCGAAACCGTTTGTTTATTTTTTTCCACAGACTGAAGGCCTGGGGCTGGAAGTCCCCCCCCCCCCCCGGGAGCTGAGCCGCATGCCTGGGAAGCCTCTGGGCCTAGCAGGACTCTATTTGTCCATCCTGGGGGGTATCCCATTCCTTCTCAGGGAGGGCAGTTGAAGAGCCTCCCTGAGCACTGAAGCTCCCTAGGTGCGGGGCTGTACCCGGGACTTCAGGGGCCAGATATCCTCCTTCCTCCCTCCTACCTGTTTGGGTGTCCATCCTGGAGGGGGGGGCTGGCAGGTTCCTCCGTCCGCTCGCGCGGTCTGTTTGCTTAGGGCGCCGCTCTATGCAGGTGCATAGCATTGCGGCGCCATTTTCCCGGCGTCTAGGACATTCGTCCTCTAGCGTCAAGGATGACGCCATCGCGTGCCGCGTCATTTCCGGTTCCGGTCTCCGGCAAAATGGCGGCGGCCGGCGTCTGTTACCGCATTCAAAAACGGAGGGACGCCAGGAAGGAGGCGCCCTTTTTTCTCCTCCAGTGGAACTGCGATCGGGAGCAGAGCATCTCACCTACATGGAGCATGAGGAGAGGCCGACTACGGCCGCGGCTACAGAGGAGACCACAGGGGGTGAGTCAACCCAGCCAGCAGGGGTCATGATGGGGGATGGTACCCCGACTCTTTCCCCTTGCCTGTCACAGGGTTCTTTTTGGTTGTTAATGTATTCCTGTGTACTCTTACATTGCAGGAGAGGACGTCACTGCCCAGGGGGTTGCCAGTCATTCCTCTAGAACCCCTGCCCGCTCCAAAAGATGCGGTTACTGTAACGAGAAATTACCCTCAACCCATTCCAAGCCCTTCTGCTTCAAATGTATCCAGAAGCTGGCTGGGAAGGAAACATCTCAGGTGATGAGAGACTTTCTCTCTGTCCAAACCCAGATGCTTGCCACCCTTAAGGATTTTCAAGCCTCCCTTAAAGCTAAGGAACCAGAGCCCCAGACAAGCAGGGAGGGCCCTTCCTCACAGGAGTTTTTCTCCTCAACCAGGAGAGGACACCCAGAATCCCTGAGATCCCTCCTGTCTCAGGACTCAGAGGCAGAAGAGGATTCGGAGATCCCTGATCAGGGACTATCCGATGAGGGCCTGATAGATAGTCAGGCTGAGGAGGAGGAAGAAGGCTCTAGGTCAGGAAGACACATCTTCTCAGCTGACGACATGGAAGGCCTCCTTGGTGCAATCTACACCTCTGAAGAAATTCAGGAGCCGACGGAACAGGTATCCGCACAGGATAGATTGTACCGAGGCTTGGTAAGGGCCCAACCCAGAACCATCCCGGTTCACCAGGCTCTCCATGATGTGATTCTTAGAGAGTGGAAGGAACCTGAGAGGAAGCTTCTGAAATATAAAACTTGGAAGCGTAGGTGCCCTTTTAAGGGGGAGGATGAGGAGAAACTCTTTAAGATTCCCAGATTGGACGCCTCTTTGGCACAGGTGTCAAAGCAATCCGACCTCTCCTTTGAGGACGCAGGTAATATCAAGGATCCTATGGATCGCCGTACTGAGACGACCTTGCGTAGAGCCTGGGAAGCCAATGCGGCAGCAATGAGCCCCGCGCTGGCTTCAGCTTGTATAGCTAGGAACGCGGATACATGGATAACCAAACTAATAGAACGTGTTTCCCGTGTGTCCAAGTCCAGGGAAGTCCTAGACTCTCTACAGGTAATAGGTAGCGCAGTGGCATACCTAGCAGATGCTGCAGTTGAGACCGTGCGAACCACCGCAAAAACGGGTGCCCTCGTAAACTCGGCTCGCAGAGCCGTATGGGTCAAAACATGGGATGGGGATAACGCATCCAAGACCCGCTTATGTGGACTCCCATTTGAGGGCTCACTCCTTTTTGGTACAGGGCTGGACCAAGCCCTATCAAGATCTACCGAAAAGGGCAAAAAGTTCCCCACTAAACCTAAAAGGGACCAAAAAAGATTTTTTCGAGGCCCCCAGGGTAGAAATCGTTTCTCGAGCAAGAAGCCTGCCGGTAATAGGAAGTGGGGCGTTGGAAAGGATAAGCAAAAAGGAGGTATCCTCTTTTCCAACCAAAAATCAAATGAAAAAGACTTTAAGTGACGTAAGGGTAGGGGGAAGACTTTCCCAATTCCTTTCCAGGTGGGAGAGTATTACCCAGAGCCCTCATATTCTCAACATTATAAAGGAGGGCTACAGGCTGGAGTTTCTTCACCCCCCCCCCCCTCAAAGTTCCTAGTAACGCATCTCCCCAGGGACCCCCTCAAGGAGCAGGTCTTCTGCAAAACATTTCAGAACTAGCAGAACAGGGAGTTGTAGTCCCGGTACCTGCGGGACAACGCGGACTGGGGGTCTACTCCCACATCTTCGTTGTCCCAAAGCCGTCAGGCAAGTACCGGTTGATAATAAACCTGAGACCCCTGAATACCTCCTTGCGTCACAAGAAATTTCACATGGAAAGCATATACACCCTCAGAAGACTCCTTCTGAAGGAGGTATACATGGTAACGATCGACTTAAAGGACGCCTACCTTCACGTCCCGATCTTTCCAGGACATCAAGCCTTCCTCAGATTCGCAATCGGGTCTCCTCAGGGGATTCAACACTGGCAGTTTGCTGCCCTCCCCTTTGGACTGGCTTCCAGCCCAAGGGTATTTACAAAAATCGTAGCAGAGGTGGTTGCTTTCCTACACCTAGAGGGTATAACGATAGTCCCTTATCTCGACGACCTTTTACTTTACAACCAGAGTCGAGATCTCCTCCTCGCAGACCTGGCCAAGGTTGTGAGTACCTTGGAATCCCTGGGTTGGATCATCAACCGAGAGAAGTCCTCGATGATCCCGGACCAAAGAAAGATTTACCTGGGTTTCCTGATAGACTCCTTACAAAGGAGGCTTTGTTTACCCCAGGAGAAGGTCCAGGGCCTCATAACAGCGGTCAGGTCTCTGTTGGAGGTAAGGGAGTCCTCTTTCAGAGGCATCATGAGGGTACTGGGTCTAATGACCTCTTGTATACCTGCGGTTCTGTGGGCTCAGCTCCACTCCAGACCCCTCCAACAATTCCTCTTATCCTCCTGGGACAGAACAAGAGGAACATTAGACCACAGAATCTCCATCCCAGAGGTAGTAAAGGACTCTCTGAGCTGGTGGCTTCTTCCTCAGAAGTTGCAGGTGGGTCATCTATGGACTCAGACAGACCCCCTCAGGATAACGACGGACGCAAGCTCCTGGGGTTGGGGGGCCCACTTAGGCGAACTCCGAGCCCAGGGTTCCTGGAATCAGGATCAGAGACACGCCTCCTCAAACTTCCGGGAATTATTGGCGGTCGGGGAGGCCCTAAAAGCGTTCGAGGAAAGGATCCGAGACCGGGAGGTCCAGATCCTCTCCGACAATGCGACCACGGTGGCCTTCATAAATCATCAGGGGGGAACCAGGTCTCCCTCCCTGCTGACCTTGTCTCTAGGGATTCTGGGCTGGGCAGAGCTTCGGATTGCCTCTATTACGGCAGTACACATAAAGGGAAGGTACAACATAGAGGCGGACTATCTAAGCCGTCATCGGATTCTCCAGGGGGAATGGGAGCTGAACCCAGAGGTGTTCAACCTGGTGTGCCAACATTTTGGAAGGCCAGAAATAGACCTCTTTGCCCGCAAGGAGAACAGGAGAGTAAGAAGATTCTTTTCCCTGTCCCGGGAGTGGGGCTCAGGGGGGGTGGATGCACTGGCTCAGGTATGGAGTTTTCACCTGGCTTATGCTTTTCCCCCTCTGAGTCTCATTCCAAGAGTCCTACAAAAACTAGGTCTCTCAGAGACCAGACTCATTCTAATTGCTCCTTGGTGGCCCAAGAGAGCCTGGTTTCCCGCTCTACAGAACTGGTCCGTAGCACCTCCCCTCCATCTACCAGTTCGGGTGGACCTTCTTCGGCAGGGACCAGTCTTTCACCCAGATCCCAGCTTCTTCAAGCTGACGGCCTTGTGCTTGAGAGGCAGAACCTGCGGGAGAGGGGATGTTCCGAGAGAGTGATTAACACTCTCCTCTCAAGTAGAAAAGAAGTCACCAGACGTATCTACAGGAAGGTGTGGGGAGTCTTCTCTCACTGGTGTCTAGTGAGAAAGGTATCCCAGCAAGAAACCTCGGTCATCCTGGACTTTCTCCAGGATGGCGCCGACTTAGGTCTCGCTACCAAGACTCTAAGAGTACAGGTAGCAGCCTTATCGTATTTTTTGGACAAAAAGTTATCACTGGACCCTCTAGTTAAAAGATTTCTAATGGCCAGGGATAGATTGTCCCCGGTGCGGATCTCTAGAGTCCCGCCCTGGGACCTTACGTTAGTTTTGGAACAATTAACTAAGGCTCCGTTTGAGCCACTAGAAGATATTTCAGTTAAATTACTGACATTTAAGTTTGCTTTTCTTCTGGCAATTACTACATCCAGAAGAATAGGCGACATGCAGGCTCTGACGATTAAAGAGCCTTTCTTTAGTTTATTCGAGGACAGAGTTATTCTTAGGCAGGACCCCCTGTACCTCCCTAAGGTAGTGTCAAAGTTTCATAGATCACAAGAAATTATTCTTCCTTCCTTTTGTTCAAATCCACAAAATGAAAGAGAGGCCTCCTTTCATTGTCTGGATGTCAGACGGTGTCTGCTAGCTTATCTGGATAGAGTGGGTGAATTTAGGAAATCCAGCCATTTACTAATTAATTTTTTTGGACAGAAAAAGGGCCAACAGGCATCTAGAGCATCCATATCTAGATGGATCAGACAGACAATCTCCATAGCTTATGACCAGGCTGGTAAGACAGCCCCGAAAGTTAAAGCTCATTCTACTCGCTCTTTGGCAACCTCCTGGGCAGAAAGAGCCGGAGCTTCGGTGGAACAGATCTGTAAAGCGGCGACTTGGTCAAGCCAGAATACATTCCTAAGGCATTACAGAGTGGAGTTGCTGTCACCTCAGGACCTGTCCTTTGGTAGAAAGGTCCTGCAAGCAGTCGTCCCACCCTAAGGTAGGCCTGAAGCTACTTGCTTCTCTCTCATTGTGCCGTCCTGGAAGACGACTTGAGAAAGTGACCAGTTACACTTACCGGTAACGGTGTTTCTGGGAAGTCTTCCAGGACGGCAGGCCTACTTCCCACCGCTTTGGTTGATACATTGGTTTGTATAGAGTTATTTGGGTGTGTGTTTTCTCTCTCGTGCACTGGTGTGGGTCTGTACTTTTTCAAAACTGAGGAGCACGGGGAGGGGCGGGTGCTTTAACCTCTTTGAATTGATTGTGTTTCCTGTCAGGTGGAGCCAGTCATCTCTCATTGTGCCGTCCTGGAAGACTTCCCAGAAACACCGTTACCGGTAAGTGTAACTGGTCACTTTCCAAAATGGGGTCATTTGGGGGGGTTTTGTGCTATTTTGGCATTTTATGGCCTTCGAAACTGTGATAGGTAGTGAGGAGTGAAATCAAAAATTTGTGCCTAGAAATCCTGAAGGCGGTGATTGGATTTCGGGGTCCCGTACGCGGCTAGGCTCCTAAAAAGTCCCACACATGTGGTATCCCCGTACTCAGGAGAAGCAGCAAAATGTATTTTGGGGTGCAATTCCACATATAACCATGGCATGTGTGAGCAATATATCATTTAGTGACAACTTTTTGTAATTTTTTTTTTTTTTTTTTTGTCATTATTCAACCACTTGGGACAAAAAAAACAAATATTCAATGGGCTCAACATGCCTCTCAGCAGTTTCCTTGGGGTGTCTACTTTACAAAATGGGGTCATTTGGGGGGGTTTTGTACTGCCCTGCCATTTTAGCACCTCAAGAAATGAGATAGGCAGTCATAAATTTAAAGCTGTGTAAATTCCCGAAAATGTACCCTAGTTTGTAAACGCTATAACTTTTGCGCAAACCAATAAATATACACTTATTGACGTTTTTTTTTACTAAAGACATGTGGCTGAATACATTTTGGCCTAAATGTATGACTAAAATTGAGTTTATTCGATTCTTCTTATAACAAAAAGTAGAAAATATCATAAAAATCGCAGAGGCAATCAAATACCATTAAAAGAAAGCTCTATTTGTGGGAAGAAAAGGACGCAAATTTTGTTTGGGTACAACATTGCATGTCCGCACAATTTAGAGTTAAAGCAGCGCAGTGCAAAATTCTGAATTCACCTCTGGTCCTTTAGCTACCAAATGGTCCGGGGCTTAAGTGGTTAAGGACCGCCGCACGATGATGTACGTCGACAGAATGGCACGGCTGGGCACAAGGGCGTACAGGTACGTCCCCTTTAAGATCCCAGCCGCCGGCGCGCTCGCGACCCAGTCCTGAGCTCTGTACCCGTGGGATCCGCGGACCCGATCGCCACTGGTGTCCCGCGATCGGGTCACAGCTGAAGAACGGGGAGAGGCAAGTGTAAACAAACCTTTCCCTGTTCTTCCTAGTGGCAGTGATTGTCTGTTTCCTGTCATCGGGAACGGCGATCAGTGACGTGTCATGCTAGGCCACGCCCCCACACAGTAAGAATCACGTGTTAGGTCACACTTAACCCCTTCAGCGCCACCTACAGGTTATCCCCTTCACTGCCAGTGTCATTTTTACAGTAATCAGTGCATATTTATAGCACCGATCGCTGTAAAAATGACAATGGTCCCAAAAAGGTGTCCAATGTGTCCGCCATAATGTCGCAGTCACGATAAAAATCGCTGATCGCCGCCATTACTAGTAAAAAAAAATTATTGATAAAAATGCCATAAAACTATCCCCTATTTTGTAGACGCTATAACTTTTGCGCAAACCAATCAAACGCTTATTGTGATTTTTTTTTTTACCAAAAATATGTAGAATACACATCGGCCTAAACTGAGGAAAATTATTTTTTTATATATATTTTTGGGGGATATTTATTATTAGGCTTGTGCAATTTGTTTTGTAACGAATCGAAATTCGTCCAAATTTTGCAACTTTCGGACATTCGGAAGCATTCGAAGTTCCGAATAAAACCGAAATAAATTATATCGCAAATGGCGAATGCCCGAATGTCTTCAGCATAATTTGTTATGAAAAAAGTTATGAATGTACGAATCCATTCAAAGCACAATAACTCTCTGCTTCTCCCTCACCATGCTGAACTCCCTCTCAAAATGGTGTACAGGGGCGGAGGCTATAGCCGCATGTAAAATACGAGATTTCGAATCGTTACAAATAACCGCTATGTATTTAGAAAAGTACAAATCCATTTGAAGCACATTAGGCATAATAGGCAGCGTAGTTTTGAGAGAGACACGGAAAATTACGAATCAACTAACCCAAAAAAAGTTACGAAAGTAGGAGTTGTGTCCAGAATCAACGAAAAACAATGTACCCTACCGAAAGTACGAATTATAAATCAACTTAAAATAAGGTTTACATTAATACGAATCATTCAGATTCAACAAAAAATGTCGCTTGCGAAAATACGAATTAGTCCGAACACGAAAAATCCCGTCTAGCAAAATTACGAATGATTACGAATCAACAGGACCGAAAAGAAACTAACCAAAACTAAACAAATTTTTCCGTTGTGCACAAGAAATGAACTGACACTAAACAAATTGTTCCATTGTGCACAAGTCTATTTATTATAGCAAAAAGTTAAAAATATAGAATTTTTTCAAAATTGTCGCTCTATTTTTGTTTATAGCGCAAAAAAAAAACCCCGTAGAGGTGATCAAATACCACCAAAAGAAAGCTCTATTTGTGGGAAAAAAAGACACCAATTTTGTTTGGGAGCCACATCGCACGACTGCGCAATTGTCAGTTAAAACTACGCAGTGCCGAATCACAAAGTGGCCTGGTTCTTTAGCTACAAAATGGTCCGGGGCTTAAGTGGTTAATGTCTAAACCGCTGGCAACAAAAGTGACTACACGCCTAAGTGAAAATGTCCAAATTGGTCCCAATTAGCTATTTTCCATCTCTGGGTGACATGTGACTCGTTAGTGTTACAAGGTCTCAGGTGTGAATGGGGAGCAGTGTGTTAAATTTGGTGTTATCGCTCTCACACTCTCATACTGGTTACTGGAAGTTCATCATGGCAAAGAACTCTCTAAAGCTCTGAAAAAAAGAATTGTTGCTCTACATAAAGATGGCATAGGTTATAAGGAGATTGCCAAGACCCTGAAACTGAGCTGCAGCACAGTGGCAAAGACCATACAGCAGTTTAACAGGATATGTTCCACTAAGAACAGGCCTTGCCATGGTCAACGAAAGAAGTGGAGTGTACGTGCTCAGCGTTTTATCCAGAGATTGTCTTTGGGAAATAGACATATGAGTGCTGCCAGCATTGCTGCAGAGGTTGAAGGGGAGGGGGGGTCAGCCTGTCGGTGCTCAGACCATACGCTGCACACTGCATCAAATTGGTCTGCATGGCTGTCGTCCCAGAAGGAAGTCTCTTCCTAAGATGATGCACAAAAAATCCTGCAAACAGTTTGCTGAAGACAAGCAGACTAAGGACATAGATTACTGGAACCATGTCCTGTGGTCTAATGAGACCAAGATGAACTTTATTTGGTTCAGATGGTGTCAAGCGTGTGTGGCGGCAACCAGGAGTACAAAGACAAGTGTGTTTTGCCTACAGTCAAGCATGGTGGTGGGAGTGTCGTGGTCTGGGGCTGCATGAGTGCTGCCGGCACTGGGGAGCTACAGTTCATTGGGGGAACATGTACTGTGACATACTGAAGCAGAGCATAATCCCCTCCCTTTGGAGACTGGGCCGCAGGGCAGTTTTCCAACATAATGACCCCAAACACCCCTCCAAGACGACCACTGCCTTGCTAAAGAAGCTGAGGGTAAAGGTGATGGACTAACCAAGCATGTCTCCAGACTGAAACCCTATTGAGCATCTGTGGGGCATCCTCAAACGGAAGGTGGAGGAGCGCAAGGTCTCCAACATCCACCAGCTCTGTGATGTCGTCATGGAGGAGTGGAAGAGGACTCCAGTGGCAACTTGTGAAGCTCTGGTGAACTCCATTCCCAAGAGGGTTAAGGTAGTGCTGGGAAATAATGGCGGCCACACAAAATATTGACACTTTGGGCCCAATTTGGCCATTTTCACTCAGAGGGGTGTTCTCGCTTTTGTTGCCAGCGGTTTAGACATGGACAGCAAATTTACACTGTTATACAAGCTGTACACTTACTACTTTACATTGTAGCAAAGTGTAATTTCTTCAGTGTTGTCACATGAAAAGATTTAATAAAATATTTACAAAAATGTGAGGGGTGTACTCAGTTTTGTGAGATACTGTGTATATGTATATATATTGTAAAGTTTGGGGATTATAGCTCCACTGGACTAAGTGCATAAACCGTTTGAAACAAGGCTTTTATTTACAAACAAACCAAAAATAAGGCTTCACTCAGCATACAGGGAAAACTATAAAACAATGTCCGCTTAGCTTCAGCATAAAATAAAGTCCGCTTGTCTTCAGCACAAAAATAAGTTAAAGAAAAACACATACAGTTTGTCTTCGCCCCAGAACTTCAAAAGTCCTTAACAGCTCCCAGCAGACACACAGCTCATCTCCACAGGTGCAATCCCCATACTCCTCACCACACCTCTGGCACCACTTCCTGTTTTATGAGCTGTTCTCTGGAGGTGTTTACCCCCTGTATGCTGACTCCCAGTGGTCAGGGGGCGGAGGCGCTTTCCCACCCGAATAGCACTTTAGAGCCTCCAAAATTCCGGGCCCCAAATGACTTTATCAAGACAGAGAGGACGGCGAGACAGTCCTCTCTGGATTAACTCTATCGCCGGGAATCCCTCACCCATTTTGGGTGACCCCCTGAACCCTATCACAGCTCTCTTTAAAGGGACCACAACCCAAATACTGGTGATGTATAGCATCCGTCCAGGATCCAACATTGGCGTCCTGTACATAGCCCCCCTCTGCCTCAATGCAGAGGTGTTGGAGGCACCACTTGACATCATACAATGGACTCGTGAGAGGGCATCGGCATTCTGATGTTGTCTCCCAGGTCTGTTCTCTACCGCGAAATTTAACTCCTGGAGAGAAAGGAACCACCTTGTTACCCTGGCATTGGTGTGCTTGTTCCGTCTCATCCAGGTAAGGGGAGCGTGGTCTGACACCAAGCGAAACCTCCTACCTAGGAGGAAATATCGTGGGGAGTCCAAAGCCCACTTAATGGCCAGACACTCCCGCTCCACCACCGCGTAGTTTTTCTCAGCTGCCGTCAGCTTCCTACTAAGAAAAACCACGGGGTGCTCCTCCCCATTGATTTCCTGAGACAGCACCGCTCCCAACCCTTCACTTGAAGCATCTGTCTGCACTACAAAATCCTTTGCAAAATCCGGAGCTACAAGCACCAGATCCTGGCACAATGCCGTCTTAAGCTTTTGAAAAGCTTTCTCGGCCTCGGCATTCCACTTTATCATCACCGACTTTCTGCCTTTGGTCAAGTCAGTCAGCGGTGCAACGATGGTGGCGAAGTTGGGGACAAACCTCCTATAATAGCCAACTATGCCCAGAAATGCTCTGACCTGTTTCTTGGTTAGGGGACGGGGCCAGTCCTGTATGGCTTCCACCTTACTCATTTGGGGCTTCGCCAGCCCTCTACCCACAATGTAACCTAGGTATTTGGCTTCCTCCACCCCAATGGCACACTTCTCCGGGTTGATGGTGAACCCTGCTCTTCTCAAGGAGTCTACGACTGCCTGAACCCAGGGAAGATGGGACTCCCAATCAGTGCTGACGATGACTATGTCATTTGGTAGACGGAAGTGTACCATTGATGTGGACGCAAAGTTTTGTCCATGGCCCTTTGGAACGTGGCGGGGCAGAGTGTAGACCAAATGGCATCCTTTTATATTGGAAGTGGCCTTCCGGGGTAGAGAAGGCTGTTTTCTCCCTGGCTTTCTTGGTAAGGGGAATCTGCCAGTACCCTTTTGTCCCTTTTGTGAGGTCCAGCGTGGTGATATACCTGGCAGGACCCAACCTCTCAATTAGCTCATCTACCCGTGGCATGGGATATGCATCAAACTTGGAGACTTCATTAATTTTTCTGAAGTCGTTGCAGAAGCGGAGGGTGCCCTTGGGTTTGGGTACCAACGCGATCGGACTCGACCATTCACTCTGCGACTTTTCAATGACTCCAAGCTCGAGCATTCTTTTAATCTCTTCAGATACTGCCACCCTATGAGCTTCTGGGATACGGTAAGGCTTTAACCGGATTTTTACATTGGGCTCGGTTACAATGTCATGCTCGATGACATTGGTGAGACCGGGCAACCCTGAAAACATATCCCTATTTCTTTGCAGAAACTCTTTTGCTTGCTGGGTTTGGGGCCTAGTTAGAGTAGCAGCAACCTGCACCAGGTCGATCCCTGCATGGTCTCCTGACTGTACCCCTACCACCGCGGATACCTGTTCTCTGTCTCTCCAGGGTTTCAACAAATTTACGTGATAGATCTGGTATGGTTTTCTTTTCCCTGGCTGGTGCACCTTGTAATTCACCTCACCCACTTTCTCTACTACCTCAAACGGGCCTTGCCACTTGGCCAAGAATTCGCTCTCCACCATGGGTATTAGAACAGCCACCCGGTCTCCTACTTGAAACTGTCTAATTTTAGCCGACCGGTTATACACTCTTCTTTGGGCATCCTGAGCCTTCTGCTTGTGCTCCCTCACCAGCGGCATCGCCTTAGCCACCCTCTCTCGCATTTGAGAAATATGCTCTACCACAGTTTTATGCGGTGAGGACTCACTTTCCCATGTTTTCTTTACTAGATCGAGCAACCCCCGGGGCCTTCGTCCATACACTAGCTCAAACGGTGAAAAGCCAGTGGATGCTTGTGGAACCTCCCAGATGGCAAACAGGGCAGGGAGTAACATATCCCAATCCTTCCCATCTTTCTGGACCACTCTTTTCAACATGGACTTTAGAGTTTTATTAAACCTCTTAACTAGGCCATTGGTCTGCGGGTGATAGATAGATGGACGTCCGCAACTGCTTAATCTGAAACAGTTTGCACAAGCCCGCCATCACCTTTGACATAAAAGGGGTGCCCTGGTCCATCAGTATCTCTTTGGGGAACCCAGTTCGTGAGAACATTTGAAATAATTCCCTGGCAATGGCCTTAGAGGAAGTTTTCCTCAAAGGGACCGCTTCTGGATACCTAGTTGCGTAATCTAGGAGGACTAATATGTATTGGTGCCCTCGTGCCGACTTTACCAGGGGTCCCACAAGATCCATAGGGAGGTTAGCCAGTCGGGCTTAGCCGCCTATTCAGTATTTGCCAAATTATGGTAATTTAATGAATCTGAGTGTCTCGGTCACCTCCTTCTTCTAAACCAGAGGTGTTAAACTCAATTTCATCGTGGGCCGCATCAGCATTATGATTGCCCTCAAAAGGTCCGGTTGTATCTGTAAGATTAGATGTCCAGCGCATCCCCTCCCCGTACATTAGATGTCAAGAGCCACCCCACCGTCAGAAGTTGAGTCCCCCACTCTCCCTTACATCACAGTGCACCCATTTCCCTTATGCTGCTGCTGAGAAGAAGCTGGATGCATTGCTTGAAAGAAGAAAGTAGGGGTCTGGAGGAGGACCATTGGAGGGCTGGAGCTCTCCTGCAGCTGCAGGAGAGGTGTGAGGGCCACATAAAATGGCCTTGAGGGCCGGATTCGGCCTTGCGGGCCTTGTGGTTGACGCCTGTGCTCTAAACCTACTGAGACACATTTCCAAACCCATGTCTGAGTCTACATTTAAAGCTGGTCCTCCTTTATTACTGAAAAGCTGGTAGAACCTGGGACATAAGGTTACTTTCACACTGAGGCGCTTTGCAGGCACTATAGAGCTAAAAATAGCGCCTGCAAAGCGCCCTGAAAAGAGCCTCTTCTCTCACTCCAGTGTGAAAGCCTGAGGGCTTTCACACTGGAGTGGTGCGCTGGCAGGATGCTCAAAAAAGTCCTCCTAAAGCACCCCTGCCCATTAAAATCAATGGGCAGCGGCGCTTTTCAGGTGGTTTTAACCCTTTTTCGGCCGCTAGCGGGGGTTAAAAGTGCCTGCTAGCGGCAAATATCGCCGCAAAAACGATTGTAAATCGCTGCTAAAAATAGTGGCGCTTTACCGCCGACGGCGCGATGCATCAGTGTAAAAGTAGCCTTAATTTAGGCTAAAAGCTCATGTACCAACAGAAATGCATAGACATTCTGTGCTCCTGAACATACTGCTCTCTTGGCTGTGTTGCTGATTATCTGGCCTTAAAGCCCAACTCCAGGCAAGATTTTGAGCCAAAATAGACCCTCTGTTTGTGGTAAAAAAATATATATATATTTTTTTTTCTGCTACAACATGTCTTCCATGTCGAATGATGCCCAATGCTACTCCACCCAGAAGACAGAGAAGATGCTGTGAGTGCAGAATGTTACCAGGGCAGCCTTGGTTCAATATATAATGACATCATCGTCGTTCTCTCCATCATCCAGGACTGGCAAATTCTGGGAGAAAATTGAAAAAAAGAAGAGGACCCTGTACGTCACGGGCCTGAAGACTTAAAAAAAAAAGGTATTAAAAAAAAAAACATACACAGGAGCATGTGTTGGAGACCATCCATTCCTCTACATCCTAATTCATTTCTAGCAGAGCTCAAAAGCAATAATTTCACTAAATCACAACTGACCACTTTATATTTCAAACCTACATATTTATGGCAAATTGGAAAGTGACCATACAAACATTTAGAAATGCCTAATAGACCCCCCATGAGTATATTCATGCATACGGGTGTAATAAAACAATCTACACAGGATCTTGCTGGCAACAAAAACTTGCATAAAAAAACACATGTAATGGTCCATAAAGAGCTTCCAGTTACATGTGTTTAGACACATAAATGTCCATTATTTTTTGACAACACCTGTCCCTGGCCTTCACCTCCCACAGCCTCAAGATGATCTCATTAATGTTATGGGCAGTTGGGGGGTAGGAGGAGGCAGGGCCAAGTGCTGACTTCCTAGTAGTAAGTCAATATTTTCATATTACTGTGTCTTGTTGGGAGGCTACTGGGACGCTTTGGAAGGCAGCAGAGGAGATGTGTGGGCAATGCATGAGTGTGAGCAGATAATTTGCAGTAAAATGAGAAGTATGTCCAAAGCTTTTTTTGGCCATACTTCCTTTCTAGGTCTCATGAGTGCACTTGCTTTTGCTCTCCTGTGAGCAAGAATCAGCCACTGTCAGCTGATGTCACAGAGCTGCTCTGGAAAGATCCCGATCATATTGTTGGGATCCACCCAGCTGATTGATTGACAGCTGGCTCTAGCTCTTAGCACGCAGCAGAGAGCCAAAGTCAGCTGTGCGTGTCCTCTCTCCAGCCTGGTGCTCCAAAGTCCATTGGAGGGACAGAAGCGAGAGTGGTGACTGACAGTCACTGCCCTCTGCTCCAAGAACTGAGTGATCAGCGGTCAAGTGATCGCTCAGTTCTCGGTGTTAGAGTCAGCTTGGGACACGTGCAGTATCACAATCGAGGTAATTATGGGTGTTCGTCTTTTTTCTATACTCCAAACTTCTCCTTTAAAGGCTAAGATCACCTTTTTTTTTCTTCTAAATTCCAGCTCCCTATGTACCAATATTGCATTAATGTACTTCTTTTGCAAAAATATCAAAGCTTTCCATTAATTCTACAGACGCTTACCTCACTGTCCTCATGGATGTTTCCAAACACGTATCCATTACTATTGCCTTACTTTCTGGACCAACTATAGGTCATGTCACAGGAAAGAGTTGACCACCTGACCTCATTAGCACACACCCTGCATCATCCACCCTCCTACCTACCCACCCATTCCCAGCTGCACGTTTTTTAAATTAATTGCAATCAGTGATCAACCTTCTCAATAAATACACAGGCATTGATTTTTTTTTTTTTTCCCCTACCTTAACTTTAATCTTGCATAGATCCTTCATTTGGCATTTTGAAGTGTGCAGGAAATGAGTGATCAGATAACAGCCTATGTGGATAGAGCTGTAGTATTGATAACAGAACTGTGCCTAGTGTTCTGTAAAGCTCAACATACACTATACAATCTGATTGTACAATTTCCTTTAGATCTACCATCAACTATGTAGTGAAGGGGCCTGCCTGATTGGATACAGAGTGAATGGATAGATAGGTGGGTACTCCTAATCCATAGTTCTGATAAATCTAAACGAAATTGTACAGAGATTGTACAACCAGATTGCATAGTGTATGGCCATCTTTTTACAAGTACATACAGTGAGGGAAAAAAGTATCCCCTGTTGATTTTGTACGTTTGCCCACTGACAAAAAAATGATCAGTCTATAATTTTAATGGTAGGTTTAGAGACAGAATAACAACAAAAATATCCAGAAATGCATTTAAAAAAAGTTATAAATTGATTTTAATTTTAATAAGTGAAATAACTATTTGATCCCCTATCAATCAGCAAGATTTCTTGCTCTCAGGTGTCTATACAGATAACGAGCTGAGATTAGGAGAATTCTCTTAGGCCCCTTTCACACTGGGGCGGGCAGGTGCAGTGGCGGTATAGCGGCATGATTTTCAGCACCGCTATACCATCGTTATTACCGCGGTATGCGGCCGCTAGCGGGGTGAATTTAACCCCCGCTAGCGGCCGAAAAAGGGTTAATACCGCCCGCAAACCGTGGCTATTGCCGCGGTTTGCGGGCGGTATTACCGCGGTGTCCCATTGATTTCAATGGGCAGCTGCGGTAAAGGAGCGGTGAACACACCGCTCCTTCACGGCTGTAAAGATGCGGCTAGAAGGACTTTTGGAGCGGTCCTGCTAGCGCACCGCTTCAGTATGAAAGCCTTCGGGCTTTCACATTGAAGAATACAGGGCACGATTTTTCAGGCGGTATAACAGCGCTAATATTAGCACTAAACCGCCTGAAAAACGTGCCAGTGTGAAAGGGGCCTTAAAGGGAGTGCTCCTAATCTCAGCTTGTTACCTGTATAAAATACACCTGTCCACAGAAGCAAATAGATTCCAATCTCTCCCACATGGCCAAGACCAAAGAGCTGTCCAGGGATGTCAGGGACAAGATTGTAGACCTACACGAGGCTAGAATGGGCTACCGAAAGTGTGCAGCACCCCCTATTTTTACCACCTCCCCAAGGTGCACAAATCCTTGGACCCTTCAGGTATGCCGATAGTTGCCAGCACCAACAGCTTCACCAGTGGCTTGTCAGTTTATATAGACCATTTATTACAGCCTATAGTCTGCCAATTGTCATCATATATTAGAGACTCCAGTCATGTCATCGACATTTTACAAGACTATTCCTGGCAGGATGGATACCTGTGGGCCTCTTTGGATGTTGGTTCATTGTACACATCCATACCCCATGAGGTTGGAATTACTGCTGTACAATAATTTCTCACCAAAAAAGGAGAAAATAATTCTACACAATCTGATTTCTTGCTCAAAAGCATAGATTTTTGCTTACGGTACAATTACTTCACCTTTTTGGATCAATTTTATCTTTTAACGTAAGGGAACAGCTATGGGGGCTAACTTCGCCCCAGTGTACGCTAATCTCACTATGGGGTACTGCGAGGAGTAGGGATGAGCTCAGTGTTCGAGTCGAACATACGTTCGACTCGAACATCGGCTGTTCGATCGTTCGACGAAGATCGAACGATTTGGGCCGTTCGCGCCTAATTCGAGTGACGCGAACGGCCCACAATGCACTACGCCATCGCAGTGTCATCCAGGCGCTGTGATTGGCCAAGCATGCACTGTGACCCCGCATGCTTGGCCAATCACAGCGCCGGCAGCGAGGAGAGCAATGATTGGCCACAGGCAGGATGCCTGTGGCCAATTATTGCTGAGGGTGTTTAGTACACGCCCCACACTATAAAAGGCCGCCAGCACGGCGGCCTAGTGTAGTGTGTTCCGGAGCAGGGAAAGAGAAGCATAGGCAGGGACAGTGACATTTTTTTTTTCTTGCTTAACCTGGATTCCTTTAGTTTAGGGAAAGAGAGGGATAGGTAGGGAGAGTGTCAGTGTGTTTTACTGTGTGAATCCTTGTTTCTAGGGACAGGGAAGGACAGTGAGGGAAATTCTCCTTGTGCTATAGTGTGCTAAAGCATTGATCATCAACCATCTTTAAAAAATCATTTTTTCTAGGGACAGAAAACTATAGGTAGGGAGAGTGTCAGTGTGTTTTACTGTGATAATCCTTGTTTCTAGGGACAGGGAAGGACAGTGAGGGAAATTCTCCTTGTGCTATAGTGTGCTAAAGCATTGATCATCAACCATCTTTAAAAAAAAAAAATTCTAGGGACAGAAAACTATAGGTAGGGAGAGTGTCAGTGTGTTTTACTGTGCTAATCCTTGTTTCTAGGGACAGCGAAGGACAGTGAGGGAAATTCTCCTTGTGCTATAGTGTGCTAAAGCATTGATCATCAACCATCTTTAAAAAAACATTTTTTCTAGGGACAGAAAACTATAGGTAGGGAGAGTGTCAGTGTGTTTTACTGTGCTAATCCTTGTTTCTAGGGACAGGGAAGGACAGTGAGGGAAATTCTCCTTGTGCTATAGTGTGCTAAAGCATTGATCATCAACCATCTTTAAAAAAACATTTTTTCTAGGGACAGAAAACTATAGGTAGGGAGAGTGTCAGTTTCTTTCACTGTGATAATCCTTGTTTCTAGGGACAGGGAAGGACAGTGAGGGAAATTCTCCTTGTGCTATACTGTGCTAAAGCATTGATCATCAACCATCTTTAAAAAAACATTTTTTCTAGGGACAGAAAACTATAGGTAGGAAGAGTGTCAGTTTCTTTTACTGTGCTAATCCTTGTTTCTAGGGACAGGGAAGGACAGTGAGGGAAATTCTCCTTGTGCTATAGTGTGCTAAAGCATTGATCATCAACCATCTTTAAAAAAACATTTTTTCTAGGGACAGAAAACTATAGGTAGGGAGAGTGTCAGTTTCTTTCACTGTGATAATCCTTGTTTCTAGGGACAGGGAAGGACAGTGAGGGAAATTATCCTTGTGCTATACTGTGCTAAAGCATTGATCATCAACCATCTTTAAAAAAACATTTTTTCTAGGGACAGAAAACTATAGGTAGGAAGAGTGTCAGTTTCTTTTACTGTGCTAATCCTTGTTTCTAGGGACAGGGAAGGACAGTGAGGGAAATTCTCCTTGTGCTATAGTGTGCTAAAGCATTGATCATCAACCATCTTTAAAAAAACATTTTTTCTAGGGACAGAAAACTATAGGTAGGGAGAGTGTCAGTTTCTTTCACTGTGATAATCCTTGTTTCTAGGGACAGGGAAGGACAGTGAGGGAAATTCTCCTTGTGCTATACTGTGCTAAAGCATTGATCATCAACCATCTTTAAAAAAACATTTTTTCTAGGGACAGAAAACTATAGGTAGGAAGAGTGTCAGTTTCTTTCACTGTGATAATCCTTGTTTCTAGGGACAGGGAAGGACAGTGAGGGAAATTCTCCTTGTGCTATAGTGTGCTAAAGCATTGATCATCAACCATCTTTAAAAAAACATTTTTTCTAGGGACAGAAAACTATAGGTAGGAAGAGTGTCAGTTTCTTTCACTGTGATAATCCTTGTTTCTAGGGACAGGGAAGGACAGTGAGGGAAATTCTCCTTGTGCTATAGTGTGCTAAAGCATTGATCATCAACCATCTTTAAAAAAACATTTTTTCTAGGGACAGAAAACTATAGGTAGGAAGAGTGTCAGTTTCTTTCACTGTGATAATCCTTGTTTCTAGGGACAGGGAAGGACAGTGAGGGAAATTCTCCTTGTGCTATAGTGTGCTAAAGCATTGATCATCAACCGTCTTTAAAAAAACATTTTTTCTAGGGACAGAAAACTATAGGTAGGAAGAGTGTCAGTTTCTTTCACTGTGATAATCCTTGTTTCTAGGGACAGGGAAGGACAGTGAGGGAAATTCTACTTGTGCTATAGTGTGCTAAAGCATTGATCATCAACCGTCTTTAAAAAAACATTTTTTCTAGGGACAGAAAACTATAGGTAGGAAGAGTGTCAGTTTCTTTCACTGTGATAATCCTTGTTTCTAGGGACAGGGAAGGACAGTGAGGGAAATTCTCCTTGTGCTATAGTGTGCTAAAGCATTGATCATCAACCGTCTTTAAAAAAACATTTTTTCTAGGGACAGAAAACTATAGGTAGGAAGAGTGTCAGTTTCTTTCACTGTGATAATCCTTGTTTCTAGGGACAGGGAAGGACAGTGAGGGAAATTCTCCTTGTGCTATAGTGTGCTAAAGCATTGATCATCAACCATCTTTAAAAAAACATTTTTTCTAGGGACAGAAAACTATAGGTAGGGAGAGTGTCAGTTTCTTTCACTGTGCTAATCCTTGTTTCTAGGGACAGGGAAGGACAGTGAGGGAAATTTTCCTTGTGCTATAGTGTGCTAAAGCATTGATCATCAACCATCTTTAAAAAAACATTTTTTCTAGGGACAGAAAACTATAGGTAGGGAGAGTGTCAGTTTCTTTCACTGTGATAATCCTTGTTTCTAGGGACAGGGAAGGACAGTGAGGGAAATTCTCCTTGTGCTATAGTGTGCTGAAGCATTGATCATCAACCATCTTTAAAAAAACATTTTTTCTAGGGACAGAAAACTATAGGTACGGAGAGTGTCAGTTTCTTTCACTGTGCTAATCCTTGTTTCTAGGGACAGGGAAGGACAGTGAGGGAAATTCTCCTTGTGCTATAGTGTGCTAAAGCATTGATCATCAACCATCTTTAAAAAAACATTTTTTCTAGGGACAGAAAACTATAGGTAGGGAGAGTGTCAGTTTCTTTCACTGTGATAATCCTTGTTTCTAGGGACAGGGAAGGACAGTGAGGGAAATTCTCCTTGTGCTATAGTGTGCTAAAGCATTGATCATCAACCATCTTTAAAAAAACATTTTTTCTAGGGACAGAAAACTATAGGTAGGAAGAGTGTCAGTTTCTTTCACTGTGATAATCCTTGTTTCTAGGGACAGGGAAGGACAGTGAGGGAAATTCTCCTTGTGCTATAGCGTGCTAAAGCATTGATCATCAACCATCTTTAAAAAAACATTTTTTCTAGGGACAGAAAACTATAGGTAGGAAGAGTGTCAGTTTCTTTCACTGTGATAATCCTTGTTTCTAGGGACAGGGAAGGACAGTGAGGGAAATTCTCCTTGTGCTATAGTGTGCTAAAGCATTGATCATCAACCGTCTTTAAAAAAACATTTTTTCTAGGGACAGAAAACTATAGGTAGGAAGAGTGTCAGTTTCTTTCACTGTGATAATCCTTGTTTCTAGGGACAGGGAAGGACAGTGAGGGAAATTCTCCTTGTGCTATAGTGTGCTAAAGCATTGATCATCAACCATCTTTGAAATCCTTGTTTTTTGGACAGTCAGGGAAATTGTCGTTGTGCTATTCTGTGCGAAAGCAATCATCCTCAACCATATTTAGAAATCCTTAAGTAAAGGGACAGAGAAGGACACCTGAAGGTAGCCCTTATTGCTTTTTTCCCATCTCCCTGCAGGCCATCTATTAGAATGTCTGGAAGGCAAACAAGGAGAGGCAGACAGTCAGGAGGCAATAAAAGAGGGCAAGCAGGCTCTGTGTCTGGGGGCAACAGTGCTGGTCGTGGACGCGGTGCATTGTCATCAGCACATGGCCATGGGACACGCTTGTCCTTCTTTTCGGCAGCTGGACATGTTGAGCCACATCATGCCGAAGACTTGGTAGAGTGGATGACCAAGCCCTCCTTCTCCTCCTCATCCTCTCTCACCTAGGCTCAGGGTACTGGCAAAGCAGCTGCCAAAGCGTCCTCTTCCCTGGTATCAATGTCAGACTCATCATCAGTCACTCCTTCCCTAGACCCACCATGTCCTCCTCCTGAGGAGTCCCCCGAACTGTTTGAGCACAGTGTTGGGTACATGCTCCAGGAGGATGCCCAGCGTTTCGAAAGGTCTGATGATGAAACCCAGCTACAGGAAGGCAGTAGCGTGAGAGCAGACAGAGGGGATGCTCAAGAAGGACACCAATCTGGCAGTCATGTTCCAGCAGCTGCAGCATACTGCCAGATTGGCTCCAGTGATGAGGAGGGAGGGGATGATGAGGTCACTGACTCCACGTGGGTGCCTAATAGGAGAGAGGAGGAGGAGGAGGATGAGGAGGAGGCACATCTCCAACGAGGCAGGATGCCCTTTGGTGGCCAGCGTAAGGGCAGTACACCGACGGAATCACACCGCAGAGCTCCGCCTGTGCAGGGCGCTGCCTCTGCCCGTCATTCCAAAAGTTCTTTGGTGTGGGCCTTTTTTGAGGCTAGTGCATCAGATCGCACAGCTGCTGTTTGCAACATATGTCTCAAGCGTATATCGCGTGGCCAAAACATCAGCCGCTTGGGTACCACATGCCTGACCAGACATATGTTGACCTGCCATGCAGCTCGTTGGCAAGCCTACCTCAAAGACCCACACCAAAGAACAAAGCGGACCTCTCCTTGCACCGCATCAGCTGGGATCTCCAACCCCACTATAACTTCAGTCCTCTCTGAAACATGCACTGAGAGGAATGAAGGTGTAGAATTAGGTGTGTCACAGCCAAGTAGTTGCGGCCACTCTGCTAGCAGTACACCGACGTCCGATTCTAGCAGGCAAATTTCCCTGCCCCAGCTGCTGGACCGTCGAAAGAAGTTCACTCCCAGCCATCCACATGCCCAGCGGTTGAATGCTAGCTTGGCTAAATTGCTAGCGCTTCAACTGCTGCCTTTTCAGTTGGTAGACTCGGCCCCCTTCCGTGAGTTTGTGCAATGTGCGGTTCCTCAGTGGCAGGTTCCCAAACGCCACTTTTTCTCACGGAAGGCTATTCCGGCTCTCTACCGGCATGTGGAAGGCAATGTCTTGGCCTCGCTGGACAGGGCGGTCAGCGGTAAGGTGCATATTACCGCTGACTCATGGTCCAGCAGGCATGGACAGGGACGTTACCTTTCTTTCACGGCCCATTGGGTCACTCTTTTGGCAGCTGGGAAGGATGCAGGACAAGGTGCAGTAGTGTTGGAGGTTGTTCAACCGCCACGCCTCCAAAATGCTACTACTGGTTGTGACACACCTCTCTCCTCCACCCCCTCCTCTTCTTCTTCCTCCATGGCCTCTTCCTGTGCTTTGTCCTCTGAACCAGCGGTGCTCCGTAGCCGTTCAAGGGGCTACGCAAGTACGCAGGCAAAAAGATGCCATGCCGTGCTTGCGCTGGTGTGTTTGGGGGACAGAAGCCACACTGGGGCAGAGGTCCTGTCTGCTCTGCAGGGCCAGGCCGAGAGGTGGTTGACGCCACGCCAGCTTAAGCCAGGAATGGTGGTTTGCGACAATGGCACCAACCTCCTCTCCGCCCTCCGACAGGGACAACTGACCCATGTGCCCTGTGTGGCTCACGTCCTTAACCTGGTGGTGCAGCGGTTCTTGGGCAGGTACCCGGGCTTACAGGATGTCCTGAGGCAGGCCAGGAAAGTCTGTGTGCATTTCCGCAGATCTTATAATGCCAGTGCTCGCCTGGCTGAGCTGCAAAAGGAGTTGAACCTGCCCAAGAACCGCCTTATATGTGACATGCCCACCAGGTGGAACTCAACGTTGGCCATGCTGCAGCGGCTGCACACGCAGCAGAGGGCCATCAATGAGTACCTGTGCGACTACGGCACCAGGACAGGGTCAGGGGAGCTTGGTTTTTTTTCTCCACGCCAGTGGGGCATGATCAGGAATGCATGCACTGTCCTGGCACCATTTGAGGAGGCCACGAGGATGGTGAGCAGTGACAGTGCATGCATCAGTGACACTGTACCTCTTGTCCACCTGTTGGAGCACACGCTGCGTGGAATAATGGACAGGGCACTTGAGGCAGAACAGAGGCAGGAAGAGGAGGACTTCCTTGCCTCTCAAGGCCCCCTTTACCCAGACAGTGTTCCTTCTGTCCCACCCATCGCACAGGAAGAGGAGGAGGAGGAGGAGGAGGATTGTGTCAGCATGGAGGTGGAGGCTGGCACTCAGCCTCATCAGCAGCAGTCTTTTAGGGATGATTTACAGTCCCAAGAAACCAGTGGACTTGTACGTGGCTGGGAGGAGGTGGCTGCGGATCATGTCGTCCTTAGTGACCCAGAGGACTCCGGACCGAATGCCTCAGCAAACCTACGCTGCATGGCCTCCCTGATCCTGCAAAGTCTGCGGAAGGATCCTCGTATTCTTCGGATCAAGAAGAGGGACCATTACTGGCTGGCCACTCTCCTTGATCCACGGTACAAGGGTAAGGTTGCGGACCTTATGTTACCGTCGCAGAGGGAGCAGAGGATGAGACAACTCCGGGAGGCCTTGCAGAAAGGTCTGTGCAACGCGTTCCCAGAGACTGGGAGGTTACAAACTCCTGGTCCTGGACAACGAGTTGCTGAGGCTTCGGCCAGTCAAAGAAGGAGCGGTGGGGAAGGTGGCCGTCTGACCGATGCGTTCAGACAATTCTTTAGTCCGCAGCCCCAAAGTATGATCGGTTCCAGCAACCATCGCCAGCGTCTGATAAACATGGTGCAGGAATATCTAGGGGCAAGGTCAGACTTGGACACCTTCCCCACCGAAAATCCTCTGGCTTACTGGGTCTTGAGGATGGATCACTGGCCAGAGCTTGCACAGTATGCAATTGAGCTACTGGCCGGTCCTGCATCCAGCGTTCTTTCGGAACGCACATTCAGTGCTGCTGGAGGATTTGTCACGGATCACAGGGTGCGCCTGTCCACCGACTCGGTTGATCGACTGACTTTCATCAAGATGAACCAGTCTTGGATCACCACCAGCTACCACACACCTGATGCTGATATAACAGACTAATTGATTTTAACATGTCACATCCCTTCAAGACTGATGCTGATGCTGAGTGCCTGTGCTGTTATGTTGACTGGCTATCCTCCTCCTCCGAGTCCTCAATGATACGATTGATGATGATAGCTTGGAAGATCATTTTTGTTTATGGGTGCCGCCACCAGTGGCTAAGGCCCAATTTTTCAGCCCCTGTTTAACAGGGGCGTGTAATTACAATTTTTTTAGCAATAATTTGCCATAGGGCTCATTGCTGTGCTCCAAGTACAGTATCTGTGAGGGGTTGGAGTGTTGTGCCACCAGTGCCTAAGGCCCAATTTTTCAGCCCCTGTTTAACAGGGGCGTGTCATTACAATTTTTGACGCAATACTTTGCAACAGGGCTCATTGCTGTGCTCCAAGTACAGTATCTGTGAGGGGTTGTAGTGTTGTGCCACCATTGCCTAAGGCCCAATTTTTCAGCCCCTGTTCAACAGGGGCATGTAATTACAATTCTTGATCTAATAATTCACAGCAGGGCCCATTGCTGCACCCACCAAGAGTAACTCTGAGGGCTTACAGTGTTGTGGCAACGCCACCACCACCACCACCACGAAAGGCCCAATTTTTCAGCCCCTGTTCAAAAGGGGCATGTAATTACAATTCTTGATCTAATAATTCACAGCAGGGCCCATTCTTGCACCCACCAAGAGTAACTCTGAGGGCTTACAGTGTTGTGGCAACACCACCACCACCACCACCACCACGAAAGGCCCAATTTTTCAGCCCCTGTTCAACAGGGGCATGCAATTACAATTCTTGATCTAATTCACAGCAGGGCCCATTGCTGCACCCACCAAGAGTAACTGTCAGGGCTTACAGTGTTGTGGCACCAGCACCACCATCAAAGGCCCAATTTTTACTACCACTGTTCAACAATTATATGTAATTAAAATTCCTGATATAATAGTTGACAGCAGGGCGTTCCAGCACCAACCAAGAGTAACTGTGAGTGCTTACAGTGTTGTGCCAACACCAACAACTAAGGGGCCTATTTCTGCAGAGTATATACGGCAGGTCCCTACTTTCAAACATCCAACTTACAAACGACTCCTACTTGCAAACGCAAGAAGACAACAGGAAGTGAGAGGAAATCTACCACTAGGAAGGAAAATTCTCTCCTGTAAGAATTAATATGGGAGAAAGGTGTCTCCTCTGTACTGATGCTTTATCACCAATCCTTGTTTCAAGAAAAACACCACATTTCAAAAACAGTTGTCATTGGGACGGAAAGTGAGGTGAAATGTTCTGAACAGGGGCACAGACAGCAAAATAAATGTTACAGGGGTGATAACCCTTACCTTTGTTTTCCAAAAAGTTTAAAAATAGATTTTTGGGCTGGAGCTACACTTAAACAATGTACCTGTTCAAAATTACAAACAGATTCTACATAAGAACAAACCTACAGTCCCTGTCTTGTATGCACCGCCTGTATACGGCTGTTCAGAGTATATAGGGCCTTTTTTATTTTATGTGCGGGGTTCCACTTAATATCCATACAAGACCCAAAGGGGCTGGTAATGGGCTGGGGTAGGGGGGGGGGGGTCATGGGGTAGCTATGCCATTTTTCTTAAAGATTTTCATCCATATTACCGGGACCAGACATTACATTAAAGCCGCAAGCAGTTTTAAATGGCTTTTTTTTCCTTTAGAAGTGTCATTTTGTGCAGGGACAGTTCTAAACACGGGAAACACGTGGCACTTCACAGGCATACTTTAGCCACCCCCCAGGTACGATATTTAAAGGAATATTTGACTTTTTTTTTTTCACTTTATGCATCATTAAAATGACTGCTCCCGAAAAACAACCGTTTTTAAAACTTCTTTTTGCATTGATACATGTCCCCTGGTGCAGAACCCGGGTTCCCAAACCCTTTTTAGGACAATAACATGCATAATAGTCGTTATAATTAGCACTTTAGAATTCGAACGTTCGCATCCATTGTATTTAATAGGGTTCTAATGTTCGTACGAACTTTCGGTCCGTTCGCGGGTTCTGGTGCGAACCGAACCCGGGGGTGTTCGGCTCATCACTAGCGAGGAGATGCATGTCTGAGCCAACAACTCCTTGTCTGAGCACATTGTCTTTTATGGTCGCTATATCGACGATGTTTTGCTAATTTGGAGTGGTGGCCCAGACTTGTTTTCCTCCTTTGTTGCCTATTGTAATAACAACATACTGGGATTATCGTTCACACATGTGTTAGATAATTTGTTTTTCTTGATCTGGTTTTAACCCATAATCAACAGAATATAATCACCAGCAACCACACAAAACCTACATGTGGTAACTCGTACCTCCATTTTGAAAGCTGCTATCACTCAACCTGGAAGAAAAATATTCCCAATAGCCAATATCATAGATTAAGAAGAAATTGTACGAAACTGGAAGATTACACTATACAAGGTGAATATATGCAGAGAAAGTTTGAAGAGAAGGGGTATCCTAGAGATTTGGTTTCAAATGCTTTCCTTCTGAACATGAACAAACGACTAAAAAATAAAGATAATACCACCAAAGAAATGGAAAATACAGCTAGATTTGTGTCAACTTTTAACACCAAGTATAGGGCTATTTCAAAAATGATTTATAAACATTATAACATCCTTAAGCTGGACCAACATTTAGCTCCCTTGCTCCCTCCTAAGCCTCAAATAACCTTTAGAAAATCTTGCACCATAAAAAATATTATTACCCCAAACAAGTTAGAAAAATCCAACAAAAGATCTCTGCTCGATATTAGGGCCTATTTTGATAATAGGACAGGTATCTTTCAATGTCGAAAAAGAGGGTGTCTGACTTGCCAATCCATCACCCATGGATGTTCGAAGATTGTCACCAACAAAGGCACTTCTTTTCAGATAAAACAATTTATTACATGTTTGACTGAATTTGTCGTTTATGTCCAGCGGTGCCCATGCAATCTCTTGTATGTGGGTCGTACGATATGTACCCTTCGCACGAGGGTAGGTGAGCACTGCAGATTCATTAAGGGTTTTGATAAACATAGCGTCCCACGCCACTTCCTCCAGGCACATAATAAAGATTTTAGATGCCTGGAGGTTTTGGCGATTGAGGCCATCCCTAAGGCCCCTTTCACACTGAGGCATATTTCAGGCATTTTAGCGCTAAATATAGCGCATAAATAACGCCTGAAATAATCCTGCCCCAGCATTCTCAATGTGAAAGCGCCGCTATACCGCCAGCGCACCTCCCCGCCCCAGTGTGAAAGGGGCCTAAGGGTACACTTACCGATAATGAGAGGTTTTCTCTCCTATGTAGGAGGGAAACTTTTTGGATTTATTTGTTGGGTTCACTTTTGCCCGAGGGCCTCAATGAAGAACTTGATATTCTTAGCATTATGTGACATCACACCTGATGTGTTGTTAATTTCCTACTTTGAGTCCCTTAGCAATATTGATAGCATCACATTTATAGAGCTGTCCCAATAATATCCATATGCATGAATACGTACGCACACATGATGGAATTATATTAATGAAAACCTGTATATTTATACATGCAACTGTTTTTCTATTTCACCAATTGTACATTTTTAGTTTTGATAATCTCCCGACACCACCATCGTACCAATCATGTGGTAATTTCATCCCGAGAACTTGTCACATGATGGTTGTTAGTGTTGCATTGTCCATAGTAATTTTTACAATTGTTTATATTTGTTTTCATCTTTTTTGTTTATTTATTTATTTATTATGCATTATTTTATTTTGTTATATATTTTTCATCAAAATTATCTTAAATCATATTCACATTTATTTATTTTTAATTGTTGGTCATGACAATATTTTTATTTATATTTATTTTTATTCTTACTGTATTTATTTGTATTTACCCAATTTATTGATTCATTTCTCTCATGTACTTTCATAGAGATATATATATATATATATATATATATATATATGTGTGTATATATATCAGCTTACTATTATGTGTATCTGTGAACGAAGAATATGCATCCTGCAATTTTTATCTCAAACTACTGGGTTAAGTGAGGGGTAACATCACATTTCATGCTTGATATCTCCACCCCCTCCTCCTCCCCTTTAATGTGCTTAAATACCGTTGTTGCCGCTCACTCCATGACTGATAAAACGCATGCACGTGAAAAATGTAAGCCACAGCAACCCAGAGCTTGCGGTCCACCACGACAGACGGGCTTCCTGTTTCCCTTTGTTTCCGGTGCGACGCAGACATCATCCAGTGCGCCCGGCTCCAGCCAGCTTGTTTGGCTCTCCCGGTCCTATTCCTCAGCGGCGGATACCATACTACACTGCCAGCGGCTCAGCGGGGTTCACACCCGCGATTAGCTATAGAGCTCACTGTGTTCCCAAAGAGCCCTCCACCATTGTGGTTCCCAATTTGGACAACAGCAGAGTCTGACCACCAGCCAGAGGTAAAGGGTTGTGACACAACTTTCCCCTTTTGACCACCAGGCTTCCATCATTATCCACACGTTTTTTTTACATCCCTTCCCATGATCTACCTGCAAGCTGACTAATTGATGTTGACCCTTCCCCACCCGGATGTTATAGTGGTACCGTTCTTCTTAATATCAATTGTTTATACCAGTATCTATTTTGGCTATATGCTTTTAGGACTGCTTCTGCAACTCCTGCAAGTTTTTATTATTCACAGTTGCTGTTTATTTCTCAAGAAGTGCAATAAATTAATGTTTTACTTAACCAAAGGTTTATAATTATTCATGCTTTACCCATAGAGCGCTGCCTTTTTGTTTTAGAATGGGCTACAAGACCATCGTCAAGCAGCTTGGTGAGAGGGTGACAACAGTTGGTGCGATTATTTGCAAAAGGAAGAAACACAAAATAACTGTCAATCTCCCTCTGTCTGGGGCTCCATGCAAGATCTCCTCTCGTGGAGTTTTAATAATCATAAGAACGGTGAGGAATCAGCCCAGAACTACGCGGGAAAATTTTGTCAATCATCTCAAGGCAGCTGGGGCCGTAGTCACCAAGAAAACAATTGGTAACACGCTACGCCATAAAGGACTAAAATCCTGCAGCACCCGCAAGGTCCCCCTGCATAAGAAAGCACATGTACATGTCTGAAGTTTGCTAAAGAACATCTGAATGATTGAGGAGAACTGGGTGAAAGTGTTGTAGTCAGATGAGACAAAAAACTAGCAATTTGGCATCAACTCAACTCGCCGTGTTTGGAGGAGGAGGAATGCTGCCTATGACCCCAAGAACCCCATCCCCACCATCAAACATGGAGGTGGAAACATTATGCTTTGGGGGTGTTCTTCTGCTAAGGGGACAGGACAACTTAATGGGCCATGTACCTTCAAATCATGGGTGAGAACCTCCTTCCCTCAGCCGGGGCATTGAAAATGGGTCGTGGATGGGTATTTCAGCATGACAATGACCCAAAACACACGGCCAAGGCAACAAAGGAGTGGCTCAAGAAGAAGCACATTAGGGCCTGCAGTGGCCTAGCCAGTTGCCAGACCTTAATCCCAAAGAAAATATGTGGAGGGAGCTGAAGTTACGAGTTACCAAACGTCAGTCTCGAAACCTTAATGACTTGGAGAGGATCTGCAAAGAGGAGGGCGACAAAATCCCTCCTCAGATGTGTGCAAACCTGGTGGCCAACTACAAAAAACATCTGAATTCTGCGATTGCCAAAAAGGGTTTTGCCACCAAGAACTAAGTTATATTTTGCAAAGGGGTCAAATACTTATTTCACTCATTAAAATGCAAATCAATTTATAACTTTTTGAAAGGCGTGATTCTGGTAAATTTTGTTTTTTATTCTGTCTCTCACTGTTAAAATAAATCTACCATTAAAATTATAGATTGATCATTTCTTTGTCAGTGGGCAAACGTACAAAATCAGCAGGGGATCAAATACCTTTTCCCCTCACTGTAGGAGGGAGTGGACAGAAACACCTGTTCTTTAGAAGAAATAAAAAGGCGAACGAAGGTGAATTTAGTTTTTTTTTCCTCTCCATGTACTGTACATCTGACCGTCGAGATTGCCCTTCACTTCCTGTCCCATAGACACTTCAGGAAGTCAAAGGAAATCTCTCCAAAGTGGGGGAAATCTTCTCCTAAGCTGGCTATACATGGAGTTCTGAAGTAAGGAGTTTCGGGCCTGATAATTAACATACCCAGGACTCGTCCAATCAGCTCTCTGTGTCAGTTTTGTAATGGAACCAATGAGGGTGCTTTACCGGCACCTTAGGTCAATAAATAGCGTGTGCGCGGTTGCGTGGGCGTGCCCCTGATGATGTCAGTTGTGACGAAGCGGTCGTAGGGCGTCACGCAAACGCACTGCGCATGTGTGAAACTGATTTTTTTGCTGACTGACCAACCACAGAGCTTTTTATCCTTTTTATCCTTGCAAGGAATATCGGCTTTTATCCTCTATGCTTAGAGGACCTGTTTTTATTATTTTTGTACTTTGTATTTTACTTTTAAATAAACATTGAGAAGAACGTCTACACTATTGGATGTTTGTCCCTTTTTTTCATTGGATATTACCAACCCCACATCACCGGATGTTTACATACGTCCTCTCTGGAACTTGTTTGCGGATTGTATCCTGACCACCCAATTGGGAAGCGTGGCAGTGGAGTCTGAGAGCGTCTGCACGTGGGAGGACACCGCATTACTTCTGTGAGGACTGTCGTTCTGCTCAGCTTTTTTTGACCCCCCTGAGAAGGGCGGTCACTGGCTAGTTAGTCTTCTCTTGGTGGCGGGTCTCTTCATGTATTGGATTTTATATATTTATCTTCCATCACTGGAAGTTCACATGAATTGATTGAACTTTTTCTTTGGTTTCTCCATTTGGAGTCATTCACATATGAACTTTAGAGATTTACTGTTTGTTATTTATTCCAGTTTTTATGTTTTTTTTTCACTTTACAGTATATTTGTACACTGAATTATATGGTTGCATATTATTCATTATCCAGCGCTACACCTTTATTGTATATATTTGTTGTGCCTTATATCTAGGTTGTGGTGTTTAGCGGCAGGATATCTGTCAAGGATACACTTTATTCATTTTACCTCACATTTTTTGCACCAAGCGCAAATATTTCTTTTTTAATTATTCTTTGAATGCCATGGGTTGGTGAGAACTGATAAGTAGGACAGTTTGATTTGCTATGTAGCGGGCTGTGACAAGTTATAACGCAATGTGCTGTTTCCAAAGGCCCGACCGTCACTTTGAGCCACAGACTTTAATATGCTGCACACTTGTTCAGGGCATGTAAGTCCGAAGTCGTGAAGCCAGAGAGAGCATTTTCCCAAGAGGATCAGCGTTGGCTGCTGCTATATAAGCGTAGATGAATTAGTACAATCAGGCTTGGCTATTGTTTTCTGATCCATGTCTAGTGCCTGGCCATCCAGTAATTAAAGTCTATTTAATCCCAAGATTAAAAATTAAATAAGAGAAATGCATTGTAAGGCCCCATTCACACCAGCGGGCCGATCAGGTCCGCCTGTCTGTTTTTCAGTCAAACCCAACTGGACCACCTATTGTTCTCTATGGAGCGGCGGATGTCAGTGGACATGTGTCCGTTGTCACCCTGCGGCATTCGATCCGATCCGCTAAAACCAGACGAATCGGATGACAGTCGGATGGAAATGGACATAGAGGTCTGCGTAGAGGAGCGGACACGGACCTGTCAACCGCCTGCTCAGTGGGGAGTAGTGGAGAGATTCCCAGCTGAGCAGACGGATCCGCTTGATGGATTCCGCTCAGTCTGAACGGGGCCTAAGAGTTTACATACAGTTTAAAGTGATACTAAGCTCTGGATTTAAAAAAAAAAAAAAAAAACTTTTTCAAGCATTCCAGTATGTAGTCTTTTTTTTTTTCTTTTCAATTCTTTATTTAGCGAGAGACAAGAGTTTACAAACTCTATACACAGAAATAATTATCAAAGGTAAGGCAGCTCAGATGCAGCTGAGGACTCACAATATACCGTAGCCAAATATACAATAATAGTTTTCCCAGCAGACACTGTGTTGGGTATTCCGCCAATCACAGACGTCTGCTGGAAAACTGAGGATGAGAGAACGTTCGTGATAGGCGGAGAGTGTCTGCTGAGACTCGCCTATCAAGGAAGGAACAGGAAGAGACCGCGGAATTTTGAACGATGGACGCCGCAGAATTCGAACGATGGACGCCGCAGCCGCAACTTCTTTACAGGTAATATTTACAATGTAAAATTTATATGACTCGAGTATAAGCCGAGGGGGGGACTTTCAGCCCCAAAAAAAGGGCTGAAAATCTCGGCTTATACTCGAGTATATACGGTAGCCAAATATACAATAACTCAGAAAAGACTCATGAGGTCATAGACTAGCAGTAACAAAGTCAGAGGTTTCCAAGGACTTCCAGAATAGTGTAGAGATAACCTTCGTAACAAAAAATATAACCCCCACTCTGGCTGCCTGCCAGAGACCTGAACCACATGCCTTTCGACAAGGTTTTTTATTAAATTAGCAAGAGGGGATGACCAAAAAAGTGCATTTTGGTGCAACTTTGACGCAATTTTGGAGGGGTGCGACTTAGATGCGACTTTGACCAATGATAACGGGCAACTGTTGCACAACTTTCGCATATATGACATTCAGGTGTGACATGAAAGTCAGACCAAAGTAGTGCAGGAACCTTTTTAAAGTCGCTGCCATTTTAAATCAGACATATTTGAACGGTAGTCATTGAAAAGCATGGGGTGCGACTTGTCATGCAACTTTCGTGTCCAAAGTTGCATGACAAATCACTCATGTGTGAATGGAGTTAAAGGATAAGTTGACCTTTAGACCCGGTTCACACTGCTGCGTTATGGGATCTGACTCGTGAGACCCCCAAGGCAGATGACATGTCAAATTCAATGTTTCCCTATGCGAGCCGTCTTACCTGAAGCTACACAAGTCACTCCAACTTTGGAAATAGTTCCTGTACCACTTTGGTCTGACTTGGGTGTGATTTCAGACCTTGTACAGGCTCCTAAATAGCATCCAAGTCAGATCAAGTCGAAAGGAAGTTGCAGGGCAAAGTTGCACGACTTTGCCATCGCAGCAGCGTGAACCGAGCCTAAGGAGCCTGTTACATGTTACACCCATATTTAAGGTCTAACACATAACATACATGCTCCTATGCACCCGCCTCCCCCTGCCAGAGCTCCCCTTTCTGTGACAGCAGGCAGGGGTTCTTCTCCCTGCACCAGCTGTCACATTTTGAAAGTAGCACAGTGGTGTGGGGCTCCTCCCACACAGCTCTGTCATTCATTCATAGGAATTTGTGATTGAATAAACTACAAGTCCCCTCCGCCACAGCAGCAAACAGACCTTTAGGGGTGGATTTACTAAAGGCAAATAGACTGTGCACTTTGCAAAGTTGCTCCAGAGCTTAGTAAATGAGGTAAAGCTTCACTTTGCAAAGAATACCCAATCACATACAAGGAAAGTCTTAAAAACAGCCTTTTTGCTTGCATATGATTGGATGATGGAATTCAGCAGAGCTTTTCCTCATTTACTAAGCTCTGGAGCAACTGCTCTCGCAGAGTGCAACTGCAGCAGTGCGGCCGCTTAATGGGGGCGCCAGACCGATTTGTCTTGTGGCCCAGTCCACCTCATAAGACTGACACTCCACTAAAAGTGTAGCGCAAGCCAGCGGGGACTCTTTTCATGCTGCCCCCCTGCAAAGTGCTGCCCTAGGCCTGGGCCTTGTTGGCCTAGGCCAAGATACAGCATTGCCTCCATCCCTCTGTCTGACTCCTAGGGAGATTTCCATCCATTGTTTGGATGTAGTCAGAACTCTTATGCCGCGTACACACGATCGGACGTTCCGACAACAAAACCGTGGATTTTTTTCCTACGGATGTTGGCTCAAACTTGTCTTGCATACACACGGTCAGACAAATGTCGGAAATTCCGATCGCTAATAACGCGGTCACGTACAGCACGTACGACGGCACAATAAAAGGGAAGTTCAATACCAAGTGCGGCACCCTTTGGGCTCCTTCTGCTAATCTCATGTTAGTAGAAGTTTGGTGAGAGACAGTTCGCGCTTTTCAGCCTATTATTCTAGCATTATAAAGAAGAAGAGAATGCGCTGCATTAAAAGATTTAAAAATTTGCAGCGTGACAAATGTGCTATCTCCATTACGAACGCTAGTTTTACCAGACTGAGCGCTTCCGTCTCGTACTTGATTCAGAGCATGCGTGGAATTTTGTGCGTCGGAATTGTCTACACACGCTCGTAATTTACCAGAACGGATTTTGTTGTCGGAAATCTTGAGAACCAGAACCAGAACCAGAATTCCAACAGCAAATGTCCGATGGAGCCAACACACGGTTGAAATTTCCGAACATTTGTTGTCGGAAATCCCGAGCGTGTGTACGCGGCATTAGTGTTTCCTTCCCAGCTGCATCTTCATTTATACAAGCAGACTCTTTTTCCCATTTGCAAGGGTCCCCATAAAGCACAACCTCCTTCCCACTGGCTTTTGAACCTCAACAAACACAAATTTAGGCTTAAAGCTGGACTCTGGGAAAATCGGGAACCTCCTCCATTCACTAAATGCAAGACTTTCTATGATTGTTCATTCATGCTCCCCTCCTTCTGAATGGAGGAGGTGTACAACGAGTTACCTGCTATGATCAGTCTACTGCAGCCGGGACTACAAATATCAATGCCAGATATTGAGCACTTACAGTTATGTGTGGGCTGAATGAATGTAACATTTTTACCAAATAGAGAAGCAGCCAAACATGGGACAGGTTGTTGTTCTTCCCCAGAGTTCAACTTTAAGGACAAGGTTCCAACATTTCCTATCAAAGTGCAGTTTCTTGAAGGCAATCAAGGGACACAGGTCCCACCCCTCTATGTTTATAATCTACTACTACTGTTTTTTTTTTTTTTTATCAAATCATTATGGGAGCGTGAGGGATTATATCTGGTTGACCAACACCTTTTTTTGTATGCAGTTATTCAATGCCTCATAGCCCAGTAATCTCAGATTATACTGATAACTAAGAGCTATATCTGCAAGATTGTTTTCAGGCATTAGCTCAATTCTGGCAACAGAGGCAGCAGCTATTTCTGTATCTTTTTTTTTTTCTTTCCTAGGTTTTTCCCCCCCAAACTCTTGTCTTCTCTGATTTCCTTTTCCATTTTTAATTCTCTAGCTCCCCGTCACCTCTCCAGCTCCTTAGGAGCCGCGCGCGCTCAGCGTCGGTATTTTATTTACTTGCGGCGTCTTCCGCATCATTCTGCATGTGCGCCGGCGGTGCGGGTCTTCCGGGTTCTCGTCTCGTCGGTCGGCGCATGCGCAGTGGATCCGGAGGCCGCGGAGGCCATTTTGGATCAGGGCAGAAAGACGTCTTTTGCCCACAAAACGTCAGGCACAGGGCAGAGGTGTTCCCTGCCTTTTCTGTTTACATATGAATCTCTCTAATGGCCTCAATGAGACACCTGAGGCTGCAGGAAGAACTACCCTGAGAGCTCCAGGGAGGAAATACTAATTTGTCTTCAGGTAAGAGATTTCTTAAAATAAAGGGGAAATGTATACTATATGTTTGTTTAGGGGTTTTTCTTTTTAAATATATATTTGTAGTTAAGGGTTTTAAAAAAAATATATATATTTTTTTAATAATAATAAAAAATAAATAAATACATGTATAAAATAAAATATATATTCGTACTTTTCGAGAACTTAAAAAACACACACACACACACCATTTGTTAGAGGTAAATTCCCCTTAGCCAAATTAGGATCCAGCCAGTGGTGTCTTCTCTATTCTTGTTAGCTGCTACCTCTGCTAAGCCACTCAGCATGAGCCATTCGCCGCCCGTACAAGATCCTACTCTACTTCTGAGGTAAGGACCTACGTCCAGGTAAGCTTACACATCTTAAAAACAAAAAAAAACAAAGAGTGCACCAAGGCTGGTACTTTTTTGTATTTCAGCCCTATACGCCAGAAGACGTCTAAAAAGACCTCAAGGCGAAATGAGGACTACGATGATTCTAGTCCCAGTAGAGACAGATTGTCCAGGCATCGGGATCGTAGAAGTGGCAGGAAATCATCGGCCCAAAACATCGTCACTCACGCTCCCGAAGCCGAGATCTCCAGGATGTCAGTCCTGTGGAGACACCCCACTTCCAGACAAAGTGATCTGTCGAAATTGCCCAGCGGACAGAAAGTCCGAAAGCCTGCAAGTGGCGGACCTAATTAAGGAAGCAGTAAAGAATTCCCTCGCGGAATTGGTAGCCACAATGCCGCCGCAACATCTGGCATCTCCTACTCAGGAGCAAACGGCGGAGGCATCCATTCCCGGGCCGTCCTCAAGTGAAATCTCACGCCGGACACTTGCTTCTTCCTCTAAACATCAGGAAGAGAATGCCATCTTAGGGGGCCTCTCTGATGACCTAGATACCTTTGGTTTTGCTTTCGCCATGGTCCAGCCTTTTGTGCAGGCAGTAAAACAAGCGATCGGCTGGGAAGAGACCGACACAAAAGTCTAAGTCGTACTTCCTCTTTTTCAACCGCCAGATTACCCTTTTTCCCTCTCATGGGTGAGATCAGGGATGTGATTGAGGAAGAGTGGAAAAAGACGGAGAAAAGATTCTCCACTAATCGACTGGGAAAGTTATACCCTCTCTCAGAGGCCGATTCCGCAATGCTGGAGGGCCCTCCAGTGGTCGATGCAGCTGTGGTAAGGTTGACAAAGAACGTCACATTGCCCATGGAAGACTCGACTTTGTTTAAGGATCCACCAGACAGAAGGATGGATCTTTATCTCCCAGAAGATGGCGGGCAACGCTTGTAAACCTGTGATAGCCCTGACGCCAGTGTCCAACGCATCTGGACAGATGATATAGAGTTTGCAATCTAACAGGATATCCCAGGGGAGGACATCATCAGGGCCTTAGTGGAGCTAAAGCTCTCAGTAGATCTTATTGGTGAAGCCACGATTGATTCAATTCGATGCTCCGCAAGGTCAATGCTCTACCAGTTATGGCCAAACGGGCCTTGTGGCTGGAACCCTGGTCATCAGATATTGCCTCAAAACATAATTGGAAGATACCCTTTGATGAAAAAACCTTGTTTGGGGAGAAATTGGACAAGGCCATCTCTCGCATCATGGGTGGGAAATCTGGCCTGTTACCCCAAGACAGGCGATCCAGGCGCTCCAGGACATTCGCACCCAGATTTCAATACTCCAAGAGTAAGGACTACAGACAGTCCAGACAGGGGAAAGGCTTTAGGCAAAATTGGAGAAGCACGCAGTCCAGTTTCCTCAAGACCCGTAGACAGAGACCCGTGCCTATCCATCAGGATTCTGGTAAATCCTTTTGACGCCAGGCCATCCCAAGCAATCACTGTGGGGCCAGACTCAAACACTTCTTGAAGATCTGGGAACAAAGTGCAGGGATCCGTGGGTAGTCTCCACAGTTAAATACGGTCAGTTCTGGACGTTTCTAGACAAACCCCCCAAAGACTTCTTCTTTCCGATAAAGGTGTCAAGGTGCACCCAAAAAAAAAAAAAACGGAAGCACTACAGCGATTTCTTCTCTCCTTGCAGGAACAGCAAGCAGTGGTTCCAGTGTCTCCATCAGAAAGATTTTCGTTTTTTTTACTCCACCCTGTTTCTAGTCCCCAAGAGAAACAGAGGTAGGAGACCCGTGTTAGACCTGAAGAGGCTAAATCGCTATATCTTCCTAAAAAATTCCAAAGGGAGTCGCTATGAGCGATTATACGTGTAATCCAACCAGGGGATCGGATGTTATCAATAGACATGCAGGATGTTTACCTGCATATACCGACACTCCCTCCTTTCCAGAAATATCCGAGGTTTGAAGTGGTGCCTGTACATCTTAAATTTTGGAGTCTCCCATTCAGCCACAGCGCGTCACCAAGAGTCTTTACGAAGACCCCAATTGCCATTATAGCCCCTCTAATAGAATTAGAGCCTTGAGTATACCATAACTTGGATGACCTTCATCCCAGGCAAAGGTTCCAGCCCAGTTAGTGGAACAGAACGGTACAGTATCCCTCCCACCTCAAAAGGTGACATTGACTGTTCGACAGATGAAGAAAGTCAGTATGAGATCCTGCCTGTCATACTTGAACTGTCACAGCCTGATAGGCTGGATGTCGTCATGCATCCCTAGGGTCCCTTGGGCCCATTGACATTTGAGACATTTCCAGCTGGAGTTCTTGAGGCTGTGGAACAGACGGTATCTATCCCAACCCATACACCTAACGACCCTGATGCTCAGGAGTCTACATTGGTGGATGAAAAAACACACGCCTATGAAATCACGTCCATTAGAACATGTCAACTGGATCACAATTATTACCGATGCCAGTAAAGCAGGTGGGGATCACACTGCAACCAGATCTCAGGGCAAGGAAGATGGTCCTTCCATACAACAGGCCTGGTATCAAATATCCTGGAGGTCCGGGCATCCTACCTTTTGCATTGCTAGCCCTAGAATTCAAGATTACAGGCAAACCAGTTCTTCTCCGAATGGACAACAGGGCTGCGGTGTCTTATATACACCGATAAGGAGGGACGCGCAACAGGTCTCTGCTGAAGGAAGTGAAACCATATTCTTTTGGGCAAAAAGGTCTATCTGCCCGGTCTTCCTAACTCAAGGGCAAACCACCTATCTCGCAGGTTCGTAGATTCCAACGAATAGTCTCTGCATCCAAAAGTTTTCAACTGGTTAGTGGACCAGTGGGGTCCCCTCGGGCTGGGCCTATTTGCAACAGCATTAAATACCAAGTTTTCAAGGTTCATCTTGAGACTTCCTCATCCCCAGGCGGAGGCAGTAGATGCTCTCTCAGCCCCTGGGCATGCAATCTGGCCTATGCCTTCTCTCCATGGCCTCTCATTCCAAAAAAACTCCTGTTGAGGCTCATGGTAGAAACCACAACGGTGATAGCGGTCCTACCGTACTGGCCAAGACGTCCCTGGTTCCCCACAGCAATGTACCTGAATACACAGCCTTCAGTCAAGGTTCCAATAATACCCTTTCTCCTGTCACAGGGATGTCACATCCATCCAGATTCCCGCAGGTTAAATCTTCACATCTGGCAGCTGAAAGGGAAAGATTCCAATCCCTAGGGTGTCCCAACAAAGTTATCGAAACCCTGCTCAGCGCAAGAAAGCCACCCACAAACAGTATATACGATAAGGTTTGGAACAAATTCAGGGCCTTCATGATTGGCAGAAACTGCGATCCAGATTTCCCATCATCCTCTCAAATTCTAAAAATTCTTGCAGGCAGGCTTAGACCTAGGTCTTGGTACACTAAAGGTGCAGGTAGCGGCAATTTCAGCGGCAACCAGTAAAAGATGGACTGAGGATTCATTAATAATCCAATTTTTCAAATCTGTCAAAAAGATCCGACCACCAACTAAACAATCTTTTCCGACTTGAGACCTTGCTATCATCCTAGAGTCTTAGCCAATCCACCTCTTGCCTCTTCGGAGTCAGCATCGCTTTGGAATCTAACTACGAAGCTATCTTTCTTGATAGCCATAACTTCTGACAAACGGGTTTCAGAGCTCCAAGCTTTAGGAGCGGATCTTCATCATATCATATTCTATCCTGACAGAGTAGAACTCTGAACGGTGCAAGGATTTAGCCCCAAGGCCACATCATCCTTGAACATGTCGCAGCCTCGGGCACTTCAAACATTTTCAGAACAAGACTCAGGTTCTCTTCACGAGCTGGACATTGCCTCCACTTTGAGATGCCATCTGCAGACTACAGCATCCTTCAGGGACACTATCAGGTTGTTCATAAACAAAGGCAAGGAGGCGTCAGCAAGAACGATTGCCTCTTGGTTCCCTAAACTCATCCACAAGGTGTACAGGGCAAAAGGACTGGGATCCCCTTCGATAGTCAGGGCGCACTCCACCAGAACGGTTTCTGCCTCTTGGGTGGCAAGAGCGAATGTGTCAATTGAAACTATTTACATGGCAGTGACCTTGGTCGTTCCAACATACGTTTCTGAAACATTACCGAGTAGACCCATGAGCTCTCTCATCGGTGGAGTTTGGCAGACAGGCGGTCAAATCGGCTTTTGCTTCTTCCTCTAAATGATGATAATAATCTCTTTAAAATAAACCTCTGAGCATCATCCCACCCATATCAGCTAGTTATTTGTCACAGGTATGCTGCCATGGAGGCACCAGGAAAACGGAAAATTGTATCATACTTACCAGTAATTTTCCTTTCCTGGTGCCTATCCATGGCAGCATACAATCCCAGCCTCTGTATTCTATATTACGGAGAATGCTGGGGCTGTGCTAATCAACTCTTTTATAATATTCACTAGTCCTGAGGGAGGAGCCAAGGCGGAGCTTGTCACAGGTATACTGCCATGGATAGGCACCAGGAAAGGAAAATTACTGGTAAGTATGATACAATTTTCAGTTTTTCAGCAATAAATCTGATCTTTAGTAATAAATGCGATTTTCAGGAATAAATTTGATTTTCAGCAATAAATCAGATTTTCAGTAAAAAAATCTGATCTTTAGTAATATATGTGATTTTCAGCAATAAATTTGATTTTCAGCAATAAATCTGATCTTTAGTAATAAATGTGATTTCCAGGAATAAATGTGATTTTCAGCAATAAATTAGATTTTCGGCAATAAATCTGATCTTCAGTAATAAATGTGATTTTGCAGGAATAAATTAGATTTTCAGCAATAAATCAGATTTTCAGTAATAAATCTGATCTTTAGTAATAAATGTGATTTTCAGGAATAAATTTGATTTTCAGGAATAAATCTCATCTTTAGGAATAAATTAGATTTTCAGCAATAAATTTGATTTTCGGCAATAAATCTGATCTTTTGTAATAAATGTGATTTTCAGGAATAAATTAGATTTTCAGCAATAAATGTGATCTTTAGTAATATATGTGATTTTCAGCAATAAATCTGATTTTCAATAAAAAAAAATTTGATCTTTAATAATATATGTGATTTTGAGGAATAAATTTGATTTTCAGGAATAAATTAGATTTTCAGCAATAAATCTGATCTTAAGTAATAAATGTGATTTTCAGGAATAAATTAGATTTTCGGCAATAAATTAGATTATATACGGTATGTGATTTTCAGTAATAAATCAGATTTTCAGTAATAAATCGGATCTTTAGTAATATATGTGATTTTCAGGAATAAATTCGATTTTCGGCAATAAATTAGATTTTCAGCAATAAATCAGATTTTCAGTAATAAATGTGATTTTCAAGAATAAATGTGATTTTCAAGAATAAATTAGATTTTCAGGAATAAATTTGATTTTCAGCAATAAATCAGATTTTCAGTAAAAAATCTGATCTTTAGTAATACATGTGATTTTCAGGAATAAATTAGATTTTCAGAAATAAATCAGATTTTCAGTAAAAAATCTGATCTTTAGTAATACATGTGATTTTCAGGTATACATTTTATTTTTAGCAATAAATCAGATTTTCAGTAAAAAATCTGATCTTTAGTAATATATGTGATTTCTCAGCAATAAATTTGATTTTCAGCAATAAATCTGATCTTTAGTAATAAATGTGATTTCCAGGAATAAATGTGATTTTCAGCAATAAATTAGATTTTCGGCAATAAATCTGATCTTCAGTAATAAATGTGATTTTGCAGGAATAAATTAGATTTTCAGCAATAAATCAGATTTTCAGTAATAAATCTGATCTTTAGTAATAAATGTGATTTTCAGGAATAAATTTGATTTTCAGGAATAAATCTCATCTTTAGGAATAAATTAGATTTTCAGCAATAAATCTGATTTTCAATAAAAAAAAATGTGATCTTTAGTAATATATATGATTTTGAGGAATAAATTTGATTTTCAGGAATAAATTAGATTTTCAGCAATAAATCTGATCTTTAGTAATAAATGTGATTTTCAGGAATAAATGTGATTTTCAGGCAATAAATCTGATCTTTAGTAATAAATCTGATTTTTCAGGAATAAATTTGATTTTCAGCAATAAATCTGATTTTCGGCAATAAATCGGATCTTTAGAAATAAATTTTATTTTCAGGAATAAATTTTATTTTCAGCAATAAATCAGATTTTCAGTAAAAAAAATTAGATTTTCAGCAATAAATCAGATTTTCAGTAATAAATGTGATTTTCAGGAATAAATTTGATTTTCGGCAATAAATCTGATCTTTTGTAATAAATTTGATTTTCAGGAATAAATTAGATTTTCAGCAATAAATCTGATCTTTAGTAATATATGTGATTTTCAGCAATAAATCTGATTTTCAATTAAAAAAAAATGTGATCTTTAGTAATATATATGATTTTGAGGAATAAATTTGATTTTTCAGGAATAAATTAGATTTTCAGCAATAAATCTGATCTTTAGTAATAAATGTGATTTTCAGGAATAAATGTGATTTTCAGGCAATAAATCAGATCTTTAGTAATAAATCTGATTTTTCAGGAATAAATTTGATTTTCAGCAATAAATCAGATTTTCGGCAATAAATCGGATCTTTAGAAATAAATGCGATTTTCAGGAATAAATTTTATTTTCGGCAATAAATCAGATTTTCAGTAATAAATGTGATTTTCAGTAATAAATGTGATTTTCAAGAATAAATGAGATTTTCAAGAATAAATCTGATCTTTAGTAATAAATGTGATTTTCAGGAATAAATTAGATTTTCAGGAATAAATTAGATTTTCGGCAATAAATCTGATCTTTAGTAATAAATGTGATTTTCAGAAATAAATTAGATTTTCGGCAATAAATCAGATTTTCAGTAAAAAATCTGATCTTTAGTAATAAATGTGATTTGAAGGAATAAATTAGATTTTCGACAATAAATCAGATTTTCAGTAAAAAAATCTGATCTTTAGTAATAAATGTGATTTTCAGGAATAAATTAGATTTTTGGCAATAAATCTGATCTTTAGTAATAAATGTGATTTTTAGGAATAAATGTGATTTTCAGGAATAAATCTGATCTTTAGGAATAAATTAGATTTTCAGCAATAAATTAAATTTTGGGCAATAAATCTGATCTTTAGTAATATATGTGATCTTCAGGAATAAATTAGATTTTCAGGAATAAATTAGATTTTCAGCAATAAATCTGATCTTTAGTAATAAATGTGATTTTGACCTTTTGGAAAGTGTCGGCTGTATCAGTATACGGCGTTGTACGGACGCACTGATCATGGACGGTCACATGTTGTGGTAAAGATGGCTGACAGGCGGCTCCTCCCCCACACATCAATGTACATAGACAGGAGATGTGACATCACACACACTCTGATTCACAAAGAATTTATTGGTTTATAAAATAATGTACAGCAAATAACCCCACAGCTGTCAGGGAGGGATGACCATTAACCCCTCCATGGCCGGACACCAGCAGCCACTACTTCCCTGGTTATTTTACACCTATCATTTCTCACAGCTTCCCCCCCCCCCCCCCGCCCCCCATGTGTCCCCGGGGAGGGATTAGCGCTGTGCTTACACTGTTGGCTGTGGGAGACAATAAAAATCTTCTGGAGGTTCTGATGATTGTTATACATGACAATAGTGTGGTGTGAAGGAGGCCTCCTTTGTGCTGCTCCTTGTCATCGGGAGCAGTGATCGCTGTTATGTCACTGGTAGCCCATCCCCCCCACAGTTAGAATCACTCCCTAGGACACACTTAACCCCTTGATCGCCCCCTATTGTTTAACCCCTTCCCTCCCAGTGCCATTTACACAGATTACACAAATGACAATGGTCCCAAAATAGTGTCAAAAATGTCCGATGTGTCCGCCATAATGCCGTAGGCACGATAAAAATCGCAGATCGCCGCCATTACTAATAAAAAGAAATGAATAAAAAAAAAATCCATGAATCTATCCCCTATTTTGTAGACGCTATAACATTTGCGCAAACCAATCACTATACGCTTATTGCGATTTTTTTTTACCAAAAATATGTAGAAGAATACGTATCGGCCTAAATTGAGAAATAAATTTGTTTTTTATATATATTTTTGGGGAATATTTATCATAGCAAAAAGTTAAAAATATTGCATTTTTTTTTTCAAAATTGGCACTCTTTTTTTGTTTATAGCGCAAAAAAAAAAAAAAAAAACGCAGAGGTAATCACATACCACCAAAAGAAAGCTCTATTTGTGGGAAAAAAAGGACGTCAATTTTGTTTGGGTGCAACGTCGCACTACCGCGCAATTGTCAGTTAAAGCGACGCATTACCGTATCGCAAAAAGTGCTCTGATCAGGAAGGGGATAAATTCTTCCAGGGCTGAAGTGGTTAAAAAAAACGCACTTCCCTGTTGAAATGTATTAAGAACGCACCCGTGATTTGGGTTTTCGGCGCCATTATTGGCACCCTTTTCTCTTATTGGCAATATGCAGATAACACCAATTTTGATGCATCTCTAGTGTTCACATATATGTGTCAGCACAGCGGAGGAGTCCATAGTGCCACCTATATACATGCAGCTGGTGTCACCTGTTTGTGCTGGGAGGATGCTCAGTTGGTGACCCCTCTATCACTGACAGCTCCTGATCACTGTTTACGATTGGGAACCGGTGACAGCCAATCAAACAAGCCTCCTCCATCGGAGACCTGGTGTGCAGTGTCCACGTATTACATAAATTACTTTAAAGTGGAAGTAAAGTGGTTTCGGCCCCCCTGGAGCATCCTGGCTGTTCTTTCTCCTCATTTATAATGTTCTATTATATTGAACTGTATCAGGCTACTATTGTTGTAGTGACAGTTTATCTAGTGACAGTTTAGGGCCACTACAACTTGTATACCTATGTGATTTGGTTTCTCCTTCTTTCCTCCCCCTCTTTTTAAGGACTAGTTTAAGCGGTTGTAAACCGCTGGATGTTTTTTCTTTGTTTTTCTTACCTGTAAGGCAAAGGCATAATGTGCTAGTACGCATTGCATACTAGCACATTATGTGAAACTTACCTGTAAACAAAGCCTTCCAGTGATGCAATGTCATTGCTGCAGACAGCTTCCCTATTCACCCGTCTTGCTTCCGGGTTAGCAGACTCTAGCTCTGTCACTCTTTTAGTTTCCATCAATGACGCCTTAAAGTATGGGATGGGTTAAATAACCAGTACATATCACATTAGTCACATATCAGCTAATCTTTTTTTCCTACCTCTTTTAATTTTTACAGCATGTGCACATGAACTTTCCTTCTGCTGACAAAAACGGTCCATTTTCAGTTTGAAACGTTTCAGGGGGTGTGTACATCTTCCCCAACACACCAACACACCCCCTGCCTCTGTCCCCCCTCCCCTAAGAGACGTGGTTGTGCTGATAGATAGAAATATATAGTGTAGATTCTCATACACAGCACTATCAGTGACTTCTCTCACATTACACTCACTGAAGTGCTGAAATCTCTGCTGACTCTTCTGACCATTGAAACATGCTGCAGAGAAGGAGGGAGGGGAAGGAGGGAGGAGGGAGAAGGGAGGGGGAGCAGCTATGCTCTGTGAAGTTTCAGGAACAAACAGAGGGAGGAGAGAAGACATCAATCAATCAAAATGATAGGAAAGGGGGTGGATCCAGACTTCATGTCCAGGCCATTGTCAGGATGATGCTGTATGAAAGACTGTAGAACCTCCCACAGGTATTTATCTCGATTTTAACAGAATAGGGGCACTTCTGAGAGGGCTGGGAGGGTTTATAGATATCAGCAGCTCGCATAGAATAGATGTAAGCAAAAAAAAAAGGAAACCCATACTTCTCTTTTAAAAGCCTTTACAGGTTACCAGTGATACCTCACATCCGTGGCACAATCGCTGTTTGTGTGTGTGGAGGACCAACACGTGCGTTCCCCTTTGCACATGAGTACAGGGGGGTTGGGACACTTTAAAAAAAAAATTGGTTATTTTTTTGGGGGGGTTTATTTTTACAATGTTGCTTTAAAAAAAATTTGATCATTTTTAGGGCCGGTTCACACTGCTGCGATGTGGGGACCCTACGAATCCGCTGCGGGTTCCCGATTCGCATGTCTCCCGGTGGTAGCTCACACTGCCCTATGCGAACTGCTGGGAGTGTCAATTAAAAGTTAATGACACCCCCATATCAGTTCGCACATCTCAGTGCGATCTGCAAATTCGGACAGGAATCGGTTTGCATGGGTGTGAACACCCATGCGATCCGATTCTGCTGTGGAAAACAAAAATAAAGGGTCCTGTGCCAGTTTGGTCCGAATGCGATGCGAAATCAGCCATTCTATCTGTATGGCTGAAGTTGCATCGCACGGACATCACATGTTATTTGCACTGCAGTGCAGTCACCTGACTTTGACGACTGCAATTCATTGGTGCACCTATATGGCTATGATAGGGGTGTACTGGTGGTCAGAGTGATGTTTATGTGGATATTTTGAATTTTAACATATTGCAAGAGTTTTAATTTGTACTTTGTATTTTAATCTATCTGTAATAAAAACAGTTTTTAGACATTTTTGTGTATTCTGGTGCCTAAAAAGTCCATTACAGTTTACTTATCAGTTTTGTAAAGCCCTGTACACACGATCGGATTTCCTATGGATTCTAATCCGATGGATTTTTCCATCGGAAATCCGATGAAGCTGACTTCCATCAGTCTTGCCTACACACCATCAGTCAAAAATCCGACCGTCCCAAACGCCGTGACGTAAAACACTCCGACGAGCCGAGAAAAGTTCAATGCTTCTGAGCATGCGTTGACTTGATTCTGAGCATGCGTGGGTTTTTTGTTCGATGGAGTTCCACACAGACGATCGGAATTTGCTATCGTTTTTTTGATGGAAAAAAGACCGATGGGGCCCATACATGATCGGTTTTTCCGATGAAAACAGTCCATCGGACTGTTTTCATCTGTAAAACCGATCGTGTGTACACGGCATTAGAGTAAGGAGTGGTTGGGAGCAGTGACAATGGGGTTGATTTACTAAAGGCAAAAATACTCAAATGCAGTTGCTCCAGAGCTTAGTAAATGAGGTAAAGCTTCACTTTGCAAAAAGGACCCAATCACATGCAAGGAAAAAAAAATGCATTTATCCTTGCACGTGATTGGATGATGGAAGACCGCAGAGCTTCTGCTCATTTACTGAGTTTTGGAGCAACTGCTCTTGCAGAGGGCAACTGCACAGTCTTTTTGCCTTTAGTAAATTAACCCCCCAATGTGTACTGTTTGCTTCAAACAGAAGTGAGTGAGGAAAAGGAGAGGTTCAGGAGCTCACAGAGGACAAGACCCAAGAAAAATACAGCAAAAACATTCCATTAAAAAATAGAACACATCTATACCATACATACTGCCTTATTATAGATACAGTATATAGTGGTCATGTTTTTGGTGCTTAACCCCTTGCCGACCGCTGCACGACTATATATGTCGGCAGAATGGCACGGCTGAGCAGATCAACGTATATTTATGTCACGTTTAAGGCTCAGGGTTGCGGGCGCGCGCGCCGCCGCCAGGAGCTCCATGAGTCTGACCGCGGGTCCCGCGGACTTGATGTCCGCCGGGAGTCCCACGATCGTCTCACAGAGAGGAAAAATGGGGAAATGCTGATGTACAAGCATTTCCCTGTTCTGCCTAGTGACAAGGACACTGATCACAGCTCCCTGTGATCGGGATCGGTGATCAGTGTCGTGTCACACATAGCCCATCTCCCCTACAGTTAGAATACATCCCTAGGACACACTTAACTCCTTCAGTGCCCCCTCCTGGTTAACCCATTCACTGCCAGTCACATTTACACAGTAATCATTGCATTTTTATAGCACTGATCGCGGTGTAAATGTGAATGGTTCCAAAATAACGCCAAAAGTGTCCGATGTGTCCGCCATAATGTCGCAGTCACGATAAAAATCGCTGATCGCCACCATTACTAGTAAAAAAAAAATATTAATAAAAATGCCATAAAACTAACCCCTATTTTGTAGACGCTGCAATTTTTGCGCAAACCAATCCATAAACGCTTATTGCAATTTTTTTTACCAAAAGTATGTAGAAGAATACGTATCGACCTAAACTGAGGAAAAAACATTTTTTTTTATATATTTTTGGGGGATATTTATTATAGCAAAAAGTAAAAAATATTGATTTTTTTTTCAAAATTGTTGCTCTATTTCTGTTTATAGCGCAAAAAATAAAAACCGCAGAGGTGATCAAATACCACCAAAAGAAAGCTCTATTGTGGGAAAAAAAAGGACGTCAATTTTGTTTGGGAGCCACGTCACACGACCGCGCAATTGTCAGTTAAAGCGACGCAGTGCCAAATCGCAAAAAGTGCTCTGGTCTTTGGCCAGCCAAATGGTCCGGGGCTGAAGTGGTTAATATAGAAGTTTTTTTGGTGATGTATAGTTTTGTATATGTGGTATGTTTTCTGATGTATATTTCTGTTTATGTGGTTTGTATAATCAGAGCCGATCCGCCCTATACGCTCACTACGCAAGCTGCATAGGGCCCCACAAATTACTCAAGGCCCCGCCTCCCCAGGGGCAGCGCCAGGTGGGTGTGCTCAAGCCTCCCCAAAAATTATTTAAGCACCCCCATAGCACCCCCAAAATTCACATGGTAGTATTTGCAGATGTTAGTGTTTTTTTTTGTGTTTTTTTTCCTTGCCTGCATCTTCTCTACTGCTGCCTGGAAGCTGGGACTCTTTTTTTTCTTGTGGATGAATACAGCAGCTACGGCCGCAGAAGCCGATGATCTTTAGCTAGACCCGGCACAGGCTAATTTCAGAGGTGGATGGTAGTGTTGAGCGAACCCGAACTGTAAAGTTCGGGTCCGTACCGAACTTTAGCTTTTTCCCGAACCCGAACCCGGACTTTGCCCAAAAGTCCGGGTTCGGGTTCGGGTTCGGCAATCTAATAACGCATTTAGAAATGCTTCAGGGGCCAGCCAATCACCTTTTGATTAGCTGGTGTGCCCTTAGAAGCCATCATAGCCATGCCTACTAATTGCATGGCTGTGATTGGTCAGTGCAACATGTGACCCAGCTTCTATTTAAGCTAGAGGCACACAGCACACATGACACTCTGCTTCAGAATAGATAGGGAGAGGATCTAGTCTGCTGCTGCTGCTTTTAGGGAGAGATAGAAAGATAGAAGAGGTAGTCCTGCTTCTACAATCTGAGGGAAAAGATAGAGAGATAGTGTAGTGTAGGGCCAGGTTCCTGTGTTGGTGCTTTCAGGGACAGAGAATATTATATAGGAGTCCAGATTCAGAGATTAAAATCAGCGATCTGCATAGGTCTACCTATTTGTGTTGCAGTGCAGTCTTTTTACACTGCCATGAGCCCAGTGTCAGAGAAAATCTAACTTACTCTTTCGTCCATGGACCGACACAGCTTCTCTATTGACAAAGTGGGTATTATCCGTTAATTAGGAGTGACTAGGCAGAAAAACTTGTAAAAAGTGTTGCATCACACCTTCTACAGTACCGCCCAGGGGGCGGACCCTCCGGGTATAACCTCTCAGTCTGCATCTTCGCAGATCAGTTTTTTTCTGTCTAGCAAGGAGTAGGACATGGCTCCCTTCGGGCCCATTGGTCCGGGGGAAAAAAGATATATATATATATATTTTTTTTTTTTGCTACATTTGTTGTTTCCTGCGATCTTCGATCAACTGCCGACTGGGTGACAGGCTGGATCCTCGATCCTTGTAGTCTCCCCAGTTTCGGCCATCGAGCGTGTGCCGACCCTAGCTACGCGCTGGGTTTTCCACGACATGCCCGTCGCTCCACGGGTGGCCGGTGAGCTTACGCTCCAGGGCCTGCATCGGACCGCTCAGCTTCGGCTGACCTTACGGCCGAGTCGCATCAGCCTGGCCGGTGAGCTTACGCTCCAAGGCTTGCATCGGACCGCTCAGCTTCGGCTGACCTTACGGCCGAGTCGCAGCAGCCTGTCCGGTGAGCGTCATGCTCCAGGGCATACATATGATCGTCCCTTCTGGGTCCAATCACAGCATGCCTGGCCAACAGTCACCTTCCGTGCGCGGACGATGATCTGTTTGGAATGTCTTCCAGCAGAATACATGCAGGATAGGTAAGTAAAACTCCCCTGCCTCGGCTGGGTGATTTAGCTGGACATTCCTGGAGAGATCAAGTAAGTGGTTGTGGCCCCTTTCTTCCCTCTCTCCCTGCCTTTCCCTCCTCCCTGGGCTTCTAGCTAAAGGTTGCTGGGTGCTGGGGGTCACCTAGGGGGTCCCACTGGAGCGGGGCTGGCTGTAACTAACATTTAAAAGAAATGTCATTTTTTCTTACCTGTGTTTGTGTCCTTCCTCCTCCATGCTGTCGGCGGCCATTTTGAGGTGGTCCATGCCAAGTTTGGCCTCTTGTGACTGCCCGGCGGCCATCTTCCTGTGGTTCGGCCACACCCACTGGCCCCTATCAGCTGATCGGCGGCCATGTTTGTCCACCCTGTATGCAGATATTGCCGTTCGGCGGCCATCTTTTTGTGGGCTATGGCTGCTTGACCTCTATCTTCTGTCGGCGACCATTTTCTTAGAGCCCACATTATCTTCCATACAGACGTTTTTGGCAACCATTTTTCGAGAGCCTCCGGCCTCTAGGGTGCATTACACTGGCGCGAAAATTCACACAGGAAGTGCTGATAAAAGAAGCAGACTGACACAGCAGCAGTGGGACAGCATCACAGGCGCAGCATAGCAGTACCTATCCAGGGTGGTGAGTCCTCTGGGTGACCCGGCCTCTCTGCAGCACAGGAGGGTGGCCTATTGATATCTTGCCTGGAGCCCTGTGAGTGTCAGCGTGTGGTCAGCATGGCATCTGAGCCAGATGTCTTCTCCCCTGAAACACCAGATTTAGCAGCTGGTGCCCCTGAGGTGTCTATGAACGCTATGACTGCAATCCTAGAGGCGTTTGCTGCCAGGGTGGAAGCAGCACACGGGAATACAGGGGGTAGTAAACGCCCCATCCCCTGCAAGCTTCTGGGGATAATTCTGGTGCAGAACCAGGTCCAGCTACGGCTCGGGGCCCAGATTCTGACGCATCAGAGACTGCAGACCGTGACCGGACAGTGAGAATGACTCAAAGTCCAGGTCAGTACGCGAGACGGCTTTGGTATCTGACCTTATTACTGCAGTGCGGGATATGCTAAAATTGGAAAATACTGCAGAAGCAGCAGAGACTCCGGTCCACTTGGGTTTCATAGACCTGCCCGCACTGCTAAGGTGTTCCCTTGTGTGTCTTTTGATAAACTCTTATACAAGGAATGGGAGAACCCACTGAGGGTCTTTACATCCCCAAAGAGGTTTGCGGTACGGTACCCCTTTTGAGGAGAGTTTTCTGAAGAAATGGACCTCTTCCCCCTATAGTGGACCCTCCGGTGTCCAGACTTAATAGAGCCACCACAATTCCTGTAGAAGGGGCTCCTGTTTTCAAGGACCCTGTGGATAAGAAGGCTGAAGCACTCGCTTGCTACCTATACTCAGTGGTAGGCTCGGCAGTAGGGATGAGCTCGGTGTTCGAGTCGAACATACGTTTGACTCGAACATCGGCTGTTCGATCGTTCGACGAAGATCGAACGATTTGGGCCGTTCGCGCCTAATTCGAGTGACGCGAACGGCCCACAATGCACTACGCCATCGCAGTGTCATCCAGGCGCTGTGATTGGCCAAGCATGCACTGTGACCCCGCATGCTTGGCCAATCACAGCGCCGGCAGCGAGGAGAGCAATGATTGGCCACAGGCAGGATGCCTGTGGCCAATTATTGCTGAGGGTGTTTAGTACACGCCCCACACTATAAAAGGCCGCCAGCACGGCGGCCTAGTGTAGTGTGTTCCGGAGCAGGGAAAGAGAAGCATAGGCAGGGACAGTGACATTTTTTTTTCTTGCTTAACCTGGATTCCTTTAGTTTAGGGAAAGAGAAGGATAGGTAGGGAGAGTGTCAGTGTGTTTTACTGTGCGAATCCTTGTTTCTAGGGACAGGGAAGGACAGTGAGGGAAATTCTCCTTGTGCTATACTGTGCTAAAGCATTGATCATCAACCATCTTTAAAAAATAATTTTTTCTAGGGACAGAAAACTATAGGTAGGGAGAGTGTCAGTGTGTTTTACTGTGATAATCCTTGTTTCTAGGGACAGGGAAGGACAGTGAGGGAAATTCTCCTTGTGCTATACTGTGCTAAAGCATTGATCATCAACCATCTTTAAAAAAAAAAATTTCTAGGGACAGAAAACTATAGGTAGGGAGAGTGTCAGTGTGTTTTACTGTGCTAATCCTTGTTTCTAGGGACAGGGAAGGACAGTGAGGGAAATTCTCCTTGTGCTATAGTGTGCTAAAACATTGATCATCAACCATCTTTAAAAAAACATTTTTTCTAGGGACAGAAAACTATAGGTAGGGAGAGTGTCAGTTTCTTTCACTGTGCTAATCCTTGTTTCTAGGGACAGGGAAGGACAGTGAGGGAAATTCTCCTTGTGCTATACTGTGCTAAAGCATTGATCATCAACCATCTTTAAAAAAACATTTTTTCTAGGGACAGAAAACTATAGGTAGGGAGAGTGTCAGTTTCTTTCACTGTGCTAATCCTTGTTTCTAGGGACAGGGAAGGACAGTGAGGGAAATTCTCCTTGTGCTATAGTGTGCTAAAGCATTGATCATCAACCATCTTTAAAAAAACATTTTTTCTAGGGACAGAAAACTATAGGTAGGGAGAGTGTCAGTTTCTTTCACTGTGCTAATCCTTGTTTCTAGGGACAGGGAAGGACAGTGAGGGAAATTCTCCTTGTGCTATACTGTGCTAAAGCATTGATCATCAACCATCTTTAAAAAAAAAAATTCTAGGGACAGAAAACTATAGGTAGGGAGAGTGTCAGTTTCTTTCACTGTGCTAATCCTTGTTTCTAGGGACAGGGAAGGACAGTGAGGGAAATTCTCCTTGTGCTATACTGTGCTAAAGCATTGATCATCAACCATCTTTAAAAAAACATTTTTTCTAGGGACAGAAAACTATAGGTAGGGAGAGTGTCAGTTTCTTTCACTGTGCTAATCCTTGTTTCTAGGGACAGGGAAGGACAGTGAGGGAAATTCTCCTTGTGCTATACTGTGCTAAAGCATTGATCATCAACCATCTTTAAAAAATCATTTTTTCTAGGGACAGAAAACTATAGGTAGGGAGAGTGTCAGTGTGTTTTACTGTGATAATCCTTGTTTCTAGGGACAGGGAAGGACAGTGAGGGAAATTCTCCTTGTGCTATAGTGTGCTAAAGCATTGATCATCAACCATCTTTAAAAAAACATTTTTTCTAGGGACAGAAAACTATAGGTAGGGAGAGTGTCAGTTTCTTTCACTGTGCTAATCCTTGTTTCTAGGGACAGGGAAGGACAGTGAGGGAAATTCTCCTTGTGCTATACTGTGCTAAAGCATTGATCATCAACCATCTTTAAAAAAACATTTTTTCTAGGGACAGAAAACTATAGGTAGGGAGAGTGTCAGTTTCTTTCACTGTGCTAATCCTTGTTTCTAGGGACAGGGAAGGACAGTGAGGGAAATTCTCCTTGTGCTATAGTGTGCTAAAGCATTGATCATCAACCATCTTTAAAAAAACATTTTTTCTAGGGACAGAAAACTATAGGTAGGGAGAGTGTCAGTTTCTTTCACTGTGCTAATCCTTGTTTCTAGGGACAGGGAAGGACAGTGAGGGAAATTCTCCTTGTGCTATACTGTGCTAAAGCATTGATCATCAACCATCTTTAAAAAAACATTTTTTCTAGGGACAGAAAACTATAGGTAGGGAGAGTGTCAGTTTCTTTCACTGTGCTAATCCTTGTTTCTAGGGACAGGGAAGGACAGTGAGGGAAATTCTCCTTGTGCTATAGTGTGCTAAAGCATTGATCATCAAACATCTTTAAAAAAACATTTTTTCTAGGGACAGAAAACTATAGGTAGGGAGAGTGACAGTTTCTTTCACTGTGCTAATCCTTGTTTCTAGGGACAGGGAAGGACAGTGAGGGAAATTCTACTTGTGCTATAGTGTGCTAAAGCATTGATCATCAACCATCTTTAAAAACATTTTTTCTAGGGACAGAAAACTATAGGTAGGGAGAGTGTCAGTGTGTTTTACTGTGCTAATCCTTGTTTCTAGGGACAGGGAAGGACAGTGAGGGAAATTCTCCTTGTGCTATAGTGTGCTAAAGCATTGATCATCAACCATCTTTAAAAAAACATTTTTTCTAGGGACAGAAAACTATAGGTAGGGAGAGTGTCAGTTTCTTTCACTGTGCTAATCCTTGTTTCTAGGGACAGGGAAGGACAGTGAGGGAAATTCTCCTTGTGCTATACTGTGCTAAAGCATTGATTATCAACCATCTTTAAAAAATCTTTTTTTCTAGGGACAGAAAACTATAGGTAGGGAGAGTGTCAGTGTGTTTTACTGTGATAATCCTTGTTTCTAGGGACAGGGAAGGACAGTGAGGGAAATTCTCCTTGTGCTATACTGTGCTAAAGCATTGATCATCAACCATCTTTAAAAAAACATTTTTTCTAGGGACAGAAAACTATAGGTAGGGAGAGTGTCAGTGTGTTTTACTGTGCCAATCCTTGTTTCTAGGGACAGGGAAGGACAGTGAGGGAAATTCTCCTTGTGCTATAGTGTGCTAAAGCATTGATCATCAACCATCTTTAAAAAAACATTTTTTCTAGGGACAGAAAACTATAGGTAGGGAGAGTGTCAGTTTCTTTCACTGTGCTAATCCTTGTTTCTAGGGACAGGGAAGGACAGTGAGGGAAATTCTCCTTGTGCTATACTGTGCTAAAGCATTGATCATCAACCATCTTTAAAAAAACATTTTTTCTAGGGACAGAAAACTATAGGTAGGGAGAGTGTCAGTTTCTTTCACTGTGCTAATCCTTGTTTCTAGGGACAGGGAAGGACAGTGAGGGAAATTCTCCTTGTGCTATACTGTGCTAAAGCATTCCTCATCAACCATCTTTGAAATCCTTGTTTTTTGGACAGTCAGGGAAATTGTCGTTGTGCTATTCTGTGCGAAAGCAATCATCCTCAACCATATTTAGAAATCCTTAAGTAAAGGGACAGAGAAGGACACCTGAAGGTAGCCCTTATTGCTTTTTTCCCATCTCCCTGCAGGCCATCTATTAGAATGTCTGGAAGGCAAACAAGGAGAGGCAGACAGTCAGGAGGCAATAAAAGAGGGCAAGCAGGCTCTGTGTCTGGGGGCAACAGTGCTGGTCGTGGACGCGGTGCATTGTCATCAGCACATGGCCATGGGACACGCTTGTCCTTCTTTTCGGCAGCTGGACATGTTGAGCCACATCATGCCGAAGACTTGGTAGAGTGGATGACCAAGCCCTCCTCCTCCTCCTCATCCTCTCTCACCCAGGCTCAGGGTACTGGCAAAGCAGCTGCCAAAGCGTCCTCTTCCCTGGTATCAATGTCAGACTCATCATCAGTCACTCCTTCCCTAGACCCACCATGTCCTCCTCCTGAGGAGTCCCCCGACCTGTTTGAGCACAGTGTTGGGTACATGCTCCAGGAGGATGCCCAGCGTTTCGAAGGGTCTGATGATGAAACCCAGCTACAGGAAGGCAGTAGCGTGAGAGCAGACAGAGGGGATGCTCAAGAAGGACACCAATCTGGCAGTCATGTTCCAGCAGCTGCAGCATACTGCCAGATTGGCTCCAGTGATGAGGAGGGAGGGGATGATGAGGTCACTGACTCCACGTGGGTGCCTAATAGGAGAGAGGAGGAGGAGGAGGATGAGGAGGAGGCACATCTCCAACGAGGCAGGATGCCCTTTGGTGGCCAGCGTAAGGGCAGTACACCGACGGAATCACACCGCAGAGCTCCGCCTGTGCAGGGCGCTGCCTCTGCCCGTCATTCAAAAAGTTCTTTGGTGTGGGCCTTTTTTGAGGCTAGTGCATCAGATCGCACCGCTGCTGTTTGCAACATATGTCTCAAGCGTATATCGCGTGGCCAAAACATCAGCCGCTTGGGTACCACATGCCTGACCAGACATATGTTGACCTGCCATGCAGCTCGTTGGCAAGCCTACCTCAAAGACCCACACCAAAGAACAAAGCGGACCTCTCCTTGCACCGCATCAGCTGGGATCTCCAACCCCACTATAACTTCAGTCCTCTCTGAAACATGCACTGAGAGGAATGAAGGTGTAGAATTAGGTGTGTCACAGCCAAGTACTTGCGGCCACTCTGCTAGCAGTACACCGACGTCCGATTCTAGCAAGCAAATTTCCCTGCCCCAGCTGCTGGACCGTCGAAAGAAGTTCACTCCCAGCCATCCACATGCCCAGCGGTTGAATGCTAGCTTGGCTAAATTGCTAGCGCTTCAACTGCTGCCTTTTCAGTTGGTAGACTCGGCCTCCTTCCGTGAGTTTGTGCAATGTGCGGTTCCTCAGTGGCAGGTTCCCAAACGCCACTTTTTCTCACGGAAGGCTATTCCGGCTCTCTACCGGCATGTGGAAGGCAATGTCTTGGCCTCGCTGGACAGGGCGGTCAGCGGTAAGGTGCATATTACCGCTGACTCATGGTCCAGCAGGCATGGACAGGGACGTTACCTTTCTTTCACGGCCCATTGGGTCACTCTTTTGGCAGCTGGGAAGGATGCAGGACAAGGTGCAGTAGTGTTGGAGGTTGTTCCACCGCCACGCCTCCAAAATGCTACTACTGGTTGTGACACACCTCTCTCCTCCACCCCCTCCTCTTCTTCTTCCTCCATGGCCTCTTCCTGTGCTTTGTCCTCTGAACCAGCGGTGCTCCGTAGCCGTTCAAGGGGCTACGCAAGTACGCAGGCAAAAAGATGCCATGCCGTGCTTGCGCTGGTGTGTTTGGGGGACAGAAGCCACACTGGGGCAGAGGTCCTGTCTGCTCTGCAGGGCCAGGCCGAGAGGTGGTTGACGCCACGCCAGCTTAAGCCAGGAATGGTGGTTTGCGACAATGGCACCAACCTCCTCTCCGCCCTCCGACAGGGACAACTGACCCATGTGCCCTGTGTGGCTCACGTCCTTAACCTGGTGGTGCAGCGGTTCTTGGGCAGGTACCCGGGCTTACAGGATGTCCTGAGGCAGGCCAGGAAAGTCTGTGTGCATTTCCGCAGATCTTATAATGCCAGTGCTCGCCTGGCTGAGCTGCAAAAGGAGTTGAACCTGCCCAAGAACCGCCTTATATGTGACATGCCCACCAGGTGGAACTCAACGTTGGCCATGCTGCAGCGGCTGCACACGCAGCAGAGGGCCATCAATGAGTACCTGTGCGACTACGGCACCAGGACAGGGTCAGGGGAGCTTGGTTTTTTTTCTCCACGCCAGTGGGGCATGATCAAGGATGCATGCACTGTCCTGGCACCATTTGAGGAGGCCACGAGGATGGTGAGCAGTGACAGTGCATGCATCAGTGACACTGTACCTCTTGTCCACCTGTTGGAGCACACGCTGCGTGGAATAATGGACAGGGCACTTGAGGCAGAACAGAGGCAGGAAGAGGAGGACTTCCTTGCCTCTCAAGGCCCCCTTTACCCAGACAGTGTTCCTTCTGTCCCACCCATCGCACAGGAAGAGGAGGAGGAGGAGGAGGAGGAGGAGGATTGTGTCAGCATGGAGGTGGAGGCTGGCACTCAGCATCATCAGCAGCAGTCTTTTAGGGATGATTTACAGTCCCAAGAAACCAGTGGACTTGTACGTGGCTGGGAGGAGGTGGCTGCGGATCATGTCGTCCTTAGTGACCCAGAGGACTCCGGACCGAATGCCTCAGCTAACCTACGCTGCATGGCCTCCCTGATCCTGCAAAGTCTGCGGAAGGATCCTCGTATTCTTCGGATCAAGGAGAGGGACCATTACTGGCTGGCCACTCTCCTTGATCCACGGTACAAGGGTAAGGTTGCGGACCTTATGTTACCGTCGCAGAGGGAGCAGAGGATGAGACAACTCCGGGAGGCCTTGCAGAAAGGTCTGTGCAACGCGTTCCCAGAGACTGGGAGGTTACAAACTCCTGGTCCTGGACAACGAGTTGCTGAGGCTTCGGGCAGTCAAAGAAGGAGCGGTGGGGAAGGTGGCCGTCTGACCGATGCGTTCAGACAATTCTTTAGTCCGCAGCCCCAAAGTATGATCGGTTCCAGCAACCATCGCCAGCGTCTGATAAACATGGTGCAGGAATATCTAGGGGCAAGGTCAGACTTGGACACCTTCCCCACCGAAAATCCTCTGGCTTACTGGGTCTTGAGGATGGATCACTGGCCAGAGCTTGCACAGTATGCAATTGAGCTACTGGCCTGTCCTGCATCCAGCGTTCTTTCGGAACGCACATTCAGTGCTGCTGGAGGATTTGTCACGGATCACAGGGTGGGCCTGTCCACCGACTCGGTTGATCGACTGACTTTCATCAAGATGAACCAGTCTTGGATCACCACCAGCTACCACACACCTGATGCTGATATAACAGACTAATTGATTTTAACATGTCACATCCCTTCAAGACTGATGCTGATGCTGAGTGCTGTGCTGTTATGTTGACTGGCTATCCTCCTCCTCCGAGTCCTCAATGATACGATTGATGATGATAGCTTGGAAGATCATTTTTGTTTATGGGTGCCGCCACCAGTGGCTAAGGCCCAATTTTTCAGCCCCTGTTTAACAGGGGCGTGTAATTAAAATTTTTGAAGCAATACTTTGCAACAGGGCTCATTGCTGTGCTCCAAGTACAGTATCTGTGAGGGGTTGGAGTGTTGTGCCACCAGTGCCTAAGGCCCAATTTTTCAGCCCCTGTTTAACGGGCGTGTCATTACAATTTTTGAAGCAATACTTTGCAACAGGGCTCATTGCTGTGCTCCAAGTACAGTATCTGTGAGGGGTTGCAGTGTTGTGCCACCAGTGCCTAAGGCCCAATTTTTCAGCCCCTGTTCAACAGGGGCATGTAATTACAATTCTTGATCTAATAATTCACAGCAGGGCCCATTGCTGCACCCACCAAGAGTAACTCTGAGGGCTTACAGTGTTGTGGCAACGCCACCACCACCACCACCACGAAAGGCCCAATTTTTCAGCCCCTGTTCAAAAGGGGCATGTAATTACAATTCTTGATCTAATAATTCACAGCAGGGCCCATTCCTGCACCCACCAAGAGTAACTCTGAGGGCTTACAGTGTTGTGGCAACACCACCACCACCACCACCACCACGAAAGGCCCAATTTTTCAGCCCCTGTTCAACAGGGGCATGCAATTACAATTCTTGATCTAATAATTCACAGCAGGGCCCATTGCTGCACCCACCAAGAGTAACTGTCAGGGCTTACAGTGTTGTGGCACCAGCACCACCATCAAAGGCCCAATTTTTACTACCACTGTCCAACAATTATATGTAATTACAATTCCTGATATAATAGTTGACAGCAGGGCATTCCAGCACCAACCAAGAGTAACTGTGAGTGCTTACAGTGTTGTGCCAACACCAACAACTAAGGGGCCTTTTTCTGCAGAGTATATACGGCAGGTCCCTACTTTCAAACATCCAACTTACAAACGACTCCTACTTGCAAACGCAAGAAGACAACAGGAAGTGAGAGGAAATCTACCCCTAGGAAGGAAAATTCTCTCCTGTAAGAATTAATATGGGAGAAAGGTGTCTCCTCTGTACTGATGCTTTATCACCAATCCTTGTTTCAAGAAAAACACCACATTTCAAAAACAGTTGTCATTGGGACGGAAAGTGAGGTGAAATGTTCTGAACAGGGGCACAGACAGCAAAACAAATGTTACAGGGGTGATAACCCTTACCTATGTTTTCCAAAAAGTTTAAAAATTGATTTTTGGGCTGGAGCTACACTTAACCACTTAACGACCGCCCACCGCCGATTTACGTCGGCAGAATGGCACGGACAGGCAGAATCACGTAGATCTACGTGATCGCCTTTGTGCAGTTGGGGGGTCCATCCGGACCCCCCTTCACTGCAGTGAGCGGCCGTTAAGTGTTCGGGAGCGATCAGGCATGAAGGGGCGGCCGCTCTATTCCACCCCCCCCCCTCGCGATCGCTCCCGGCCAATGAAAATGCTTCCTCCGCCATGTGATGTAAACAAGGCTGGAGGAAGTGATGTCATCTCCCTCGCCGCGGTCTTTTCGTTCCCGGCGCCGAGCAGAGAAGAAGCAGGTTAGTGCACCAACAGTCCACTGACACGTAGGTACACATAGGCACACAAATCACCCCCCAGTCACCCCCAGATCACCCCCCAGGTCACCCCAAAGCCCCCAATCACAGTGTCACTGATTGCAGTGATCATTTATTTTACTGATCACTGCATTTAGTGTCATCTGTGATTGTAAAAAGTTGCAGGGCAGTTAGGATTAGGCCCCTTTAGGTCCAGGGTAGCCCCCTAACCCCCCCCCCCTAATAAAGGTTTAACCCCTTGATCACCCCCCAGGTAACCCTTTCACCCCCTAACTTCAGCGTCACTAAGCGATTGTTTTTCCGATCGCTGTATTCGTGTCGCTGGTGTTTTAGATAGGCAGTTATTTTTTTTTAGGTTCGCCGCAGGTTTTTATTAGTGTCAGGTACCCCCATATATTATTTTAACCCCCTGATTGCCCCTAGAGTTAACCCTTTCACCAGTGATCGCCGTATAAGCATCACTGGTGTCACTGGTTAGCCAGTAAGTTATTTAGTTATTTAGGTTACCCGTCAGGTTTTTATATAGTGTCAGGTACCCCCATATTTAACCTAATAAAGGTTTTAACCCCCTGATTGCCCCTAGTTAACCCTTTCACCGGTGATCACCATATAAAGGTTACGGGTGACGCTGGTTGATTAGTTTGCTTTTTATAGCATCAGGGCACCCGCCGTATATAACCCAATAAAGGTTTAACCCCCCTGATCGCCCGGCGGGTGAGATCAATTAGGTTTTAGCGCCAGAGAGGGTCTGCGTCGCCCCAGGCAGTGTTAGGTTAGTGACAGTAACGCTAACACCCACGCGCAAAGCATACACCCCCCTTAGTGGTATAGTATCTGATCAGATCTGATCAGATCTATACTAGCATCCCCAGCGGTTTAGGGTTCCCAAAAACGCAGTGTTAGCGGGATCAGCCCAGATACCTGCTAGCGCCTGCGTTTAGCCCCTCCGCCCAGCCCAGCCCAGCCCAGCCCACCCAAGTGCAGTATCGATCGATCACTGTCACTTACCAAACACAACACACATAACTGCAGCGTTCGCAGTGCTTGGTTTTTGGGGCCCTGTACGCGGCTAGGCTCCCAAAAAGTCCCACACATGTGGTATCCCCGTACTCAGGAGAAGCAGCAGAATGTATTTTGGGGTGTAATTTCACATATGCCCATGGCATGTGTGAGCAATATATCATTTAGTGACAACTTTGTGCAAAAAAAAAAAAGTTTGTCATATTCCCGCAACTTGTGGCAAAATATAAAATATTCCATGGACTGAACATGCCTCTCAGTAAATAGCTTGGGGTGTCTACTTTCCAAAATGGGGTCATTTGGGGGGGTTTTGTGCTATTTTGGCATTTTATGGCCTTCGAAACTGTGATAGGTAGTGAGGAGTGAAATCCAAAATTTGCGCCCTTAGAAATCCTGAAGGCGGTGCTTGGTTTCCGGGGTCCCGTACGTGGCTAGGCTCCTAAAAAGTCCCACACATGTGGTATCCCCGTACTCAGGAGAAGCAGCAGAATGTATTTTGGGGTGCAATTCCACATATAACCATGGCATGTGTGAGCAATATATCATTTAGTGACAACTTTTTGTAATTTTTTTTTTTTTTTTTGTCATTATTCAATCACTTGGGACAAAAAAAAAAAATATTCAATGGGCTCAACATGCCTCTCAGCAATTTCCTTGGGGTGTCTACTTTCCAAAATGGGGTCATTTGGGGGGGTTTTGTACTGCCCTGCCATTTTAGCACCTCAAGAAATGAGATAGGCAGTCATAAATTTAAAGCTGTGTAAATTTCAGAAAATGTACCCTAGTTTGTAAACGCTATAACTTTTGCGCAAACCAATAAATATACGCTTATTGACATTTTTTTTACTAAAGACATGTGGCTGAATACATTTTGGCCTAAATGTATGACTAAAATTGAGTTTATTCGATTTTTCTTATAACAAAAAGTAGAAAATATCATTTTTTTTCAAAATTTTCGGTCTTTTTCTGTTTATATCGCAAAAAATAAAAATCGCAGAGGCAATCAAATACCATTAAAAGAAAGCTCTATTTGTGGGAAGAAAAGGACGCAAATTTCATTTGGGTACAACATTGCATGTCCGCACAATTTACAGTTAAAGCAGTGCAGTGCCGAATCCCAAAAACAGGCCTGGTCCTAATGGCCCGAAATGGTCCGGGGCTTAAGTCGTTAAACAATGTACCTGTTCAAAATTACAAACACATTCTACATAAGAACAAACCTACAGTCCCTGTCTTGTATGCACCGCCTGTATACGGCTGTTCAGAGTATATAGGGCCTTTTTTATTTTGTGTGCAGTGTTCCCCTTAATATCCATACAAGACCCAAAGGGGCTGGTAATGGGCTGGGGTAGGGGGGGGGGGTCATGGGGTAGCTATGCCATTTTTCTTAAAGATTTTCATCCATATTACCGGGACCAGACATTACATTAAAGCCGCAAGCAGTTTTAAATGGCTTTTTTTTCCTTTAGAAGTGTCATTTTGTGCAGGGACAGTTCTAAACACGGGAAACACGTGGCACTTCACAGGCATACTTTAGACACCCCCCAGGTACGATATTTAAAGGAATATTTGACTTTTTTTTTTTCACTTTATGCATCATTAAAATGACTGCTCCCGAAAAACGACCGTTTTTAAAACTTCTTTTTGCATTGATACATGTCCCCTGGAGCAGAACCCGGGTTCCCAAACCCTTTTTAGGACAATAACATGCATAATAGTCGTTATAATTAGCACTTTAGAATTCGAACGTTCGCATCCATTGTATTTAATAGGGTTCTAATGTTCGTACGAACTTTCGGTCCGTTCGCGGGTTCTGGTGCGAACCGAACCCGGGGGTGTTCGGCTCATCACTACTCGGCAGTACGCCCGGCATTGGCGGGGGCCCTAGTGTCTCACACACTTACTGAATGGGCAAGATTGCTACTCCAGGGGTTAAGGAGCGAGATACTCCTCCTGATGAGATAACATTGGCCGACCTGTTGGTCCAGGGCCTTAGGTTTGTCTGCGAGTCAGACATGAATACTATTCCCCTGCTGTCTAAAACTTCGGTTTATGCAGTAGCAATACGCCGCCTGATCTGGCTAAAAGGCTGGTCTGCGGACCAGACTTCCAAGAAAGCCCTTTTGGATCTGCCTTTTAAGGGCGACAGACTTTTTGGGGCTTCTCTGGATGACATCATCAAGGGTGCCACAGGAAGTAAAAGCACTTTGCTTCCCCAAATTAGCAAGGGTAAGGGGCCACGCCAAGGGCAAGGGCCCTCCTTTACTGCACGCAAGTGGTTTTTTCGTCCCCCTAGGGCGACAGGGAAAAGACCCCAGGCCGATAAAGCGCCTGCCCAAGGACAAAAACGTCCCTGGTCCCGCATACCCAATAAGCCTGCGGACAAATTTGCGTCCGCATGAAGGTCCACCCCCACCCAGCTCTCGGGTGGGGAGACGTCTTCGCAAATTCGCGACTCAGTGGACAGCACTAATCTCCGACAGGTGGGTTTGCGAAGTAATCTCCTCAGGCTACAAGATAGTTTCTCTCTTATCCACCGGACAGATTCAACACCTCCAATCTCCAGCTACTACCGACCCGTCGGGAGGCCCTGTATGGGGCGGTCCAGGGTCTACTGGAACGCGGGGTAGTTATTCCAGTTCCAGAACTGGAACGGGGTTTTTACTCAAATCTGTTCATTGTGCCGAAGAAGGAGGGGGTTCGTCCAAGCTTGGATCTCAGAGCCCTCAATTGCTTTGTGAAGGTACAAAGTTTTCGGATGGAGTCGGTTCGATCTGTAGTCACGGCTCTCCATCCGGGGGACTTTCTGGCCTCCTTGGACATCAAGGACGCATACCTGCATGTCCCCATATACTCCAGACACCAGAGGTTTCTGCGATTTGCTATCGGGAAGGACCACTACCAGTTTGTGGCCCTCCCGTTGGGCCTTGCCTCAGCACCCAGGACGTTCACCAAGGTGCTCGCTCCGATTCTGGCACTTCTAAGACAGCGGGGTATCGCTATCACAGGCTACTTATACGACCTTCTGCTGAAGGCCCCTTCAAGCTCAGAATTAGAGGTAAGCGTGTCCATTACCTGTCAGACTCTTCGAGACTGTGGTTGGATACTAAACACGCAAAAGTCAGTATTGGTGCCCACTCAACGCCTAGGGTACCTGGGGTTGATTCTGGATTCTTCAGAGGCAAAGGTATTCCTCCCTGTGGAGAAGTTGCAGACCCTCCGGGCTGCAGTACGGCAGCTGACTTCCAGGAATTGGTCGTCACTCCGTTTTTTGCATGCGAGTGTTGGGCCTCAGGGTAGCCTCCTTCGAGGCGGTTCCATATGCTCAATACCACACTCGAGTGTTACAGAAGGAAGTTCTGTCCAGATGGAACAGATGTCCATCATCTCTGGATTATCAAATCCGAGTGAGCCACATAGTCAGGAGATCCCTGGTATGGTGGCTGACAGCACCGGCTCTAATGGCCGGGAAGTCATTTCTTCCGGTTTACTGGATAGTGATCACGACGGACGCCAGCCTTACAGGTTGGGGGGGGGAGTCTGGGGTGTTCAGTCGGCGCAAGGTCGCTGGACCCCAGAGGAAGCCCTCCTGCCGTTCAATGTCCTGGTAATCCGGGCGATCAGGCTGTGCCTCTTCAAATGGTCTCAGAGGCTGCAAGGGCGTCCAGTCAAGATCCAGTCAGACAACGCCACAGCAGTGGCATATGTCAATCATCAAGGAGGAACAAGAAGCTCAGCTGCAGCATCGGAGATCGCTCGCATCCTGAAGTGGGCAGAGAGGAGCGTACCGGCACTGTCGGCCGTGTACATTCCGGGTGTGGAAAACTGGCAGGCGGACTACCTGAGCCACCAGATGCTGGACCAGGGAGAAGGGTCCTTACACCCGGAGGTGTTCCAACTCCTCTGCCAAAGATGGGGCACACCAGACGTAGATCTTCTGGCTTCCCGACTCAATCGGAAGGTATTGAGATTTGTGGCCCGGTCAAGAGACCCATGGGCAGACGCAACGGACGCGTTGGTAGCATAGTGGGGTCAGTATCGGCTAATCTATGCCTTCCCTCCCTTAAGGCTTCTTCCTCTTCTGCTCCGCAGAGTGGAGGCAGAGGGAATTCCAATGATCCTAATCGCTCCAGATTGGCCTCAGCATCCTTGGTACGCCGATCTAGTACGTCTGGTAGCAGACGTCCCCTGGCGCCTACCACTACGGAAGGACCTGCTATCGCAAGGTCCCATATTCCATCCTGCTTTACAGTCATTGGCTTTAACGGCATGGCTGTTGAGAACCAGGTACTGAGAGACCGGGGCCTGTCAGACTCAGTAATCTCTACTATGAGAAGTGCTCGAAAACCGTCCTCTAGGAAGGTCTATCACTGCACTTGGAGGGCCTACATCTCCATGTGTGAGGAAATGAAATGGCATCCGCGTACCTATTTGGTTTCCAGAATCCTGCTGTTCTTACAGCATGGGGTGGACCAAGGGCTTGCCCTAAGTACGATTTAAGGGACAGATATCTGCCCTGGCTGTCTTTTTTCAGCGACCCCTGGCGACTCACTCTCTCGTGAGTACATTTATGCAGGGGGTCCGACATGTGGCCCCTCCGGTCCGTCCCCCGTTACCTCCGTGGGACTTGAACCTGGTCCTCTCGGTGCTTCAGAAGGCACCGTTTGAGAATATTAGAGATATTCCCCTGTTGACACTTTCTCAGAAAGTGGTCTTTTTGGTGGCTGTTACGTCAGTTAGACGAGTCTCTGAGCTGGCAGCCTTGTCCTGCAAGGCTCCCTATTTGATTTTCCACAAGGATAAGGTGGTGCTGCGGCCGCAGCCTTCCTTTCTTCCGAAAGTCGTTTCGGCTTTTCATCTCAACGAAGACATTGTACTTCCATCCTTGTGTCCTCAGCCGTCGAATCCTAAGGAGTCGGCGTTGCATTCCTTGGACGTTGTCCGAGCTTTGAGAGTATACCTATCTGCTACTTCCCTGTTCCGGAAGTCAGACTCACTGTTTGTTTCGGTGGCTGGTCCCAAGAAGGGCCAAGCAGTCTCATCGGCCACCATCTCTAGGTGGATCCGACAGTAATCCAGGCTTACGCCTTAAAGGGTCAAGCGCCCCCCTTTCCTGTCACGGCACATTCGACCAGGGCAATAGGTGCCTCTTGGGCTTTCCGACATCAAGCGTCTGTTTCCCAATTATGTAAAGCGGCGACTTGGTCGTCCGCTCACACTTTCACAAAATTCTACAAAATTGATGTAGGTGCATCTTCGGATGCCTCTTTTGGCCGCAAGGTTTTGCAAGCGGCTGTTTAGAGTTGCAACTCCTCCGTTGGAGGAGTGCTGTTTTGTGTTTGGGGTGAAGTTTATTTTTATGCTGTTACCGCCCGTCGTTTTTTCTCTGACACTGCTTTGGGACGTCCCACTTTGTCAATAGAGAAGCTGTGTCGGTCCATGGACGAAAGAGTAAATAGTATTTTTTACTCACCGTAAAATCCTTTTCTCTGAGTCCATGGACCGACACAGCACCCACCCCTCCTTTTAAGTTTGTACTGCTTTTTGACGAACTGATCTGCGAAGATGCAGACTGAGAGGATATACCCGGAGGGTCCGCCCCCTGGGCGGTACTGTAGAAGGTGTGATGCAACACTTTTTACAAGTTTTTCTGCCTAGTCACTCCTAATTAACGGATAATACCCACTTTGTCAATAGAGAAGCTGTGTCGGTCCATAGACTCAGAGAAAAGGATTTTACGGTGAGTAAAAAATCCTATTTTTAGGGGAAAAAAAAGGCACTTTATTGTTCTCTTTTCCAAAAGACCCATAGGGCAAAAAAAAAAAAAAAAAGCATTTTATTTTGCTCGTGCAAAAAAAGACCCGTTTAGGGCAAAAAAAAAATGTGCACTTTAATGTACGCTTGCAAAAAACGCCGTTTAGGGGCACAAAAAAAAGTTTGCAGTGTGTTATACATATTTTGAGGTGTTTGAAATAAACAATTTCTTTATAGTTTTCTCCTACGTTGCTATACTAAAAAAACAAAAAAATTTTTGAATAGCATTTTCTGCAGTTCTGTAGCTGTGCGATTCAGCGGTTACGTACTGTGGGTGTGTTCTGCTCTTCCAAAAAATGCCGTTTAGTGGCACCAAAAAAAGGTTGCAGTGTGTTATACATATTTTGAGGTGTGTGAAATAAACAATTTCTATATAGTTTTCTCCTACTGTGCTATACTAAAAAAACAACATTTTTTTTGAATAGCATTTTCTGCAGTTCTGTAGCTGTGCGATTCAGCGGTTACGTACTGTGGGTGTGTTCTGCTCTTCCAAAAAACGCCATTTAGTGGCACCAAAAAAAGGTTGCAGTGTGTTATACATATTTTGAGGTGTTTGAAATAAACAATTTCTTTATTGTTTTCTCCTACGTTGCTATACTAAAAAAACAACATTTTTTTTTAATAGCATTTTCTGCAGTTCTGTAGCTGTGCGATTCAGCGGTTACGTACTGTGGGTGTGTTCTGCTCTTCCAAAAAACGCAGTTTAGTGGCACCAAAAAAAGGTTGCAGTGTGTTCTACATATTTTGAGGTGTTTGAAATAAACAATTTCTTTATAGTTTTCTCCTACGTTGCTATACTAAAAAAACAAAATTTTTTTGGAATAGCATTTTCTGCAGTTCTGTAGCTGTGCGATTCAGCGGTTACGTACTGTGGGTGTGTTCTGCTCTTCCAAAAAACGCCGTTTAGTGGCACCAAAAAAAGGTTGCAGTGTGTTATACATATTTTGAGGTGTGTGAAATAAACAATTTCCATATAGTTTTCTCCTACTGTGCTATACTAAAAAAACAACATTTTTTTTGAATAGCATTTTCTGCAGTTCTGTAGCTGTGCGATTCAGCAGTTACGTACTGTGGGTGTGTTCTGCTCTTCCAAAAAACGCCGTTTAGTGGCACCAAAAAAAGGTTGCAGTGTGTTATACATATTTTGAGGTGTGTGAAATAAACAATTTCTATATAGTTTTCTCCTACTGTGCTATACTAAAAAAACAACATTTTTTTTGAATAGCATTTTCTGCAGTTCTGTAGCTGTGCGATTCAGCGGTTACGTACTGTGGATGTGTTCTGCTCTTCCAAAAAACGCCGTTTAGTGGCACCAAAAAAAGGTTGCAGTGTGTTATACATATTTTGAGGTGTGTGAAATAAACAATTTCTATATAGTTTTCTCCTACTGTGCTATACTAAAAAAACAACATTTTTTTTGAATAGCATTTTCTGCAGTTCTGTAGCTGTGCGATTCAGCGGTTACGTACTGTGGGTGTGTTCTGCTCTTCCAAAAAACGCTGTTTAGTGGCACCAAAAAAAGGTTGCAGTGTGTTATACATATTTTGAGGTGTGTGAAATAAACAATTTCTATATAGTTTTCTCCTACTGTGCTATACTAAAAAAACAACATTTTTTTTTAATAGCATTTTCTGCAGTTCTGTAGCTGTGCGATTCAGCGGTTACGTACTGTGGGTGTGTTCTGCTCTTCCAAAAAACGCCGTTTAGTGGCACCAAAAAAAGGTTGCAGTGTGTTATACATATTTTGAGGTGTGTGAAATAAACAATTTCTATATAGTTTTCTCCTACTGTGCTATACTAAAAAAACAACATTTTTTTTGAATAGCATTTTCTGCAGTTCTGTAGCTGTGCGATTCAGCGGTTACGTACTGTGGGTGTGTTCTGCTCTTCCAAAAAACGCAGTTTAGTGGCACCAAAAAAAGGTTGCAGTGTGTTATACATATTTTGAGGTGTGTGAAATAAACAATTTCTATATAGTTTTCTCCTACTGTGCTATACTAAAAAAACAACATTTTTTTTGAATAGCATTTTCTGCAGTTCTGTAGCTGTGCGATTCAGCGGTTACGTACTGTGGGTGTGTTCTGCTCTTCCAAAAAACGCCGTTTAGTGGCACCAAAAAAAGGTTGCAGTGTGTTATACATATTTTGAGGTGTGTGAAATAAACAATTTCTATATAGTTTTCTCCTACTGTGCTATACTAAAAAAACAACATTTTTTTTTAATAGCATTTTCTGCAGTTCTGTAGCTGTGCGATTCAGCGGTTACGTACTGTGGGTGTGTTCTGCTCTTCCAAAAAACGCCGTTTAGTGGCACCAAAAAAAGGTTGCAGTGTGTTATACATATTTTGAGGTGTGTGAAATAAACAATTTCTATATAGTTTTCTCCTACTGTGCTATACTAAAAAAACAACATTTTTTTTGAATAGCATTTTCTGCAGTTCTGTAGCTGTGCGAGTCAGCGGTTACGTACTGTGGGTGTGTTTTGCTCTTCCAAAAACACCCATTTAGGGCAAGATCCTAAATTTTGAAAATATGAGGAGAAGGTCAAAGGGACATGGTGGCCCCGGTCGTGGTGCTGCTGGTGGAGCTCCTGTTGCAGGGAGAGGACGTGGTGGATCTGTGCCAGATACACGCACAAGTGAAACACCTTCCTCAGGTGCGAGTAGGCGACCGAGCCTGCGGCGGTATTTTGTCGCGCCTAATGAGGCTGTACGAATGTTTAGGCCAGGACAAGTACAGGCGATAGTAGATTGGGTTGCTGACAGTGCCTCGGGTTCCTTCACATTGTCTCCCACCCACTCTTCTGATGAAAGAACAGAGTTGGCACCTGAAACCCATGTCCATCAGTCTTTCACCTCACCCCCTTGCAAATCAGCCAAGCAGTCTGAGCCCCAAATCATGCAGCAGTCTCTTCTGCTTTTCGATGACTCTGTTAGCAGGGTTTCCCAGGGCCATCCACCTAGCCCTGCCCCAGAAGTGGAAGAGATTGAGTGCACCGATGCCCAACCACTTATGTTTCATGATGAGTACATGGGAGGACCATCGCAGTACGTCTCGGATGATGACGAAACACAGGTGCCAACTGCTGCTGCTTTCGCAATTGTGCAGACAGACAAGGAGGGCAGGGGTGAAGACTGGGTGGAAGATGATGTGGAGGACGATGAGGTCCTCGACCCCACATGGAATCAACGTTATGCAGGTGACCAGTGTAGTTTGGAGGAAGAGGCGGTGGTCGCACAGAGCCACCAGCACAGCAGAAGAGGGAGCAGGGTGCAAAAGCGGAGCGTCTGTCAGCTAGACAGTATGTCTGCTACTGCCCAACGCAGCAAGGGACCAAGCACACCAAAGCCAGGTCCAAGGAGTTCCCCAGCGTGGCAGTTCTTCACACAATGTGCTGATGACAAGACACGAGTGGTTTGCACGCTGTGCAATCAGAGCCTGAAACGAGGCATAAACGTTCTCAACCTGAGCACAAGCTGCATGACCAGGCATCTAAGTGCAAAGCACGAGCTGCAGTGGAGTAGACACCTCAAAAACCAAGAAAGGTCTCTGGCTCCTCCTGCTTCCTCTTCTGCTGCAGTCTCGGCCTCTTCATCCACCTCTGTAGTGACAGTGGCACCTGCCACCCCGCAAACAGAGCATCTGCCAGCAACACTACCACCTGGGTCACCAACCATCTCCACAATGTCCCATGGAAGCGTTCAGCTCTCTATCTCCCAAACATTGGAGCGGAAGAGGAAGTACCCCCCTAGCCACCCGCGATCCCTGGCCCTGAATGCCAGCATTTCAAAACTCCTGGCCTTTGAAATGCTGTCATTCCGTCTGGTGGAGACGCAGAGTTTTAAAAGCCTGATGGCATTGGCTGTCCCACAGTACGTCGTGCCCAGCCGCCACTATTTTTCCAGGCGAGCCATCCCTTCCCTGCACAACCAAGTGGGGGACAAAATCAGGTGTGCACTGCGCAACGCCATCTGTGGCAAGGTCCACCTAACTACGGATGCGTGGACCAGTAAGCACGGTCAGGGACGTTATATCTCCCTAACAGCACACTGGGTAAATGCAGTGGCGGCTGGGCCTGAGGCAGATAGCAGTTTGGCGCATGTCCTTCCACCACCGAGGATTGCAGGGCGCTTCAGTTTGCCTCCTGTTGCTAACTCCTCCTACTCCGCTTCCTCATCCTCTACCGCCTCCTCATCCAGTCAGCGTAACACCTTCACCACCAACTTCAGCACAGCCAGGGGTAAACGACAGCAGGCAGTTTTAAAACTTTCCTGTTTGGGGGAAAAACCCCACACCGCGCAGGAGTTGTGGAGGGACATGGAACAACAGACCAATGAGTGGTTGCTGTCAGTGAGCCTCAAGCCCGGCCTGGTGGTGTGCGATAATGGGCGAAATCTCGTAGCAGCTCTGGGCCTAGCCGGTTTGACGCACATCCCTTGCCTGGCGCATGTGCTGAACTTGGTGGTCCAGAGGTTCCTTAAAAATTACCCCAATATGCCAGAGCTGCTGCAGAAAGTGCGGGCTGTGTGTGCGCACTTTCGGCGTTCTCACCCTGCTGCTGCTCGCCTGTCAGCGCTGCAGCGTAACTTCGGCCTTCCCGCTCACCGCCTCATATGTGACGTGCCCACAAGGTGGAACTCCACCTTGCACATGCTGGCCAGACTGTGCGAGCAGCAGCAGGCGATAGTGGAGTTTCAGCTGCAGCAATCACGCGTGAGTCGCTCTGCGGAACAGCACCACTTCACCACCAATAACTGGGCCTCCATGCGAGACCTGTGTGCCTTGTTGCGCTGTTTCGAGTACTACACCAACATGTCCAGTGCCAATGACGCCGTTCTTAGCGTTACTATCCCAGTTCTATGCCTCCTTGAAAAAACGCTTCGGGCGATGATGGAAGAGGATGTGGCACAGGAGGATGAGGAGGAGGAGGAGGAGGAAGCGGGATCATTTCAAAGGCTTTCAGGGCAGTCTTTCACAAGTGGCTACGAGGGTGGGTTCCTGAACCAACAAACGCCAGGTACACAATTGTCCGGCGGAAAGGGAACAGTTCTGGAGGATGACGAGGTGGAGGAGGAGATGGAGGAGGAGGAGGAGGAGGCATTTTCACAGCAGGGTGGCACACAGACCAGCTCGTGGCCATCACTGGTGCGTGGCTGGGGGGATACAGAGGACACAGACGATACACCTCCCACAGAGGACAGCTTTTCTTTGCCTCTGGGCAGCCTGGCACACATGAGCGATTACATGCTGCAGTGTTTCCGCAATGACCGCCGAGTTGCCCACATTTTAACTGGTGCTGATTACTGGGTGGCCACCCTGCTGGATCCCCGTTACAAGGACAACGTACCGTCCTTAATTCCCTCACTGGAGCGGGATCGTAAGATGCGCGAGTACAAGCGCACGCTGGTAGACGCGCTGCTGGTGGCATTCCCACCTGACAGCGGGCGTACGGTGGAAGCACAAGGCGAAGGCAGAGGAGGAGGAAGAGGTCGCCAACGCAGCCGGGGCACCGGCAGCACCTCAGAAGGCAGGGTTAGCATGGCTGAAATGTGGAAAAGCTTTGTCAGCACGCCACAACAACCAGCACCACCAGCTGAGATGGAACGTCTTAGCAGGAGGCAGCATTTCACCAACATGGTTGAGCAGTATGTGTCCACAGGCCTACACGTACTGGATGACGGGTCTGCCCCCTTTAACTTCTGGGTCTCCAAATTGGGCACATGGCCTGAGCTTGCCCTTTATGCCTTGGAGGTGCTGGCCTGCCCTGCAGCCAGTGTATTATCTGAACGTGTATTTAGCACGGCAGGGGGCGTTATCACAGACAAGCGCAGCCGCCTGTCCAGAGCCAATGTGGACAAGCTCACGTTCATTAAAATGAACCAGGCATGGATCCCACAGGACTTGTCCGTACCTTCTGCAGAATAGACATGTATACCGATGTTGTGACAAAAACTGTCCGGCCATCGGATTGTGTCCGGCCCATACTGCGAAGGCGCAGCGCTTGCGCAGTACAGAGGACAAGGAGATTCACAAAATCTCCGAAGATGAACGGCGCCTGCGCTGTGAGTGCGGGTTCAAGCCCCACCATCCAAGTGGACATACGGTAGCACATAGTAACAGGGCCCCTCACGGGCTCGGTTCGATCGCCACGCTTCGGGTACGGCCTCACTTGGCTTGTCTTGAACCAACGGATGGTGTGGTCTTCACCTGAACTCACCACGCAGGCGCCGTTCGTCTTGGGAGATTTTAGAAATCCCCTTGTCCTACATACTGAGCAAGTGCAGTACAGGGTGGACACTATTTGACGGGGGACAGAATTCGACACATCACCGGCATTACACAGCCATTGTTGTATTTTTGAATCAGTGTTGGCTACCTCGTCCTCCTCCACCGCCGCTTCCACCTACACAGCCACATCCACCGCCACTTCAACCTCCTACTCCATATGGACCTCGTCCTCCTAGGTCAAGATTATTATTATTATTTTTTTTTTTTTTATGTTATTTTAAGTTATTTCCCTATCCACATTTGTTTGCAGAGCACTTGCCATGCTCTTAACAACATTTTGCTGCCATTTGCAGCCCTGTAGCCCTTTCCATTACCTTTTTAGAGCCTTTTTAGTCCTTAGAAGTCCGGGTCCCCGTTGACTTCAATGGGGTTCGGGTCCGGGTCCGGGTTCGGGTTAAAGTTCGGTCCCGAACCCGAACTTTTTTCCGAAGTTCGGCCGAACCCGTCGAACCCGAACATCCAGGTGTCCGCTCAACTCTAGTGGATGGATATCCACCTCTCTGCTGCCTCCTCAGCCAATGGTGAAGACTGTACCCGCCCCCTTCCCTCAGCCCGCCTTCTTTGATTTCTGAGAAGAGGAAATGTCGGTACTCCAGAGCTGGAGAGAAAAGGTAGAGAGAAGAGAACACAGCCTGCTATGGCTGGGACACATTCCTCAGCCCCAGCACTAAGTAACAGTGAGTTGTGTTTGCCTGCACTGCTGACAGCATGGAGAGAACAAGCTGCTTTCTACAGTGTGGGAAGGTTACCAGAGAACAAGATGGTTTATCTATCCTGTAATCTGACACCTGCATTCCTCTCTGCCAGCACAAGTCATATGATTCTTACAGAGACTCTGACAGGGAGAAAATACAGGATTTATGAGTTATTCTTCTATCTATCCATCCATCTATCTGCTCATCCATCCATCTATATATCTATCCATCCATCTATCTGCTCATCCATCCATCTATCTATCCATCCATCCATCTATCTGCTCATCCATCGATCTATATATCTATCCATCCATCTACTCATCCATCCATCTATATATCTATCCATCCATCTATCTATTTGCTCATCCATCCATCTATCTATCCATCCATTCATCTATATATCTATCCATCCATCTATCTATCTGCTCATCTATCCATCTATATATCTATCCATCCATCTATCTATCTGCTCATCCATCCATCTATCTATCCATCCATCCATCCATCTATATATCTATCTATCCATCTATATATCTATCCATCCATCTACTCATCCATCCATCTATATATCTATCCATCCATCTATCTATCTGCTCATCCATCCATCTATATATCTATCCATCCATCTATCTGCTCATCCATCCATCTATCTATCCATCCATCCATCTATCTGCTCATCCATCGATCTATATATCTATCCATCCATCTACTCATCCATCCATCTATATATCTATCCATCCATCTATCTATTTGCTCATCCATCCATCTATCTATCCATCCATTCATCTATATATCTATCCATCCATCTATCTATCTGCTCATCTATCCATCTATATATCTATCCATCCATCTATCTATCTGCTCATCCATCCATCTATCTATCCATCCATCCATCCATCTATATATCTATCTATCCATCTATATATCTATCCATCCATCTACTCATCCATCCATCTATATATCTATCCATCCATCTATCTATCTGCTCATCCATCCATCTATCTATCCATCCATCCATCTATCTGCTCATCCATCCATCTATATATCTATCCATCCATCTACTCATCCATCCATCTATATATCTATCCATCCATCTATCTATTTGCTCATCCATCCATCTATCTATCCATCCATTCATCTATATATCTATCCATCCATCTATCTATCTGCTCATCTATCCATCTATATATCTATCCATCCATCTATCTATCTGCTCATCCATCCATCTATCTATCCATCCATCCATCCATCTATATATCTATCTATCCATCTATATATCTATCCATCCATCTACTCATCCATCCATCTATATATCTATCCATCCATCTATCTATCTGCTCATCCATCCATCTATATATCTATCCATCCATCTATCTGCTCATCCATCCATCTATCTATCCATCCATCCATCTATCTGCTCATCCATCGATCTATATATCTATCCATCCATCTACTCATCCATCCATCTATATATCTATCCATCCATCTATCTATTTGCTCATCCATCCATCTATCTATCCATCCATTCATCTATATATCTATCCATCCATCTATCTATCTGCTCATCTATCCATCTATATATCTATCCATCCATCTATCTATCTGCTCATCCATCCATCTATCTATCCATCCATCCATCCATCTATATATCTATCTATCCATCTATATATCTATCCATCCATCTACTCATCCATCCATCTATATATCTATCCATCCATCTATCTATCTGCTCATCCATCCATCTATATATCTATCCATCCATCTATCTGCTCATCCATCCATCTATCTATCCATCCATCCATCTATCTGCTCATCCATCGATCTATATATCTATCCATCCATCTACTCATCCATCCATCTATATATCTATCCATCCATCTATCTATTTACTCATCCATCCATCTATCTATCCATCCATTCATCTATATATCTATCCATCCATCTATCTATCTGCTCATCCATCCATCTATCTATCCATCCATCCATCCATCTATATATCTATCTATCCATCTATATATCTATCCATCCATCTACTCATCCATCCATCTATATATCTATCCATCCATCTATCTATCTGCTCATCCATCCATCTATCTATCCATCCATCCATCTATCTGCTCATCCATCCATCTATATATCTATCCATCCATCTACTCATCCATCCATCTATATATCTATCCATCCATCTATCTATTTGCTCATCCATCCATCTATCTATCCATCCATCCATCTATATATCTATCCATCCATCTATCTATCTGCTCATCCATCCATCTATATATCTATCCATCCATCTATCTATCTGCTCATCCATCCATCTATCTATCCATCCATCCATCTATATATCTATCTATCCATTGTGACAGCAGGAAGGTAAAGTCACCTGGTTGCATCCAGGGGGGTAGATATATTTCTCCCAGATTCAGGCTTTATGCCGACTTATACAACTAGGGAGTTGATGAAGCCCAGCTGAGGCTAGTGGGCTCATGGATGACTCATACCTCTAGGGAGAGGGCTGGGCGTCGTGCAGGCAGGGAGTTGATGAGACCAGCTGAAGCTTGTCAGCTCATTTAAAGGCCTCTATAAAAACTCCCAGATTCATTAGGTGTTTGCTCATGCCTGGAACCAGACCTGTGTGGACTGTCTAGGGAGAGTGAACCCCTGTGCGGTGAGGCAAAGCCTGTGTGGCTATTTGTTTGGACTTTTACTAAACCAGGGACTTAGGGACTAGGACAGCACCAGGCTGATCCCAGTTGTTAGTTTAGGAAACCTGCATGTTTAGTCAGAGGTCAAACGGACCAGGATTTATTTTGTTTATGTTTCTTTTTGGCTTTGCTGTGTTTTTGTCACTGTACATAGAGAAATAAACCGCACCTTTTGATTTTGAAAACCACAACCTCCGTCTGCTGGCCCTGTTTTTGTGTGGGGAGCCCAACCAGGGGGTCACACACACCCGCTACCGAGTTAACCCCCTCACAGTTGGTGGAGAATGCGGGCAGTTTTTTTTAAGCCAGCATGGAGGAGATACTGAAACAGCTGGCTCTAGCAAATGCCAATCAACAGCAGACAAATGCAGGTTTGCAAAGGAGCCTTGCAGCCCAGCAGCAAGCTCATCAACAAGCCCAGCAGCAATCTGAGGCCCGCTTCATAGACCTGTTACAGAAGCAAGAGCAGAGACTACAACAAATGGAAGCAGTAATGCAGCAACGTCCGCAGACCAGTGAGGAAAGCCGTCCCACTAATACCGCGTCCTTTGGGGTGAGTCGTTTATTGACAAAAATGACTGGAGAGGATGATCCAGAGGTATTTTTGACCACATTTGAAAGGACTGCTGAAAGAGAAAAGTGGCCTGAGGAGCAGTGGGCTGGACTGGTGGCTCCTCTGTTAACTGGTGAATCGCAGAAGGCTTACTATGACCTAGAGCCTGACCAAGCAAAAGACTATGTGATGCTAAAAGCTGAAATATTGGCAAGGCTGGGTGTCACCCTGGCTGTCCGGGCTCAGCGTGTGCATAACTGGACTTTCCAGCTTGGAAAACCCCCCAGGTCTCAAATGTATGATCTCATTCACCTGAGCAGGAAGTGGCTACAGCCAGAGACTTTGTCCGCACCAGAGATTGTGGAACGTGTTGTAATGGATCGGTTTTTGAGAGCTCTTCCTACTGCCATCCAAAAGTGGGTAAGCCATGGAGACCCAGAGACGGCCAGTGGTCTTGTGGATCGTGTAGAGAAATACTTGGCTACAGAGAACCTGACGGCCTCTTCCAGAGACTCTCGGACTTTCCACCCTAAGACCAGACCATCCCCAGGGGCGGATAAGAGGATTCCAAGGGGTGAGGGTGGAGAGAGTGAGAGGGTGGGAGCTCTACCCAAAGTTTGGCGAGAACAGCCTGGGAAGTCAGGGGCTCAAGAGGCAGCCAAATGGATTGTTTGCTACCGCTGCCGGCAAGCGGGACATATTGCAGCAAATTGCCCGGTTGTGGAGGAACCCATGCAATGTGACTTTCTGATGGACAGACGTCAGTCGCTGTGTGCGACAGTCGCATGCACTGCCATTCGGGGAACTGAGAAACATTTATGCAAAATGTGTATTAATGGTAGAAATGTTGTGGTATTACTGGATTCAGGTAGCCTTGTGACCCTGATAAAGGCTGAATTAGTTAAAACAGAGGTCTCTGGGAATAGCAAGGTAGCTGTTATTTGTGTGCATGGGGACACCCGAGAGTATCCAGTGACTACAGTGTGTTTCGAGACCCCCAAAGGTACCCTCTCTCATCCAGTGGGGTTAGTATCTCAATTACCGCATGATGCCATTGTGGGAAGGGATTTTCCGAAGTTCTGGGAACTGTGGGATGATCCTGAGCCCCCCACTGGTGCCCCTATGCACCAGGAATGTGATAGCCAGAACTCCTCTGAGAGTGGTGAGGACTCTCCAGAATTTCCCTTGTCAGTATTGGCAGGGGAGACTCAAGAAACTGGAGAGGAGCCCACCTCCTCAGACGAAAACCTACCGTCTGTGGAGTTTTCTGATCTGGAGGTTCACAGGGAAAATTTTGCCACAGAACAGTTAAAAGACCCCGCCCTAATAAAGGCACGGGAAAACGTAGTGGAAATAGATGGCGAGTTAGTGAACCCAGATAATACCTGCACTTACCCATACTTCAGCGTAGAGAAGGACCTACTGTATCGGGTGGCAAAAAGGGCAGAAGAAACCGTTGAGCAGCTTGTGGTGCCCAAACCTTACAGGAAGTTGGTGTTGGAGTTGGCCCATGGGCACATTCTTGGAGGTCATCTGGGGACAGAGAAAACCCGAGAGAGGGTATTACAGAGATTCTATTGGCCTGGGGTGATGAAGGACATAGAAAATTATTGTTCCTCCTGCCCTGTGTGTCAGAGGTCGGCCCCGATGCCACATTTCCGTAGCCCGCTGGTCCCTCTACCCATCATTGAGGTCCCGTTTGAGAGAATCGCAATGGATTTGGTAGGTCCTATAATCAAGTCCGCTAGGGGGCACCAGTACATATTGGTTATAATGGACTATGCCACCCGTTATCCAGAAGCGATCCCTCTCAGAAATACCTCGGCCAAAACCATAGCCAAAGAGCTATCTCTTGTTTTTAGCCGGGTGGGTATTTGTAAAGAACTGCTTACGGACCAAGGTACACCCTTTATGTCCCGGGTTATGAAAGAGCTGTGTAAATTGTTCAAAGTGACGCAATTGTGTACATCTGTGTATCACCCCCAAACCGATGGGCTGGTTGAAAGATTCAACAAAACCCTAAAACAAATGTTGAAGAAAGTGGTGGATAGAGATGGAAAGGATTGGGACTGTCTACTTCCTTATTTGATGTTTGCTATTAGGGAGGTGCCCCAATCCTCTACGGGATTCTCCCCCTTTGAGTTACTGTATGGGAGACACCCAAGAGGGCTGTTGGATATTGCCAAGGAAACTTGGGAAAGTGAGAGTTCTCCCCACAGGAGTGTGATTGAGCATGTCGCCCTGATGCAAGATCGAATTGCACAGGTAATGCCCATCGTGAAGGAACATTTGGCCCAAGCGCAGTTGGCACAGCAGAGAGTGTACAACCGTGGAGCAAAGACCCGTACCTTTTCCCCGGGGGATAGGATATTGGTACTTGTCCCTACGGTTGAAAGTAAATTCCTTGCCAAATGGCAAGGCCCCTACGAGATAATGGAAAAAGTGAGCGAAGTGAATTACAAGGTCAGACAACCAGGAAGGCGAAAGCCCGAACAGATATATCACGTTAATCTGTTGAAAGCCTGGAGGGATAGAGAGTCCCTAGTCGCAGAAACTTGGTCACCAGCTCAAACTGGTTGCGTGATTCCGGAGGTTGGAATAGCAGCCACCTTGTCACAACCCCAACAACAGGAGGTTAAGGAGTTTGTGCTTCGCAACAAGGAGGTGTTCTCTGAGCTGCCGGGACAAACATCTGGGGTAGAGCATGATATTATTACCCCGCCCGGTGAAAGGGTGAAGTTAAAACCCTATCGGATCCCAGAGGCCCGACGGGAGGCAATACGGGAGGAAGTACAGAAAATGCTGAACTTAGGGGTGATAGAGGAGTCCCAAAGTGATTGGTCTAGTCCCATTGTGTTGGTGCCTAAACCGGATGGGAGCTGGCGATTTTGTAACGATTTTCGTCAGTTGAACAAAGTTACAAAATTTGACACCTACCCCATGCCACGTATAGATGAGTTGATCGACCGGCTGGGAACAGCCCGATACATGACGACTCTTGACCTCACAAAAGGGTATTGGCAAATTCCCCTGGCCAAGTCGGCCAAAGAGAAAACCGCATTTGTAACCCCAGACGGGGCGTTCCAATATAAGAGAATGCCGTTCGGGTTACAGAATGCGCCGGCCACATTCCAGCGGAAAATGGACCAGATACTGAGGCCCCATCGGAAGTATGCTGCGGCTTACCTGGATGACGTAATTGTCCATAGCACAGATTGGGCCTCACATCTGCCAAAAGTGCAAGCAGTCCTAGACTCTATCCGGGAAGCGGGGTTTACGGCTAACCCCAAGAAGTGTACCATTGGGCAGGAGGAGGCCAAATATCTTGGGTACACCATTGGCAGGGGAGTGATAAAACCCCAACTCAACAAAGTCGAGGCCATCCAGAGTTGGCCACGTCCCAACAGCAAGAAGCAGGTACGGGCCTTTCTGGGAATCGCGGGTTATTATCGGCGCTTCATTCCCCACTTTGCTTCTAAGGCTGTGCCCCTAACCAACCTGACGAAAGGGAAAGGGTCGGTCATGATTAAATGGACCCCCGAGGCTGAGGCAGCATTCCAATTCTTGAAACAAGCCTTATGTAGCCAGCCAGTGTTGTACTCACCCGACTTCTCTAAAGACTTTGTCGTACAAAGTGATGCGTCAGATGTGGGGTTAGGAGCAGTATTGTCCCAGGTCTGGAACGGGGAAGAGCACCCAGTCATTTACCTCAGCAGGAAGTTGAAGTCCCATGAGGTAAATTACGCCACGGTTGAAAAGGAGTGTTTAGCGGTGAAGTGGGCTCTAGATTCCCTTCGGTACTATCTGCTAGGTAGGCACTTTGACATGGTTACGGATCACGCTCCGTTAAAGTGGATGGCTCAAAACAAGGAGACAAATAGAAGAGTGAATAGGTGGTTCCTGGCCCTACAGGAATTCAACTTCACAGTAAAGCATCGCCCTGGCGTTCAAATGGGGAATGTGGATGCTTTGTCTCGAGTACATGAATGCCTGATTGCTGGTGTTCCAACCCCAAGGTTAAAACAAGAGGGGGGGGTATGTGACAGCAGGAAGGTAAAGTCACCTGGTTGCATCCAGGGGGGTAGATATATTTCTCCCAGATTCAGGCTTTATGCCGACTTATACAACTAGGGAGTTGATGAAGCCCAGCTGAGGCTAGTGGGCTCATGGATGACTCATACCTCTAGGGAGAGGGCTGGGCGTCGTGCAGGCAGGGAGTTGATGAGACCAGCTGAAGCTTGTCAGCTCATTTAAAGGCCTCTATAAAAACTCCCAGATTCATTAGGTGTTTGCTCATGCCTGGAACCAGACCTGTGTGGACTGTCTAGGGAGAGTGAACCCCTGTGCGGTGAGGCAAAGCCTGTGTGGCTATTTGTTTGGACTTTTACTAAACCAGGGACTTAGGGACTAGGACAGCACCAGGCTGATCCCAGTTGTTAGTTTAGGAAACCTGCATGTTTAGTCAGAGGTCAAACGGACCAGGATTTATTTTGTTTATGTTTCTTTTTGGCTTTGCTGTGTTTTTGTCACTGTACATAGAGAAATAAACCGCACCTTTTGATTTTGAAAACCACAACCTCCGTCTGCTGGCCCTGTTTTTGTGTGGGGAGCCCAACCAGGGGGTCACACACACCCGCTACCGAGTTAACCCCCTCACACCATCTATATATCTATCCATCCATCTACTCATTCATCCATCTATATATCTATCCATCCATCTATCTACTCATCCATACATCTATATATCTATCCATCCATCTATCTATCTGCTCATCCATCCATCTATCTGCTCATCCATCCATCTATATATCTATCTATCCATCTATATATCTATCCATCCATCTACTCATCCATCCATCTATATATCTATCCATCCATCCATCTATCTGCTCATCCATCCATCTATATATCTATCTATCCATCTACTCATCCATCCATCTATATATCTATCCATCCATCTATCTGCTTATCCATCCATCTATATATCTATCCATCCATCTATCTACTCATCCATACATCTATATATCTATCCATCCATCTATCTATCTACTCATTCATCCATCTATCTATCTCTATATTCATTCACTCATCTATCTCTCTCATCTATCTATCTATCTATCTATCTATCTATCTATCTATCTATCTATCTATTCACTCATCTATCTCTGTCTATCTATCCATGCACTCATTCATCCATCTGTCTATCCATTAATTCACCTATCCAGCCATCCAGCCATTCATTCATCTATCCTATTTATCTATCTATCTATCTATCTATCTATCTATCTATCTATCTATCTATCTATCTATCTATCTATCTATCTATCTATCCAGCCATCCATTCATTCATCCATCCTACCATCCATTCATCATTGCTGGTGTCACAATATAAGAAGAATGGATTGAAGAATTAAAGGATATTCTGATGCCATTATACTAACCCTATGTTTCCCACACTTTAGTAACAAGCCAGAGCTCTTGTACATGGCACACTCCTGAACCCTGCATTGTGTGTGTGTAGCGCACACCATAACACTGCACTTTGTGTGTAGCACAAGCCTGAATCCTGCACTTTGTAAATTCCTGTAAATAGCGCACCCCTCAGCTCTGCACTTTGTAAATTCCTGTAAATAGCGCACCCCTCAGCTCTGCACTCTTAACGTGACGCACTCAATGCATTGCCCATACACCCCCTATACTCGTTGCATATTGCACTTTATATGTATGCACAGATTACACTTTTATCAAATATTAAATTTATATATTATTTATTGAAATTTGTATGCTTTTACTGCTTTCTTTGAATTATTGTGGCGTACATTGTGGTGATAATTAGCTTTAGCACATTTTGTAGTTTTTTGGGGTATGGGACAACGTGCCCGACTGCATGGCCTGTTTTCAATGTGTGAATGAGTTTTTGGATGGTTCTCTGTAGGGCCGAAACAACTAATCGATTAATCGACAACTAATCGATTATGAAATTAATCAATTACCATTTTCATAATCGATTAATCGGCCAGCAACATAATGGGGTTAAAAAAACTAAAATTAGCCCTTTATAGCACAAAAAGAGCAAATCTCTATTGTAAATATTACTTTCACCGTCCCACAGTAAAATATGAACCCCTTACAGTAGCGATTATTTGTTCGTTTTGTACAAATTTTCGTTGTATTAACCCCATTATGTTACTAAACATCTCAGGCCTGGGTCACACCTCTGTGTTTTTGGTGCTTTTTGCAGAAACGCACTACAGTTCATTTACATGAATTCCTATGGGACACGTTCACATCCATGATTTTTTCAGCTGCTGCGTATTTGGAAAGGGCAAGGACTTTTTTTTAATGCAAAACAGTGCTATTTTGGTTCAATATACTTCAATGGATAAGCTGCAGAAAAGCATGTAATGCATTTTTGCGGCTATTTGTGTTTTTTAATCTGTCTAACAACAAATTGGCCCAAAAAAAATGTAAAAATGCAAATCGCAGCAAAATTACCTTTTTTTTTTTAAAGGTTATTAAAGTGGTTGTAAACCCACTTTTTTTTTTTTACAACCCGTAAAAGAAAGGCATAATGAGCTATTATGACTAGCATAATAGCTCATTATGTACCACTTACCTTAGATCGGGGCCCCCGAAGCCGTCCTCGTCCCTCTGTTCAGCCGCAGACATCACTGCGGCGATAGCCGGAATGTTACTTCCGGGTATCGCCGCACCAGCCAATCACAGCGCCGCTCCGGTGCTGTGATTGGCCGGAGTGGCGGAGACGTCACTCTGCGCATGCGCGCGGGAGGCGTCCCACTCGGCTACGCCCAGCGATTGCTGGGAAGTAGCCGAGTTTGTGAATGGGATTAACCCCATGAATGCGCCGTTGTCTACGGCGCGCATGCGCCGTAGACAGCGGCGCTTGTCATTTTAGTAAATATCTCCTCAACCGTGTAGGTTTAGGAGATATTTCTTGCACCTACAGGTAAGCCTTAATCTAGGCTTACCTGTAGGTGCAAGTTGAAAAAGTGGGTTTACAACCACTTTAACCGATTAATCGATTAATCGAAACAATAATCGGCCAACTAATCGATTATGAAAATAATCTTTAGTTGCAGCCCTAGTTCTCTGGCTTCTTTGTGGCTGTTACTGTAACTTTTTATATTTAACTACCCCACTGACTTGAGGTTATTGCTGGCCCTGACATATGCTGGGGGCTATAATTGTTGGCCTTGATGAAACTTATTTTACTTCACAATCTCTTCAGTGTACCTCCAGGCTCTTTTTGGCCTATACAAAGAGGGAAAGGTGGCACTCTACAAGCTATATATGATTGGGAAGAATCACTCACATTTGGCCACACCCATTTTAGCCGCACCCACATTTTAGGCACGCCCACACATGTAAAATTTCACTTATTCTTCCTGCACAGCACCCCCAAAAAATTTGGGCTGGAGCCGCCCCTGCGCCTCCCCCTCGTGTCATAGCGCGTCAATTAATATTTACAACATCCATGACAAAATGAAGCAAAACTATCCTTCTGGTCATGAAAAGAGGAAAAAAAACACCACAAGAGTGAATTGCGGGAACAACAATCAGGTAAACTTCTCTCCTCTCCAAGTTTGATGTCGGCAAAGTAGAGTTATGTTTATATGCATTTCTATTGTGTTTTTTTCGGTCTTGCTAACCTAGCTGGGCAGGCAGGCAGGCAGTGCATCTCTTGGTCTGTGTCTAGCTGCTAATGCCAGTCACTTCCAGGGCTGTGTTTTGTGACTTTGTGCCTGACAAAAGTGAGAGTAAAATACAATTATTTATTAAGTTTGATAAACGACAAAGTGTAACGGTGTTTGTTTACTGCAGCTCGGAAAAGATAACCGCGTCGGGTGTGTTATCATGCGTTAGGCGCGTGCACAAAATGAAACGCACATCTTTTTTAAGCAGAAATATATGTGAAGACCAGGTAGAGGGCCCCTTAGCAGAATTTTGCTTAGGGCCCCAGGGAGGTCAGGATCGGCACTGTGTATAATGTATATTTTGGTTTATGCGGTATGTTTTGTAATGCATATTTTTGTTTATGTGGTATGTATAATGTATGTTTTTGTTTATGTGGTATGTATAACAGGGCTTTCTTTCGGCAGGAATGTGGGGGAACGCAGTTCCGGCACCTCCTGGACTGACTGTATGTAATGTCAAGGGGTGCTGGGGTGTGCTGCAGGGTATTGATGCTCACTGCTGACGGATCTATTCTAGCTGGAGGGGATCTATTTTTGCAGGGGGGTCTATTGTTGCTGAGGAGGTCTAGTGTTGCTGGTGGGGGACCTATTGTTGCTGGGGGGTCAGTTGTTGCTGAAGGAGATCTACTGTTGGGGGAGGGGTCTATTGTTGATGGCTGCCAGAGAGTCTATTAATGCTGGCTTTGCGGAGATCTGTTGATGCTGCTGGGAGTCTATTGTTGCTGGGTGGGGGAAATTTTGTTGTGAGTGGTACATTGTTAGGGGGATCTATTGTTGCTTGCTGAAGGGGAAACCAAATTCCATACAAATTACTTAACACAACAAAATGATACTTGGTTCTGTATTGTCTAAAAGGGGCGGTACTGGGAGGTGGGTAGGGGATGGAACCAAGGGACGTTGCTCGGAGGTGGGTAGGGGCGGAGAAAACAAGTGACTCGGAAAAGGGGAGTTCCTGCACCTATTGTCTGAGAAAAAAAGCCCTGATGTATAATGTAGATGTTTGTGTATGTGGTATGTATAATGTATATTTGTGTTTGTGTGGTATGTATAATGTATATTTGTGTTTGTGTGGTATGTATAATGTATATTTGTGTTTGTGTGGTATGTATAATGTATATTTGTGTATGTGGTATGTATAATGTATATTTGTGTATGTGGTATGTATAATGTATATTTGTGTTTGTGTGGTATGTATAATGTATATTTGTGTTTGTGTGGTATGTATGATGTATATTTGTGTTTGTGTTGTATGTATAATGTATATTTTTGTTTGTGTGGTATGTATAATGTATATTTGTGTTTGTGTGGTATGTATAATGTATATTTGTGTGTATGTGGTATGTATAATGCATATTTGTGTTTGTGTGGTATGTATAATGTATATTTGTGTTTGTGTGGTATGTATAATGTATATTTGTGTTTGTGTGGTATGTATAATGTATATTTGTGTTTGTGTGGTATGTATAATGTATATTTGTGTGTATGTGGTATGTATAATGCATATTTGTGTTTGTGTGGTATGTATAATGTATATTTGTGTTTGTGTGGTATGTATAATGTATATTTGTGTTTGTGTGGTATGTATGATGTATATTTGTGTTTGTGTTGTATGTATAATGTATATTTTTGTTTGTTTGGTATGTATAATGTATATTTGTGTTTGTGTGGTATGTATAATGTATATTTGTGTGTATGTGGTATGTATAATGTATATTTGTGTTTGTGTGGTATGTATAATGTATATTTGTGTTTGTGTGGTATGTATAATGTATATTTGTGTGTATGTGGTATGTATAATGTATATTTGTGTTTGTGTGGTATGTATAATGTATATTTGTGTTTGTGTGGTATGTATAATGTATATTTGTGTGTATGTGGTATGTATAATGTATATTTGTGTTTGTGTGGTATGTATAATGTATATTTGTGTTTGTGTGGTTGGTTTTGTAATGTATATTTTTGTTTATATGGTATGTATAATGTATATTTGTGTGTATGTGGTATGTATAATGTATATTTGTGTTTGTATGGTATGTATAATGTATCTTTTTGTGTATGTGTGGTATGTATAATGTATATTTTTGTGCATGTGGTATGTATAATGTATATTTGTGTTTGTGTGGTATGTATAATGTATATTTTTGTGCATGTGGTATGTATAATGTATATTTGTGTTTGTGTGGTATGTATAATGTATATTTGTGTTTGTGTTGTATGTATAATGTATATTTGTGTTTGTGTGGTTGGTTTTGTAATGTATATTTTTGTTTATATGATATGTATAATGTATATTTGTGTTTGTGTGGTATGTATAATGTATATTTTTATTTATGTGGTTTGTTTTGTAATGTATATTTTTGTTTATATGGTATGTATAATGTATAATTTTAATTCTCGCTTGGTAACTTTTGAATAAGCTATGGCTTCTCAACTGTAAGTCACATTGTATATGACCTAATTGTTGTTGATATATACCACGCTTATTACTTACCTCTCACCTTTGCTCACTAATCTTTCTTTAACCACTTAACGACCGCTCACTGTATATGTACGTCGGCAGAATGGCACCGACGGGCACAATCACGTTCAGTGTACGTGATTGCCTTTGTACAGTTGGGGGGTCCGATCGGACCCCCCTCCTATACAGTGAGCAGTCGGTATTCGTTGGGGAGCGATCCGAGATGAGGGGACGGCCGTTCGATTCCGGCCACCCCCCCGCGATCGCTCCCGGCGAATGAAAATGCTTCCTCTGTCCTGTAATGTAAACACAGGCAGAGGAAGCAGGAGGAAGTGATGTCATCTCTCATGCGGCGCTCACATATACCGAGCGCCGTACAAGAGAAGACATACAGGTTAGTGCACAAACAGCACACTGACACCAGGACACATAGGCACACAAATCTCCCCCCAGGCCCCCCCAGATCACCCCCCAGCCCCCAGTCACAGTGTCACTGATTGCAGTGACCATTTATTTACTGATCACTGCAAACAGTGACATTTGTGACTGTAAAAGTGTCACTAAAGTTAGTTTTAGGTCCAGTGTAGCCCCCTAACCCCCCCCCTAATAAAGGTTTAACCCCCTGATCACCCCCCAGATAACCCTTTCACCCCCTAGCACCGCCGTCGCTAAGCGATCATTTTTCTGATCGCTGTCTTAGCGTCGGTGCTGCAGATCGGTAGCCAGTAATTTTTTTTAGGTTCGCCGCAGGTTTTTATAGCGTCAGGTACCCCCATAAATTATCTAATAAAGGTTTAACCCCCTTGATCGCCCCCCAGGTAACCCTTTCACCCCCTAGCACCGCCGTCGCCAAGCGATCATTTTTCTGATTGCTGTCTTAGCGTCGGTGATGCAGATCGGTAGCCAGTAATTTTTTTTAGGTTCGCCGCAGGTTTTTATAGCGTCAGGTACCCCCATAAATTATCTAATAAAGGTTTAACCCCCTTGAGGCCCCCCAGGTAACCCTTTCACCCCCTATCACCACTGTCGCTAAGCGATCGTTTTTCTGATCGCTGTCTTAATGTCGGTGATGCAGATCGGTAGCCAGTAATTTTTTTTAGGTTCGCCGCAGGCTTTTATAGCGTCAGGTACCCCCATATATTATCTAATAAAGGTTTAACCCCCTTGATCGCCCCCCAGGTAACCCTTTCACCCCCTATCACCACTGTCGCTAAGCAATCATTTTTCTGATCGCTGTCTTAGTGTCGGTGATGCCGATCGGTAGCCAGTAATTTTTTTTAGGTTCGCCGCAGGTTTTTATAGCGTCAGGTACCCCCATATATTATCTAATAAAGGTTTTAACCCCCTAATTGCCCCTAGTTAACCCTTTCACCAGTGATCACCATATAAGTGTTACGGGTGACGCTGATTAGTTAGTTTGCTTTTTATAGTGTCAGAGCACCCGCCGTATATATAACCCAATAAAGGTTTAACCCTCTGATCGCCCGGCAGGTGATATCAATTAGGTTTTAGTGTCAGAGAGGGTCTGCGTCACACCCCAGGCAGCGTCAGGTTAGTGCCAGTAGCGCTAACACCCACGCGTGAAGCATACACCTCCCTTAGTGGTATAGTATCTGAACAGATCAATATCTGATCTGATCAGATCTATACTAGCGTCCCCAGCAGTTTAGGGTTCCCAAAAATGCAGTGTTAGCGGGATCAGCCCAGATACCTGCTAGCACCTGCGTTTTGCCCCTCCGTCCAGCCCAGGCCACCCAAGTGCAGTATCGATCGATCACTGTCACTTGCAAAACACAACATACATAACTGCAGCGGTCGCAGAGACAGGCCTGATCCCTGCGACTCCAGTGCTGTAGGAGGTGATTTCACCACCACAGTTAAAAAAAAAAAGCATATATGCCGAAGCATTGGGGCAGCAGGGGCGGAGGAGCGATTTTGCTCCTAATGCCGCGTACATACGGTCGAAATTCCGACGGAGGCTTGCCCGTGGAAAAGTCTGACCATGTGTACGCGGCATAACTTTTGCGGGAAGATGCCCCCATGCTTCGGCATATATAAATGGTGCATGTATGCCCATCATTAGAAGTGGGTGGATGAAGGGCGGTATTCTAATGGTGGGCATACCCACCGATCAATCTTTTTTTTTCGTTCAGCCAACAGGCTGCATGAAAAAAAAGATTACAATACATGTCCAACAAGGACCAGCAACGTACTGGTATGTTGCTGGACTTTGAATGTTTATACCAGAATGATGCCTGCGGGTTTAGGTATTATCTTGGTATCATTCTTTTCAGCCAGCGGCCGGCTTTCATGTAAAAGCAATCCTAGTGGCTAATTACAAGCAGTGGGAGGGAATGTCCCCCCCCCGGATATAAAAAGCGCCATTGGGAAATTGGGAAAGCATTTTATCACACCGATCTTGGTGTGGTCAGATGCTTTGAGGGCAGAGGAAAGATCTAGGGTCCAATAGACCCCAGTTTTTTCAAAAAAAGAGCACCTGTCACTACCCATTGCTATCATAGGGGATATTTACATTCCCTGAGAAAATAATAAAAATTATAAAAAATAAAAAATATGGAAGCAACAGTTTAAAAATAAAATAAAAAAGCAAAATTAATAATAAAAAAAAAAAAAGCACCCCTGTCCTGCCCTGCTCTTGCCCAATGGCGAACGCAAGCGTCGGTCTGGCGTCATATGTAAACAGCAATTGCACCATGCATGTGAGGTATCACCGCGAAGGTCAGATCGAGGGCAGTAATTTTAGCAGTAGACCTCCTCTGTAAATCTAACGGCGTAACCTGTAAAGGCTTTTAAAGGCTTTTAAAAATGTATGTAGTTTGTCGCCAATGCGCGTTTGTGCGAAATTTTAAAGCATGTCGTGTTTGGTATCTATGTACTCGGCCTAAGATCATCTTTTTTATTTCATCAAACATTTGGGCAATATAGTGTGTTTTAGTGCATTAAAATTTAAAAAAGTGTATTTTTTCCCCAAAAAATGCGTTTGAAAAATCGCTGCGCAAATACTGTGTAGAAAAAAAATGCAACACCCACCATTTTAATCTGTAGGGCCTTTGCTTTAAAAATATATATAATGTTTGGGGGTTCAACATAATTTTCTTGCAAAAAAAAAATATGTTTTCATGTAAACAAAAAGTGTCAAAAAGGGCTTTGTCTTCAAGTGGTTAGAAGAGTGGATGTAAGCTTCCTAATGTTGTGTATAAAATGCCAGAACAGTTCAAAACCCCCCCCCAAATGACCCCATTTTGGAAAGTAGACACCCCAAGCTATATACTGAGAGGCATGTCGAGTCCATGGAATATTTTATATGTTGACACAAGTTGCGGAAAAAATACAATTTTTTTTTTTTTGCACAAAGTTGTCACTAAATGATATATTGCTCAAACATGCCATGGGCATATGTGGAATTACACCCCAAAATACATTCTGTTGCTTCTCCTGAGTACGGGGATACCACATGTGTGAGACTTTTTGGGAGCCTAGCCGCGTACGGGACCCCAAAAACCAAGCACCGCCTTCAGGCTTTCTAAGGGTGTAAATTTTTGATTTCACTTCTCACTGCCTATCACAGTTTCGGAGGCCATGGAATGCCCAGATGGCACAAAACCCCCCCCCAAATGACCCCATTTTGGAAAGTAGACACCCCAAGCTATTTGCTGAGAGGTATTGTGAGTATTTTGCAGATCTCGCTTTTTGTCACAAAGTTTTGAAAATTGAAAAAAAAAAAAAAATATATATATATTTTCTTTCTTAATTTTCAAAAACAAATGAGAGCTGTAAAATACTCACCATGCCTCTCAGCAAATAGCTTGGGGTGTCTACTGTCCAAAATGGGGTCATTTGGGGGGGTTTTGTGCTATTTTGGCATTTTATGGCCTTCGAAACTGTGATAGGTAGTGAGGAGTGAAATCAAAAATTTGTGTCTAGAAATCCTGAAGGCGGTGCTTGGTTTTCGGGGTCCCGTACGCGGCTAGGCTCCTAAAATGTCCCAGAAATGTGGTATCCCCGTACTCAGGAGAAGCAGCAACATGTATTTTGGGGTGTAATTCCACATATAACCATGGCATGTGTGAGCAATATATCATTTAGTGACAACTTTTTGTAATTTTTATTTTTTTTTGTCATTATTCAATCACTTGAGACAAAAAAAAAAATATTCAATGGGCTCAACAGGCCTCTCAGCAATTTCCTTGGGGTGTCTACTTTCTAAAATGGGGTCATTTGGGGGCGTTTTGTGCTATTTTGTCATTTTATGGCCTTCAAAACTGTGATAGGTAGTGAGGAGTGAAATCAAAAATTTGCGCCCTTAGAAATCCTGAAGGCGGTGCTTGGTTTCCGGGGTCCCGTACGCGGCTAGGCTCCCAAAAAGTCCCACACATGTGGTATCCCCGTACTCAGGAGAAGCAGCAAAATGTATTTTGGGGTGCAATTCCACATATAACCATGGCATGTTTGAGCAATATATCATTTAGTGACAACTTTTTGTATTTTTTTTTTTTTTTGTCATTATTCAATCACTTGGGACAAAAAAAAAAAATATTCAATGGGCTCAACATGCCTCTCAGCAATTTCCTTGGGGTGTCTATTTTCCAAAATGGGGTCATTTGGGGGGGTTTTGTACTGCCCTGCCATTTTAGCACCTCAAGAAATGAGATAGGCAGTCATAAATTAAAAGCTGTGTAAATTCCAGAAAATGTACCCTAGTTTGTAGACGCTATAACTTTTGCGCAAACCAATAAATATACACTTATTGACATTTTTTTTACTAAAGACATGTGGCTGAATACATTTTGGCCTAAATGTATGACTAAAATTTAGTTTATTCGATTTTTCTTATAACAAAAAGTAGAAAATATCATTTTTTTTTTTAAAAATCGGTCTTTTTCCGTTTATATCGCAAAAAATAAAAATTGCAGAGGCAATCAAATACCATTAAAAGAAAGCTCTATTTGTGGGAAGAAAAGGACGCAAATTTCGTTTGGGTACAACATTGCATGTCCGCACAATTTACAGTTAAAGCAGCGCAGTGCAAAATTCTGAAAACACCTCTGGTCCTTTAGCTACCAAATGGTCCGGGGCTTAAGTGGTTAAAGCGGAGTTCCACCCAAATTTGGAACTTCCGCTTAATCAACTCCTCGCCCTCTTACATGCCACATTTGGCATGTCATTTTTTTTGGGGGGGGAAGTGGGGGCTTCAGTAGGAGTGGGACTTCCTGTCCCACTTCCTCCTTCTGCCCTGGGGTCGCCTAGGCGATTTGTCATATCGCCTTCTGGCGGCCCCTCCCTGTAGGCGATCACCTGGGACGTGACAGGTCCCAGGCAATCGCCTGTCCACTCAGAGAGCGCTGCGCTGTTCGCGCATGCGCAGTGAGTGCCCGGCCGTGAAGCCGAAAGCTGTCACAGGTCGGGTGCCCACACTATGAATGGAAGCGCCGGCGGAGAGCAGGAGAGAGGAGCGAAGCTCCGGGCGGTGCCTCGCTGGACAGTGGAACAGGTAAGTGTATGTTTATTAAAAGCCAGCAGCTACACTTTTTTGTAGCTGCTGACTTTTAATAAACATAAAAAAAGTCTGGAACTCCCCTTTAATAGACGTTTGTAAGCAAAAAATAGAACACAGGATCATCGGGTAGGTGGATTATTTTTGAAGAATAAGGATGTGGTTTAGTGTCCCTTTAATGACCTAATCAGATGACACTGCCAGCCTATCCAGTCCCCGCTCTGCGGACAGTCCCTTCCCTGACAGGTGCACATCCTGGTACAACTCCACAACACAGGGGTGCAGCGCCGCGAGCCAAGAGGGGCAAGCCGTCATCTCTCCGCCAATCAGAGCCCGGGGGGCGCGGCCTGAGTTTCCCAAGACTGTCAGCATATGTTTAAATGGCAGAAGTTTGGCTGTGTCTGGAAACATTAGAGGACTAGTCCGATCTGGAGTTACAAAGTGCAAGGTGACAGCCGAGGACAGCTCAGCACAAAGCCATGCCTCTGAAGGTCTGCATTGTGGGCTCTGGCAACTGGTCAGTATATACAGTATGTGCCTGCTACTACATATGGAGGCTTCTAATAAGGATTCTGTGCGAATGTTATATACAGTGTTACCTGCTGGCTGCTACATAAGGAGTCTTATAATAATATTAATAATAATCCTATGTAAATGTTATATACAGTGTTACCTGCTGGCTGCTACATAAGGAGTCTTATAATAATATTAATAATAATCCTATGTAGATGTTATATACAGTGTTACCTGCTGGCTGCTACATAAGGAGTCTTATAATAATATTAATAATAATCCTATGTAAATGTTATATACAGTGTTACCTGCTGGCTGCTACATAAGGAGTCTTATAATAATATTAATAATAATCCTATGTAGATGTTATATACAGTGTTACCTGCTGACTGCTACATATGATAATAATAATCCTATGTAGATTTTATATACAGTGTTAGCTGCTGACTGCTACATAGGATAATAATAATCCTATGTAAATGTTATATACAGTGTTACCTGCTGACTGCTACATATGATAATAATAATCCTATGTAGATTTTATATACAGTGTTAGCTGCTGATTGCTACATATGAAGTTTTATGATAATAATAATCCTATATATACAGTGTTACCTGCTGAATACTACAGAAGGAGTTAGTAACTCTTGTAGACATTATATCCAATATTATGGCCTCATGCCCACGGACGTTTTTACAGCCGCGTTTTTGAGCGTTTTTTACAGCTTAAAAACGCCTGTCCATGTTAGTCTATAGCTTCATGCCCACCTAGACGTTTTTGAGCTGCAAATAGCATAGACATTTTTAAGCTGTAAAAAAAAACCCAGGACCAGTGCGTTCCCCAGCGTCAGAATTAGGCAGAAAAAAACGTGAGCGTCAAAAAATGCGCAAAAACGCGCACTAACGCGCAGTCGCGTTTTTAGCTCCGACGTTTTTTAAAAAAAAATAAAAAAAAAATATTTACAATAACACGGACAGGCGTTTTTAAGCTGCAAAAAACGCAGCTGTAAAAACGCCAGTGGGCATGAGGCCGTGTTGAGCAGCAGTCCTAATCTGGTAGGAGGTGCAGGGGCTGTCACTGAGCAGTAGACCTTATATGTGTCCCATGTCACTGCATGTGATTTGGACAGAACTGCCTTTGTTTATTGTTCATTCAGCGACAGCGGGACATAATCCACCCACAATAAAATCCATGCTGTGCTGTTCTTCCATCAGATTCTGTTCTGTGCACTCACCAGATCATTGTTCGCATATTTACAGTCTAATTTCCTTTTTCATACTCTGAAGTTATGTAAACACGCCATTGTTTACCACCTAACCAATCCCACTTTGTAACCTTTTATACATTGTAGTTTCCTTTTTCTTTGAGCGAACTATGCAGGAGACATGAGCAAAAATCGTTAAAAATAAATAAATAATTTTGCAGCACTGAATACAACAGACTGGAAACAGATCGTTTTTTGTACTTTGCATGTCAGCCTTAGGGCTCCTGTACGCCAAAAACGCCAGTTTTTTAGGTGTCGGGCATATTTTATTTGACTGATCCACGTGTAGTCCAGTGTCTTCAATGGTATCAGTGAACTAATGTTGCGTTTAGATCAGTAAAAAAAAAAACAAACCCACAAAAATATTATTTATTGGTCAGCATTCTATGCGCATACAAATAAGCATGAGCACGCACATGGATCACACCCCCCCCCCCCCCCTTGGGTTGTAGATTATAGTATTTGAAAATTTGGCATTCTGTGCACTAGAAATGTTATATTATGTATATTTTTTATTATTATAGGTACTTATATAGCGCCTTTACAACCGTAAAAAAAAAAAAAAAAAAAAACCCACAAAAATATGCTTTACCGGTCAGTATTTATGTACATGCACACAAATAAACATACACATAGATCCGACCTCCCCCCCGGGTTGTAGATTATAGTATTTGAATATTTGGCATTCTGTGCGCTAGAAATTTTATATTGTGTATATATTTTTTTATTATAGGTACTTATATAGCGCCTTTACAACCGTAAAAACAAAACAAAAAAAAACCCCACAAAAATATGCTTTACCGGTCAGTATTTTTGTGCATACACACAAATAAACATACACATAGATCTGACCTCCCCCTTGGGTTGTAGATTATTGTATTTGAATATTTGGCATTCTGGGATTTGGAGACTTTATATTATGTATATTTTGTTATTACAAGTACTTCTATAGCACCTTCACATCAGTCCCTGGAGTTTATAATCTAAGGTCCCTAACTCACATTCATAGATACACATACTAGGGCCAATTTACCTACCAACATGTCTTTGGGGTCTGGGAGGAAACCAAGGTACTCAGGCAGAACATGCAAATGCCATGCGGGTAGTGTCATGGTTGGGTTTCAAACCAACGACCCTAGTGCTGCCAGGCAGATATGCTAATCACTAAGCCCATATATGTGTTTAAATGCATTCATACATCAGTATCGTGTGCAAGGACCCTAAGGCCCCTTTCACACTGAGGCGCTTTGCAGGTGCTATTGCGCTAAAAATAGCACTTGCAATGCGCCCCGAAAAAGGCGCTCAATTGTATGCAGTGTGAAAGCCCGAGGGCTTTCACACTGGAGCGTTGCGCTTGCAGGAGGGTAAAAAACTCCTGCAAGCCGCATCTTTGAGGCGCGATAGGAGCGGTAAAAATACCGCTCCTATAGCGCCCCTGCCCATTGAAATCAATGGGGTAGCGCCTCCAAAACGCCTGCAAAACGCTGCAAAGAGGCGTTATTGCAGGCATTTTTAACCCATTTTCGGCCTCTAGCAGGGGTTAAAGTCACCCCGCTAGTGCCCGCAAATCGCGGCTAAAACTACGGTATAGTGGCGCTAAAAATAGCACCGCTATACCGCCAGCGCATCCAGCGCCTTAGTGTGAAAGTAGCCTTAGGCTGGCCATAAACAGGGCTTTTTTTTTCCTATCTCGTCTGACCACTATACCACAAATTTGGTTACCAATGTTTTTTATTGACAATAGATAGATAGAAAAAAATGGAACAAAGTTATTTTCCAGCATGATGAAAGATATGTGGATGGGAGATTTATCAATGTAACACATTGCGGTGACATCTATGTAAATTCTGCTACATCATTCACTACTAGCACATAAATCAGAATAATGGAACATTTTAGGAGACACTTTACATTTTGCACAGTGATCATCTGCATTTTAGAGCATTTTTATGGTCTCCCAATTCTTATTTGGGAAAAGCCTTCTTTATGAGACTTCCTTGTTAAATAAGCCCAACCATGACCTTTAACTATTAAGCTTTGGGGAAATAAGTAGCATGAACCCCACAGAGACCAGTAGATACTCACCATTCATAGGGCAGCACATTGGCGTAGTGGTTAGCACTCCTGTCCTGCAGCACTGGGGGTCTTCAGCATGAATACCAACCAGGACACTACCTGCATGGAGTTTGCATGTTCTCCCTGTGCTTGTATGGTGTACCTCCAACACTCCTGGTAGAATAATTGGCTTCTGTCCAATCACAAGACTCTCTCTGTAGGTCAAACAAAAATCAGAAATCCTCTTTCTCTGCATGCAATTGACTTTAGTTCTGTATACAAAGCAAATGTTATGCTGACCCTATGGCATCAGTACTTTGAGCCTCTCACCCAGAACAAGTATTCGGATCAGAAAAGTCAGAAGTCTCTGTGTAAGAGGGTCAGCATGTCAGTGAGACAACTGTTATTTTCAGAAGTAGAGAACAACTTTGCCAGCCTCAAAGTTTATCCCCATGACAGGTTTCCTTTACTTTTTTATACGTGTAGCTCCCAGGGTGGGTTTTGCGTTTCTTTACTCTTCCCCTGCTGCTACGCCGGATCCACACTTTGTTAAGTATGAAATCCACTGTTTGATTACCTTTGGGTCTGCAGCGAGTTACCTCCCACGAGTGAATCCTTCAGCTCCGTTGTCTAGGTGCACCAGTGTATTCAGGAATAAGGCCAATGTCCACACACGAGTAAAACCTAATCAGCAAGGCTTTATTCTTTTTGTTACTTGAAAGTCAACTTGAAGAAAGCGAAGGCAGGAAAATTAAAGATGTAGGGGAAGGTTCAGGCATGCAACACTTAGATCTCAAATATATACACTCGTCGCCACTCAAGCCTGAGTGGGTATTGCTCACCCGGATAGTCCCTATAAGAGCAGTCCTAGCAGCCGGGATGGAGCACGGATGTCAGAGATAATGGATCCCCCTTTAGGCAAGCCTCCAGACCTCTCCCCGAGACAGCAGTACCGTCGCTATCTCCACCGGGACTGATATTCCCCTGGAACTCCTTTCCTAAAGATGGGCCCCCTTACAATCGGGCAGCCTGGGATCCTTCTCCGAAGCGTAGGTCCTTGTTAAGAGAGCTGGGCCTACGATGCAGCAACAGAGCCTCGAGCTAAAGTTGCCCGGGGTCTAAACACACCCGCGCACCTCGTGCCATGTGGGCCACGAGGCACGTTCACTGCACCAGAGGTCCCCCTTTACGCCTTGGGGTCCCCCTGGAATCGCCTCATGGCAAATGGCGCCTGCCCCTTTTGTACCCTCTTCCAGCATGCACAGCGGGTAGACCACGCCCACTGCACGGCTGCCGAGAGAGGACACCCAAGGTGCTGTGATACCCTCGTGATCCAGCCTGTGCAGGCGGTGACAGTGCCACCTGCAAGCAAAGGAGAATAACACTGCCAGGCAGTATCACACCCAGAGCAGAGCAAACAATTTGAACTACAATTGGTCTGAGCCCAATTACTGGCTCAGACTGCCCCTAAATTTCCATATAGCGCCCCCAAATATGGGGGGGGGGCACTACACACTGATAAGTTGTCATAATGCTGCAAGCTCCTTTATAGCCTTCAGTGTCCCTATACTACAGATGGTGGCAGTGAGTGTCCCTGATCCGATTATATCATTAGATCAAAGTTCTCCTGAGATCTTTTTTTTTATTGATCTGGATATTCTCTACCAATGTTTATGGCAAGCATAGTACACACATGTCCATAGGCCACTGAATATTATCTCAACGATATCACCCCAGCTCATAACCTCTGTACCATCGTAAATGTGCTTGACAGAGCAAATTCCGTCCTCACACAGGCTATCCTTTTACACGTGCCCTTTGCATGCTAAGAGTAGCTGAAGGAGTGTGACGCTTTATTAACACAAAAAACAACAGATTCCCTCTCCTGAGAAAGTTTCTTCTTTTCCATTTGTAAATCAGAGGGGATCATAGTCTACTAAAGAAATCAACATTTTCTCAAATTACTTAAAACTGGTGGTTGTAATGAGTTGGACACATTACACTGATGTGAATGTACAATGTATATGTAAAATAATAATAATAATTACACCTTTTAAAAAATGGGTGGAATAAACTTGAATCAAACATCCTGGAAAACCGACAATGTGGATAGGGTTCATCTTTCTTCACCTTCTGCTCTAGCATCTGCTATGAGGGGAGATGTCAATTGTTACATGTAGATGGGAAATCTCCTGATGGGGACACCTGTTCTGCTGACAACTGTCAAAAGTGCAACTTCCCCTCTCTGGAAGAGTTCTCTCACCTCCTGTTATATTTCCAGACAGGGAATAAGGAGAAAAGTCCCCAACAGGAACATAGACAGAAGTTTCAAAGCTTCTTCACTATCCAAAGTTCGAAAAAATGAGATTTCCCTTTTGGTGGAGACCTGCGTACTAGGATTGGTGGGTGCTCTAGCTAACTCTAAAGCGGTCAGGACCTTTCTTGGCCTGTCACTATTTCATGCCAGAAAGGCAATAGTGCTTCAATGGAAATCTTCCACTGCCTCTACTCTTACCTTATGTAAATTGCTTGTCAATTCTACAGTTCTCTTATCGACAAATCAACCTAATGCCAGAGGGAGTCCCAAAAGTGTGGGATATTTGGGTTGAATCTGATATGACAGCCTTTTAATTGCCATTTCATTACATGTCCACCTCTTACACTGTCTCCTTACTTAAGGTATGATATTAGCAAATTTGACGTTGTTCTATGTTGTTTTATTCTTCCCCCCCCAACCCTGTTTTTTTAATCTTTTATTCCATTTCACTACAAATGTGCTCCTACTGGAGATGGGGATGAGACTGCACTTCTATGCATTTGTCCTTACTCATATTATAGCACTCTGAGCAAAGTTTCCGCCCATTGGGCGTGGTTTGTTTTGTACTACTGCCAGCCTAATGCCATCTTTTGGCCAGTGCTTTAAAGGGTATGACCAGACTAAGTGAAGAGAATCTAGTTCCATTAATATACCTAAACGTCTGTAATACAATTTAAAGCAGCCATTTTAAACCAGGGTTCCGTGGAACCCTAGGGTTTCTCCATGGTTGGATAGGGGTTTCTTGAGCTGTGGCTATATGACCTCCCATCTGATGGTGCCTTCATAGTTCTAGGTCCAACACCACTTGGCTTTGACAAAGCGCATGCGCGCGAAACATGTAAGCAAAAGGGTTTCCACAGCAACATAGAGCGTACGTACCGCCCGGCAAGTGTACCCCCTCCGTTCCAGCATCGGTTCCTGTTTCCGGGCCGACAGACACAGGGCGCGTCATCCAGAGCGTCGTCTGACTCATCATCATCTAGCCCATCTGATCAGCGGGTCTGACCGTGACACAGGGCTTTGAGCGGCACGTTACACCTTCTCGGATTTCACAGCTCTGGGTTCCGCAACCCAGCCATAGGCTTCATTGTGAGAGTGGTCCATCCCTCCACTTCCCTGGCGACCAGTACATTACATCTCAGAACCGAACCAACCTCACAACATCAGGTTACGGAGCACACTTGTTAACAATAACCCCTTGGTTCTGGAATTGGGCGGTATTGTATTTATGCGTTTTTCATGCTTCATCGCAATGACTATGAGTTTATTCTGATACTATCTCTATAGTACCATTCTCATCTGTTTGATTTACATTGATTTTACATTGACCTATATTGATTTTATAGCGTGCATCCAATTAAAAGAATTCATTTTTTATCAATACATTTGCCACTGGTCCTATTGAGCGGTGGATTGTCGTATATTGTTTAGTGTTTACTTTCTCTGGAAGTTGCCAGCTGCACTGGGAGCCAGATTTTTAAGAAGACTTGCCATATGACATCATGTTTTAACACTTCTGCCAGTTTTTAGCGCCAAAATACTTTTTTTGTTTCCAACACCACTTGGCAGAGCCAGTGAAGGTGACATTCACTCAGAGTGCTATAATATGAGTAAGGTCAAATGCAAGTGGAGCATTTCTCCCACTGACCTCCCACCTGTATAAGGGGTGCTTTTGTAATGGTCGTTTAACCACAAAGGGGTCCGTGCAGATCCGTTACTTCGTTATCTAATGCTTTATTACAGGCAGTACTAAACTTTTTACACATAGCATGATACGCCACTATTATGTTAATGTAAAACTAGAAAGCACATCTGATTGGCTGAAATACAAGAAGAGTACAAAAATGTGATGGTCAAGCTTGGTGGTCCCTCTGATCTGTCTTCACTTCCGCATTCCTAAAGATGTGTGGGAGAAGAGGGTATCCGCCATTTTCTGTCTTTTCCAGTCTTTTCGATGGTAGGGGGTGTTATTAGAGGCTGATTTGAGTAAGGAAGAATTACAGCAGTGGTGTACATGAAAAAGCAATATAGACTTTATAGTATAGTAAAGATGCATAGAGAATAGACATGTTCTAATTTATTATTATGCTCATTACATTCCTTCACACTTTTCCAATGACCCCTCGTGGACTAATGTTCAGGGGTTCCCTGAAAGCTGAAAAATATTTCCAAGGTTCCTCTGAGGTAAAAAGGTTAAGAAAAGCAGATTTAAAGGATCCTTAGCTACAGATGAGACACAATTATAGTTGCGATGCTGGACGTGTCTGTCTCTCTTATGTACTGTGCGTGTTAGCTTGTAGTGAATTCCTCAGTAAGGTTGCCATACATGATGTTACACCTGATTCCACTACGCTTTTTCATGGGGAACAATGAAGCACTTTAGACAAATGGAAATTATTATTACATAGATAGGATTTGCAACATGTAAGAAAATCTCTGTGTGTGATGGTCATGATTCTACATAGTATCCACCAAATCACACTTTAATATTACAACAGGTCGGGGGGATTGAATATGAGTTGGTACCTCCACCAACTAATCCTTGGTGAGACATCTTCTTTATTTAAGCTTTTACAGCTACCAGTCTTGTGACTCAGGCAGAAAGAACCTGTTTAATAATTCGCTCATGATGATCAGTGGTCCCGTTTTGTCAAGATTTGTTCTCCAACTGTAGACTTTACTGACAAGGTCAGTTGATTAGCAATGATTAGTCTAAGCTTGGCTATACATGACTTGAGTTTTGTGATAATGAGGTATTCCAGGGTCAATAGGTAAGGAATGATGAGCATGTGGCCAAGAAGTCAATCTGAACTGTTCATTTTAGAGATTATTGAGCATTTTTGAAGTCTTATGCCGCGTACACACGACCATTTTTCTCGTCGGGAAAAATGAAATGTTTTCTCTTTGACCAGAAAAACGCCCGTATGTGGGCTTTCCAGCATTTTTCCCGACGAGAAAAACGGCAAGAATCACGACGAGAAAAATTAGAACATGCTCTAATTTTTCTCGTCGTGATTCGCGTCATTTTTTTCCGCTACAGTTTTCCCACAGGGAAACACTGCCAGGGAGCCCACACACGGTCTGTTTTCTCGACCAAGAGGAAAAATGTCGTGAAAACCGGGCGTGTGTAGGGGACCAAGCCGGTTCTCGTTTTTCATGTCGAATTTCTCGGCGGTGTTTTCACCGTCGAGAAAATCGATCGTGTGTACACGGCATTATGCCGCGTACACACGACCGTTATTCATGTCATGGAAAAAAACGAGGTTTTTCTCGACGTGATTTTTCGTGTTTCCTCTCAAGCCTGCCTTGCATACACACGTTCATGAAAAAAAATGCTTGAGCAAAGCGCGGTGACGTACAACACATACGACGGCACTATAAAGGGGAAGTTCCATTCGAATGGCGCCACCCTTTGGGACGCTTTTGCTGATCCTTGTGTTAATAAAGTTTGGTGAGAGACGATTCGCGCTTTTCAGTCTTCATGCTTTTCAGTCTGTTACAGCGTGACGAATGTGCTATCTCCATTACGAACGCTAGTTTTACCAGAACGAGCGCTCCTGTCTCATACTTGATTCTGAGCATGCGTGTTTTTTTCCCCTCGTAAAAGCATACACATGACCGTTTATCACGACGTTAAAAAGAACGACGTGAAAAACAACGAGAAAAAACAGAGCAGGCTCTAAATATTTTATCGGGCATTTTTCTCGTCGAGAAAAATGCTCTGGAGCATACACACAACCGTTTATCACAACCATTTTTAAAAATGGCATTTTTCTCGTCATGAAAAACAGTTGTGTGTACGCGGCATAAAGCAGGCCATAGATGATGCAATTTTCTTTTCTGCAACCATGGGCGTGGGGAGCCATCCCTGCCGGGAGAACACAGTGATTATTATTATCACTAATGGCAATAATCACATGTAAAAATCCGACATGCTAGTTGTACTCAAGCCAAATCTGTCTAAATCTTTGTTAGTGAGCACTTCTCCTTTGCCGAGATAATCCATAGACCTCACAGGTGTGGCATATCAAGATGCTAATTAGACAGCATGAGTATTGCACAGGTGTGCCTTAGGCAGGCTACAATAAAAGGCCACTCTAAAATGTGCAGTTTTATCACACAGCATGTTATGTCCCTTAGACACGGGGTCTAGTGTGACAACCATTTGCCTCACGCAGTGCAGCACATCTCCTTTGCATATAGTTAATCAGGTTGTTGATTGTGGCAGAGGCGTAACTAGAAACCTCTGGGCCCCGGTGCAAGAAATCACGAAGGCCCCCCCCCCCCCCCGAAAAAGCATGATTTTGATACTTTTTTTTTGAGGGGGGTGGCAACGGCGGTAGTTGAGGGGGGTGGCTGCAGTGGTACTTGAGGGGGGGTGGCTGCGGTGGCAGTGGTGGTGCCATCCTCTCCCACCACCACCTGTGCCTCTTACTGATCCCATCCTCCCACCACTGATTTCATCCCTATCCCCCCCATCACCTCTGTTATAGAAGTAATGGGGGGATAGGGATGAGATCAGTGGTGGGGGGATGGGATCAGTAAGAGGCACAGGTGGTGGAGGTTGGCATCGATTGCTCAGCTCTGCAAAATGTCACTTACCGTCAATCAATCGATTCCCCGGGAATTCCGTTCGATCGGTCACGGTGCCTTCTAATCTCCCGCCAGGATGCCTTCTTGCCTTATGGGTAGACGGTAAAGGTATTCCACGCAGAGAGGAAAGCTTCTCCCTCGCCTTCTCTCATTAGTGTCAGCATGTCTGCTGACTTAATTTTTCAGTGTCTGCCCCCAGACTCAGCGCTGCCTCTGTCCAGGCCCAGATTTACTCCCTTTGTCGCCCCAAGGCCAGGTCCTTCAATACCGCCCCCCACACACACACCATCACATAGGGGGACTCCCCAGAGAGCCCCTCTTACATCAGGGCCCCCAGAGAGCCTCCCTACTTGCATCAGGGTCCCTAGAGAGCCTCCCCCTACATCAGGGCCCCCAGAGAGCCTCCCCTTACATCCGGGTCCCTAGAGAGCCTCCCCTTACATCCGGGTCCCCAGAGAGCCTCCCCTTACATCCGGGTCCCCAGAGAGCCTCCCCTTACATCAGGGTCCCCAGAGAGCCTCCCCTTACATCAGGGTCCCCAGAGAGCCTCCCCTTACATCAGGGTCCCCAGAGAGCCTCCCCTTACATCAGGGTCCCCAGAGAGCCTCCCCCTTACATCAGGGTCCCCAGAGAGCCTCCCCTTACATCAGGGTCCCCAGAGAGCCTCCCCTTACATCAGGGTCCCCAGAGAGCCTCCCCTTACATCAGGGTCCCCAGAGAGCCTCCCCTTACACCAGGGTCCCCAGAGAGCCTCCCCTTACACCAGGGTCCCCAGAGAGCCTCCCCTCTTACATTAGTGTCCCCAGAGAGCCCCTCCTTACATCAGGGTCGCCAGAGAGCCCCTCCTTACATCAGGGTCGCCAGAGAGCCCCTCCCTTACACCAGGGTGCCCAGAGAGCCCCCCCCTTACACCAGGGTGCCCAGAGAGCCCCCCCTTACACCAGGGTCCCCAGAGAGCCTCCCCCTTACACCAGGGTCCCCAGAGAGCCTCCCCTTACACCAGGGTCCCCAGAGAGCCTCCCCTTACACCAGGGTCCCCAGAGAGCCTCCCCCTTACACCAGGGTCCCCAGAGAGCCTCCCCCTTACACCAGGGTCCCCAGAGAGCCTCCCCCTTACACCAGGATCCCCAGAGAGCCTCCCCCTTACACCAGGGTCCCCAGAGAGCCTCCCCCTTACACCAGGGTCCCCAGAGAGCCTCCCCCTTACACCAGGGTCCCCAGAGAGCTCCCCTTTACACCAGGGTCCCCAGAGAGCTCCCCTTTACACCAGGGTCCCCAGAGAGCTCCCCTTTACACCAGGGTCCCCAGAGAGCTCCCCTTACACCAGTGTCCTCAGAGAGCTCCCCTTACACCAGGGTCCTCAGAGAGCCCCCCTTACACCAGGGTCCCCAGAGAGCCTCCCCCTTACACCAGGGTCCACATAGAGCCCCCCTTACACCAGGGTCCCCAGAGAGCCCCCCTTACACCAGGGTCCCCAGAGAGCCCCCCTTACACCAGGGTCCCCAGAGAGCCCCCCCCTTACACCAGGGTCCACATAGAGCTCCCCCACTTACACCAGGATCACCAGAGAGGCCCCCCTAACATTAGTGTCCCCAGAGGCCCCCTTCCTTACATTAGTGTCCCCAGAAAGATCCCCCCTCTTACATCAGGGTTCCCAAACAGCTGACTCCCCCCTTGCAGGGGTTCCCCTGTACCTGGCTGGTGGAGGTGGGAGGTGGCGATCGGCAGCTCTATGGTGTCCACAGGCAGGGGGGTCTTGCTGGGGCTAGTAGTTCGATCTATACAGCAGAGGGGGAGGGGCCTCTGACCCGGGCATCAGCAACATTGTACAAGCAGTGTGAAAGTGAAACTAATACCTGCCCGGGTCAGAGGCTCCTCCCCTTCCCTCCCCTCTCCTCTGTATATACACTGACACGAGAGAGAGAGAGAGAGAGAGAGTACTACAAGCCCCAGGGAGATCCCTGCCCACACAGGCACCATAGAGCTGCCGATCGCAGCCTTCCACCTCCTATGACATCTCCCCACTGCACTCTAAACGGGCAGCCAGAGGTGCAGGTAGGGGAGATGTCTTGGGAGTCTTGGGGGGTTGCCGCGGTGCTGCCCCTGCATCCAGCGGTGGGCGGGCCTCTCACACGGGCGGCGGGCGGGGCCCAGGGACTTCATAGAACTACAGGGCCCAGTCGCAACTGCGACTGCTGCGACCCTGAAAATTCCGCCACTGGATTGTGGCCTGTGGAATGTTGGTCCATTCCTCTTCAATGGCTGTGCAAAGTTGCTGGATATTGGAAGGAACTAGAACATGCTGTCTAGCATAGTTACCAACAGTCCCGAATTTCCCGGGACAAGCACGATTTTTGGACCCTTGTCCCGAATTGGGCTTGTCCCGATTCGGGACAAGCCCAGTTCTTTTTGTCCCGTTTTGTCCCGGTAAATTCGGGAATGCTTTAGCTAAAAACGGCAGCGGCTACACAAAAATGGCCGCTGCCGCCACCATATTTGTTTACGTTTTCCCCTTGTGTTCAGTGCAGAGCCTGGGGCAGCCAATCGGCTTCGGATTGGCGACTCCTCCCCGCTCTCCACTGAACGCAAGGAGAGGCACAAGGAAGCAGCATGCTTCACCCGCCGCCGCCGCTAACGACCCTCTGCCCAGCCCCCGTGTGTCCGACAAGGAGCGGGGACACGGATGTAAGGACCGGGGCTCCACTGGCTGGGGACACTGACGCCTATCAGCACCCGGCGCCGCCGCTGCCAACAACCCTCCGCCCCGCCCCCGTGTGTCCGACGAGTGGGGACACTGATGGAAGGACCGGGGCACCGCTGGCTGGGGACACTGTGATGGTCCTGGCTCACTCCATTTGGCAGACCCCTCGGACCACCAGCACATCCTCACGCACCGCAGGTACCGTACTATTGCACTGTAGTGTAGTGGGTGGTGGGGTAATTGTAGTGTAGTGGGTGGTGGGGTAATTAGTGTAGTGTAGTGGGTGGTGGGGTAATTAGTGTAGTGTAGTGGGTGGTGGGGTAATTAGTGTAGTGTAGTGGGTGGCGGGGTAATTTAGTGTAGTGGGTGGTGGGGTAATCACAGTGTAGTGTAGTGGGTGGCGGGGTAATCAGTGTAGTGGGTGGCGGGGTAATCAGTGTAGTGGGTGGCGGGGTAATCAGTGTAGTGGGTGGCGGGGTAATCAGTGTAGTGGGTGGCGGGGTAATCAGTGTAGTGTAGTGGGTGGCGGGGTAATTAGTGTGTAGTGGGTGGCGGGGTAATCAGTGTAGTGTAGTGGGTGGCGAGGTAATTAGTGTAGTGGGTGGCAGGGTAATCTGTGTAGTGTAGTGGGTGGTGGGGTAATCAGTGTGGGGTAATCAGTGTAGTGGGTGGCAGGGTAATCTGTGTAGTGTAGTGGGTGGTGGGATAATCAGTGTAGTGGGTGGCAGGGTAATCAGTGTAGTGTAGTGGGTGGCGGGTTAATCAGTGTAGTGGGTGGCAGGGTAATCAGTGTAGTGTAGTGGGTGGCGGGGTAATCAGTGTAGTGGGTGGCGGGGTAATCAGTGTAGTGGGTGGCGGGGTAATCAGTGTAGTGGGTGGCGGGGTAATCAGTGTAGTGGGTGGCGGGGTAATCAGTGTAGTGGGTGGCGGGGTAATCAGTGTAGTGCATAGTTGCCAAACAGTCCCGAATTTCCCGGGACAATCATGATTTTTGGACCCTTGTCCACAAGTGTGGAGGGGGCTCTGCTGGGGAGGCACCTGATGCAAGGACGGACTGCTGGGGAGGCACCTGATGCAAGGACGGACTGCTGGGGAGGCACCTGATGCAAGGACGGACTGCTGGGGAGGCCATCTGGTGGCAGGCGACGTGGCAGGTAACACGCTCAGGGCTTCCACTGATTCGGCATTATGGTGAGTTGAATGATTTCATTTTATATTACAATGTAATAATAGAAATAATGCACTTCAATCATCCTGACACCGTAACAACCATGGTGCCGGGATGATTGAAGCGCCAACAGGTGTTTTGGAGTATCCTTATCTGCCAATTTTGTTACACATTTCTATTGTGGTGTAGGATCTGGCTTCTTTCTTTCTATTTCTTTCTCTCTCTTTCTCTCACCTCGGACTGTAGCCACACCCCTTTTAACCACGCCCATTTAAGCCACACCCACTATCGTGCGTAAACCACGCCCATTTTTCGCCGCACCGCGCTTTGCGCGCCGCATTTTTTACTCCAGCATGACACGCCTAAAAACGAATGCCCCACCCCCTAATTATAGCAAGGCTCCGCCTCAATACAAAAAAGTGTCCCAGATGTTTTTTTTGCAATGTTGGCAACTATGTGTCTAGTGATGAGCCGAACACCCCCGGGTTCGGTTCGCACCATAACCCGCGAACGGACCGAAAGTTCGCACGAACATTAGAACCCTATTAAATACAATGGATGCGAACGTTTGGATTCTAAAGTGCTAATTATAACGACTATTATCCATGTTATTGTCCGAAACAGAGTTTGGGAACCCGGCTTCTGCACCAGGGGACATGTATCAATGCAAAAAAGAAGTTTTAAAAACTGACGTTTTCCGGGAGCAGTCATTTTAATGATGCATAAAGTGAAAAAAAAAAGTAGGATTTTTAAAACAGCTTACCTGTAAAATCCTTTTCTTGGAGTACATCACGGGACACAGAGCAGCATAGTCATTACTATGTGGGTTATATAGAATTACCTTCAGGTGCTGGCACTGGCAACTTCCAAAACAGGAAGTACCCTCCCCTATATAAGCCCCTCCCATCCGGGAGTACCTCAGTTTTGTAGCAAAGCAATACGTGTCCCCAAAAGAGGGGTGGGAGCTCTGTGTCCCGTGATGTACTCCAAGAAAAGGATTTTACAGGTAAGCTGTTTTAAAAATCCTACTTTCTTGTTCATACATCACGGGACACAGAGCAGCATAGTCATTACTATGTGGGACGTCCCAAAGCAATGCCACATGAGGGGGGGGATACACCATACATAAGCTGGGCGCCATCAGGCATGAGGATCTTTTGCGGCCTGCAACACACTGCGCCCAAAGGCGACATCCTCCTGACTTCTAACGTCCACCTGGTAGAACCTAGTAAACGTGTGTACTGAAGACCATGTTGCGGCCTTACAAATTTGCGCCAGGGAGGCCTGGTGATGCACTGCCCATGAAGTTCCAACTGCTCTCGTGGAGTGCGCCCTAACTTTGAACGGAGGCGGTCTACTTCTCAAGCCATAGGCTTGTATTATGACCTGTCGAATCCACTTGGCTAAAGTAGATTTTGATGCTGCCTGACCCTTTCTGGGGCCTTCCGGCAGAACAAACAAAGAATCCGTTCTACGAATCTGAGCAGTGGCTTTTAGATAAGCTTTAACTGCTCTTACTACATCCAAAGAATGCAATAACTTTTCCTCTACCGAGCTTGGTTTGGGGAAAAAAGAAGGAAGAACCACATCCTGGTTCAAGTGAAACCTCGATACCACCTTAGGAAGAAAGGCTGGGTGAGGACGTAATACTACTCTGTCCTTATGGATAACCAGATATGGCTCTTTACAGGACATGGCGGCTAATTCCGACACTCTTCTAGCCGAGCATATGGCTACTAAAAATATCAATTTCCTGGTGAGTAGAACCAAGGAAATGTGCCGCAAAGGTTCAAATGGCTGCTTCTGCAGAACCGACAGAACCAAATTTAGATCCCATGGGCATATGGGAGCCTTAATCGGTGGAATAATACGAGTCACCCCTTGCATAAAGGATTTGACAAGTGAATGCATAGCCAGGGGCCTTTGAAATAGTATTGACAAGGCCGAAACCTGGCCCTTGATAGTACTTAAGGCAAACTTCCTGTCTACAGCCCACTGCAGGAAGTCCAGAATTCTGCCTATAACGTACTTACGTGGATGCCATTTTCTGGCCTCGCACCAAGTGATGTACGCCTTCCAAACTCTATAGTAGATCTGCCTGGATACAGGCTTCCTGGCATTGATTATAGTTGATACCACAGAGTTAGAGATACCTCTCTTCTTTAGGATGTGGGATTCAATAGCCAGGCCGTTAAACTTAGAGTTAGTAAGGAAGGGTGGTATATCGGTCCTTGCGAAAGCAGGTCCGGACGACGTGGAAGGGTCCAAGGACTCCCCACAGACATTTTGATGATCTCCGCGTACCAGGCCCTTCGGGGCCACGCTGGAGCCACCAGGATCACCGGCTTCTTCTCCAACCTGACTCTGCGAAGGAGTCGAGGCAACAATTGTAGCGGAGGGAATGCATATATCAGTCTGAACTGATCCCAAGGGAACACCAGAGCATCCGAGCCGCAAGCGAGGGGATCCCTTGTCCGGGAGACAAATCTGTCCACCTTTGCGTTGAATCTGGATGCTAGCAGATCTACATCCGGTGTTCCCCACCGCTGACATATTGCTCGGAAGACCTCGGGATGAAGGGACCATTCCCCTGGGCATAACTGTTGGCGACTCAGAAAGTCCGCCTTCCAATTCTCCACCCCTGGAATGAAGACAGCTGATATACATGGGACATGCTTTTCTGCCCATTCCAGGATGTGACTTACTTCCCTCTGGGCTGCACGACTCCTGGTGCCCCCCTGATGATTGATATATGCCACTGCTGTGGCATTGTCTGATTGAATCCTGACAGGGGACCCTTGGAGTCTGGATGTCCAGGCTACTAGGGCGTACCGGGCTGCTCGTATCTCTAAGAGATTGATGGGCAGGGTTTTTACTACATTTGACCATCTGCCCTGGAGAGACCATTGCTCCAGTACTGCCCCCCAGCCTATAAGGCTGGCATCTGTAGTGACCACCTTCCAAGATATCGGGCTGAAGGGTTTTCCCTTCTGGAGATTCTGGGGGATCAACCACCAGCAGAGACTCTTCCGAAAGGAAGGGGACAAAGCCATCGGGAAGTCTAGAGCCTGAACTTTTCCGTTCCAGGCTGACAATATGGCCCTTTGTAAATTCCTTGAGTGGAATTGGGCGTATGGCACAGCTTCGAATGATGCTACCATCTTTCCTAGCAGCCTCATGCACAGGCGTATGGACGGCTGTCTTTTTGCACAAAGCAGACGGACCAAGGCCCTCAAAGAGGATACCTTGTCTAGAGGTAAGAAAATCTTCCTCTGGTCTGAATCCAGCCGTAGCCCTAGATATACCAGGTTTTTCACTGGCTGTAGGGCTGACTTGTCCAGGTTGATGACCCAACCGTGAGACTCTAGATACTTGATTGTATCGACAATTACCACTTCTAGCTTGGCAACTGAGTGGTCCATCAACAACAGGTCGTCTAGGTATGCCATTATCGTTACACCCCGTGTTCTTAGATCGGCCAACAGTGGGGCCAGAATTTTTGTGAACACTCGTGGTGCTGTGGCCAGACCGAATGGTAAGGCTCTGAACTGAAAATGGCGCCCTTCTACTGCAAAGCGTAGGAATTTTTGATGACCTGGAAAGATGGGAACATGCAAGTAAGCATCTTTGATGTCGATCGAGGCTAACCATTCCTCCCCTTGTAGGGCAGCGGTGACCGATCGGATCGACTCCATCCGGAAAGACCGGACGTTTAGAAATTTGTTTAGACTCTTTAGGTCCAATATGGGTCTTATGTCCCCGTTTGGCTTCGGGACTGTGAAAAGGTTTGAGTAGAAACCCAACCCCCACTCTTCCATAGGAACCTCCATAATTACTCCTTGGAGCAATAGTTGTTCTAACGCCAATAGGAGAGACCCTCTTTTCAGAGGGTCTCTTGGCATGCCTGACCACATAAAATGGGACGGAGGAGACTCTTTTAACTCCAACTTGTATCCCAGAGTTACTGCGGAGAGCACCCATCTGTCTTTGATCGTCTCCCGCCAGGTCTCTGCGAACAACTGAAGTCTTCCCCCAACCCGTTTGAGTGGGGGCAGCCCTTCATAGGCTTGACTTGGAGGCTGGTTTAGTACCTCTTCGGATCCAGGGCTTTTTATTACCCTGTGGCTGTCCCTGATTTTTACCTCCTGAGTTTGACTGAGGAGGCCGTCGGAACTGCTTAGTAGCAGACGTCGCAGGGATAGGAGAGGTAGTCCTCTTAAAAGATGGACCCCTAGACCTCTTTTTACTCGGTAAAGAGAGTACTTTTACCACTGGAAATCTTCTGGATATACTTATCCAGGTCTTCGCCAAAAAGGCGTTCCCCATGAAATGGGAAGCTAACTAAGAGCTTCTTACAGGGAGCTTCAGCAGACCAGTTTTTGAGCCACAGAAGCCTACGCATATGTACCAAAGACAGCGGGAGGCGGGAGGCCTGATGGATAGAATCCTTGATGGCGTCAACCGCAAAGCATAATGCTCTAGGCAGATCAGCCAGAGCCTGGGCCTGCTGGTCTGGCAAATCCCTCAGGACCATTTTCATTTGATCCTTTAAAGCTTGGCAGACCCCAATAGCTGCCACTGCTGGCTGTGTAACAGCCCCTGCTGTGGAAAAAGCAGATTTTAATAAAGATTCCAATTTTTTATCCACTGGATCTTTGAACATTTGAACATTATCTACTGGACATGTCAGTGATTTGTTCACAGAAGAGATGGCTGCATCCACCGTAGGAACATTCCATCTCTGGGTGAACTTTTCCTCCATGGGATAGATCACCGGAAACCTTTTAGGCGGAACAAATAGTTTATCAGGATGTTCCCAGTCCTGGTATATAAGTCCTTCCAATAATGGATGTATTGGAAAGGAGCAATTAACCTGGGGAGCTTTTAGCGACCCCAATGAGGAGACAGCAGTAGTTGATGGTTCAACAAGAGGCATTTTAAATGCAGATCGAACCATGTCAGTTAGGGTCTGGACCCACAATCTTTCAGTCTGTGATGCTGAAAATGGTTCATCTACTGTCGATTCCTCAAAAACAGAGCTAACCTCCTCCTGATCCCCTTCAGGTAGGTCGGTCCCTTCCTGGGACTGTTGCTCTGCCAACAGGCACTCTAATGGAGGTGATGGAGATCTGGCGCGCTTTCTTTCCTGTAGAGAAGAAGCGATCAATGCAGCCAATCTCTGCTCCAATCCCTCCAGAGTTGAGGAAAAAACCTCCTCTGTTATATATGCAGGAGCAGGTGGACTGAGGACAGCCGCAGTACCTGGCACTCCCGGGGGTTCCTTATGGGTATTAACCTCTGATTTTTCAGGGGAGGAGGGTGCAGATGACTGCTCCAGATCCTCAGAGCCCGATGGAGACCCCCTACACTTCCTGAGAGGTATATCTCGGAGTTTTTTAGGCGGCATATTCCTTAGTTCAAAGCTGAGGTATTCCAGCCGCAATACACCCCTTACTGAAATAGTCTAATGCAATTTGCTGCTATGTACATCAGTGGGTGTCTACTAATGCGTCTTTCTGGGGATGCCTGTATCAACCGCCCGCTGTAAGCCCCTATACCATGCTACCAGCTCCTTTTCATGCTCTGTGTCCATAGCAAGCAGCGTGGACTGAGTCCTTTTATCTTGCTGGGACGCCCGCACATGCGCAGAAGCGCTGGGCGCACAGAGCGCGTCATCCGCCAGGCTCCGCCCCCTTTTTTGAAGCTAAACCTTATAAAAGGAAAGCATGTGTGCGCGCGCGCGCGTGCACATGTGTGCTCTTGGCGCCATGTAGGGAGAGGAGCCAGGGTCCCTGTTTCACCAGGACTCGGGGATGGAAGGAAACTACTTGGCAGCATGACAGAGGAATGCAGCTTCCCTGATAGAGAGCTCACTCATCTGCCTGGACTTTCACCATGGAAGGAATAGTCCCAAGAAAAAAGATGTTCCACAGCGGCCTCTAGTGGACAAACGCAGGTACCGCACTTTTGTCTTTTTTTTTTTTTTTTTAAAACCTCCTTTATGAAAAAACATTTCCAGGTTTACAGTTTTTTTAAAACTTCCCTTCTGAAAAAACATTTCTAGGATTTCTTAGGCATATACAGCTATTAGCGGGAATACCCTTTAGGTAACAGGCAGAAAGACATATTAGGCTTGGGGGTCCCCTCAATAGAACCAAGTTCCTGAGGGGCCCCCACTTACCTTTTCCCCGCCGCAGGACTTTGTTTGGTCCACAGAAGCCCAAACTTCACCTCTCACGGCAGGCATTGTACTAGACCTCCAGGGACCGGGTTCCCAAGGATTCCACTCCCCTGGACCTGTATAGCACCCTGCACAGATAGCCTCTTGGTTTTGGGTATGACCAGAGCTCTGGATCCCAGGGTCCAGCCCTCCTAAGAGAGGCATTACAGGCAAAACCCTGCTCTTCTCTGCAAGGCCCGGGTACCGACCGTTTAGCTATGAAGCTTTTTTGGTCGGATCCGGAATAGCTTGCTAAGGCCCAGAGAACCTGTACACAAGCCCAGATGAATACATGTTAACCTTGGCCAACACCTTAGACACTGGCAAAAAACTGAGGTACTCCCGGATGGGAGGGGCTTATATAGGGGAGGGTACTTCCTGTTTTGGAAGTTGCCAGTGCCAGCACCTGAAGGTAATTCTATATAACCCACATAGTAATGACTATGCTGCTCTGTGTCCCGTGATGTATGAACAAGAAAGTCAAATATTCTTTTAAATATTGTACCTGGGGGGTGTCTAAAGTATGCCTGTGAAGTGCCACGTGTTTCCCGTGTTTAGAACTGTCCCTGCACAAAATAACATTTCTAAAGGAAAAAAAGCCATTTAAAACTGCTTGCGGCTTTAATGTAATGTCTGGTCCCGGTAATATGGATGAAAATCTTTAGGAAAAATGGCATAGCTACCCCATCAACCCCCCCCCCCCCCCCTACCCCAGCCCATTACCAGCCCCTTTGGGTCTTGTATGGATATTAAGGGGAACCCCGCACACAAAATAAAAAAGCCCCTATATACTCTGAACAGCCGTATACAGGCGGTGCATACAAGACAGGGACTGTAGGTTTGTTCTTATGTAGAATCTGTTTGTAATTTTGAACAGCTGCATTGTTTAAGTGGAGCTCCATGGCAAGTTCCTTTTTTTTAGCTTTTTGGAAAACATAGGGAACGGTTATCACCCCTGTCACATTTTTTTTGCTGTCTGTGCCCCTGTTCAGAACATTTCACCTCACTTTGCGTCCCAATGACAACTGTTTTTGAAATGTGGTGTTTTTATTGAAACAAGGATTGGTGATAAAGCATCAGTAGAGAGGAGACACCTTTCTCCCATATTAATTCTTACAGGAGAGAATTTTCCTTCCAAGGGGTAGATTTCCTCTCACTTCCTGTTGTCTTCTTCCGTTTGCAAGTAGGAGTCGTTTGTAAGTTGGATGTTTGAAAGTAGGGACCTGCCGTATATACTCTACAGAAATTGGCCCCTTAGGTGTTGGTGTTGGCACAACACTGAAAGCACTCACAGTTATTCTTGGTGGGTGCTGGAACGCCCTGCTGTCAACTATTATATCAGGAATTGTAATAACATATAATTGTTGATCAGTGGTAGTAAAAATTGGGCCTTTGATGGTGGTGCTGGTGCCACAACACTGTAAGGCCTGACAGTTACTCTTGGTGGGCGCAGCAATGGGCCCTGCTGTGAATTATTCGATCAATAATTATAATTGCATGCCCCTGTTGAACAGGGGCTGAAAAATTGGGCCTTTGGTGGTGGTGGTGGTGGTGCTGGTGCCACAACACTGTAAGGCCTGACAGTTACTCTTGGTGGGCGCAGCAATGGGCCCTGCTGTGAATTATTAGATCAATAATTATAATTGCATGCCCCTGTTGAATAGGGGCTGAAAAATTGGGCCTTTGGTGGTGGTGGTGGTGGTGATGGTGGTGCTGGTGCCACAACACTGTAAGGCCTGACAGTTACTCTTGGTGGGCGCAGCAATGGGCCCTGCTGTGAATTATTAGATCAATAATTATAATTGCATGCCCCTGTTGAACAGGGGCTGAAAAATTGGGCCTTTGGTGGTGGTGGTGATGGTGGTGCTGGTGCCACAACACTGTAAGGCCTGACAGTTACTCTTGGTGGGCGCAGCAATGGGCCCTGCTGTGAATTATTAGATCAATAATTATAATTGCATGCCCCTGTTGAACAGGGGCTGAAAAATTGGGCCTTAGGCACTGGTGGCACAACACTGCAACCCCTCACAGATACTGTACTTGGAGCACAGCAATGAGGCCTGTTGCAAAGTATTGCATCCAAAATTTTAATTACACGCCCCTGTTAAACAGGGGCTGAAAAATTGGGCCTTAGCCACTGGTGGCATCACTCATAAACCTAAATGATCTTCCAAGCTATCATCATTAATCGTATCATTGAGGAGGAGGAGGAGGATAGCCAGTCAACATAACAGCACAGGCACTCAGCATCAGCATCAGTCTTGAAGGGATGTGACATTTTAAATTCAATTAGTCTGTTATATCAGCATCAGGTGTGTGGTAGCTGGTGGTGATCCAAGACTGGTTCATCTTGATGAAAGTCAGTCGATCAACCAAGTCGGTGGACAGGCGCACCCTGTGATCCGTGACAAATCCTCCAGCAGCACTGAATGTGCGTTCTGAAAGAACGCTGGATGCAGGACAGGCCAGTAGCTCAATTGCATATTGTGCAAGCTCTGGCCAGTGATCCATCCTCAAGACCCAGTAAGCCAGAGGATTTTCGGTGGGGAAGGTGTCCAAGTCTGACCTTGCCCCTAGGTATTCCTGGACCATGTATATCAGACGCTGGCGATGGTTGCTGGAACCGATCATACTTTGGGGCTGCGGACTAAAGAATTGTCTGAACGCATCGGTCAGACGGCCACCTTCCCCACCGCTCCTTCTTTGACTGCCCGAAGCCTCAGCAACTCGTTGTCCAGGATCAGGAGTTTGTAACCTCCCAGTCTCTGGGAACGCGTTGCACAGACCTTTCTGCAAGGCCTCCCGGAGTTGTCTCATCCTCTGCTCCCTCTGCGACGGTAAGATAAGGTCCGCAACCTTACCCTTGTACCGTGGATCAAGGAGAGTGGCCAGCCAGTAATGGTCCCTCTCCTTGATCTGAAGAATACGAGGATCCTTCCGCAGACTTTGCAGGATCAGGGAGGCCATGCAGCGTAGGTTAGCTGAGGCATTCAGTCCGGAGTCCTCTGGGTCACTAAGGACGACATGATCCGCAGCCACCTCCTCCCAGCCACGTACAAGTCCACTGGTTTCTTGGGACTGTAAATCATCCCTAAAAGACTGCTGCTGATGATGCTGAGTGCCAGCCTCCACCTCCATGCTGACACAATCCTCCTCCTCCTCCTCCTCCTCCTCCTCCTCTTCCTGTGCGATGGGTGGGACAGAAGGAACACTGTCTGGGTAAAGGGGAACTTGAGAGGCAAGGAAGTCCTCCTCTTCCTGCCTCTGTTCTGCCTCAAGTGCCCTGTCTATTATTCCACGCAGCGTGTGCTCCAACAGGTGGACAAGAGGTACAGTGTCACTGATGCATGCACTGTCACTGCTCACCATCCTCGTGGCCTCCTCAAATGGTGCCAGGACAGTGCATGCATCCCTGATCATGCCCCACTGGCGTGGTGAAAAAAACCCGAGCTCCCCTGACCCTGTCCTGGTGCCGTAGTCGCACAGGTACTCATTGATGGCCCTCTGCTGCGTGTGCAGCCGCTGCAGCATGGCCAACGTTGAGTTCCACCTGGTGGGCATGTCACATACAAGGCGGTTCTTGGGCAGGTTCAACTCCTTTTGCAGCTCAGCCAGGCGAGCACTGGCATTATAAGATCCGCGGAAATGCACACAGACTTTCCTGGCCTGCCTCAGGACATCCTGTAAGCCCGGGTACCTGCCCAAGAACCGCTGCACCACCAGGTTAAGGACGTGAGCCATACAGGGCACATGGGTCAGTTGTCCCTGTCGGAGGGCGGAGAGGAGGTTGGTGCCATTGTCGCAAACCACCATTCCTGGCTTAAGCTGGCGTGGCGTCAACCACCTCTCGGCCTGCCCCTGCAGAGCAGACAGGACCTCTGCCCCAGTGTGGCTCCTGTCCCCCAAACACACCAGTGCAAGCACGGCATGGCATCTTTTTGCCTGCGTACTTGCGTAGCCCCTTGAACGCCTACGGAGCACCGCTGGTTCCGAGGACAAACCACAGGAAGAGGCCATGGAGGAAGAAGAAGAGGAGGGGGTGGAGGAGAAAGGTGTGTCACAACCAGTAGTAGCATTTTGGAGGCGTGGCGGTGGAACAACCTCCAACACTACTGCACCTTGTCCTGCATCCTTCCCAGCTGCCAAAAGAGTAACCCAATGGGCCGTGAAAGAAAGGTAACGTCCCTGTCCATGCCTGCTGGACCATGAGTCAGCGGTAATATGCACCTTACCGCTGACCGCCCTGTCCAGCGAGGCCAAGACATTGCCTTCCACATGCCTGTAGAGAGCCGGAATCGCCTTCCGTGCCAAAAAGTGGCGTTTGGGAACCCGCCACTGAGGAACCGCACATTGCACAAACTCACGGAAGGGGGCCGAGTCTACCAACTGAAAAGGCAGCAGTTGAAGCGCTAGCAATTTAGCCAAGCTAGCATTCAACCGCTGGGCATGTGGATGGCTGGGAGTGAACTTCTTTCGACGGTCCAGCAGCTGGGGCAGGGAAATTTGCCTGCTAGAATCGGACGTTGGTGTACTGCTAGCAGAGTGCCCGCAAGTACTTGGCTGTGACACACCTAATTCTACACCTTCATTCCTCTCAGAGCAGGTTTCAGAGAGGACTGAAGGTATACTGGGCTTGGAGATCCCAGCTGATGCGGTGCAAGAAGAGGTCAGCTTTGTTCTTTGGTGTGGGTCTTTAAGGTAGGCTTGCCAACGAGCTGCATGGCAGGTCAACATATGTCTGATCAAGCATGTGGTGCCCAAGCGGCTGATGTTTTGGCCACGCGATATACGCTTGAGACATATGTTGCAAACAGCAGCTGTGCGATCTGATGCACTCGCCTCAAAAAAGGCCCACACCAAAGAACTTTTTGAATGACGGGCAGAGGCAGTGCCCTGCACAGGCGGAGCTCTGCGGTGTGATTCCGTCGGTGTGCTGCCCATACGCTGGCCACTCAAGGGCATCCTGCCTCGTTGGAGATGTGCCTCCTCCTCATCCTCCTCCTCCTCCTCTCTCCTATTAGGCACCCACGTGGAGTCAGTGACCTCATCATCCCCTCCCTCCTCATCACTGGAGCCAATCTGGCAGTATGCTGCAGCTGCTGGAGCATGACTGCCAGATTGGTGTCCTTCTTGAGCATCCCCTCTCTCTGCTCTCACGCTACTGCCTTCCTGTAGCTGGGTATCATCATCAGATACTTCGAAGCGCTGGGCATCCTCCTGGAGCATGTACCCAACACTGTGCTCAAACAGTTCGGGGGACTCCTCAGGAGGAGGACATGGTGGGTCTAGGGAAGGATTGACTAATGAAGATAATGATACCAGAGAAGAGGACGCTTTGGCAGCTGCTTTGCCAGTACCCTGAGCCTGGGTGAGAGAGGATGAGGAGGATGAGGTGGGCTTGGTCATCCACTCTACCAAGTCTTCGGCATGATGTGGCTCAACATGTCCAGCTGCCGAAAATAAGGACAAGCGTGTCCCATGGCCATGTGCTGATGACAATGCACCGCGTCCACGACCAGCACTGTTGCCCCCAGACACAGAGCCTGCTTGCCCTCTTTTTTTGCCTCCTGACTGTCTGCCTCTCCTTGTTTGCCTTCCAGACATTTTAATGGATGGCCTGCAGGGAGATGGGAAAAAGAGCAATAAGGGCTACCTTCAGGTGTATACTGTGCAGGAGGCTTAGCAACAATGACACTGACACTGTCCCCTGCCTATCCTTCTCTGTCCCTAAACACAAGGATTGAAAATATGGTTCAGCAAAATTGGTTTAGAACAGAATAGCACACTGACACTTTCCCTCACTGTCCTACTCTGTCCCTCCCTACAAACAAGATTTAGCACAGAATAGCACACTGATAGTTTCCATGAGTGTCCTTCTCTGTCCCTAAACTCAAGGATTTTAAAAAATGGAACAGCAAAATTGGTTTAGAACAGAATAGCACACTGACACTTTCCCTCACTGTCCTACTCTGTCCCTCCCTACAAACAAGATTTAGCACAGAATAGCACACTGATAGTTTCCACGAGTGTCCTTCTCTGTCCCTAAACTCAAGGATTTCAAATATGGTTCAGCAAAATTGGTTTAGAACAGAATAGCACACTGTCAGTTTCACTCACTGTACCTCTCTGTCCCTAAACTCAAGGATTTCAAATATGGTTCAGCAAAATTGGTTTAGAACAGAATAGCACACTGACACTTTCCCTCACTGTCCTACTCTGTCCCTCCCTACAAACAAGATTTAGCACAGAATAGCACACTGATAGTTTCCACGAGTGTCCTTCTCTGTCCCTAAACTCAAGGATTGAAAATATGATTCAGCAAAATTGGTTTAGAACAGAATAGCACACTGACACTTTCCCTCACTGTCCTACTCTGTCCCTCCCTACAAACAAGATTTAGCACAGAATAGCACACTGATAGTTTCCACGAGTGTCCTTCTCTGTCCCTAAACTCAAGGATTTCAAATATGGAACAGCAAAATTGGTTTAGAACAGAATAGCACACTGACACTTTCCCTCACTGTACCTCTCTGTCCCTAAACTCAAGGATTTCAAATATGGTTCAGCTAAATTGGTTTAGAACAGAATAGCACACTGTCTGTTTCACTCACTGTACCTCTCTGTCCCTAAACTCAAGGATTGAAAATATGGTTCAGCAAAATTGGTTTAGAACAGAATAGCACACTGACACTTTCCCTCACTGTCCTACTCTGTCCCTCCCTACAAACAAGATTTAGCACAGAATAGCACACTGATAGTTTCCACGAGTGTCCTTCTCTGTCCCTAAACTCAAGGATTTCAAATATGGAACAGCAAAATTGGTTTAGAACAGAATAGCACACTGACACTTTCCCTCACTGTCCTACTCTGTCCCTCCCTACAAACAAGATTTTGCACAGAATAGCACACTGATAGTTTCCACGAGTGTCCTTCTCTGTCCCTAAACTCAAGGATTTCAAATATGGAACAGCAAAATTGGTTTAGAACAGAATAGCACACTGTCAGTTTCACTCACTGTACCTCTCTGTCCCTAAACTCAAGGATTTCAAATATGGTTCAGCAAAATTGGTTTAGAACAGAATAGCACACTTTCAGTTTCACTCACTGTACCTCTCTGTCCCTAAACTCAAGGATTTCAAATATGGTTCAGCAAAATTGGTTTAGGACAGAATAGCACACTGACACTTTCCCTCACTGTCCTACTCTGTCCCTCCCTACAAACAAGATTTAGCACAGAATAGCACACTGATAATTTCTACGAGTGTCCTTCTCTGTCCCTCAACTCAGGGATTGAAAATATGGAACAGCAAAATTGATTTAGAACAGAATAGCACACTGTCAGTTTCACTCACTGTAGCTCTCTGTCCCTAAACTCAAGGATTTCAAATATGGTTCAGCAAAATTGGTTTAGGACAGAATAGCACACTGACACTTTCCCTCACTGTCCTACTCTGTCCCTCCCTACAAACAAGATTTAGCACAGACTAGCACACTGATAGTTTCCACGAGTGTCCTTCTCTGTCCCTAAACTCAAGGATTTCAAATATGGAACAGCAAAATTGGTTTAGAACAGAATAGCACACTGACACTTTCCCTCACTGTCCTACTCTGTCCCTCCCTACAAACAAGATTTAGCACAGAATAGCACACTGATAGTTTCCACGAGTGTCCTTCTCTGTCCCTAAACTCAAGGATTGAAAATATGGTTCAGCAAAATTGGTTTAGAACAGAATAGCACACTGACACTTTCCCTCACTGTCCTACTCTGTCCCTCCCTACAAACAAGATTTAGCACAGACTAGCACACTGATAGTTTCCACGAGTGTCCTTCTCTGTCCCTAAACTCAAGGATTTCAAATATGGAACAGCAAAATTGGTTTAGAACAGAATAGCACACTGACACTTTCCCTCACTGTCCTACTCTGTCCCTCCCTACAAACAAGATTTAGCACAGACTAGCACACTGATAGTTTCCACGAGTGTCCTTCTCTGTCCCTAAACTCAAGGATTTCAAATATGGAACAGCAAAATTGGTTTAGAACAGAATAGCACACTGACACTTTCCCTCACTGTCCTACTCTGTCCCTCCCTACAAACAAGATTTAGCACAGAATAGCACACTGATAGTTTCCACGAGTGTCCTTCTCTGTCCCTAAACTCAAGGATTGAAAATATGGTTCAGCAAAATTGGTTTAGAACAGAATAGCACACTGACACTTTCCCTCACTGTCCTACTCTGTCCCTCCCTACAAACAAGATTTAGCACAGAATAGCACACTGATAGTTTCCACGAGTGTCCTTCTCTGTCCCTAAACTCAAGGATTTCAAATATGGAACAGCAAAATTGGTTTAGAACAGAATAGCACACTGACACTTTCCCTCACTGTACCTCTCTGTCCCTAAACTCAAGGATTTCAAATATGGTTCAGCTAAATTGGTTTAGAACAGAATAGCACACTGTCTGTTTCACTCACTGTACCTCTCTGTCCCTAAACTCAAGGATTTCAAATATGGTTCAGCAAAATTGGCTTAGAACAGAATAGCACACTGTCAGTTTCACTCACTGTACCTCTCTGTCCCTACAAACAAGATTTAGCACAGAATAGCACACTGACACTTTCCCTCACTGTACCTCTCTGTCCCTAAACTCAAGGATTGAAAATATGGTTCAGCAAGATTGGTTTAGAACAGAATAGCACACTGACACTTTCCCTCACTGTCCTACTCTGTCCCTACAAACAAGATTTAGCACAGAATAACACGCTGACACTCTCCCTACCTATCCTTATTTGTCCCTAAACACAAGGAATCCAGGATTAGTAAAGGAAAAAAAATGACACTGTCCCTGCCTATGCTTCTCTTTCCCTGCTCCGGAACACACTACACAAGGCCGCCGCGCTGGCGGCCTTTTATAGTGTGGGGCATGTACTAAACCCCCTCAGCAATAATTGGCCACAGGCATCCTGCCTGTGGCCAATCATTGCTCTCCTCGCTGCCGGCGCTGTGATTGGCCAAGCATGCGGGGTCACAGTGCATGCTTGGCCAATCACAGCGCCTGGATGACACTGCGATGGCGTAGTGCATTGTGGGCCGTTCGCGTCACTCGAATTTGGCGCGAACGGCCCAAATCGTTCGATCTTCGTTGAACGATCGAACAGCCGATGTTCGAGTCGAACGGATGTTCGACTCGAACACGAAGCTCATCCCTAATGCTGTCATATACGCAGATCCAGAGCATCCCAAACATGCTCAATGGGTGACATGTCCGGTGAGTATGCTGACAATGCAAGAACTGGGATGTTTTTAGCTTCCAGGAATTGTGTACAGATCCTTGCAACATGGGGCTGCGCATTATCATACTGCAACATTAGGGGATGGTCGTGGATGAATGGCACAACAATTGGCCTCAGGATCTCGTCACAGTATCTCTGTGCATTCAAAATGCCATCAATAAAATGCACCTGTGTTCGTTGTCCTTTGCATACGCCTGCCCATACCCTATCCCCACCACCACCATGGGCCACTCGATCCACAATGTTGACATCAGCAAACCGCTCACCCACACGATGCCATACACGCTGTCTGCCATACAGTGAAAACGGGGATTCATCCGTGAAGAGAACTCCTCTCCAAAGTGCCAGACGCCATAGAATGTGAGCATTTGCCCACTCAAGTCGGTTATGCCGATGAACTGCAGTAAGGTCGAGACCCCCGATGAGGACGACGAGCTTGCAGATGAGCTTCCCTGAGGCGGTTTCTGACAGTTTGCGCAAAAATTCTTTGGTTATGCAAACCGATTGTTGCAGCAGCTGACCAGGTGGCTGGTCTCAGACAATCTAGGAGGTGAAGATGCTGGATGTGGAGGTCCTGGGCTGGTGTGGTTACACGTGGTCTGCGGTTGTGAGGCCGGTTGGATGTACTGCTAAATTCTCTGACACGCCTTTGGAAGACGGCTTATGGTAGAGAAATGAACCTTCAATTCAAGGGCAACAGCTCTGGTGGACATTCCTGCAGTCAGCATGCCAATTGCACACTCCCTCAAGTCTTGCGACATCTGCGGCATTGTGCTGTGTGATAAAACTGCACATTTTAGAGTGGCCTTTTATTGTGGCCATCCTAAGGCACACCTGTGCAATAATCATGCTGTCTAATCAGCATCTTGATATGCCACACCTGTGAGGTCTCTGGATTATCTCGGCAAAGGAGAAGTGCTCACTAACACAGATTTAGACAGATTTGTGAACAATATTTGAGAGAAATAGGCCTTTTGTGTACATAGAAAAAGTCGTAGATCTTTCAGTTCAGCTCATGATAAATAGGGGCAAACACAAAAGTGTTGCCTTTATAATTTTGCTCAGTGTATATAACAAATAAGAAAAAGTTAGGTTCTGAAGAAGACACTTGTCTGATTTTTTTCCTCAATATTATTGACTGTAATGCCGCGTACACACGATCGGAGATTCCGACAACAAATTTTTGATGAGAGCTTGTTGTCGGAAATTCCGACCGTGTGTAGGCTCCATCGGACATTGTCGGAATTTCCGACAACAAATGATTGAGAGCTGGTTCTCAATTTTTCCGACAACAAAAGTTCTTGTCAGAAATTCGGGCCATGTATAGCCAATTCCGACGCACAAAAATCCTACGCATGCTTGGAATCAATTAGACGCATGCTCGGAATCATTGTACTTAATTTTTCTCGGCTCGTTTTAGTGTTGTACGTCACCGCGTTCTTGACGTTCGGAATTTCCAAGCAACATTTATGTGACAGTGTGTGTACAAGACAAGTTTGGGCCGACATCCGTCGGAAAAAAAATCCACGGTTTTGTTGTCGGAATGTCCGATTGTGTGTACGCGGCATAAGACTAAACACTTAGCATCTGCAAAATCCTGGAGAGGTATTAGCAGGCCCTTCATCGTGTAATAAAACTGCTTGTTGAGATGGAGGGAGACTTGACCAGAGCTTGGCAAAGGCTGAAAACTGGACAATTTCCTTAACGAACACGCTATTGAAGTCTAGTTAAAGTTGATTTTTTTTTTAATGGATGTCTGGGGCCCCTTCTGGCAAGGGGCCCAGGGCAATTTCCCCTTATGCCCCCGTACTAATCTAAGGCCGGCTTAACTAACTGATTTAAAGCTGAACTCCAGCCTTACTTTGACTTTGGAAAGACATAGAGGCTCTGTTCCTCTACTGAAATTGCCTACTTGTGAGCTTCTCACACTGTGCAATTAGAAGCTGCAGCAAGTCAGATAGAGCTCACCTCATTTCCTGGCTGGAGGATGTTCAGCATCTTTAAAGCAGAGTTCCACCCAAAAATTTAACTTCCGCTTTTCGGAATCCCCCCCCCCCCCCCTCCGGTGTCACATTTGGCACCTTTCAGGGGGGAGCAGATACCTGTCTGATACAGGTATTTTGCATAGTCCGGGCATAGATAGCCGAGCCACCCGCGGCTATCTACGCCACATCTGGTGCCTCCCCCCCCCGCTGTCTTCTGGGAGACACACAGGTCCCAGAAGACAGCAGGGACCAGTGGGATCGTGCAGTGCGAGTCGCGCATGCGCAGTAGGGAACCAGGAAGTGAAGCCGCAAGGCTTCACTTCCTGATTCCCTTATTGAAGATGGCAGCGCCTCCACCCGAGAGCCAAGGGACAGATCGGCTTCGGGGACCGACATTGCGGGCGCCCTGGATGGGTAAGTGTCCTTATTTTAAAAGTCAGCAGCTGCAGTATTTGTAGCTGCTGACTTTAAAAAAAAAAATGGGGGCGGAAATACGCTTTAAACTCTTTCTGGATTTTTGGATGAGTAGCATCACAAGTAAGTGTTACCTACAGCGGTCTACATGCAAATCTAGTCTGTCTCTGTAAGTCCGCTCCTCCAGGCTGACGTCTGCACTTCAAGGCATTTTGATATTTGCATATCTCCAGTACATTGTGTGCATCAGGGTTAGGGCTGTTGAAAGGAATACTGAAGCAGGGTGCTGCAATGTTTTTGGGAAACTACAAAAAGCACTCTGCTGGACCTCCTACCAGCCATGATCTGCCTATAATGCCAAGAGATGGTAACATCACTGGGTTTAAAGAAACCAAAATTCAAATATTTATGAATGTCAGCAGCATGCTGGTTGGGGAAGGGTGGGTGGCAAAATGAAGGCAGATTCAACTTTTGCTTCAAAGTCCTTTCCCTTTGCAAATACATTGACATGAAGAATGTGTTGAAATTACAAAGAAATGTGTGGTGAGTTCAGGAGTTTGGTAAACATTGCAAGAATAGACAGCAGTTATTTAATGTTGACATTGTCACAGTTCGTAATCAGTGTTCTGGGTTTATCCTGCTGTTGGATACTTGTTCAGCTGCCAAACATGTGATTTTGTGGCCGCTACGCCATAACTAAAGTGTAGCAGATGCCTGGAAACAGATTAAATAGATTGTTTCCCGCAAAATAGTTATGCATGAAGGGCCCAATATGAAATCTAGCAAGTTATTATGGAGGTATTGTAAACAGCAATCACCCAGTCTAGGAGCGGTTTCTAATGTAGGTAGAAAATGAAACTGAGAATATGAGTGGTTTTCATGGTCAACGCCTACCTGAACTTTCCTCCATATCTTTTAGGCTTCGTTCACACGGGCGTACTAAAGCATGCATCTATGTGAGCGCCGTGTTTGCGTGCTCGGGATGCACAGATGTTTTATGCATCCTCACACAGGCAGTCCCAGTTAGGACATAGCAGCTGCAAGGATCAGGGGGAACTTGGGGGAACTCAGTTCCACCACCTCTGGCTCAGACCCTTTGGGGCCTGCTCACCACAATCACTTGTAAACACAGAAGTCCGGTTTCTGTGTTTACAAGTGACAGCTCTGCACTCTGTGTGTAACCCCCCTGAACTCTGCACTCTGTATGTAATGCAATCCTGGTATTTAATGCCCCTTTAAGTGGATATGGAAAAAGTGTAGCGCTATTTAAATATGCAAGTGTGAATATATCAATAATTGCATTAACAATATAGGAAACCAATAGAATGATTAAAGTGGATGTAAACCCGATTTTTTTTTTTTTTTTTGCTGTCACAATGTAGTGTATAAGATTTCCTATCATTTGTGCCAGGTCTTGCCACAAAGAGTTAATCCAGCTCTGAGCAATCCTCTTTTATTGTTCAGTGAGATAAAACGGACAAACAGAGAAAAACCTTTGTCCGTTCCGCCCCCTTGCTTTGAGTGACAGGTTATTTACATATCTCGTGCACTAGCTTTAGACAGGCATTATTTTTTAATTCCCACCCCCACTCCTTTTCTGAAGTCATGTGGTTACTTTTCTGGATTTTGACTGGATGTTAGTGATCATAGCACAGGAGAAAATGCATGTTGACAAGGGGAGTGTAGAGGTGGGCGGGGAGTCTACTGACATCAGGACTCCACCCACCGAGCTCCAGACAACAGATCCACCCACAGAATCTGCAGTTTTTCAGTTCTTATAACAGACAGAGGGGAGACATTTGACAGATAAGGATACATGCAGGAGGCATCTATATCCTTATAGATCAGCACTATGGCAGTAGTTTAGAAAGGATGAGAGTGGGTTTACATCCACTTTAAGGCCTCATGCCCACGGGCGTTTTTTCAGCCGCGTTTTTGAGCGTTTTTTACAGCTTAAAAACGCCTGTCCATGTTAGTCTATAGCTTCATGCCCACCTAGGCGTTTTTGAGCTGTAAAGAGCATAGGCGTTTGTAAGCTGTAAAAAAAACCCAGGGCCAGTGCGTTCCTCAGCGTCAGAACTAGGCAGGAAAAAACGCGAGCGTCAAAAAACGCGCACTAACGCGCACTAACGCGCACTAACGCGCAAAAAACGCGCACTAACGCGCGGTCGCGTTTTTAGCTCCGACGTTTTTTTTTTTTTTTTTTTTTTTTTTTTTTCAAAAAAAAAAAAAAAAAAAAAAAAAAAATATTTACAATAACATGGACAGGCGTTTTTAAGCTGTAAAAAACGCTCAAAAACGCAGCTGTAAAAACGCCAGTGGGCATGAGGCCTAACACTTCAAATGTGTCAAAATTGCACCAAGTGAAAGTAATATACTAACACCTCAAACAGTGAAAATGATATGTTAAGTTCAATAATGGTGAATAAGAAAAGAGTTCAAGGATAAAGATGTGATCCAACAGACTTGAACAGAAGACTCCAACACAGGTGTGACCCTCTAGATGGAAACAGCAATGTCAGACGCACCACCACCAATGATAGGAGGAGGCTTACCAGATGTCAGTGACTTGGAGAGGCGTATACCACCCAAGTCGCAAAAAGCTTATTGATCAGTCAACTCGATGGGTACAGCTGGTCCTGAATCCAACCGATAACTCAACAACAGCCAGGGGAGGGCTGGGCCAGGGGGCAGGGTGGCAATTGCCTCCCAGGCCGCCCTAACTTATGTTCAAAATGACCGGCAGCCGCTGCCAGCTACCATTTTCTTTTTTATTCTGGTCTAGGAAGTCGGGCCGGAGGCATGGCCATGGCGGCCGACCACTGGCTGTTGCATTTCGGGAGTTGTAGTCCGCACTCAAGCTTCTGGTGGGTGGAAAACACAGCAGCGCAGAGGAAACTACAACTCCCTGGCACCGGATTCTTGGAAGCAGGCAGAGGCAGGGCGTGCCAGGGAGTCGGGACGCAGGGCTGCAGGGCTGGGCGCTGGCTGCAACTTGACCCCAGGATCAGGAGCGTTACCCCCCCCAGGAGACCGTGGCGTGCAAGGACCTGCTGAGCTGAGATCGCTGAGGTGAGAGACCCTGACACCCCTAGCTGACCCCCCATCTCCCCCACCATACACCCCATGTAACCTGCCCCAGTGATCAGGCTGCACTGATGGGCACTGGTGAGGCTGCATTGAAAAAACAGGTGGACCATGGATGGTGAGCTGATTCAGCAGTTTAATGGGCCACTTGACTGGACTTGCCCCCCAGGCCTAAGGCCGCCAGCCCTCCCCTGATAACAGCGATCTCAGACACCAATATAAACAGAAGATGTATGCCGTTTTCTCTTGTTGGAGACAGAGGCTCAGTATCCACATGCAATGTGTGATATAATGAAAGAAACCCGCATAGCGTGATACCGTTTAGGAGTAGTATTTATTAAAAATATAAAAATGAACACTCACATTTGGATGATCATCTTAGGCATATCGTATAAAAGGCAGGTACATGAGCGATGTATGTAGGTGGGTCCAGCCGACGCGTTTCAACTAAACAGTCGTCATCTGGGGTGTCATGCCCCTTTAAGACCCTCCTACTGTTTCTGAAATCTGACCACACCCACTATTTGATGTAATTTGGAGGCTGTGTGTGTGTGGGGAGGGGTTTTGGAGGGTTGTGGTTGAGTTCCAGCACCTATTGTTTGAGAAAAAAAGCCCTGGCTCCTCCCAATTTGACATGTGTGTGTTCCCAAACTTATACTGTCTGCATTCTGGGACATGTACCGGCACACGCACCCAGTACATTTTAGTTCTGTGTGAATGAAGTCTAAATGAGCTCCATTCATGTCAGTTATGGCTACCATACACTGCCCAGTACAAGCTTTGCTTCATTTGACAGGAGAACACTAAACAGCCAGATTGTAGATGTTGGCTCTGATTTATGGTAGGATGGGAGACTACACTGTGGCCCCCGACCTGCCACAACTTGTCCTGATTTATATTCACTGATCAGCCATATCTTTATAACAACTGACAGGTAAATGAATAACACTGGTTATCTTGTTACAATGGCATCTTAAAGTCTGTGGCATATATTAGGCAGTAAGTAAACATGTTGTCCCTGAAGTTGATGTGTTGAAAGCCCCAAGAAAATGGGCATCAAAGTTTGTTGTGTATGGGGCTGTGTAGCCGCAGACCGGTGAGGGTGCCCATACTGACCCGTGTCCACAACCAAACGTTCCTACAAGGGACACGTGAGCATCAGGACTGGACCACGAATGAAGTGTGATGCTTTGGGCAGTATTCTGCTGGGAAACCTTAGATCCTGCCATTTATATGGATGCTACTTTGACACATATGACCTACCTAAACATTGTCGCTGGCCAAGTACCTCCCTTCATAGAAATGGTATTACCTGATGGCATTGGCCTCCTTCAGCAGGATAATGTACTCTGCCACACTTGGTTCAAGAATGGTTTGAGGAACACAACAGCGAGTTCTGGGTGTTGACTTTGCCTCCAAATTCTCCATATCTCAATTCAATCAAGTATCTATGGAATGTGCTGAAAAACAAGTCTGATCCATGGAGGTCCCTCCTCTTACAGGACTTAAAGGATCTGCTACTGATGGCTTGGTGTCAGATACAACAGCATACCTTAAGAGGTCTAGTGGTGTCCATGCCTTGATGGGTTAGGGCTGTTTTGGCAGCAAAAGGGGGACCTACTCAATATTAGGTGGGTGGTCATAAATTTATGGCTAATCTGTGTACAGGCATACCCCGCTTTAAGTACACTCAGTATAGGTATGGAGAGTATGGGACTTTTAAGGTGCAACAACTACACAATGTTCTATTTAAAATATGATTTTATTACAAAGACATTTTCATAGAAAGATATATTTTCTCATATGTACATTAAATACATGAGCCATCGAATAAACATATTTAAAAATTCCAACATGCATATAGACAGATTAACTCAACATGTTTCGCCAGTTTTTGGCTTCTTCAGGAGTAGTGTCATGCAATTGCTGAGAATAAAAAAGGAAAATAAATACAACATAATTTGTTCAATCTATTATCAAAGTTAAAGACACAAAAGACACAAAAAATATAGTTGTATTTAGAGATGACTGAAAACCAAATCCACCCAGAAGGATATTTCCAATCTCAGTTCAGTTTTACCCCATATTATATATATATGCTTTACCTGTAAATTTGTTGGTATGATCATAAAGAAAGGGTAAAAGACGGATAACCAGTAAGTTGAGCCACGTAGGGAGACCTCAAAAGGAAAGATTATTGGTGTATCATAGAAGGGAGAATATATTGGCACGAGTAGCCACCCGAAGCACACCAACAAAAGAACAGAGGATCATCTGGGGGAAACTATGAAAAGGAGTATTGGTCAGAACTTATAATATCTTTTATATTGACTTACTTCGTCTTATATCTTATATTTCCCATCCATATTTACCTTTCTATATATCAAACTGATTTCAAAACAAGCAACCGAAGAGATGGATGAGGGGGAGAAAAAGGAGTGGTAGAGAAGAAAAAGGGAAATTATCCCAATCTCTCCAAATCACCCCTTGTCGCCCCACTTCTATCCGCTCTATGGAGACACAAAGAAAGGGAGAAGAAAAAATTTATTAATTATAAGGATGTTAAATAACCTTATTTTATTATGTTTTAATTTTTATTTTTTATTTCTATATATAGTCAAAAATTGCCATATATTTATGACTATTGATTACCTATTGTTTTCCCACATCTGGGTTAGATCCACCTTAAGATATTTTTACCGGTATAAGCAACCAGTTCCTAAGAAAATTAAAAAATATATATGTATGTATAAAGATTGCTACTTTGAATTAACAGCCTATTAGACCAAAAAGATAGGATAAGAACAATAATTCAGTATCAAGTCATTAATTACCTTAGCCTAGTAACGCAAGACGTCTTTTCCCCAGGGTGTTGGTCATGTTACTGAATTAAACCAGACTGTGCTCTGGACTATATATCTCCCCTCCTCCTTCCCATTGGACGCCTATTTTGCGCCAAATCAATGGGAGGAGTGGGCGCGTCATTTCCTGCATCCACCCCCTTTGCTATGCTGACCCGGATGTGACGATCGTGCTGGAGAATGCCGCACCAATGTTTGCAGGCCACTGCAAACCAGTCTAGTGGACGAGCCCCCGACAGGCAGGAAGCGCCGCAAACCTGATACAGGAAGCGGAAGTAGCCTAAAGTATAGAAAAAAGGCCAACTTCCCTTTAACTACAGCACTGTCGACACATGTTGATGTTAAGTAAGGGGCCAGGATATCATCGCGGGTTTTGTCAGATGGCGCTCCCCTTGTTCCCAGTTTGAGGACAAAGGAAAGCGCCCTGGGCGCCCATATGATCACCTAATCTGCCCCCTTCAATATAACAATTTCATTAGGGAACTGTTATTCTTTATACTTACCAACAATATTTTTATATTCGACCGTTCCCACTACCTCCAGGTGCAGGGTGTGGCGATGGGGACCAAGTGTGCCCCATCGTACGCCAACCTGTACCTGGGGGGGTGGGAACGGGAGATTTTTTCGTCTCAATCAATGGAAATGTTTTTTGATAAGGTCTTGATTTGGCGACGCTTTATCGATGACATTTTTATGGTGTGGACTGGCTCTTTAGAAGAATTAACCTCCTTTATGTCTATATTGGCTGTAAACTCTTTCAATCTGAAGTTTACAATGATGTGTGATCAAAATTTGATAAACTTTCTTGACATTACGATTTATCTGAATCCTGATAATACTTTGGGATCCTCCCTATATAGAAAGCCTTCATCAGGCAATACCATCTTACATGCCAAAAGCTCTCATCCTAGAACTCTGGTACAAAACATACCGTATGGTCAATATCTACGAATTCGAAGAAATTGTAGCAAGGAAGCAGACTTTGAGAAGGAGGCATCAGCCCTCCAATCTCGGCTGATTGCTAGGGGATATAGCAGGTCAACCCTTAAAAAAGCCTATAAACGAGCAAAAAACAAAAATAGGAAAGATCTAATACATCCTAAAAAATCTCAAACCAAAGACCAAACGGTACGCCTAATTACCAGGTTCTCAGGTGAACACTATAAAGTAAGAAGGATCATTGAAAAATTCTGGCCACTGCTAGCAACTGACCAGACTATTTCAAAATATGTTAAGCCGTTCCCTCAAATTACATACAGGAAATCCAGATCTTTAAAAGACCAACTAGTACATAGTCACTTTGAAACTAAAAGGATTGAAAGTAGAAAGGGTTCTGCACCATGTGGTCACTGTGAGTACTGTAGGTTCATCTTAGATGTAACTGAATTAGTTTTGCCTAATGGAATCACCTACAGACCCAATTTTTTCTGTAACTGCCAGTCAATTGGCGTCATTTATTTGATGATCTGTGACTGTAAGGCCTTTTATGTTGGAAAAACGAAAAGGCCATTTTTCATAGAATAAGAGACCATGTGTCTCTTATTAAGAAGAAAAAAATGGAGACTCCTATTAGCCGACACAGTGGCCTTTTTCACTCCTTCGATCTACATAAGATCAAATTTTTTGCCCTAGAATATATATCTATAAACGAAAGAGGTGGTGATGTGGATAAAAATCTCCTACAACGGGAAACCAGATGGATACACAGTTTAAGAGCAACTATGTACCCGGGGTTAAATGAGTCCATCAGCTTCAAACCCTTTCTATAGGATCTCAATAGTAATGCTGGTTATGTAAACTTTGTTCTAAACAACTCGAATGTTGTTTATCTATTATATTGTGTTTAACGATTTTTGTTGCCTATAGTGTAAAATGTAGATGGCTGAATATATATCCCTATCTATTCAGAGGGAAATGTTTCAATCCCAGTAAAATATATTGGATATATGTTTATATAAACGGAACACAATTGAGCCAAAAATATTCACCTCCATAGAAGGGGGCAGATTAGGTGATCATATGGGCGCCCAGGGCGCTTTCCTTTGTCCTCAAACTGGGAACAAGGGGAGCGCCATCTGACAAAACCCGCGATGATATCCTGGCCCCTTACTTAACATCAACATGTGTCGACAGTGCTGTAGTTAAAGGGAAGTTGGCCTTTTTTCTATACTTTAGGCTACTTCCGCTTCCTGTATCAGGTTTGCGGCGCTTCCTGCCTGTCGGGGGCTCGTCCACTAGACTGGTTTGCAGTGGCCTGCAAACATTGGTGCGGCATTCTCCAGCACGATCGTCACATCCGGGTCAGCATAGCAAAGGGGGTGGATGCAGGAAATGACGCGCCCGCTCCTCCCATTGATTTGGCGCGAAATAGGCGTCCAATGGGAAGGAGGAGGGGAGATATATAGTCCAGAGCACAGTCTGGTTTAATTCAGTAACATGACCAACACCCTGGGGAAAAGACATCTTGCGTTACTAGGCTAAGGTAATTAATGACTTGATACTGAATTATTGTTCTTATCCTATCTTTTTGGTCTAATAGGCTGTTAATTCAAAGTAGCAATCTTTATACATACATATATATTTTTTAATTTTCTTAGGAACTGGTTGCTTATACCGGTAAAAATATCTTAAGGTGGATCTAACCCAGATGTGGGAAAACAATAGGTAATCAATAGTCATAAATATATGGCAATTTTTGACTATATATAGAAATAAAAAATAAAAATTAAAACATAATAAAATAAGGTTATTTAACATCCTTATAATTAATAAATTTTTTCTTCTCCCTTTCTTTGTGTCTCCATAGAGCGGATAGAAGTGGGGCGACAAGGGGTGATTTGGAGAGATTGGGATAATTTCCCTTTTTCTTCTCTACCACTCCTTTTTCTCCCCCTCATCCATCTCTTCGGTTGCTTGTTTTGAAATCAGTTTGATATATAGAAAGGTAAATATGGATGGGAAATATAAGATATAAGACGAAGTAAGTCAATATAAAAGATATTATAAGTTCTGACCAATACTCCTTTTCATAGTTTCCCCCAGATGATCCTCTGTTCTTTTGTTGGTGTGCTTCGGGTGGCTACTTGTGCCAATATATTCTCCCTTCTATGATACACCAATAATCTTTCCTTTTGAGGTCTCCCTACGTGGCTCAACTTACTGGTTATCCGTCTTTTACCCTTTCTTTATGATCATACCAACAAATTTACAGGTAAAGCATATATATATAATATGGGGTAAAACTGAACTGAGATTGGAAATATCCTTCTGGGTGGATTTGGTTTTCAGTCATCTCTAAATACAACTATATTTTTTGTGTCTTTTGTGTCTTTAACTTTGATAATAGATTGAACAAATTATGTTGTATTTATTTTCCTTTTTTATTCTCAGCAATTGCATGACACTACTCCTGAAGAAGCCAAAAACTGGCGAAACATGTTGAGTTAATCTGTCTATATGCATGTTGGAAATTTTAAATATGTTTATTCGATGGCTCATGTATTTAATGTACATATGAGAAAATATATCTTTCTATGAAAATGTCTTTGTAATAAAATCATATTTTAAATAGAACATTGTGTAGTTGTTGCACCTTAAAAGTCCCATACTCTCCATACCTATACTTAGTTTACAAATTAAGGGATGTGGTGCCTATGAGATACAGGTGATAGGTATTATCTTCAAATTTTAAGTACACTCACTTTACATACACTCGCGAGTAAGGACATACGCGTGAGTGTATGTAAAGTGTCTCTCAAGCTAAAGCTGCAGCTGAGTAATCCGTGCACGGATAGTTCAGATTCCCCGCTACTTGGAAAAACACTCCCTGACCCCCCCCCACTACAGTCCCTGACACCCCCTCTACAGCCCCTGATACCCCCACTACAGCCCCTGACCCCCCCCACTACAGCCCCTGACCCCCCCCACTACAGCCCCTGACCCCCCCCACTACAGCCCCTGACCTCCCCCACTACAGCCCCTGTCCCTGACACCCCACTACAGCCCCTGGCACCCCCACTACAGCCCCTGACACCCCCACTACAGCCCCTGACACCCCAGAAGTGAAAAAAAGGTATTGTTTCACTTAAAAGTACATTTTTGTTTTACATACACGCTCTGGTCCCACTGTATACAAGTGGGGTATGCCTGTATATATCTTGGATCAGATCATTAAAAAGATGAAAGATGTCATATTTTGTATTTGTCTTCTTTCGTTTTAGCATTGTTCACCAGCAGAACAGTTTAAACATACCTGTATATGTACAGTACATTCATATGATTTGGCTGCTTAGCTTGCTTTGTTGAAGGTGATCTGACCTTTAACACACTTGGCTATACATGCTCTTTATACTTGTAGTCACTGGGAAGCAACCCCTCCCCCCCCCCATACAGATAGCTAAACAGGTAATTATTCTCAGTAGTTACTCATCTGATAGGCTGAAGTTGCTCATTGCTCAAGGAACACCTAGTAACCTCTAGAGCAGTGGTCTCCAAACTGCAGCCCGGGGTGGGATGGGGCCTTTGCTTGCTTTTATCCAGCCCTTGGGGTACTATTCCCTCCACTGTGATGGCGCACTATTCCTTGCACTGATACCAACAATGGGGCACTTTTCCTCCAATTTATACCAATGATGGCGCACCATTCCTTGCACTGATACCAACGATGGGGCACTATTACTCCCATTGATACCAATGTTGGGGCACTATTCCTCCCACTGATACCAACAATGGGGCATTATTACTCCCCCTAATACCAGTCATTGGCATTGTTTTCTCCCGCTGACGCCAGGACATTTTCTACTGACCACAGTCTGGACCCCCTAAAGCCCCTAAATGATCCGATTATCGGACGAATGATCGTCCGTTTTTTTTTTGCATGCTAATCTCACGTCGAATCTGATGAGTATACTAAAGTCACGAAAATTCTTGTACGGCAGAATAAAAAATCGGAAGTGATGTAATGTGTTGTAATGCATTTGTATTGCATTTTCGAACGACGACTGTACTGCTTAAACGAAAATCGTACGATCTGGCATCGTACGGAAAAAATTTCCGTACATGTCCGATTGAATAATATCAGATGAACTGTCCTGATCGGCTCTCGAAAGCTCTGTACTAACGATCCGATTATCGTACGATTGATTCGAATGCAGTATTTTTCGTACGATTTTCGGATCGTGTGTACGGGGCTTAAAGCTTGAAGGACATTAAACTGGCCCTTTTTAAAAAAAGTTTAGAGACCCCTGCAGGACTTTTTTGGGGGGCCCAACAAATTTGGGCCCCCAGGATCTTTTTGCCATAATGTACTATAATATTTGCCCATTATGGCAGATTACCTAGCAAAGTGACCCCTTCCAGTGCTGCGATATCTGTGCTTCTCCTTGCCGCCTGTGCTTCCATCTGTCCCCAGTGCTTCCATCTTTCTCCGGTCTCCTTTCATATTTTTGAGTCTTCATCCATCTTGTTTGGCCAGCAGGGATGACTAAACTCCTGTGCCATATGGGGGAACCTCACCGGGGTTACCTTCTTCATCAGGGCCAATTCTGGCGAGGTTTCCCCAAATGTACTGGAGATTGTCCCATCTGGAAGCACCAAACCACGGATGAGTGGCTAGACAAGCATTTTCATCTCATATGTTTGTGAGTAATTTTTCTATATATATTTATTATTAAAAAATTGTGGGATAATGCACTAGGCCTGTGTGCCCTCTTTTGTTTTTATTATTTTTCAGTGGTCATAGGACATCCCCAGTCCTAGAGAGCAGCCAGGTCTTAGCGGTTCACACCAGGGCGACTCGTCAGGCGACTCAGTCACCTGACAAGTCGCGTCCCACGCTTTTCAATGGAACCGTTCTAAGTAAGAGCGACTCAGGTCGCTCCGACTTAGAAAAAGGTTCCTGTACTACTTTTGGGGGCGACCCAAGATGACCTGCATTGACATCTATACAGAAGTCTTATGCAAATCGCCTCAGCGGGCGTCTCAAGTCGTCTTGAGATCGCGCCGCCGAGGTCGCCCCCACAAGTCGTGCCGCGTCGCGCCGTTCTGGTGTGAACCGGGTCTTAAGATACTACCCAGATGTACAGTGGAACAACACGTATACACTACTGAGCTGTTACACTCATGCGCAGGAGACTAATGTTTTTTGGTTGTTTTTGGAGGGGCACCTGGCATCTGGCTCTGGTGGGCAGAATGATGTGGTAGTGCAGAGGGATGTTATTGGAGGCAGTGGGTACTTGAGGACCATTTGGCTCCTCTCTCCTGGCTTCCATAAGTCCTACAACATGTCAAGTGGTTATTGTGTAGAATGCTGCAGAGCACAATGTGGCCCCAGCATTTTCTGCAGGCCACTCCTGCACAGACTCAAGGTGAGAGGAAGCACCATTGAGGTGTATGGCAGTGTGATGTGACTTCCTGACTGAAGGTACTCCTTATGCTGGAGGAGGGTGACATCAGCTCACTCCCCTCCTCTTACTCCCTGCCCCCTGGGGCCTGCACTGCCGATGCCTAGTGTTGTTTAGCCTCCAAGTGACACTTTATTTAGTCACATTATTCAATTACGGTTCACCATTATTCATTTTTTTCTTATGCCCCTAAACATCCTGGCTGTACCCCAGTTTGGGAACCCCTGATCTACAGTATTAATGTTTCAATTTGTATGTGTCCTTTGTAGTAAATAAATGCGTGTTATCAAATTTTAGAGAGAATTGTTTATCAAGTCTGCAAACTGAACATAATCCTTTACCAGCTTAAGGGTTCTGCCTGTAGAATAATTCACCATCCGATGATTTGATCTAATTAATGCACAATTCTAATGTACTCTTTTTCTCTCTACAGGGGATCCGCCATTGCAAAAATAGTGGGCGAAAATGCTGCAAAGCTGCCTGAGTTTGATAATGTGGTGAACATGTGGGTGTTTGAAGAATTAATAGGAGGGAAAAAACTGACAGAGATCATCAACACAGATCATGAAAATGTCAAGTACTTGCCTGGACACAAGCTGCCTGCCAATGTGGTACGTGGGCCATTTTCTTCTGTATTGTAGATTTCTTCAGGAATTGGGTTTGTGTGACTCAGTCTGCCATGTAATAATCAGGATAACCTTGCACTGTTATGATCAGTAGTCTAAATAGAAAAGCTCACTATCTTACTGCTGGACAAACATTAGGGGGGGCTAGTTATGAAACAAGAAAAATCTCTAGAAATATGAAAAGTGAAGTTTTTCACAGTAACCAATCAGATTCCTTGGTCACTACGTTCAGCATCTCTTTCTTTCTTGTTCTTGGTGTACAGTGCCTTAAAAAATTATTCATACCCACTGAAATTTTCCACATTTTGTCATGTTACAACCAAAAACGTAAATGTATTTTATTGGGATTTTATGTGATAGACCAACACAAAGTGGCACATAATTGTGAAGTGGAAGGAAAATGATAAATGGTTTTCATTATCATCATAAATATCTGAAAAGTGTGGCGTGCATTTGTATTCAGCCCACTTTACTCTGATACCTCTAAGACCCCTTTCACACTGGAGGCATTTTTCAGGTGCTTTAGCGCTAAAAATGGCGCCTGTAAGAGCCTCAGCTGCAATCCCAGTGTGAAAGCCCAAGTGCTTTCACACTGGGGCGCTGCAAGGCGTCAAAAAAAAAAGTCCTGCCAGCAGCTTCTTTGCAGCGCTTTGAAATCAATGGGCAGCGCCGCCGAACCCCCGGCAAAGCGCCGCTGTAGCGGCGCTTTGTGGGCGCTTTAAATCCTTTTTTGCCGCTAACGGTCGAAAGGCGCAGCAAAAACGACGGTAAAGCGCCGCTAAAAATAGCGGCGTTTTACTGCCGACGCCCGAGCACTATGAGTGTGAAAGCACTCTAACTAAAATCTAGTAGAACCAATTGCCTTCAGAAGTCACCTAATTAGTAAATAGAGTCCACCTGTGTGTAATTTAATCTCAGTATAAATACAGCTAAAATCCCAATAAATTAAATTTAAGTTTTTGGTCGTAACATGACAAAATGTGGAAATTTCAACGGGTATTTCAAGGGGTATGAATACTTTTTCAAGGCACTGTATATTACTTTTCTGCGAACATTCACACAACAGTTTTTAAGAGTAGTGGTCAAAAAAGCATTACAGTAAAACCTTGGTTTGAGAGTTACTTGGTTTGAGAGTGTTTTGCAAGACAAGCTAATTTTTTTAATAAATTTTGACTTGATATACAAGCGATGTCTTGATATAAGAGTAGCGTCATGTCACAACTGAGTATAAAAGAGAAGAGAGGCGCCTCTAAGTGTAGCAATATGGTTACATTTAATGAAGGTACAACATTTTGCTATTTTCTTTTTATATGGACTATAAACTGAAGGACTTATGAATAAATGGTTGTGGAACGAATCATTTGAGTTTCCATTATTTCTTATGGGAAAATTAGCTTCGATATACAAGTGCTTTGGATTACAAGCATGCTTCTGGAACGAATTATGCTCGCAGTCCAAGGTTTCACTGTACATGCAAGTATTCACACAGGGCTTGATTAACTAAAACTGGAAAGTGCAAAATCTAATGCAGATCTGCATAGAAACCAATCAACTTCCAGTTTTTTTTTTCGTCAAAGCTTAATTAAACAATCAAGTTTTAGTTAATCAACCCCACAGTGCTTGAAATCTAGTATGATTGTTCTGGAGAAGAGTTTTGGACCATAATACTGGAATCTTCTTGTTAATGATTACACCCTACAAGAAAGTCACATAATAAATGATCATGCTGAGGGCAAGCACTTGGACACTGCTTTTAGGATAAGTGTGCCTACTGGTGGCCTAGGCAAGCTGCCAATATTTGATATGTCTATTGCTTCCCCATTGCTTTAATATTTCCACATACAATTCCTAATAAATTGCTATCTGAATATGTTTTTTAAGCTTTTCTATGCAGTGATGTGACCGCAAAGTACCAGCTAGACTGCGTGCCTGTTGAGGGACGCCAGCAATGCTGAGTCCCATCATTGGGAAAGATAGCGCTGAACCTACAAGATTGTCTACTTGGTGTTGCTATCCTTTAGTATAGTAATGATGATGGTGTAAGTAAGTTATCTAGTTACTAGGCAGGCAGCTTCCACACTTCAGAGGATTTCCACAGTTTCTTTGGTTTGTAGTGCAAAACAGTAATGTCGCGTACACACTACCGTCATTGAAAAAAACAACGTTTTTCTCGACATGATTCTTCTCAAGCCTGCCTTGCCTACACACTATAATGAAAAAAAATGCTCGAGCAAAACGCGGTGACGTACGAAATGTACGACGGCACTATAAAGGGGAAGTTCCATTCGGATGGCTGATCCTCGTGTTAGTAAAGTTTGGTGAGAGACGATTCGCACTTTTCAGCCTCGTGCTCTTACAGTGTGACGAATGTGCTATCTCCATTACGAACGCTAGTTTTACCAGAACGAGCGCTCCCGTCTCATCACTTGCTTCTGAGCATGCGCGTTTTTTTCACGTCGTTAAAGCCCACACACGGCCATTTTTCATGACGAGAAAAACGACGATGTGAAAAACAACGAGAAAAATTAGAGCATGTTCCAAATTTTTAATGGCTATTTTTCACGTTGTGAAAAATGCTCTGGAGCCCACGCACGATCATTTTTAATGACCAAATTAAAAAGTGGCATTTTTCCTCATCATGAAAAACGGTCGTGTGTACGCGGCATAAGAAGTGAAGCGCCAAACCACTGTTCAATATTCCACATATAATTTTACTCCAGCAAGGGACAAAGGGACTAAGAACTGCTTATTGGGTGTCATTGGGGACTAATGCTAAGGCACTATTGTGCATTTTTTATTTTAATGTTAAGAAATCAATCCCTTTAACGTGGAAGGGGCCCTTTATAGATACATAAAAAGCATTTATAAATTCAAATTGCCCTTATATAAACGTATCTATGAGCTTAGAAATACATTGTAACTGTTTGATAACATTTGGCAACTTCTCGTATTCTTGCTCCTCTGGAACCAGGACCTTCATGATTGACCTTGCATATCATTTTTGCTCCTTCTATCATCGTCCCTGAAGATAGATGTCATGATACCGCTGAACATGTTTTGTCAATATACTTGGTTCTTCTGGAATAAGACATGAGCGATCGTTTTGTCTGTAATATATTTGTTTATTGCTCTTTCATTTTATGTCTATATACAGATCACAATCAATATAACATATATTAAAAAAAAGAGGGACCCAACACTCACTATTTAGAGTTTACCACTAGACCTAGTACCACCAGTTCAATCTTAAACTATACTATCCAAAATAATACTGTTATTTTTGTTTTGTTACTGTATATTGGCCAAATGTTATGGTAACGTTCATTATCAACTGCATTCATGTATCAAAATAAAAATAAAATAAGAATAAATAAAATAACAATTAAAGGAGCAGGTCAAGAAAAACGGGGAAATCTTTATATCAAAAAAAGGTTGTTGAGAAAAAAAAAGATATGCCAAATAACATTGGATATATAGCAATATAAATACATACCGTATATAGCGTAACATTAAATAAATATAAAATATCAAGTATGTACATAAGGACCTAGGAGTACAGAACATGAACTTTAATGGCATCCCAGTCTTAAGGCGGCCATACACGGTTCGAATTTCGAAAGAATTTTCTTTCGAAAATCGTATCAAATAATTTTCGTACGAATTTCGCACCGTTAGTGGGCTGCAGCAACAGCCGATTTTCGTGCGGCAATCAAATTTCAGGAATCCGACATGTTGGAAATTTTTGGAAAAACTAACGATTTTCTGATCAATGATGGGAGAATCGTGCGAGAAATGTAATAGAAAAAAAAATGCGCATGTGCAAGAAAAGAATATTCCCGGAGAGAAAAGAATATTCCTGGAGAGAAAAGAATATTCCCGGCAACATGAAGGTTTGGTCGGCCGAATTTCGAAAATCAATGGTGGCATCATCGGATCACAAAAAAAACGAACTTTTTGATTTTGAAAAGAAAATTTGTTCGAAATTCGACCGTGTATGGCCTGCTTTAGTCTGTAGGGTTCAGTATTTAGTTGGCCCACCCTTTGCAGCTATAACAGCTTCAACTCTTCTGGGAAGGCTGTCCACAAGGTTTAGGAGTGTGTCTATGGGAAGGTTTGACCATTCCTAAAGAAGCACATTTGTGAGGTCAGGCACTGATGTTGGACGAGAAGGCCTGGCTCGCAGTCTCCGCTCTAATTCATCCAACAGTTGTTCTATTGGGTGGAGGTCAGGACTCTGTGCAGGCCAGTCAAGTTCGTTCTCCCCAAACTTGCTCATCCATGTCTTTATGGACCTGGACCTGGAGCATGCCGGTGAGAAGGCCCGGAAGTTCTACGGTATGCAGGTTCGAAGCTTTGGCTTCATATTGAACTCTTTCACATCCATGCGATGTTTGAGGCCACCCATCACAATAATTAGCCGGAGGTAAGTTTCAGTATGAGAGAGGGGGGGAAAGCCGTTTTTTTAGATTTGCATAATCACCATGCATTCTGAAGCTCTCGGGGCATTCATAAAGATCACTAAAGGAATCCTGAAGTGCCACTCTATGGAGGTTCCCACTGATGATGTTATCCTTTGAAAATGCTACCTGCCTGGCTGTCATGCTGGTCTATTTGCTTCATTGACCTGTACCCAGTATGCAGGTTAGAAGCTTTGGCTTCATTTTGGAACTCTCCTGATTTGTACGATTGTTCCAGGTCAATGTTTGAAAAAGTATTAAAGCCAGATAGGGAAGCAACAAGCATTTTTAGGAGGCCAGCAAATCCTTCACATTTCTCACTGTACAGGTTTCTTTTAAAGGCATGGAGTGTCTTCAGTTTATTCATGTTGCCATTAAATTCACATTTAGTAAATGACAAGTTTTCAAAAAGTGTAGAATTCCGTTTTGGGTTTGTTGTTCCACTGCGCTAATGTAATATGAATACAATGCTGTATTTATCAGAATAGTTGGTCGCTGCTATACATGTATTATTTTTAGGAGGTAAATCCTTCTTTTCTATAGATAAAAGAATCAAATACACACCCTGTTGTGCTTTAAAGACATTCATGTAGGCTGTAGGCAGGGAAACTCTTCACATTAACCTTAGGCTCGTAGGTGGTATACTTAAGGCAGAGCCATTAGGTATTGCTGGATATAAAGTAGTTATTACAAGCCGGCTGGGAACATACAGGTGGGAGTTTAATGCAGATGTAATGTAATAATACCTCCTACAGAATAATAGCCTTCTCCATCCTCCAACTCATTTACATGATGTATAAAAGTCTCCAGCGGCTGGCAGATAATGTAATGTATTATGTGAGAACATTTCACTTTCCCCGGTTCCTCTTGCTCCATGAATATCTCCAGAAATGTATACACAGATGCCATGCACCGTCTCTTTGGGTTACATAATTGCCTCTTGACAAGGAGTGGGGGAGCCATGTTATGACCAAGAGCCTCGTTTCAAGCCGCTCTGAGAGATTATCAAAACCAACAAGGCTATATGATTGCTCAATAATGCAACACGACCTTTGCCCTGCATACATAAAGCCTGCTTATCAATCAGAAGGCCGCGTTCTGCTCGGGGGAAAACGTCCAGCAGACAAGGGGAATGAAAGCATGAATGATCGATGCAGATACAAGTGTGCGGTCATTTGTCAGTGTTGACCTGTGAGGGGAAGGTGCACAGCACCTCTCTGAGGGAAGATGGACATGGAGGAACATGTCTACTTATGTGTTCTCATTAGAATGTGTTCACTGGAACATTCTCTCAGCAGTGACTTTCAGTCACACTTGACTTTGGCCCCTTTGGTACCTTTGTCAGTGTACATGTATTGTATGGTAGAACTAAGGCCCCTTTCACACTGGGGCGGGAGGTACGCCGGCGGTAAAGCGCCGCTATTTTTAGCAGCGCTTTACCGCCAATTTCGCTGTGCTATTCGGCCGCGAGCGGTGCGGCTTTACCCCCCGCTCGCGGCTGTAAAAGAGGCGCTTTGCCTGAGGTATAGCCGCGGTGTCCCATTGCTTTCAATGGGCAGGAGCGGTGGAGGAGCGGTAAACACACCGCTCCTTCACCGCTCCAAAGATGCGGCTAGCAGGACTTTTTTTACCGTCCTGCTAGCGCACCGCTCTAGTGTGAAAGCCCTCGGGCTTACACACTGGAGAAACAGCAGCCGCTGTTTCAGGTCAGTTTGCAGGCGCTATTTTTAGCGTAATAGCGCCTGCAAACCGCCCCAGTGTAAAAGGGGTCTAAGGCCCCTTTCACACTGGGGCGGGAGGAGCGTCGGAGGTAAAGCGCCGCTATTTTTAGCGGCGTTTACCGTCAATTTCGCAGCGCTATTCGCCCACTAGCGGTGCGGTTTTACCCCCCGCTAGCGGCCGAAAAAGGGTTAAAAACTACCGCAAAACGACGGTGCCCCATTGCTTTCAATGGGCAGGAGCGGTGGAGGAGCGGTAAACACACTGCTCTTTCACCGCTCCAAAGATGTGGCTAGCAGGAACATTTTTTACCATCCTGCTAGCGCACGGCTCCAGTGTGAAAGCCCTCCTTTCACAAGCATCTTTTACTCCACACCTGCTGACTGCTTCCTGCCCTATTCAATCCTCTCTTGCTGGTTGGTTAACTCTTTCGGGACCGAAGTACCCATAATCAGGATTGGAGGCTCTTCCCACCCAAAATCTTGACGACCCTCCAAATTCCAGGTCACATATAAAGACTTAAAGGGGTTGTAAAGGTACATATTTTTTCACCTTAATGCATTCTATGCATTAAGGGGAAAAAACATCTGAGCATTAGCGGCCCCCCCCCCTAGCCCCCATTTACTTACCTGACCCCTCGAACGTCCCGCGCCGTGAACACGATGGCTTCTCGGTCGGCTTCTCGGCTCATTCATTGGTTGATTGAAAGCAGCACAGCCATTGGCTCGCGCTTCTGTCAATCATATCCAATGACGCGGCGCACCAGGGGGCGGGGCCGAGTGATACAGTGAGCGACTATAGCCGCCGGCTGTATCACGTGAGCGCGCCCGCAAGAACTTACCACCTTGCGAGAGAGCTCGCATGAAGGTGGAAAGTTCTTGCGGGGGGAGCCGAGACAGTTGCTGAGGGACCCCAGAAGACCAGGTTCGGGGCCACTCTGTGCAAAATGGACTGCACAGTGGAGGTAAGTATAACATGTTTGTTATTTAAAAAAAAATATATATTTGTCTTTAGTGTTACTTTAACAGTCCTGGGAAAGCAGCGAGTCATTTTTCCCCTTTTTTCTCTGGATCACCCTGAACCCCTCACACTGTATGGGTGAGAAACCCTGAGTACTTCCAAACTGTCTCCCGTTGTCACCTTTAAGGGACTACAACCCAAACAGTGGTGTTATATACCTGTTTTCCAGATCCCATCTCTGGTATCCTGTACACTAGTTTTGCACAGTGTGAGGAAGAATCAGAACTCAGTTCAGGATTTTACTCCTATCCTGAGCTCCATTTGGGAGATTTTTTTTACCCTCACTTCCTGTTCTGTTGACAACGTTTTCACCAGATAGAATGTAAAGGATAATTTACATCAGGCACACACACAGAAAAAAAGAGGTTTTAGCTTTCCACTACTCGAGTATGGATTTTTTTTTTCCTGTCTGTGTTGCTGTTTGAGAGTTCCCTTCACTTCCTGTGTGTTAAAACATTGAGGACAGGAAGTGAGGGCACATTTTTACAGAGCCCCAGATAACAGTAAAAACTGATAAGGGTTCCAACTCTTCTCCTTTCTATCCAAAGCTACAAAAAAAAAGTTCTGGTTGCACATACATCTTTCAATTTGTCACTGTACATAGCTAGGGGAGATTAAAGGCCAATTGTCCAGGTAAAACTAAGGGAGCTGCTTTTTCCAACTTGTTTTTAAAGCGGTTTTAAACCTAAAAACAAAACTGTCATATATTGCAACTTAGCAATTCTTTTTTTTGGTTTCAATGTTTTTATTACATTTTTCAACATAAAAAAAAGGGGGTATAAATAACATTATATAAAAAATGCATTAGAAATAGTACAATAAATTCCATGTTCAGAATAATATTCATAAATATAAATTGTATTAAATATATATTATGAGCAAGTAAAACATAGAATGTATTGAAAAATAAAATATACAGCAATTCTTTTTTTTTAAGAACTGCACCAAACATCAACAATTTGCTTAAAAAATTTGATTTTTATTCGCATACAAAAATTAAAATCATGAATGAAATACCATAAAGCATAACAGAGTATAGAGAATCATTACATAGTACCATGTATACACATCAAGATAACCATTTTTTTTAATTTTTTTTTTACTATTTTGTAATTGCTGATAATTGCTCTACAGATATCCTATCTTCTCCTGAGGAAGTGTACTTTTTTTCACGAAACACGTTGAGTTATGGGATACCAACTAGTTATCTTGATTTGTAAATTGTACATGGCACTATGTAATCATTTACAATACTTGGTTGTGCTTTATGGTATTTTATTCATGATTTTAATATTGGTATATGAATAAAAATCGAATTTTATAAGCAAATTGTTGATTTGTTGATGTTTGGTTGAGTTCTTAAAAGTCCCATGGGCAACTATTTTGGTTGATGGGTCTCACATTTAGGGACTGAACTTCACCCACATTCATGGTACCCATGCCTCATTTTCTATGCACTCAATTCATTTTCTATTTTTAGGTTTTCTTTCTTTATTTTCACCTGGAGATCTGGCCGGTAACACACTTCCTTTCTTAGGGTATACCCATTCTGGATGGAGGAGCAGTGGAGACATCTTTGCATAGCTTTGTCAGTCTGGGGAGAGGGTAGTTTTAGATGTGCTATCAGATAAGTAGATATACTTGACTTATAAATTAAAGCAGAACTCCAGCTAATACTTTATAAGCAATTACAGCAAACGGCATTTTTCCTTTTGGGATAAAGGTCCTACATAAATAAATACAAGATGATCATTGTAAGCACCCCTGGTAAATGGTTTGTCTCGACCCTCTAACTGGCACTTTTGCTGGACCGCTTGGTCTGTTAAAGGAAGTTAACCACTTAAGCCCCGGACCATTTCGGGCCATTAGGACCAAGCCTGTTTTTGGGATTTGGCACTGCGCTGCTTTAACTGTAAATTGTGCGGACATGCAATGTTGTACCCAAATGAAATTTGCGTCCTTTTCTTCCCACAAATAGAGCTTTCTTTTAATGGTATTTGATTGCCTCTGCGATTTTTATTTTTTGCGATATAAACAGAAAAAGACCGAAAATTTTGAAAAAAAATGATATTTTCTACTTTTTGTTATAAGAAAAATCGAATAAACTCAATTTTAGTCATACATTTAGGCCAAAATGTATTCAGCCACATGTCTTTAGTAAAAAAAATGTCAATAAGCGTATATTTATTGGTTTGCGCAAAAGTTATAGCGTTTACAAACTAGGGTACATTTTCTGAAATTTACACAGCTTTAAATTTATGACTGCCTATCTCATTTCTTGAGGTGCTAAAATGGCAGGGCAGTACAAAACCCCCCCAAATGACCCCATTTTGGAAAGTAGACACCCCAAGGAAATTGCTGAGAGGCATGTTGAGCCCATTGAATATTTTTTTTTTTTTGTCCCAAGTGATTGAATAATGACAAAAAAAAAAAAAAATTACAAAAAGTTGTCACTAAATGATATATTGCTCACACATGCCATGGTTATATGTGGAATTGCACCCCAAAATACATTCTACTGCTTCTCCTGAGTACGGGGATACCACATGTGTGGGACTTTTTAGGAGCCTAGCCACGTACGGGACCCCGGAAACCAAGCACCGCCTTCAGGATTTCTAAGGGCGCAAATTTTTGATTTCACTCCTCACTACCTATCACAGTTTTGAAGGCCATAAAATGCCAAAATAGCACAAAACCCCCCCAAATGACCCCATTTTGGAAAGTAGACACCCCAAGCTATTTACTGAGAGGCATGTTCAGTCCATGGAATATTTTATATTTTGCCACAAGTTGCGGGAATATGACAAACTTTTTTTTTTTTGCACAAAGTTGTCACTAAATGATATATTGCTCACACATGCCATGGGCATATGTGAAATTACACCCCAAAATACATTCTGCTGCTTCTCCTGAGTACGGGGATACCACATGTGTGGGACTTTTTGGGAGCCTAGCCGCGTACGGGACCCCAAAAACCAAGCACCGCCTTCAAGGTTTCTAAGGGCATACATTTTTGATTTCACTCCTCACTACCTATCACAGTTTTGAAGGCCATAAAATGCCAAGATGGCACAAAACCCCCCCAAATGACCCCATTTTGGAAAGTAGACACCCCAAGCTATTTGCTGAGAGGCATGTTGATCCCATTGAATATTTTTTTTTTTTGTCCCAAATGATTGAATAATGACAAAAAGAAAAAAAAAATGTACAAAAAGTTGTCACTAAATGATATATTGCTCACACATGCCATGGTTATATGTGGAATTGCACCCCAAAATACATTCTGCTGCTTTTCCTGAGTACGGGGATACCACATGTGTGGGACTTTTTGGGAGCCTAGCCGCGTACAGGGCCCCAAAAACCAAGCACCGCCTTCAGGATTTCTAAGGGCGTAAATTTTTGATTTCACTCCTCACTACCTATCACAGTTTCGAAGGCCATAAAATGCCAAAATAGCACAAAACCCCCCCAAATTACCCCATTTTGGAAAGTAGACACCCCAAGCTATTTGCTGAGAGGCATGTTGAGTCCATGGAATATTTTATATTTTGCCACAGGTTGCGGGAATATGACAAACTGTTTTTTTTTTGCACAAAGTTGTCACTAAATGATATATTGCTCACACATGCCATGGGCATATGTGAAATTACACCCCAAAATACATTCTGCTGCTTCTCCTGAGTACGGGGATACCACATGTGTGGGACTTTTTGGGAGCCTAGCCGCGTACGGGACCCCAAAAACCAAGCACCGCCTTCAAGGTTTCTAAGGGCATAAATTTTTGATTTCGCTCCTCACTACCTATCACAGTTTTGAAGGCCATAAAATGCCAAGATGGCACAAAACCCCCCCAAATGACCCCATTTTGGAAAGTAGACACCCCAAGCTATTTGCTGAGAGGCATGTTGAGCCCATTGAATATTTTTTTTTTGTCCCAAATGATTGAATAATGACAAAAAGAAAAAAAATGTACAAAAAGTTGTCACTAAATGATATATTGCTCACACATGCCATGGTTATATGTGAAATTACACCCCAAAATACATTCTGCTGCTTCTCCTGAGTACGGGGATACCACATGTGTGGGACTTTTTGGGAGCCTAGCCGCGTACGGGACCCCAAAAACCAAGCACCGCCTTCAAGGTTTCTAAGGGCATAAATTTTTGATTTCACTCCTCACTACCTATCACAGTTTTGAAGGCCATAAAATGTCAAAATAGCCCAAAACCCCCACAAATGACCCCATTTTGGAAAGTAGACACCCCAAGCTATTTGCTGAGAGGCATGGTGAGTATTTTACAGCTCTCATTTGTTTTTGAAAATTAAGAAAGACATTTTTTTTTCTTTTTTTTTTTTCTTTTTTTACATTTTCAAAACTTTGTGACAAAAAGCGAGATCTGCAAAATACTCAACATACCTCTCAGCAAATAGCTTGGGGTGTCTACTTTCCAAAATGGGGTCATTTGGGGGGGTTTTGTGCCATCTGGGCATTCCATGGCCTCCGAAACTGTGATAGGCAGTGAGGAGTGAAATCAAAAATTTACACCCATAGAAATCCTGAAGGCGGTGCTTGGTTTTTGGGGTCCCGTACGCGACTAGGCTCCCAAAAAGTCCCACACATGTGGTATCCCCGTACTCAGGAGAAGCAACAGAATGTATTTTGGGGTGTAATTCCACATATGCCCATGGCATGTTTGAGCAATATATAATTTAGTGACAACTTTTTGTACATTTTTTTTTTTTTGGTCATTATTCAATCACTTGGGACAAAAAAAAAAATATTCAATGGGCTCAACATGCCTCTCAGCAAATAGCTTGAGGTGTCTACTTTACAAAATGGGGTCATTTGGGGGGGTTTTGAACTGTCCTGGCATTTTATGCACAACATTAGGAAGCTTATGTCACACATCATCCACTCTTCTAACCACTTGAAGACAAAGCCCTTTCTGACACTTTTTGTTTACATGAAAGAACATTTTTTTTTGCAAGAAAATTATGTTGAACCCCCAAACATTATATATTTTTTTAAAGCAAAGGCCCTACAGATTAAAATAGTGGGTGTTGTATTTTTTTTTTCCACACAGTATTTGCGCAGCGATTTTTCAAACGCATTTTTTGGGGGAAAAACACACTTTTTTTATTTTTAATGCACTAAAAAACACTATATTGCCCAAATGTTTGATGAAATAAAAAAGATGATCATAGGCCGAGTACATGGATACCAAACACGACATGCTTTAAAATTGCGCACAAACGCGCAGCGGCGACAAAACTACATTCATTTTTAAAAGCATTTAAAAGCCTTTACAGGTTACCACGTTAGATTTACAGAGGAGGTCTACTGCTAAAATGACTGCCCTCGATCTGACCTTCGCGGTGATACCTCACATGCATGATGCAATTGCTGTTTACATATGACGCTAGACCGACGCTTGCGTTCGCCTTTGCGCAATAGCAGGGGGGGACAGCGGTGCTTTTTTTTTTTTTTTTTTTTTTTTATTATTTGTTTGGCTTTTTTATTTTATTTTTAAACTGTGCCTTCCATATTTTATTTTTTTACCATTTTTATCGTTATCTCAGGGAATGTAAATATCCCCTATGATAGCAATAGGTAGTGACAGGTACTCTTTTTTTGAAAAAAAATGGGGGGTTAGACCCTAGATCTTTCCTCTGCCCTCAAAGCATCTGACCACACCAAGATCGGTGTGATAAAATGCTTTCCCAATTTCCCAATGGCGCTTTTTATATCCGGGGGGGGGGGACATTCCCTCCCACTGCTTGTAAAAGCAGTCTAGAGGCTAATTATCTGCTAGAATTGCTTTTACATGAAAGCCGGCTGCTGGCTGAAAAGAATGATACCAAGATGATACCTAAACCCGCAGGCATCATTCTGGTATAAACATTCAAAGTCCAGCAACATACCAGTACGTTGCTGGTCCTTGTTGGACATGTATTGTAATCTTTTTTTTCATACAGCCTATTGGCTGAACGAAAAAAAGAGATTGATTGGTGGGTATGCCCACCATTAGAATACCTCCCTTCATCCACCCACTTCTAATGATGGGCATATATGCCGAAGCATGGGGGCATCCTCCCGCAAAAAAGTTATGCCGCGTACACACGGTCAAGCCTTCGTCGGAATTTCGACCGTATGTACGCGGCATAAAAGGTTATGCCGCGTACACACGGTCGGACTTTTCCACGGATAAGCCTCCGTTGGAATTTCGACCGTATATACGCGGCATTAGGAGCAAAATCGCTCCTCCGCCCCTGCTGCCCCCATGCTTCGGCATATATGCTCTTTTTTTTAACTGTGGTGGTGAAATCACCTCCTACAGCGTTGGAGTCACGGCTTTATGTATCGTGGGAGCAAACGCTGTTGCTGTCAAGATAAATAGCTCCGCGCTGCAACTGAATGGCGTACCTGCTAAGCAAATGGTGGTTAACATTAAAACAAAGTAACATTACAGTACAACAGTAAGACCTTACCATGCCATACCTGCAAAGCAAATACCAAAACAAAACCTAGTAAAAAATAAAAAAATGTTTTAACGCAACCTGTGCCTAAAATATATATATGCCGAAGCATGGGGGCATCCTCCCGCAAAAAAGTTATGCCGCGTACACACGGTCGGAATTTCGACCGTATGTACGCGGCATTAGGAGCAAAATCGCTCCTCCGCCCCTGCTGCCCCCATGCTTCGGCATATATGCTCTTTTTTTTTAACTGTGGTGGTGAAATCACCTCCTACAGCGTTGGAGTCACGGCTTTATGTATCGTGGGAGCAAACGCTGTTGCTGTCAAGATAAATAGATCCGCGCTGCAACTGAATGGCGTACCTGCTAAGCAAATGGTGGTTAACATTAAAACAAAGTAACATTACAGTACAACAGTAAGACCTTACCATGCCATACCTGCAAAGCAAATACCAAAACAAAACCTAGTAAAAAATAAAAAAATGTTTTAACGCAACCTGTGCCTAAAATATATATATGCCGAAGCATGGGGGCATCCTCCCGCAAAAAAGTTATGCCGCGTACACACGGTCGGAATTTCGACCGTATGTACGCGGCATTAGGAGCAAAATCGCTCCTCCGCCCCTGCTGCCCCCATGCTTCGGCATATATGCTCTTTTTTTTAACTGTGGTGGTGAAATCACCTCCTACAGCACTGGAGTCACGGCTTTATGTATCGTGGGAGCAAACGCTGTTGCTGTCAAGATAAATAATTCCGCGCTGCAGTTGAATGGCGCACCTGAAAACAAAAAATTACATACCTGAAAAGCAAGCATGATAAAACATTGCAGAATAGAATACAGTAAAAAAGAGCAGAACAATAGAGAGAAAATAGAGAGAGAGAGAACAATAAAACGACAACTATTTTTGGTTTTTTTATTTTATATTTTTTTTGTGTTTTGTTTTTTACGTTTTTTTTTTTCTTTTTTACACTTTTTTTTGTAACTTTACAACTGTAATGGTTCGGGTCTCTCAAAATGTAATGGCATCTTGGGAGACCCTGTGTAAGTGTGTCCTAGTCTGTGAAATGCTGTACCCTACGCTAAAACTTCACTTTTGAGTGGTAGCGTTCAAAACATTCACCTTGGCAAAGACCAGGCTTGTCAGGACAGAGTGGACAAAAACTACGGGTGTCACGCCTAAATCCGCGCTTGCTACAGACACGACATCTTTTTTGGGGGTGGCTTTGGGTAGGGGTACTCGGGAGGACATACGAATAATGCCTCTCATGCAGCCGGCTTACTGCATTTGGTTGGGGATGGTGAGGTGCAGAGCCGCCTGGATACAGGAGTTCTGTGACAATCTCATTCTGGAATTTTAGAAGAGATAAAGTCCCGCCTGAAGCTCTGTATAGCACATGAGCGTTCAGCAAAGCCAATTGGAATAATGATAGAGACACTTTTTTGTACCAGCGTCTCGCCTTACGGTCAATTAGATACGGCGCCATCAACTGGTCGTTGAGGTCCACCCCTCCCATATTTTGGTTATATTCGTGGACACAGAGGGGTTTCTCCACAACACCAGTCGCCGTACGAATTTGGACTGTCGTGTCTGCATGAAGGGAGGTAAGAAGGAAAACATTCTTATTGTCCCTCCACTTCATAGCGAGCAAGTTATTACACTTCAAGCAGGCTCTCTCCCCCAGCCTAAGACGGGCATCTACAAGCCGCTGGGGAAAGCCCCGGCGATTAGGTCGCACGGTGCCACATGCTCCAATCTTATGATCAAACAAGTGACTAAACAGTGGCACGCTCGTGTAATAATTGTCCACATACAAGTGGTACCCCTTTCCGAATAAGGGTGACACCAAGTTCCACACTATCTTGCCAGCGCTCCCTATGTAATCCGGGCAGTTGACCGACTCAATCTGACTGTCTTTTCCCTCATAAACCGTAAAGTTCACTACATAGCCTGTTGCCCTGTCACAGAACTTGTAGAGCTTGACCCCGTATCTGGCACGCTTGCTGGGAAGGTACTGCTTGAAAGACAAGCGGCCAGAAAATTTAATCAGGGACTCATCAACGCAGACAACTTGATCGGGAGTAAACAAGGCTGCAAAACGTTCGTTGAAGTGGTTTATGAGGGGCCGAATTTTATAGAGCCGGTTGTATTCAGGGTCCCCACGTGGACGACAAAGTTCATTGTCGTTGAAGTGCATGAACCGCAAAATCTGCTCGTATCGTGCCCTGGACATGGAGGCAGAGAACACGGGCATGTGGTCAATTGGGTGCGTGGACCAATAAGCACGCAATGACGGAAATTTATGTGTGCCCATGTTGAGGGAAAGGCCCAGAAAGGTCTTAAATTCGGAAACCGTAATTGGTTTCCAATTTCTCTCAATTTTAGGCAACTGGGGGTTAGCGGCGATAAATTGACCAGCATATAAATTACTCTGGTCCACAATAGATCTATAGAGATCTTCCGTGAAAAACAGCGAATAAAAATCGATTGGCATAAAATCAGCTGTTTCCACCTGAATACCGGGTTGGGCAGTGAATGGGGGAAGTACGGGTTCTGCAGAAGTGGTGGGGACCCAATCAGGATAGGCGAATTCTGCAGGAAGGGCAGTATGGGCATGACGGGCCTGCCTTTGTCTTCTTGGTGGCAGCGGGACACTACTTGTGCTTGCCACCTCGCCAGCTTGAACTGCACTTATGGGACTCGCCACGTCACCAAGTGTTACTGCAGTGCTGGATGTACGTCCAGGCTGTACTAGGCCGCTGGTGCTTGCCAGTTCACCAGAAGGAATAGCGGCGCTAGTACTACTCTGCTCCATGATACGAGAGACCTGCGGTTCTTGCTCCTCAACAACCTCAGAAGATCGGGATCGGGTACGCCTGACCTTAGCAGGGACCTCAACTTCGTCGTCAGAGCTATCTGACGTGGGGCCGCTGACGTCACTGTCTTCTACGGGAAGATATTCTGAGCCTGAATCTGACAGATACGTGACCTCCTCTTCACTATCTGTCATGCTCAGAATCTCGTAGGCCTCTTTACTAGTGTACCTTCGTCTTGCCATTTTGGGCTCTAAATTTAGGGGTACACTAGTAAGATTCACAGGAAAAAAAGCACCTGACTGTCGTCAGCAAATATATCAAACGCTACAAAAAAACTGTTAGCGATCGCAGGGATCAGGCCTGTCTCTGCGAACGCTGCAGTTATGTGTGTTTTGTGTTTGGTAAGTGACAGTGATCGATCGATACTGCACTTGGGTGGGCTGGGCTGGGCTGGGCGGAGGGGCTAAACGCAGGTACTAGCAGGTATCTGGGCTGATCCCGCTAACACTGCGTTTTTGGGAACCCTAAACCGCTGGGGATGCTAGTATAGATCTGATCAGATACTATACCACTAAGGGGGGTGTATGCTTTGCGCGTGGGTGTTAGCGTTACTGGCACTAACCTAACACTGCCTGGGGCGACGCAGACCCTCTCTGGCGCTAAAACCTAATTGATCTCACCCGCCGGGCGATCAGGGGGGTTAAACCTTTATTGGGTTATATACGGCGGGTGCCCTGATGCTATAAAAAGCAAACTAATCAACCAGCGTCACCCGTAACCTTTATATGGTGATCACTGGTGAAAGGGTTAACTAGGGGCAATCAGGGGGTTAAAACCTTTATTAGGTTAAATATGGGGGTACCTGACACCAATAAAAACCTGCGGCGAACCTAAAAAAAAAATAACTGCCTATCTAAAACACCAGCGACACGAATACAGCGATCGGAAAAACAATCGCTTAGTGACGCTGAAGTTAGGGGGTGAAAGGGTTACCTGGGGGGTGATCAAGGGGTTAAACCTTTATTAGGGGGGGTTAGGGGGCTACCCTGGACCTAAAGGGGCCTAATCCTAACTGCCTTGCAACTTTTTACAATCACAGATGACACTAAATGCAGTGATCAGTAAAATAAATGATCACTGCAATTAGTGACACTGTGATTGGGGGCTTTGGGGTGACCTGGGGGGTGATCTGGGGGTGACTGGGGGGTGATTTGTGTGCCTATGTGTACCTACGTGTCAGTGGACTGTTGGAGCACTAACCTCTGTCTTCACTCATCGGCGCCGGGAACGAAAAGACCGCGGCGAGGGAGATGACATCACTTCCTCCAGCCTGTGTTTACATCACATGGCGGAGGAAGCAATTTCATTGGCCGGGAGCGATCGCGAGGGGGGGGGCGGAATCGAGCGGCCGCCCCCTCATGCCTGATCGCTCCCGAACACTTAACGGCCGCTCACTGCAGTGAAGGGGGGTCCGGATGGACCCCCCAACTGCACAAAGGCGATCACGTAGATCTACGTGATTCTGGCTGTCCGTGCCATTCTGCCGACGTAAATCGGCGGTGGGCGGTCGTTAAGTGGTTAAAAAACAACAGACTTACTGACTGGATCACCAGGAGAAAAAAATAGAAAACAACGAAACAAAAGAAAACAAATGCAGTCATCACATCTGAGAATTAGGAAGTTGCAGTAAATTATATTTTTTGATTTGGGACTGTTATCCTCATCCTTGCTTCTCAACTTGGATAAGTCACTGACCTGAAGCAAGCATATGCATATCAGGCGTCCCCACACAGCCTGCAATGCACATTCTTGTTCATAAACTGGATAAGTCACTAAGTAGTGAATCAAGCATGAAGTGAATTACAATTTGGCATGTGTCAAGCCAAAAAGTGTTTTTCTAGTTTTGAATAGAGTGGGAATTAATTAGAACCCCCCTATCAGGGTGTTTCTGCTGCCTGGGGCTTTGTTGGAGAGATTTGCCCTCACTTCCTGTCCTGCTGACAAAGGTTTTGCCAGACAGGAAGTGAAGAAAATACAATGACACAGACATAAATAAAATCCTTCTAGCCCTCCCCTACTCCACTAAAGAAAAGCAAATCTGTTTGTATTGCTGTCGGTGATTTCCCCTCCTTTCTGTCTGGTAAAACACTGTCAGCAGAACAGGAAGTAAATGGAGATCTGTGACAAGTGGAACTCCATCCATTATTGTATTTGCTTTGAATTGCATAGAAACGATAATGGTCATGTTAATATTGCTGTTTTGGAGATTTCCCCTCATTTCCTGTTGTGTCACCAGAGCAAAAAACGAGGGGAAATCTCTCCATCAGGAAGTGAAGAAAGGTTAGAACCTTGGTCAGGTTCTATCTTTGTATTGAAGAGTTTCGAATAAATGCTTCACCACACACATTCACTTTAACATGTTGCATTCGACAGCAGTACTGTCCACCAAATACGGCAGGAGTGACGATTTTTGCAGCAGGTGCAAAGCAAAGCAGTGCGACTATGACATGTAAACACCCCTGGTCGCTGACTTTTAAAGTGATTGTAAAGTCTTGTTTTTTTTTTTCAAAAAACCCCACCCCCTCTCTCTCCTGATTGGCTGACTTGACTTTGATTGACAACAGCAGGAGCCAGTGGTGCCGGTGCTGTGTCTCAGCCAATCAAGAGGGAGAGTCTCAGATGGCCGAGACAATCGTGGACATCGCTGGACAGAGATGGGGCTCAATTAAGTATTAGGGGGTGCTGGGGCGGCTGCTGCACACAGAAGGCTTTTTATCTTAATGCATTAGGATAGAAAACCTTCTGACTTCACAACCATTTTAAAGTCCCAAAAGGAAAAACTCTCTCTAATTGTGTTGATCACTAATGTTACCCTGACTAAACATGGCAGTAAATCCAATTTTTTTAATTACCACCAGAACAGGAATAGAAGGGAAATCTTCCAATGGGGATGTTTGTTCCCAAGACAACTGTCTAAGGCCGGCCATACACAGAGCAAATTTGTTTCCTGCAACCACGGGTTGCAGGAAGGAAATTCCCTCTATCCCCTCATCAACACAGACATCTCTGACAGGTGAACCCCTCCTGTTGGGCGGGGGAAGCCGCCCCGCTGAGGGAAGTCAGTGATTATCGCTAGCGGCTATAGCAATAGCTAGCGATAATCGCAAGAGAATCCGGCAGGCTGGTTGTACCCAAGTTGATCGATCAACTTTGTACATTCAGCCTGCCCATTACTGGTTTGAATTTGGGCCGGTTCCTGCTGAATCGCCTAAGATTGGAACCGTGTATGGCCAGCCTAAGAGGGGATATATATCCTCTTACTTCCTACAGAGTCTACAGGAAAGGAAGTGATGGGAAATCTCCCTGATGAGGCAATAAGGTGGATTTACTAAAGGCCGTGCACTCTGCAAGAGCTTAGTAAATGAAGGGAAGCTCTGCTGACTTTAATCATCAGTTTGCGGGCGGTATTACCGCGCTGTCCCATTGATTTCAATGGGAGACCGCGGTAAAGGAGCGGTGAACACACCGCTCCTTCACCGCTGTAAAGAAGCGGCTAGCAGGACTTTTGGAGCGGTCCTGCTAGCGCACCGCTTCAGTGTGAAAGCCTTCGGGCTTTCACATTGAAGGCTAAAGGGCATGATTTTTTCATGCGGTATAATAGCGCTAATATTAGCGCTAAACCGCATGAAAAACGCCCCAGTGTGAAAGGGGCCTTATACTCTACTCCATAAAGCTCTAATGCCCAACACGGGGCCCACCGGTTTCATATGTGCAGCCTAATGTGCCATGGGCAAGGTCCGCCATCTCTGCCCAGCACTTTAAGTATAGTATAGCCTGGTCAGATAGGGGGGTACAGAGAGCAGTGCAGGAGCGAGTGAAGTGGTAAGGTTACATTTAACCCCCAATGCACACTAATGCCATGGTGAAATGGAATGGGGAGTTAGAAACACTGCACTGACAAGCAAAGCAATGGGAAGGGGGGTCATGTGTATTAAAAAAGCACTACCACTTTCAAGAATCCTTAACCTTACAAGCTTAACCTTACCGTCAGATCCTAACTAATATATATACTCGAGTATAAGCCGAGTTTTTTAGCACATTTTTTGTGCTGAAAATGCCCCCCTCGGCTTATACTCGAGTCTGTGTCCATCTTCAATTTTATGCGCCTGATCCTGGCCAAACTTGGCACACATGTAGCCCCACTCTTCTTCTACAAGTGTGCAAAGTTTTTTGTCCGGGGGACCTATGGCCGGGGAGCACCGATTTTTCAAACCGGGCACCCCTTCCATAGACTCCCATGTTAAACGGTAATTTCTCTGGTGATTTTGGGGACCCGGTACCAGCCGGCCCTAGGTCTCCTGAACCCCAATCTTGGCACACATGTAGCCCCACTCTTCATCTACAAGTGTGCAAAGTTTGTTGTCCAGGGGAGCTACGGCCGGGGAGCACCCATTTTTCAAAGCCGGGCACCCCTTCCATAGACTCCCATGTTAAACATCAGTCTAGTCACACAGCGCCGGAGATCAGGTAGGGAGATTGGGCACAGTGAGGCATGGGCACAGTGAGGCATGGGCACAGTGAGGCATGGACACAGTGAGGCATGGACACAGTGAGGCATGGGCACAGTGAGGCATGGGCACAGTAAGGCATGGGCACAGTAAGGCACAGTGAGACATGGACACAGTGAGGCACAGTGAGGCATGGACACAGTGAGACACAGTGAGGCATGGACACAGTGAGGCATGGGCACAGCGAAGCATGGGCACAGTAAGGCATGGGCACAGTAAGGCACAGTGAGTCATGGACACAGTGAGGCACAGTGAGGCATGGACACAGTGAGGCATGGACACAGTGAGACACAGTGAGGCATGGACACAGTGAGGCATGGGCACAGTGAGGCATGGGCACAGTAAGGCATGGGCACAGTAAGGCATGGACACAGTAAGGCACAGTGAGTCATGGACACAGTGAGGCACAGTGAGGCATGGACACAGTGAGGCATGGACACAGTGAGGCATGGACATGGACACAGTGAGGCAAAGTGAGGCATGGACACAGTGAGGCAAAGTGAGGCATGGACACAGTGAGGCAAAGTGAGGCATGGACACAGTGAGACATGGGCACAGCGAAGCATGGGCACAGTAAGGCATGGGCACAGTAAGGCATGGGCACAGTAAGGCACAGTGAGTCGTGGACACAGTGAGGCACAGTGAGGCATGGACACAGTGAGGCATGGACACAGTGAGGCATGGACACAGTGAGGCATGGGCACAGTGAGGCATTGGCACAGTAAGGCATGGGCACAGTAAGGCATGGACACAGTAAGGTACAGTGAGTCATGGACACAGTGAGGCACAGTGAGGCATGGACACAGTGAGGCATGGACACAGTGAGGCAAAGTGAGGCATGGACACAGTGAGGCATGGACACAGTGAGGCAAAGTGAGGCATGGACACAGTGAGGCATGGACACAGTGAGGCATGGACACAGTGAGGCAAAGTGAGGCATGGACACAGTGAGGCAAAGTGAGGCATGGACACAGTGAGACAGTGAGGCATGCACATGGACACAGTGAGGCAAAGTGAGGCACAGTGTGGCATGCAGATGGACACCCTAGGCTTATACTTGAGTCAATAAGTTTTCCCATTTTTTTGTGGTAAATTAGGTGCCTCGGCTTATATTCGGGTCGGCTTATACTCAAGTATATACAGTAACTATTATTTTCTTCTGATCCTGATACCCGTGAGATGGAGAACCTCTACATTCATTCTTCTGTCAAATGTCCCTAACCCCAATCAATATACCTGATACCACCTCCCCTACACTTTCTAAGTAGACACGCGACCAATATATCTTAGATTATTGATGCTCATAAATAGCAGTTCTTGCTCCATTCCCCTCCTATTGCCCCTTTATCTTCCAAAGCCTACAAGATCCTTCTTAATCCTACCCCCCCCCCCTATTCTCAAGTATCTTCTCCTTCCACCCCATCTCCGTTTTATCCTCCCGTTGGGCTCCTCAGCCTTATATTACCCTTCTTTTTCATACATACTGGTATAGATCGGCCCTTATAATAAAAATACAGGAATGCTGTAATATTGTGTACTCCAGATAACAAATAAACCTGAGTTATTGTAACTTTTCATACTTAGATCAGGAGCTTGGTTCTATTACATACCTAATCATACCTGCTATGATTAATACATTCTATTGAAATCTCAATATTTACGTGTTTATGTAATGATTGCTGTCATTTTCTTGCATTAATGTATTCCCCTCTCCCCTTGGCGCTTCAAGACATTTTTATGTACCCTGTCATGCTCTTATTATTCATGGATACATTATTATACCCTTCAATTGATTTGACATCTGTGATATTCTTTACTGGAATTTTGGGTTAAAACTCAATAAAATTCTTGGAAAAGAAATCCAGAGAAACAAACAAACAAAAAAAAACACTGCCACTGACCACTAATGGATGAAAGAGGGTTAAATTACACTTCCATTAAGTATCAATGTTGGGGTGGAAGAGGGTTAATACCACTGCCACCAACGCTTTGGGTTACAGCCCATTTGCTTTGAATGGGCTGTCTAACTTAACTCAATGTACCTCAATGCACCAATATTGCGTGGCCCTCGAGAAGTGTCAGGGGCAGCACTTGGGGATCTCTATTTTTTCCAAGCTGACATCACTGTCCTAAAGCCTTATTCATTTATGCTCAAGACCAGAGATGAACAGATTGGGGTGCATTAGATACTATCAGTGGAATCTGGGAATTGTAGTTCCTTAGAGTAACCTTTTTCAAACAGGGTGCCCAGGCACCCTGGGGCGCCTTGAGGTTTTTTCAGGAGTGCCTTGGCAAAATGCCTAAAAATTGGCCAAAATATGTATACAGGCCAACAAGTAGAAGAAGCATGCCTTTTAGTTACACAAAGCCACAGGTTTTCATTGTACACCATTACAACCAATGACATCAGTTGATAGGGAGGATGTCAGTTGCTTGCATATCATCCTTGTTTGACCCTCCCTTGCCTCTCCATCAGCTTTGGGGTCTCATTAGCTCAGTGATAGTTGGCACCACCTGTGAAAAAATACATTATATATATATATATATATATATACTCACACTAGAAGTGAAAGGAATTAGTGATACTGGTAATTGCAGCTGCTGTACACAAGGTGCTATTTACTTGACAAATAAAAAGTCAAGTTGTTTGAACTCGAAACCGGAAATTGCATCAATGCTTTTCACCCTCCCACAATTTCCGGTTTCGAGTCACTTCCGGTTGTCAGGGGAACACAGATTTTATCTTTTATTCTGTAAGTACCCATTTTAGTTTGCGCAATAAAGTCTTGCCAAGCTGTACTTCACTATCAGTCCCCTTCTTTCATTTCATTTTTGGTAAAACTATCTACATATGACCGCTATGACTGAGGGAGATCTTCACTGGATCCTGGCATGAATTGCCATCCTTGGCCAGCATTTTAAGCCTGAACGACCTCTAGACTGAAAAGCTAGGGGTCCATTCCGTTCGGTGAGTGGGGACACAGGAGGGGGTGTGGCGCACCTCGAATTTTGGAGCACAACAGCACTTTATTGATTGGAGCACATCATTCACTATTATATGGACGTTTTATTCAATTTCACACATCAATTTGATTGTTTTGTAATATCGTGAGCGCTGTAATTTTATCTACTTTTTGTTGGCACCACCAGGCACAATAAACTTTGATCTGAAGATCAAAGGAGTAGGCGATAAATTGTGAGTTCAACCTATCAGACGCAGTCACTGTTTAGGCATTCTGTCAGCTGGCGGCGCCAGCTGTCAAAATTCAATAGCCGGCAATGGGAGCACATTGTAATGGAAGCTTTCTCTGTCCTGTTTAAGTATGCCTTATCAATAAGCATGATGTAATGGAAAGTTAAGCAGAAACACAATTTTGAAGGTTTCAGGTACTGTGAACTTTCTTTTCACCCATTGTAAGGAAGGTGATATTTTGTGATCCCAGCTATTTCCCCGTAAAGGTTTATGTCATTCTTTGGTGTGTTTCTTTCCTCAGGTGGCGGTGCCGGAATTACTGGACGCAGCGGCCGGGGCTGATATCTTCATCTTTGTTGTTCCCCATCAGTTCATTGGAAAATTATGTGATCAGCTGAAATCTCATATAAAGAAAGGAGCGTTTGGTGTTTCTCTCATAAAGGTGTGAGTGACCGTTCCCAGATCGGTGTGGTGTGATATCATTATATCAAATAATTATATTGAGCCTCTGGAGAGTGCACTGTCTATATAACATATGAAACATTTCTTTAAGGTTTAGATGTTTTCTAGCTGTAGACTCCAGCAGAGTCACATTTACTTCACAATCCCTGCAACACTTTAGTAGGAGTATTTCATCAGGCAAACAGCAGTGGGCAAAGTGCAGCCATCAACATCAAGCAAGCAGACCTAAAGACTAACCCAATGGATAAGAGTAAAGGCCCGTACACACGATCGGATTTTCCGATGTGAATTGTTTGATGGCAGGCTCTTGTCGGAAAATCTGACAGTTTGTATGCTCCATCGGACAATTGTTGTCGGATTTTCCGACAACAAATGTTGGATAGCATGCTTTAAATTTTTCCGACAACAAATATGTGATGTCGGATTATCCGATCGCGTGTACACAAGTCAGTCGGAAAAAAATCCAAAGTACAAACACGCATGCTCGGAAGCAGTGCTAACCATAAGACAACATTAGCAGAAGTTGCCCAAAGGGTGGCGCTAAAGAGCTGAAAAAACACGTAGTTGGACGACAATTCTTTGCCGTTTGCATGCAAGACAAGTTCATGGCCAACGGCCTTCGGACAAAAGTCCTACGCTTCGTCCGCGGAAAACCCGATCGTGTCTACCAGGCTTAAGAGTTTCTGTCTGTGGCCCCATTGAGAAAATTCTCCCCTCACTTCCTGTTCCCATGAAACTCATACAAGAACTGTTGTGGGGGGGGAGGGGTCCAGTTGTAATTAGGACAGTAATAATAGTAAAAGAACGGAAAACTCAACTGCTTGTTATCTAGCGATTTATGGTGTAAGGTGCATGGAGATTAGTAGCTCTTTAGAGCGGTCCCTGTGCAATCATGGTTGAGGATTCAAGAATAAAAGCTCCACTCCACTGGTAAAAGTCCAGAATACATTTTATTGGAGCGCAATATGCTAAGTCAATGTGTTTCAGGGGCCATAAGGATCCCACTTCTTTAGAGGGTTATGGCTCATTCACACCATACGTGCATAAAAACTGATGGGAAAACCATGCAGCTTTTTTTTGCAGAGACATCAGTTTTCGTGCTCGTTTCAGTGAGTTTATACACGTTGACATCAGTTCTCATGCGCGCTAGTTATGTACCCTGTTCACACCAATGTTGATGTCATGTCAGTTTTTTTCAGTGCAGAAAATTGCATACACGTTGCAGATTCCTGCGCAGAAAAAATCTGATACCATTGTTGTGGTGTAAAAAGGGCACATAGAGAACAATTGTTTATTTTGTGCCCTTGCAGAAAGCGTACAAAAAAAATGACCTATCTGCACCATGATGCGAATGAGGGCTTAGGGTAATAAAAGCCGTTCACATCTGAGCGATTCGAAATAGCGGCAAATCGTGGAATTCCCGCACGATCCCCGTCCCTTCCAATGGCACCGTAATCACGGCGCGATATTGCCGCGATTGTCGCCCGACAAAACTGTAAAATCACGGGGTCGCCTGTCGACCCAAAAGGAATTTCTTTTGGGCGACAGGCATCCTGCAATTCTGTTTGCGCGATTTTACCATGATTTTACCGCGATTTGGGGTGCCATTTGATTTGACAGGGATCGCAAGGGTGTCCCACGATTTGCCGATATTTCGAATCGCGGGCAGAATCGTGGGGATACCGCCCTAGATTTGGATGTGAAAGGAGCCTTAGGGTCTGGACTGGGCTGAGGATTCTTTAGAATAGGATAACTATGGACTTTTGTAGCATCTCTTTTAGCTCGAGTCAGTGACTTATACCAAGTATGTAGGTCAGGAGCTGCAACTTCCCAGCTGCATACTTGTTCTAGTTAAGTGACCTATTAAGAAGTGAAGCCAGAGACAAGGATGGCAGACTGGCATTCTGAAAAGGAGGTTAGTTATACCAGTATGTGTATTTCTCTTTTCCCTTTAACGCTCAACTCTGACCCCCTCACTTTTGTTCCAGCCCCAGAATTACATTTTCTTTTTATAGTTGACCATGCTATAAAGGTCAGGAAGGAACAAAATGCTGAGGTCCTATTACATATTAAAAAAAAATCTGAACCCCCATTAACCATGATTTGAAGCATTTTTTGTTTTAGAAGTGCTTCAACGCTTGACACTCAGATTTGAATGTTATTTATTGTGTCCATTCACATTTGAGGGATGTGCTGTCTCTCAACGCTCAGAAATGTTCATGAGCTTCTTTGGGGCATGATCATACAGTGGAACCTCGGATTGCGAGTAACGAGGTTAACGGAAGTTTCACAATACGAGCAATTCTTTTTTTTTAATCCTGACTCGGTTTGCAAGTGTTGTCTCGAAAAACAAGCAGGATTCAAGCCTCTGCGGTGTGCAGTGCCGCATTTGGTTCCAGGTGCGGGGGCGCCGGTGACGTTCAGAGCTGTTCGGAAATACTCTGAAACACCCGTAAATACTCGGAAATACTCAGTTCCCGAACCTTTCCGAGGGTTTTCGAGTGCAGCCGAACGGTCTCTGAGTATTTCCGAGCACCCCCCACCTCTGGCCACATGCGGTATTGCATGCAATAGAAGTCAACGTGGAACGAAGTTATCTTGTTTCCATTGACTTCTATGGGGAAACTTGCTTTGATATGCGAGTGCTTTGGATTACAAGCATTCTCCTGGAATGGACTATGCTCGTAATCCAAGGTTCCACTGTAAATTCTTAGCCCCAATAGACTTCAGTGGGAGCATCTTCAAAATTCATGTAACACGCGTTTTTCATGTGACTTCACACTTTACAACCATCTCCTCCTCCTAGTATCTAGCTATCCATTGGCTAAAACAAAACTGCTCAAACCTGAAGTCGCGTACACACGACCGTTCGTGTGTATGCTTTCTCGTCGAGAAAACTGTCCAAAATCTCGACGAGAAAAAAGACGACCTGCGGTCTTTTTTCTCGGCGGAATCTCAGTTTTTCTCACCGTGATTCTCGTCAGACTGTTTTTGGACGAGAAAACCGTTCGTGTTTATGCTTTTCCGAGTCTTCAAAAACCGCGCATGGTCAGACTCAAGTATGAGACGGGAGCGCACCTTCTTGTAAAACTAGCGTTCGTAATGGAGATAGCACATTCGTCACACTGTAACGAACTGAAAGCACGAAGTCTGAAAAGCGCGAAACGTCTCTTCCCAAACACGCGGCAACACGAGATTAGCAAAAGCAGCCCAAGGGGTGGCACCATGAGAATTGAACTTCCCCTTTATACTGCCGTCGTACGTGTTGTACGTCACCGCACTTTTAGACCGACGAGATTTTGGATTCACAGTGTGTATGCAAGGAAAGCTTCACAAGAATCTTGTCAAGCTTGACAAGAAACCCGTCGAGAAAAACAACGTTTTTTTTGCGACGAGAAACTCGGCCGTGTGTACGAGGCTTGAAACACGTGAAAAATGCGTAAAAACACGCATAAAAATACATTTGAGGAATGCGACCGACACTCAAGTGTGAATGTAGGCTGCAGTGCCTTATTAACTTAAAGCGGAGCTCCGTCGGAAAAAAAAATATTAAAAGCCAGCAGCTACAGCTACAGCAGCTGCTGGCTTTTAATATTTGGACACTTACCTGTCCTGGAGTCCTGCGACGTCCGCAGCAGAGGACGAGCGATCGCTCGTCTCTCTGCTGCTCCCTCCGCCATCCTCGCTGAGGGAACCAGGAAGTGAAGCCCTGCGGCTTCATGCCCGGTTCCCTACGGCGCATGCGCGAGTCTCGCTGCGCCGTTCTGATTCGTCCTCCTGTGTTCTGGGAGCCGAGTGTCTCCCAGAACACTACGGGAAGTCTGGGGGAAGTGACGTCACTCCCGCAGATTCCCGGAGAGAGGACTCCCGGATGTGGGTGAAAATACCTGTCTTAGACAGGTATCTTCACCCCCCTCCCCCCTGAAAGGTGTCAATTGTGACACCGGAGGGGGGGAGGGTTCCAATTAGCAGAAGTTGATATTTAGGGTGGAGCTCCACTTTAAAGCGGAGCTCCAGTCTCCCTGGTAATTTTTTCCAAAAAGCACCTCCGTGATGTGGGCATCTGAAGCCCATTCCTTTTTGCTTCCGGGATTCTGGGCAGCTGTCTCACGCCTACGCAGTGATGACACCTCGTGGCGCACTGTGTTGTTTACAGGTTCCCATAACAATGGCAGCGTCGGCGGAATTTCCTGCCCAGTTGTTATGGCAACCTGTCAATCAACACACACTTCCTGTCTCGAAATACCACGATATTTCATTATTAGGTGTCCCTAGGACTTTTGGGATAGATGACGGCGGTATCCCAAGAGGCCTAGGGAATCGCCTAATGACGAAATCGCCTAAGCGGGCGGGACAGGAAGTGCGGACTGCACAGATAAAAATAAAGTTTTTAGAAATAAAAATTGAAAAAAAAATTGCCGTTACAGACTGTTCTGGGGGTGGGCATTATCTTGCAATGAACTTGAAAAAACGGGTGGAACTCCGCTTTAACACACCGTCATGTCCGACATCCAATTTTGTTAGGTTCAGTTGAGGCAGTGCACACCACCCAAACAGAAAATGCAGAAACACCAGGATAGGTGAAACTTTGTCCACTTTCTCAATCATGTATACAAGAATTCAAGTTTAGTATACAAATAACAGGTATGTACCATTGTAGGTAACCACGACTTATGCACTACTTACACATATAAGGCTAAGACATCCAGAAAAGAATCAAGATGAACCATAGACAAATAGATCCTCACTTACAAACCAGCTGGTCTGGATAATAGTAGAGCTGCTAGTCTGTGCCTAGCCAGGATTCATGATCAGATATAAATTTGGCAATGTGATCAACAGCCTGATCACCAAATAGCTGTGCTCTTTGTTCTACATCGGTGTTGGATTGTCTATTACTGTGTTTTAGCAGTGTCAATTGATTCCTCCCAGGGTGTAGATGAAGGGCCAGAAGGTCTACGACTCATATCAGATATCATTCGGGAGAGATTGGGCATCCCCATGAATGTGCTGATGGGTGCCAATATTGCCAATGAAGTTGCCGATGGAAAGTTTTGTGAGACAACAATTGGTAAGTTACTATAAAATTAGTTATTGGATGAGTCCAAGTCATAAAATAAATATAGTCCTGAAGGTCATATGTACATTGTTCTCCATCAGGCTGCAAAAATAAAGAGCAAGGCAAGATCTTGAAGGAATTGTTCCAAACACCAAATTTCCGTATCACGGTGGTGGAGGAAGCTGACACAGTGGAGATTTGTGGAGCTCTTAAAGTAAGTGATATAACGACATTTATGTGAATTTTTATAGTATATTCAGAGCCAACACTTTTTTTTATTAGATTAGAGTGTCATGGTCATGGATATGCAGTAGTGTTTGTCTGTCAGCTTACCTTTCTTCCTATGTGTTCATCTTAGAGGCCTGAGCCCTTTCACCTGGCTTCCTTTATAATCTCCTCCCAGCCAGACTCCACCCCAGGCCCTATCACAGAACACTATATTAACCTGTGCACTGCAAGCCTGCTTTGCTGATCAACGTGTTTGTTAGGCTTTGTGTGTTTAGGTTCCTGCCTGCCGTGTGCTACGTCTGTCTCTCTGTTACGTTATTGGCTTGTCCCCGACTATCCCTGTCTGCTCGTGACCCTTGACCTTCGGCTCGTTCTTCGTTATCCTTGTCTGCTTGTGGCCCCTGACCTTCAGCTTGTTATTCGGTTCTCTCTTATCGTGTGCTGCTGCTTCCCCTCTTTTCCCCTTATCCTACGGGGCGTGAGCTAGGAAACTCCAGGGGCCGCGACCTGGTCCCAGCCTGCAGCTAACATCCTCACCACTAGAGGCCCTGGAGAAGACCAGCTGGGTCTTAGACTCCGCGCCCTGGGGAATCTTGGCTCTAGCTTCCGTTTGGATCCCGGTTGTGCTCCTCTGGTCCCGCTTTCCACAACCACCCAGTTTCATATCCGCAGAAGCCAGCCATAGGGTTCACTACCTCGCGGTGCACTCCTGTCCCCCTACGGTGTGCATCTGTCACCTGGCCACAGGTGACCCTGACAGTTTGATCAGCCATGAACCCGGCTGACATCCCGTTACCCGTGGATGATCCGTTGCAGGGCATAGTTTGTAGACTTGAAACCCAGGAATCGAATCAGACTCAGGTGATGCGATTCCTCCAGGATCTGGCTTCTCGCTTTGAGCAGCTTCAGGCCTCCTTGGGAACCCTGAATCCGCAACCTCAAATACAACCAGCGGCTGCACCTATTGCACCAGTCGCAGCCACACACTCACTACAACTGCCAGCTCCGTCCCGTTTCTCTGGGGACTCCAAGGCTTGCAGGGGGTTCCTTAGCCAATGCACAATTCATTTTGAGCTCCAGCCCCAAAACTTCCTGTCTGATCGGGCTAAGGTAGCCTATATCATTTCCCTCCTCTCTGGTGAAGCTTTAGCCTGGGCAGCCCCTCTGTGGGAACTGAATGATCCAGTGGTTTCTAGCCTGTCTGGCTTCTTGAAACTTTTTCGGAATATCTTCGAAGAACCGGCTCGTGCCTCTTCAGCGGCCAGCGCCCTTTTACGTCTCCGCCAAGAGTCTGCTTCTGTAGGACAGTATGCCCTTCATTTCCGCATACTGTCGGCTGAGTTGAGCTGGAACAATGAGGCCTTAGTCACAACCTTTTTGCATGGCCTGTCTGATAGAGTGAAGGATGAATTAGCAGGAAGAACCATCCCCACTGATCTGGCCGGCGTTATCTCCTTGTGTAACCAGATCGATATTCGCTTTCAGGAGAGGACCTTAGAAAAGCAACGCCAGCACTCCTTGGTTCTTAGTCAGCCTGAGCTCCCCTCTCTTCGACCCGTAGAGCATCTCCTACCAGCTGAGGAACCCATGCAGCTGGGTCGGACCAGGCTATCCCCCGAGGAACGTGCTAGGCGCAGAACTCTTGGTCTGTGTCTTTACTGTGGGGGCAAAGGTCATTTTCGTGACACTTGCTCTCTTTGTCCAGAAAAACGTTCGGGTCCACTTCATCTGGAAAGTGGAGTATTGGACCCAGAAATATCACCTTCCCCTTCTCGTCTTCTGCTTTCTGTGTTCCTTCATGTTGGTGCTTCTTCTCATTCGGTCTCAGCATATCTGGATTCCGGAGCCGCTGGTAATTTTATGGACTGGGAAATCGCATCGTCCATGAGACTTACTCTTTTGCCCCTCACCACACCATTGGTGGTCTTGGCGATTGATGGTACTGTTCTCCCAGGGGGACCTATCCGCTTCCAGACCCTCCCTGTTAAGATGTCGGTAGGGACACTCCACCAGGAGTGGATATCCTTCCTTATCTTACCCAAGGCCTCAACGCCTATAATTTTGGGTCTCCCATGGTTACAGCTCCATTCTCCTCATGTGGACTGGACTACTGGACAGATCCTGGCTTGGGGTCCCTCCTGTTCCTCGTCCTGCCTACCCAAGGTTGCCCCCTGTGAATCTGAGCCGGTCATTCATTCCAGGTTGCATAACCATTTACATTTCTCTGTCCCTAACCACCCTTGGACGCACAGCCAGGCTAGCTTGTCTACAAGTCCTGCAGTCGCTACGTCTTGCGATGCGATTCAGGTAGTCGCTACACCTGACTCAGCTATTCACTCTGCCTCTGTACTAGTTATGCCAGTCCAGCCCATGCCCAGTGAGCCTCCTACTTTTTCTTGTTCGGGACATTCTGCTTGTCCTTCAGCTATTCAGTTTGACTCCGGCGACATGTCACCTTCTAACCAACCTGACTTCAGGGTTCCACTGACATCTGCCCAGTCTGATGGTCCTGTGCAAGATGACCAGTTCCCCTTTAAGGGTCTAGGGGACCCTCCTCAGATTCCTGTTGATCCTCTCATGCCCTTGCTTATTCCTAGAGAGCCTTTGGTCCTCAATAGATCTTCTTGTCATCTCCCTACCTCGTTTTCGGTCTCTGAGGATAATCTTAAGTACGAGGTTAGACAAGTTCTGGATTCTCGGCTCTGCAGAGGCATTCTTCAGTACCTTGTGCATTGGAGAGGTTTTGGTCCTGAGGAGGCGTCTTGGATCGCTGCATCTGATGTCGCTGCACCTCATCTGTTGAGAAGGTTTCATCAGAGATTTCCCTTTAAGCCTGGGCCCAGGCGGGGGAGGGCCCATAAGAGGGAGGGTACTGTCATGGATATGCAGTAGTGTTTGTCTGTCAGCTTACCTTCCTTCCTATGTGTTCATCTTAGAGGCCTGAGCCCTTTCACCTGGCTTCCTTTATAATCTCCTCCCAGCCAGACTCCACCCCAGGCCCTATCACAGAACACTATATTAACCTGTGCACTGCAAGCCTGCTTTGCTGATCAACGTGTTTGTTAGGCATTGTGTGTTTGGGTTCCTGCCTGCCGTGTGCTACGTCTGTCTCTCTGTTACGTTATTGGCTTGTCCCCGACTATCCCTGTCTGCTCGTGACCCTTGACCTTCGGCTCGTTCTTCGTTATCCTTGTCTGCTTGTGGCCCCTGACCTTCAGCTTGTTATTCGGTTCTCTCTTATCGTGTGCTGCTGCTTCCCCTCTTTTCCCCTTATCCTACGGGGCGTGAGCTAGGAAACTCCAGGGGCCGCGACCTGGTCCCAGCCTGCAGCTAACATCCTCACCACTAGAGGCCCTGGAGAAGACCAGCTGGGTCTTAGACTCCGCGCCCTGGGGAATCTTGGCTCTAGCTTCCGTTTGGATCCCGGTTGTGCTCCTCTGGTCCCACTTTCCACAACCACCCAGTTTCATATCCGCAGAAGCCAGCCATAGGGTTCACTACCTCGCGGTGCACTCCTGTCCCCCTACGGTGTGCATCTGTCACCTGGCCACAGGTGAACCTGACATAGAGTAGGGGAAGGTTAAAACTGCTCTCAGGTCTTTTTGCCGTCTGTGTCTCATTAGGGGATTTCCCTTCACTTCCTGTACTATAGACTCAACAGGAAGTGAGAGGAGATCTCAATCAGATTCTGATGCAATGGAAATCCCCTCTTAGACAGTTGTCACAGGAACAAGTGTTCCCTTTATTGCCCATTATTCCTGTTTTGGTGGGAAAATTAAAAATGTTGGATTTACCTCACTTTCCTTCCTAGTGAAATTGGTGATCAGGACAATTAAAAAGGGTGAATCTCCCTAAAGCAGTTGTATACCACTGGTCTTCCCCCCCCCCCCCCCTGCAAGATACAGTCAAAATGTTCTAGTATGCATTGAATACTAGCACATTATGTGAAATTTACCTTAAAAGGAAGCTGTTCCAACGCCGCAATGTCAGCGCTGCAGCCGGTTCCATGTTTACCCCTCTTGCTTCCGGGTTCGTGGGCTCCAGCTCTGTGTTTGGCTGGAGCTGCGATGACATCACACCCGCACATGGGCGCCGGAGCCGCTGTTCACGGCACAGGGCACGGAAGGAACAGCATGGGTGGCTGTTTCTTCAGAGTGCATGCACCAGTGATGTCACTGGCTGCATGTAATGTAAATATCTCCTAAATGGTGCACGTTTAGGAGATATGTACACTACCTAGAGGTAAGCCTAATTATAGGTTTATCTATAGGTAAAAGTCAGATATGGAAGTTTACTTATTCTTTAAGAAGGTCACTGACACCAATAAAGATGTGGCAATGGTCCTAACCCCTATCCACTCTATCCAAATCTAAAAAAAAAAAGTTTGCCTTTAGACCCCTTTCACACTGGAGCGGTTTGCAGGCGCTATTGCACTAAAAATAGCGCCTGCAAACCGACCCTAAACAGCGGCTGCTGTTTCTCCAGTGTGAAAGACTGAGGGCTTCCACACTGGAGCGGTGCGCTAGCAGGACCGCTCCAAAAGTCCTGCTAGCAGCATCTTTGGAGCGGTGAGAGGAGCGGTGTGTTTACCGCTCCTCCATTGCTCCTTCCCATTGAAAGCAATGGGAAACCGCGGCTATACCGCCGGCAATGCGCCTCTGCAGAGGCGCATTGCCGGCGGTATTAACCCTTTTTTGGCCGCTAGCGGGGGTTAAAACCGCACCGCTAGCGGGCGAATACCACCGCAATTGCGATGGTATAGCGCCACTAAAAATAGCGGCGTTATATCGTCAGCACACCTCCCGCCCCAGGGTGAAAGGGGCCTTAGTAACATTTTAATAAGACAGTACAAAGGACAATGATGTTGTGATGAAATTCTGAAAATCAATGAAACAAAATTCAAATTGGTTGTCAAAGTTTTGTGTGCTTTTCGCGTCCTCATTGCCTGTTTTCTCCACATAAAACCACAAGGATGTAAATTAATATCACATAATGGGAAGGTACCAAGTGGGAAGTGACCTGCAGTGATGTCACATCAATGATGAAGGATTTATATGACCTCTTGTTAAAAGGTTAATTTAAGCTTCATGCTGGTTTACCTTGTCTTTTAACCATTTAGTGACTGCTTTTGGAGGACTCTTTAAAGGATATACTTGATACTGTGCTGCTGAGCGGTAGATGGTACTTATGCATAGAAGATGGTGATAGATAATGGGGATAAAGGGCATTGTGCTGTTTGACATTGGATGCTACATACATTATCGAACAATGGCTTCCTCACTTCTGAGCGGTGGATATTACATATGTTAAGATGGTGACAGCAATGACATGGACCCTGTACAGCTCAGCTATAGTTGTTACATACATATGGGAAATGTGGAAAGCGGTGACAAGGACATTTAGCTCATGAGCAATGAATAATGCTTATGTATCAGATGTTAATCCAACAGGGACATTGTGCTACTGAGAAGTTTGGTTGTTGTATTTGGGGTAGATTTGGCTACACAGGCATTTTTTTATGTATTGTGGACTCTTGTAATTATATAATACACTCACTGTGATCTATAGATTGTTGCACATTGCAGGATTCATTGTATGACTGTTCATGGTTAAAGGAGGTCTATGGTCACAGCATACGCTTTCATTTTATAGCATCCACATTGTAAATTGCAATAAACACAATAGTTACTTTAACAATCCAATATAAGCTTATTTCTCTTTTCGTCCATGGACGGACACAGCCTTTTCAATTCTTGTCGTGTGGGTTATGTTCCTGTTCATAGGAGAGGACTAGGCAGAACATGTTAGATAATTAAAAACACATGTTACAATAATCAGAGATGAACAGCCCCGCCCAGGGGGCGGTCCCTCCAGACATAACCCTCCGCCCTGCAGTCAGCAGCTCAGTTTTTTTCTGCCTAGCAGAGGAGAAGGACGTGGTTCCCTTTGGGCCCAGAGTCCAGAAGAGTTTTTTATTTTATTTTTATTTTTGTGATCTTCTATCAACTGCCGGCTGGGCGATAGGCTGGATATATAGATCCTTGTAGTCTTCTCAGTTCCGGCCATCGAGCATGCCAGTCCCTTGCTTCGCGATTGGTTCTGACCAGGACATACCCCATGGCTCCAGGGGTGGCCGGTGAGCACATGCTCAGGGGTCCACATATGACTGGGCTGCTTGTTGTCTCACTCACAGTGGACCGGGCCGACAGCTACTCCGTCACGGTTGTAGGTCTGTCCAGGACGCACCAGCGGGTCCTTGCATGGACGGGTAAGTACTTTTCCTTCTGCCTCGGCAGGTGGAAACAGCTGGGCGTCCGAGGGATTGCGGGGTTCTCCTGTCCTCCCTTTCCTTGCTCTCTATTACTATCCCCTTCTGCCCTAGGGCTCGCTGCGACCGGGGTGTCGGGACCCGTTTTTTCTGTGGGGGGTGCACTTTTCTGGGGAAGTCCCTGCCTAGGCCTTCTCATCCACATCGTGGTGCTTAAGCACCATTTTCGCGGTGCTGGCGCTATTTTTTGTATTTCTGCTGATTTCTATTGAAATTCCCATTGGCAGCCATTTTGCCGTGGTCGCGCCATAGAGCAGGTTGTTATTGCGGGCGGCCATTTTCTTGTGGTTGCGCCCTTTTCTTTTCTTTTTTGGTGGGAGTTTGGCCTCTAATGCTGGCTTCCTGAAGGGCGCGCAGTGCTATTCTCCTCACAGACCTTTTCTTCCTCACACACGCTGTGGAGAAGGAAGGCGGGCAACGGCGCTGAGCGGTCTCCTGCTGGGTTGGTGAGTCCCCTGGGTAACCCCCCCCCCCGGTCAGTGCAGCAAGGAGGGTGGACCTTTTAAGTTTATTTTTTCTGACTGAGTCCCTAAGAGTTGTCAGCGTTGTCATGGAGTCAGTGTCTGGCCCTTCTTCCCCAAACTTACCAGAGGCAGCAGCCGGTGCCCCTGCACCTGCAGTTACCATGGAGGCTTTGTCGACTGTCCTAGAATCATTTGTTGCCAGGGTGGAAGCGGCGTGTGAGTGCAAGGGGGGTAAAAAGTGCCCCTCTTCCCACGCCATCGCCAGGGGAAGGTTATGACTCAAACACAGGCCTGGCTGCGGCACCGGACCCCAGTTCTGGGTTGTCAGAAGATGTGGACCAGGTCCTTCCTTGTGAGGAAGACCCCTCGTCCGGGTCAGCGCAAGGCAGGGCACTTGTGAGTGACCTTATCAATGCTGTAAGGGACTCCCTTAAACTGGACGCAGATGAGGCTTCCATGGAGGGGTCAGTCTCTTTTGGGTCGCACAAATCGACCCGTTCTGTAAAAAATTTTCTTTGATAAATTCATAGATAAGGAATGGGAAAAGCCGCAGAGGACTTTTGTGGTCCCTCAGCGCCTGGCGGTCAGGTATCCTTTTGAGGAGAGCCTTTTGAAAAAGTGGGCCTCTCCTCCAGTTGTTGACCCCCCGGTCGCTCGGTTGAATAAAGTAACCACTCTCCCTGTTGACGGGACCCCTGCGTTTAAGGACCATACTGATAGGAGGTCCGAGGCGCTGAGCAGGTCCATGTTCACCTTGCTGGGATCTGCATTGCGGCCTATTTTGGCTGCAACCTTGGTGTCTCAGACACTCACTGACTGGGCAAAGATTTTGCGCCAGACTGTGGAGGAACATCAGCTCCCTCAGGAGTGTGTAACACTGGCCGACCAGTTGGTGCAGGGCCTTGTGTATGTCTGTGATGCCACTCTGGATGCGGCCCCCTTAATATCCAGGGCTTCTGTATCTGCGGTGGTAATGCGCCGCCTAATTTGGCTAAAATGCTGGTCCGCTGACCAGGCTTCCAAGAAGGCCTTGGCAGATTTACCCTTCAAAGGTGGGAGGCTTTTTGGTGCCTCACTCGATGACATTATTAAGGATGTCACTGGAGGTAAGAGCACATTTCTACCTCAGGCCACTAAAGGGAAGGATCCGCGCTGTAAGCCGGGGGCCCTCCTTTCCCACACAGAAGCTGTATTTTCGTCAGTCAGGAACTGCCGGAAGACCCTCCCAAGCGGACAAAGGTTCAGCTGGGGGACAGAGGCATCCCTGGGTGTGCAAGCCCAACAAGCCAGCGAAAAAACCTGCTACTGCATGAAGTTTTGCCCCCGCCCGACTCCAGGGTGGGGGGACGGCTTCTCGGGTTTGCAGCTCGGTGGAACTCACTGCTCTCCGACCAGTGGGTCTGCGAGGTGGTCACCTCGGGGTACAAGATAGAGTTCCTTTCTTGTCCACCAAACAGATTATTTCCCTCAAATCTCCCTCTCCTTCCGGCTTGTCGGTCTGCCCTAATGGGAGCAGTGCAGGACTTGCTAAGGTGCGGAGTGATTCTACCTGTACCATTGGGAGAGAGGTTTCAGGGTTTTTATTCAAATCTGTTTGTAGTTCCGAAGAAGGACGGTGTCCGTCCAATCTTGGACCTAAAAGCCTTGAATGTCTTTGTAAAGGTTCGGAAGTTCCGCATGGAATCCATTCGTTCGGTGGTTGCTGCCCTCCATCCGGGGGACTTTCTGGCATCTTTGGACATCAAGGACGCATACTTGCATGTCCTCATCTGTGCAGGACACCAGAGATTTCTGTGCTTTGCAATCGGCGAAGACCATTATCAATTTGTGAATTTGTGGCTCTTCCCTTTGGCCTAGCGTCAGCACCGAGGGTTTTCACCAAGGTGCTCTCCCCGATTATAGCTTTGCTGAGACAGCGAGGCATTGCATCGTGGGCTACTTAGACAATCTTCTTCTGAGAGCAGCTTCTGGCTCAGAATTAGAGGAAGATGTGTCTATAACCATTCAGACCCTCCAAGACTTCGGTTGGGTGTTAAACATTCAGAAGTTGGTCCTGACACAGACTCTGCGTCTGGAGTACCTAGGTTTGATTCTGGACTCCAAGGAGGCAAGAGTCTTCCTCCCTTTGGAGAAGTTGCAGACTCTCCAGTCTGCGGTGAGGTTGTTGACATCCCGCAAATGGTCGTCTTTCCGTTTTTGCATGCCAGTTCTGGGTCTAATGGTAGCCTCCTTCGAGGCAGTACCGTATGCCCAATTCCACACTCGAGTCTTGCAGAAGGAGATCCTGTCCAAATGGAACAAGTCACCTGGTCAGGGCTTCTCTGAGTTTGTGGCTGAGATCCCCGGTTCTTTAGTCCGGGAAGTAGTTTCTTCCCTTCTATTGGACTGTGATTACGATGGACGCCAGCCTCACAGGTTGGGGGGGAGTCTGGGAAGTCCAGTCGGCCCAGGGTCGCTGCACTCGGGTCGAATCCCATCTGCCGATCAATGTCCTGGAACTCCGGGCGATCAGGCTGTGTCTCTCCAAGTGGTCTCTGAGACTACAAGGGCGTCCAGTCAGGATCCAGTCAGACAATGCTATGGCAGTGGCTTATGTCAACCATCAGGAGGGGAACAAGGAGCTTGGCTGAAGCGTTCGAGGTCACTCACATCCTACGGTGGGTGGAAAGAAGCGTGCTGGCTCTGTCGGCCGTCTACATTCCGGGCGTAGAAAACTGGCAGACGGACTATCTGAGTCGCCAGATGCTAGACCAGGGGGAATAGTCACTACATCCGGAGGTGTTCCAGCTCCTTTGCTGGAGATGAGGCACGCCAGACGTGGATCTCCTGGCTTCTCGACTCAATCGCAAGGTGTCGAGGTTCGTGGCCAGGTCCAGAGATCCCTGGGCAGACGCGTCAGTTGCGTTGGAGGCCTTGTGGGGTCAGTATCGGCTAATTTATGCCTATCCCCCACTAAAGTTGCTTCCTCGTCTACTCCGCAGAGGGGAGCCCGAGGGGATCCCAGTGATTCTAATCGCTCCAGATTGGCCCCGGCATCCTTGGTACGCCGACCTGGTACGTCTGGTGGCGGATGCACCCTGGCGGCTGCTGATGCGGGAGGACCTTCTGTCTCAAGGTCCCATACTTCATCTTGCTTTACAGTCGCTGGCTTTAACGGCATGGCTATTGAAAGCCAGGTACTAAGGGACCGAGGTCTTTCGGATTCGGTCATTTCAACCATGCTGAGGGCAAGGAAATCTTCTTCCATGAAGATCTACCATCGTACTTGGAAGGCATACATCTCTATGTGTGAAGAGATGGAGTGGCGTCCACGGACGTACTTGGTTTCTAGGGTCCTGCTGTTTTTACAGCATGGTGTGGATCAGAAACTTGCCTTAAGCGCCATTAAGGGTCAGATTTCAGCCTTGGCTGTTTTCTTTCAACGGCCTTTGGCGTCCCATTCCCTGGTGGGTACTTTTGTGCAAGGGGTTCGACATGTGACTCCCCCTATTAGACCACCTCTTCCTCCATGGGTTTTAAATCTGGTGCTCTCGGTTCTTCAGGAACCTCCTTTTGAGAACATCAGAGTGATTCCTCTCTTGACGCTATCTCAGAAGGTGGCCTTTCTAGTGGCCATTACATCGGTCAGAAGGGTTTCTGAATTGGCGGCCTTGTCTTGCAAGTCACCCTACTTAGTCCTCCATAAGGATAAAGCGGTGCTACGCCCGCAGCCTTCCTTCCTTCCGAAGGTGGTTTCGGCTTTTCACCTGAATGAGGACATTGTGCTGCCCTCCTTGTGTCCTCGACCGTCACATCCCAGGGAGACTGTGCTCCATAAATTAGACGTGGTACGGGCCTTGCGGGTGTACCTGTCTGCTACGGCTCCGTTTGGGAGGTCTGACTCATTGTTTGTGTGGGTGTCTGGTCCACAAAAGGGCCCGGCGGTCTCCTCGGCCACCATTTCTAAGTGGATCAGGCAGACCGTCATCCAGGCCTATGCCCTTAAGGGGCGGGCGCCTCCCTTTCCGTTCACGGCACATTCAACCAGGGCAATTGGTGCTTCCTGGGCTTTCCGACATCAAGCATCTGTCTCACAGGTGTGCAAGGCGGCGACCTGGTCGTCCGTGCACACGTTTTCAAAATTTTACAAGGTTAATGTGAGTGCATCTTCTGATGCTTCCTTCGGCCACAAGGTTTTGCAGGCGGCTGTTTGAGGTTGCAACTCCTCCGTTGAGGAGCTCTGCTGGTTTGGGGTGAAATTAGTTTTTTTTTTATGCTGTTCCCACCTCTCGTTTTTTTGACACTGCTTGGGGACGTCCCACACGTCAAGAATTGAGAAGGCTGTGTCTGTCCATGGGCGAAAAGAGAAAATAGGATTTTTTGTACTCACCATAAAATCCCTTTCTCTGAGTTCATGGACGGACACAGCACCCACCCCTCCGTTTTTAGGTTTGTACTGCTTGCTACGAACAGAGCTGCTGACTGCAGGGCGGAGGGTTATGTCTGGAGGGACCGCCCCCTGGGTGGGGCTGTTCATCACTGATTATTGTAACATGTGTTTTTAATTATCTAACATGTTCTGCCTAGTCCTCTCCTATGAACAGGAACATAACCCACACGCCAAGAATTGAGAAGGCTGTGTCTGTCCATGGACGAACGAGAAAATGATTTTACGGTGAGTACAAAAAAAAATATTTTCACGCACATGAACTTTAATGGTATCCCAGTCTTAGTCCGTAGCGTTCAATATTGAGTTGGCCCACCCTTTGCAGCTATAACAGCGTCAACCCTTCTGGGAAGGCTGTCCACAAGGTTTAGGAGTGTCTATGGGAATGTTTGACCATTCTTCCAGAATCACATTTGTGAGGTCAGGCACTGATGTTGGACGAGAAGGCCTGGCTCACAGTCTCTGCTCTAATTCATCCCAAAGGTGATCTATCGGGTTGAGGTCAGGCCTCTGTGCAGGCCAGTCAAGTTCTTCCCCCCAAACTCGCCCATAATCCATGTCTTTATGGGCCATTGTTTGTGCACTGGTGCGCAGTCATGTTGGAATAGAAAGGGGCCATGCCCAAACTGTTCTCACAAAGTTGGGAGCATGAAATTGTCAAAAATGTCTCGGTTTGCTGACGCCTCAAGAGTTCCTTTCACTGGAACTAAGGGACCAGGCCCAACCCCTGAAAAACAACCCCACACCATAATCCCCCCTCTACCAAATGTTTTGGACCAGTGCACAAAACAAGCTCCATAAAGACATGGATGAGCGAGTTTGGGGTTGGAGGAACTTGACTGGCCTGCACAGAGTCCTGACCTCAACCCGATAGAACACCTTTGGAATGAATTAGAGCGGAGACTGCAAGCCAGGCCTACTCGTCCAACATCAGTGCCTGACCTTACAAATGCGCTTCTGGAAGAATGGTCAAACATTCCCTTGGACACACTCCTAAACCTTGTGGACAGCCTTCCCAGAGAAGTTGAAGCTGTTATAGTAGGGTCGGCCACCTCAGTATTGAACCCTATGGACTAAGACTGGGATACCATTAAAGTTCAAGTGTGTGTAAAGGCAGGTGTTCCAATACTTTTGGTAATATAGTGTATCTCAATGAGTTCTGCCTGTCTGCTAGCCGTCTCGTTTCAGGCTTCCCAGAATGCTTTGCAGCTTCTCCTCTGCTGTTTACTTTTAATTTCTCAGAACTACATATCCCATGGTAGAATATGCACTGCTCAAGGGCTGTACCCTCACCCTGCTGCTCCAACCTCTATCCTGTGCGATCCTTGCTGCAAGCAGATATGAAAGACAATGAAGGACTTAATGGCCGCACTCTTGTGCAAATAACTTTATTCCAGGTTGCAAATACAGCACATGGTGAACTACAAGAATCACTGACGCGTTTCACACCAATCGGGTGCTTATTCATAGCTCAGAGCTATGACTAAGCACCCGATTGATGTGAAACGCGTAGTAAATTCTTGTAGTTCACCATGTGCTGTATTTGCAACGTGGAATAAAGTTATTTGCACAGGAGTGAGGCCATCAAGTCCTTCTTTGTCTTTCATATCTATATATCCCATGGTACCTTCAACCAGTGATTCCTGTACGGACTCCGCCCCCTGGAACTCCTCCTCTCAGCACCTCTGTACTCCAGTAGGCAGGCTCTGTGATATGTGTGACATGGCAGGGCCTACCAACAGGACATGTAAAAGAATTAAAGGAAGAACATGTGTGGGGATCTTCACAAGACAGGTTTACAAACTTCAGAGTAATAGGAGTAGGCCAGAAATAATTGACACACAATGTGGAAATGAATACAGTATACGATTTCACATCTTGACCATAAATATGCTTTACCTGTCGGTTATTTATTCATCTTCCAATCACAGTATCTTTCTGGTAGTTTAGGTTTTAAAACTCAGGTCTAAAAACAGGACAAGACAACCCTAAACCAGAATCTCGGAGCATTGGTCAAGGCGTTGACTGCCCGGCTTTAGGTGTACACAGGGATGTTTACTTCTATTATGCAAAGTTGCATTGTTGGCTTTATCTTTGTTTTTGTCACTTTTCCTATTCCCTCAACTGTTGCCTTTTAATGGCTCATTATTTAGTCAATGTTTAAACAAATAATTCAGGTGAATTTCTTAACACCTGGCTGTTTTGTTCTCTCAATGCAGTCATTTGATTTGAAAAGATCTGTCAAGGTTACAGAGATAATGTTGGTTTATGTTTGATTACTGTTTGGTAATGGATATTTGTGCTTGGGTTGCAGATTACATTTAGCAAGGAGTCGTCATTCCGACTTAAACTATAAGAGGATTATAATGCTACACACAAGATAAAAATATCTTACGGTCCACAGTGATAGGCTGTTCTTTTCTTTATTTGCTGGATAGGCTGGAATGGTACCAACCTGCAACTACCTGAAACATAAAGGGAAACTATAGTGCTTTAATGCCGCATACACACGACCGTTTTTAATGACGAGAAAAATGAAATTTTTTAAAATGGTCATTAAAAATGATCGTGTGTGCGCTTCATAGCATTTTTCACGACGTGAAAAACGGCCATGAAAAAATTGGAACATGCTCAAATTTTTCGCGTCGTTTTTTACATCGTCGTTTTTCTCGTCATGAAAAACGGGCGTGTGTAGGCTTTAACGACGTGAAAAAAAATGTGCATGCTCAGAATCAAGTATGAGACGGGAGCGCTCGTTCTGGTAAAACTAGCGTTCGTAATGGAGATAGCACATTCGTCACGCTGTAACAGACTTAAAAGCACAAGGCTGAAAAGCGCGAATCGTCGCTCAACAAACTTTACTAACATGAAGGGTGGCGCCATCCAAATGGAACTTCCCCTTTATAGTGCCGTCGTATGTGTTGTATGTCACTGCGCTTTGCTCGAGCATTTTTTTCCACGATAGTGTGTAGGCAAGGCAGGCTTGAGAAGAATCACGTCGAGAAAAACAACGTTTTTTTCAATGACATTAAAAACGGTCGTGTGTACACGGCATTATTGTATTTTTGATATACAAGTGTAGAAAGAAAAAAATCAGGATAAGCATGATAGCCAAATAAATAGCATTTTCAGGTGAGGTCAACAATGACAGCTTGCATATGTCTCATATGACGGGTTTCCTTTAGGCTGGGTTCACACATGTGCGGTGCGAATTCCAGCTCCGTTCTCTGTGCGAAGAGAAGAAGCATTCCTCTGCGTTGTAGGTGCAAATTAGATGAGCAGGGAGAGGGGAGAGGTGTAGTGAAGAGAGGGAAAAAATGCCTGTTCAGAACGCAATGCATATGTGAATCAGATGCGTGCCCATAGAAGATAATGGGCCTGAATTCGCACCTGAGCCGCACAGCAATGCCTAGAAAACGCACACGTTTTTAGGGCAATGCGCAGTGCGAATGCATCGCACATATGTGAACCAGCCTCATTAAAATCAATATATTTTATAATGTTATGCGAATTGGATGCGGTTTAAGCCGTAACCAATTCGCATAGGTGTGAACGGGGCCTTAAAGAGAATGTATGAATATAGTCTTTTCAGTATATCTATAGAGAGATTATCATTATGTAAAAAATCTTATCAATATGTATTAGAAATGTTTTTCCTATGTATTTGCGGAAGATATTAAGCTAAGCAGGGCAATAACTTTACTGCAGGATGTGGAAACCTTGCAAGAAGATCTGAACAAACGAATGGGGTAGGCAACTACATGGCAAATGAGTTTTAATGTAGAATAATTTAAAGTAATGAATTTGGGTGGCAAAAAATATGAATGCAATCTATACACTGAAGGGGAGAACCTCTGGCGGAATCTAGGATGGAAAAGGACCTGGGGGTCCTAGTAGATGATAGGCTCAGCAATGGCATGCAATGCCAAGCTGCTGCAAGCCAAGCAAACAGAATATTGGCATGCATTAAAAAACGGATTAACTCCAGAGATAAAGTGATAATTCTCCCGCTCTACAAGACTCTGGTCCGGCCGCACCTGGAGTATGCTGTCCAGTTCTGGGCACCAGTCCTCAGGAAGGATATACTAGAAATGGAGTGAGTGCAAAGAAGGGCAACAAAGCTAATAAAGGGTCTGGAGGATATTAGTTATGAGGAAAGGTTGCGAGCACTGAACTTATTCTCTCTGGAGAATAGTGATGAGCCGAACACCCCCGGGTTCGGTTCGCACCAGAACCCGCGAACGGACCGAAAGTTCGCACGAACATTAGAACCCTATTAAATACAATGGATGCGAACGTTCGGATTCTAAAGTGCTAATTATAACGACTATTATGCATGTTATTGTCCTAAAAAGGGTTTGGGAACCCGGGTTCTGCACCAGGGGACATGTATCAATGCAAAAATAAGTTTTAAAAACGGACGTTTTCCGGGAGCAGTCATTTTAATGATGCATAAAGTGAAAAAAAAAAGTCAAATATTCCTTTAAATATTGTACCTGGGGGGTGTCTAAAGTATGCCTGTGAAGTGCCACGTGTTTCCCGTGTTTAGAACTGTCCCTGCACAAAATAACATTTCTAAAGGGAAAAAAGTCATTTAAAACTGCTTGCGGCTTTAATGCAATGTCTGGTCCCGGTAATATGGATGAAAATCTTTAGGAAAAATGGCATAGCTACCCCATCAACCCCCCCCCCCCTACCCCAGCCCATTACCAGCCCTTTTGGGTCTTGTATGGATATTAAGGGGAACCCCGCACACAAAATAAAAAAGGACCTATATACTCTGAACAGCCATATACAGGCGGTGCATACAAGACAGGGACTGTAGGTTTGTTCTTATGTAGAATCTGTTTATAATTTTGAACAGCTGCATTGTTTAAGTGGAGCTCCATGGCAAATTCCTTTTTTTTAGCTTTTTGTAAAACATGGGGAACGGTTATCACCCCTGTCACATTTTTTTTGCTGTCTGTGCCCCTGTTCAGAACATTTCACCTCACTTTGCGTCCCAATGACAACTGTTTTTGAAATGTGGTGTTTTTATTGAAACAAGGATTGGTGATAAAGCATCAGTAGAGAGGAGACACCTTTCTCCCATATTAATTCTTAAAGGAGAGAATTTTCCTTCCAAGGGGTAGATTTCCTCTCACTTCCTGTTGTCTTCTTCCGTTTGCAAGTAGTAGTAGTTTGTAAGTTGGATGTTTGAAAGTAGGGACCTTCCGTATATACTCTGCAGAAATTGGCCCCTTAGGTGTTGGCACAACACTGAAAGCACTCACAGTTATTATTGGTGGGTGCTGGAACGCCCTGCTGTCCAGTATAATATCAGGAATTGTAATAACATATAATTGTTGATCAGTGGTAGTAAAAATTGGGCCTTTGATGGTGGTGCTGGTGCCACAACACTGTAAGGCCTGACAGTTACTCTTGGTGGGCGCAGCAATGGTCCCTGCTGTGAATTATTAGATCAATAATTATAATTGCATGCCCCTGTTGAACAGGGGCTGAAAAATTGGGTCTTTGGTGGTGGTGGGGGTGGTGATGGTGGTGCTGGTGCCACAACACTGTAAGGCCTGACAGTTACTCTTGGTGGGCGCAGCAATGGTCCCTGCTGTGAATTATTAGATCAATAATTATAATTGCATGCCCCTGTTGAACAGGGGCTGAAAAATTGGGCCTTTGGTGGTGGTGGTGGTGGTGGTGATGGTGGTGCTGGTGCCACAACACTGTAAGGCCTGACAGTTACTCTTGGTGGGCGCAGCAATGGTCCCTGCTGTGAATTATTAGATCAATAATTATAATTGCATGCCCCTGTTGAACAGGGGCTGAAAAATTGGGCCTTTGGTGGTGGTGGTGGTGGTGATGGTGGCGCTGGTGCCACAACACTGTAAGGCCTGACAGTTACTCTTGGTGGGCGCAGCAATGGTCCCTGCTGTGAATTATTAGATCAATAATTATAATTGCATGCCCCTGTTGAACAGGGGCTGAAAAATTGGGCCTTTGGTGGTGGTGGTGGTGATGGTGATGGTGGTGCTGGTGCCACAACACTGTAAGGCCTGACAGTTACTCTTGGTGGGCGCAGCAATGGTCCCTGCTGTGAATTATTAGATCAATAATTATAATTGCATGCCCCTGTTGAACAGGGGCTGAAAAATTGGGCCTTAGGCACTGGTGGCACAACACTGCAACCCCTCACAGATACTGTACTTGGAGCACAGCAATGAGGCCTGTTGCAAAGTATTGCATCAAAAATTTTAATTACACGCCCCTGTTAAACAGGGGCTGAAAAATTGGGCCTTAGCCACTGGTGGCGTCACCCATAAACCAAAATGATCTTCCAAGCTATCATCGTTAATCGTATCATTGAGGAGGAGGAGGAGGATAGCCAGTCAACATAACAGCACAGGCACTCAGCATCAGCATCAGTCTTGAAGGGATGTGACTAGGGTTGTCCCGATACCACTTTTTTAAGACCGAGTACAAGTACCGATACTTTTTTTCAAGTACTCGCCGATACCGATTACCGATACTTTTTTTTAATGTCAGGTGACAGTTTTCAAGCACAATACAGATTAGGTGGCACTGATATGCAGCACTGATAGGTGGCACAGATTAAGCAGCACTGATGAGCACTGATATGATTAGGTGGCACGGATATGCAGCACTGAGTACTGACAGGTGGCGGGCACTGATGACTGGCACTGACAGGTGGCACTGATAGCTGGCACTGACAGGTGGCACTGATGGCTGGCACCAACAGATGGCTGGCACTGACAGGTGGCTGGCACTGACAGGTTGCTGGCACTGACAGATGGCACTGGCACTAATAGATGGCAGGTGGCTGGCACTGATAGCATTGACAGGTGGTAGTGATAGATGGTACTGACAGGTGGCTGGCACTAATAGGTGACACTGAGTAAGCAGCACTAATGAGAACTGACAGATAGCGGGCACTGACAGGTAGTGGGCACTTATAGGCACGAGAGGATTTATTTTTCTATGCTGCCTCTGCGACGCCCATCTTAGTACACCCTGCACTCGGCCTCAATAAAGCAGCAGCGGACATCTTGTTACACCCAGCTCGAACTACATGGGCTGGGTGTAACAAGATGTCCGCTGCTGCTTTATTGAGGCCGAATGCAGGGTGTACCAAGATGGGCGTCGCATTTTTCAAGCACTGACAGTGTAACACGGAGCGTCACTTCCTTTAATGTGACGGCTCCGGTCGACGATGGATCATGATGCGGCTGCAAGCTTACCCGCCTGAGGACTCTCTGCTCCACTCTGCTCTCCGCTCCGCCCCTCCCGCCCTCCGCTTGCCAACTCCGCCCGCCGACTCCGCCCGCTGACTTCTCCTCTCCACTCTGCTCTCCGCTCCGCCCTCCGCTTGCCGACTCCGCCCGCTGACTTCTCCTCTCCACTCTGCTCTCCGCTCCGCCCTTCGCTTGCCGACTCCGCCCGCCGACTCCGCCCACTGACTTCTCCTCTCCACTCTGCTCTCCGCTCCGCCCTCCGCTTGCCGACTCCGCCCGCTGACTTCTCCCATCCCAGGTATCGGCAAAGGCATCGGGAGCATTTGCACGAGTACAAGTACTCACGCAAATGCTCGGTATCGGTCCCGATACCGATACTAGTATCGGTATCGAGACAACCCTAGATGTGACATTTTAAAATCAATTAGTCTGTTATATCAGCATCTGGTGTGTGGTAGCTGGTGGTGATCCAAGACTGGTTCATCTTGATGAAAGTCAGTCGATCAACCGAGTCGGTGGACAGGCGCACCCTGTGATCCGTGACAAATCCTCCAGCAGCACTGAATGTGCATTCTGAAAGAACGCTGGATGCAGGACAGGCCAGTAGCTCAATTGCATACTGTGCAAGCTCTGGCCAGTGATCCATCCTCAAGACCCAGTAAGCCAGAGGATTTTCGGTGGGGAAGGTGTCCAAGTCTGACCTTGCCCCTAGGTATTCCTGGACCATGTATATCAGACGCTGGCGATGGTTGCTGGAACCGATCATACTTTGGGGCTGCGGACTAAAGAATTGTCTGAACGCATCGGTCAGACGGCCACCTTCCCCACCGCTCCTTCTTTGACTGCCCGAAGCCTCAGCAACTCGTTGTCCAGGACCAGGAGTTTGTAACCTCACAGTCTCTGGGAACGCGTTGCACAGACCTTTCTGCAAGGCCTCCCGGAGTTGTCTCATCCTCTGCTCCCTCTGCGACGGTACGATAAGGTCCGCAACCTTACCCTTGTACCGTGGATCAAGGAGAGTGGCCAGCCAGTAATGGTCCCTCTCCTTGATCCGAAGAATACGAGGATCCTTCCGCAGACTTTGCAGGATCAGGGAGGCCATGCAGCGTAGGTTAGCTGAGGCATTCAGTCCGGAGTCCTCTGGGTCACTAAGGACGACATGATCCGCAGCCACCTCCTCCCAGCCACGTACAAGTCCACTGGTTTCTTGGGACTGTAAATCATCCCTAAAAGACTGCTGCTGATGATGCTGAGTGCCAGCCTCCACCTCCATGCTGACACAATCCTCCTCCTCCTCCTCCTCTTCCTGTGCGATGGGTGGGACAGAAGGAACACTGTCTGGGTAAAGGGGGCCTTGAGAGGCAAGGAAGTCCTCCTCTTCCTGCCTCTGTTCTGCCTCAAGTGCCCTGTCCATTATTCCACGCAGCGTGTGCTCCAACAGGTGGACAAGAGGTACAGTGTCACTGATGCATGCACTGTCACTGCTCACCATCCTCGTGGCCTTCTCAAATGGTGCCAGGACAGTGCATGCATCCCTGATCATGCCCCACTGGCGTGGTGAAAAAAACCCAAGCTCCCCTGACCCTGTCCTGGTGCCGTAGTCGCACAGGTACTCATTGATGGCCCTCTGCTGCATGTGCAGCTGCTGCAGCATGGCCAACGTTGAGTTCCACCTGGTGGGCATGTCACATATAAGGCGGTTCTTGGGCAGGTTCAACTCCTTTTGAAGCTCAGCCAGGCGAGCACTGGCATTATAAGATCTGCGGAAATGCACACAGACTTTCCTGGCCTGCCTCAGGACATCCTGTAAGCCCGGGTACCTGCCCAAGAACCTCTGCACCACCAGGTTAAGGACGTGAGCCATACAGGGCACATGGGTCAGTTGTCCCTGTCGGAGGGCGGAGAGGAGGTTGGTGCCATTGTCGCAAACCACCATTCCTGGCTTAAGCTGGCGTGGCGTCAACCACCTCTCGGCCTGCCCCTGCAGAGCAGACAGGACCTCTGCACCAGTGTGGCTCCTGTCCCCCAAACACACCAGCGCAAGCACGGCATGGCATCTTTTTGCCTGCGTACTTGCGTAGCCCCTTGAACGCCTACGGAGCACCGCTGGTTCCGAGGACAAACCACAGGAAGAGGCCATGGAGGAAGAAGAAGAGGAGGGGGTGGAGGAGAGAGGTGTGTCACAACCAGTAGTAGCATTTTGGAGGCGTGGCGGTGGAACAACCTCCAACACTACTGCACCTTGTCCTGCATCCTTCCCAGCTGCCAAAAGAGTGACCCAATGGGCCGTGAAAGAAAGGTAACGTCCCTGTCCATGCCTGCTGGACCATGAGTCAGCGGTAATATGCACCTTACCGCTGACCGCCCTGTCCAGCGAGGCCAAGACATTGCCTTCCACATGCCTGTAGAGAGCCGGAATAGCCTTCCGTGCGAAAAAGTGGCGTTTGGGAACCTGCCACTGAGGAACCGCACATTGCACAAACTCACGGAAGGGGGCCGAGTCTACCAACTGAAAAGGCAGCAGTTGAAGCGCTAGCAATTTAGCCAAGCTAGCATTCAACCGCTGGGCATGTGGATGTCTGGGAGTGAACTTCTTTCAACGGTCCAGCAGCTGGGGCAGGGAAATTTGCCTGCTAGAATCGGACGTCGGTGTACTGCTAGCAGAGTGCCCGCAAGTACTTGGCTGTGACCCACCTAATTCTACACCTTCATTCCTCTCAGAGCAGGTTTCAGAGAGGACTGAAGGTATACTGGGGTTGGAGATCCCAGCTGATGCGGTGCAAGAAGAGGTCAGCTTTGTTCTTTGGTGTGGGTCTTTAAGGTAGGCTTGCCAACGAGCTGCATTGCAGGTCAACATATGTCTGATCAAGCATGTGGTGCCCAAGCGGCTGATGTTTTGGCCACGCGATATACGCTTGAGACATATGTTGCAAACAGCAGCTGTGCGATCTGATGCACTCGCCTCAAAAAAGGCCCATACCAAAGAACTTTTTGAATGACGGGCAGAGGCAGCGCCCTGCACAGGCGGAGCTCTGCGGTGTGATTCCGTCGGTGTGCTGCCCATACGCTGGCCACTCAAGGGCATCCTGCCTCGTTGGAGATGTGCCTCCTCCTCATCCTCCTCCTCCTCCTCTCTCCTATTAGGCACCCACGTGGAGTCAGTGACCTCATCATCCCCTCCCTCCTCATCACTGGAGCCAATCTGGCAGTATGCTGCAGCTGCTGGAGCATGACTGCCAGATTGGTGTCCTTCTTGAGCATCCCCTCTCTCTGCTCTCACGCTGCTGCCTTCCTCTAGCTGGGTATCATCATCAGATCCTTCCAAACGCTGGGCATCCTCCTGGAGTATGTACCCAACACTGTGCTCAAACAGTTCGGGGGACTCCTCAGGAGGAGGGCATGGTGGGTCTAGGGAAGGATTGACTAATGAAGATAATGATACCAGAGAAGAGGACGCTTTGGCAGCTGCTTTGCCAGTACCCTGAGCCTGGGTGAGAGAGGATGAGGAGGATGAGGTGGGCTTGGTCATCCACTCTACCAAGTCTTCGGCATGATGTGGCTCAACATGTCCAGCTGCCGAAAACAAGGACAAGCGTGTCCCATGGCCATGTGCTGATGACAATGCACCGCGTACACGACCAGCACTGTTGCCCCCAGACACAGAGCCTGCTTGCCCTCTTTTTTTGCCTCCTGACTGTCTGCCTCTCCTTGGTTGCCTTCCAGACATTTTAATGGATGGCCTGCAGGGAGATGGGAAAAACAGCAATAAGGGCTACCTTCAGGTGTATATTGTGCAGGAGGCTTGGCAACAATGACACTGACACTGTCCCCTGCCTATCCTTCTCTGTCCCTAAACACAAGGATTGAAAATATGGTTCAGCAAAAAAGTTTTAGAACAGAATAGCACACTGACACTTTCCCTCACTGTCCTACTCTGTCCCTCCCTACAAACAAGATTTAGCACAGAATAGCACACTGATAATTTCTACGAGTGTCCTTCTCTGTCCCTAAACTCAAGGATTGAAAATATGGAACAGCAAAATTGGTTTAGAACAGAATAGCACACTGTCAGTTTCACTCACTGTACCTCTCTGTCCCTCAACTCAAGGATTGAAAATATGGAACAGCAAAATTGGTTTAGAACAGAATAGCACACTGTCAGTTTCACTCACTGTACCTCTCTGTCCCTCAACTCAAGGATTGAAAATATGGAACAGCAAAATTGGTTTAGAACAGAATAGCACACTGTCAGTTTCACTCACTGTACCTCTCTGTCCCTCAACTCAAGGATTGAAAATATGGAACAGCAAAATTGGTTTAGAACAGAATAGCACACTGTCAGTTTCACTCACTGTACCTCTCTGTCCCTCAACTCAAGGATTGAAAATATGGAACAGCAAAATTGGTTTAGAACAGAATAGCACACTGTCAGTTTCACTCACTGTACCTCTCTGTCCCTCAACTCAAGGATTGAAAATATGGAACAGCAAAATTGGTTTAGAACAGAATAGCACACTGTCAGTTTCACTCACTGTACCTCTCTGTCCCTCAACTCAAGGATTGAAAATATGGAACAGCAAAATAGTTTTAGAACAGAATAGCACACTGACACTTTCCCTCACTGTCCTACTCTGTCCCTCCCTACAAACAAGATTTAGCACAGAATAGCACACTGATAATTTCTACGAGTGTCCTTCTCTGTCCCTAAACTCAAGGATTGAAAATATGGAACAGCAAAATTGGTTTAGAACAGAATAGCACACTGTCAGTTTCACTCACTGTACCTCTCTGTCCCTCAACTCAAGGATTGAAAATATGGAACAGCAAAATTGGTTTAGAACAGAATAGCACACTGTCAGTTTCACTCACTGTACCTCTCTGTCCCTCAACTCAAGGATTGAAAATATGGAACAGCAAAATTGGTTTAGAACAGAATAGCACACTGTCAGTTTCACTCACTGTACCTCTCTGTCCCTCAACTCAAGGATTGAAAATATGGAACAGCAAAATTGGTTTAGAACAGAATAGCACACTGTCAGTTTCACTCACTGTACCTCTCTGTCCCTCAACTCAAGGATTGAAAATATGGAACAGCAAAATTGGTTTAGAACAGAATAGCACACTGTCAGTTTCACTCACTGTACCTCTCTGTCCCTCAACTCAAGGATTGAAAATATGGAACAGCAAAATAGTTTTAGAACAGAATAGCACACTGACACTTTCCCTCACTGTCCTACTCTGTCCCTCCCTACAAACAAGATTTAGCACAGAATAGCACACTGATAATTTCTACGAGTGTCCTTCTCTGTCCCTAAACTCAAGGATTGAAAATATGGAACAGCAAAATTGGTTTAGAACAGAATAGCACACTGACACTTTGCCTCACTGTACCTCTCTGTCCCTACAAACAAGATTTAGCACAAAATAGCACACTGACACTTTCCCTCACTGTACCTCTCTGTCCCTAAACTCAAGGATTGAAAATATGGTTCAGCAAGATTGGTTTAGAACAGAATAGCACACTGACACTTTCCCTCACTGTACCTCTCTGTCCCTACAAACAAGGATTAGCACAGAATAGCACACTGTCACTGACACTCTCCCTACCTATCCTTATCTGTCCCTAATCACAAGGAATCCAGGATTATGTAAAGGAAAAATAATGACACTGTCCCTGCCTATGCTTCTCTTTCCCTACTCCGGAACACACTACACAAGGCCGCCGCGCTGGCGGCCTTTTATAGTGTGGGGCGTGTACTAAACCCCCTCAGCAATAATTGGCCACAGGCATCCTGCCTGTGGCCAATCATTGCTCTCCTCGCTGCCGGCGCTGTGATTGGCCAAGCATGCGGGGTCACAGTGCATGCTTGGCCAATCACAGCGCCTGGATGACACTGTGATGGCGTAGTGCATTGTGGGCCGTTCGCGTCACTCGAATTTGGCGCGAACGGCCCAAATCGTTCGATCTTCGTCGAACGATCGAACAGCCGATGTTCGAGTCGAACGTATGTTCGAGTCGAACACGAAGCTCATCCCTACTGGAGAAGAGACGCTTGAGAGGGGATATGATTTCAATTTACAAATACAGTACTGGTGACCCCACAATAGGGATAAAACCTTTTAGCGGAAGGGAGTTTAACCACTTAAGCCCCGGACCATTTTGTTGCTAAATGACCAGGCCACTTTTTGCGTTTCGGCACTGCGCCGCTTTAACTGACAATTGCGCGGTCGTGCGACGTGGCTCCCAAACAAAATTGACGTGCTTTTTTTCCCACAAATAGAGCTTTCTTTTGGGGGCATTTGATCACGTCTGCGGTTTTTATTTTTTGCGCTATAATTCAAAATAGAGCGACAATTTTTAAAAAAATGCAATATATTTTACTTTTTGCTATAATAAATATCCCCAAAAAATATATAAAAAAACATATTTTTTTTCCTCAGTTTAGGCCGATACGTATTCTTCTACATATTTTGGGTAAAAAAAATCACATTAAGCATTTATTGATTGGTTTGCACAAAAGTTATAGCGTCTACAAAATAGGGGATAGTTTTATGGCATTTTTATTAATAATTTTTTTACTAGTAATGGCGGCGATCAGCGATTTTTATCGTGACTGGGACATTATGGCAGACGCATCGGACACTTTTGACACCATTTTGGGACCATTGTCATTTTTACAGCAAACAGTGCTATAAAAATGCACTGATTACTGTAAAAATTACACTGGCAGTGAAGAGGTTAACCACTAGGTGGCACAGGGCCTGTTTGGCTACTTCAAAGAGAATTGGGTGGTCTCCAATACTGTGTCCAGGACTTAATAGAGACCTGCCAGCTGTATGAGTGTGCACGTGTGTGCACTCATTATAAGTGAGGCCTAGCCATAGTGTAGGGCCACCGTTGGCAGACAGATTTGTGCTCCATCCAGGAGACAAGAGTAGTCCCATTAGGAGAGGTGCTGTACTCAGGAGACAGCACTCCTTACCCTCAGCACTGAGAGAGTTGGGACAGCTGAGCGGACCTGAAGAACTGACAGAACTAAGGCGACTAGGGGAATCCAGGGGGCTGAGTGAGTCTGTAAGGCTCAGAGGAGTGAGGGATTCTGGGGTGCTGGGAGATCCTTTATTGAGAGGCCAGGGAGTGGGCCATGCAGCAAGGTGCTGTAACTACAGGCTGAGTGAGCCAGGAGAGCTGGGGAGATGGTCCGACGGACCAATGAAAAGAGCAGTGGTGCTGCTGAAAAGGGAGCTAGGTGGCTCGCTCTTAACCACAGTTTGGACTGGCATGGACTCACTCAAAAATAGCTTCTACCACCAAGCTGAGTGTGAAAGAAATGAACCAGATTATTTAGCTAGTAGAAACCAGTTTAATGAGCATTTTCCTTCACTGTCTAATGCCACGTACACGCGATCAGAATTCCCGACAACAAATGTTCGATGTGAGCTTTTGGTCGGATATTCCGACCGTGTGTAGGCTCCATCGGACATTTGCTGTCGGAATTTCCGACAACAAATGTTTGAGAGCAGGTTCTCTATTTTTCCGACAAGAAAAGTTCTTGTCGGAAATTCCGACCGTGTATAGCCATTTCCGATGCACAAAAGTGCTGCGCATGCTCGGAATCAATTCGACGCATGCTCGGAATCATTGTACTTAATTTTTCTCGGCTCGTCGTAGTGTTGTACGTCTCTGCGTTCTTGACCATCGGAATTTCCGAGCAACATTTGTGCGACCGCGTGTATCCAAAACAAGTTTGAGCCAACATCTGTCGGAAAAAATCCAATCGTGTGTATGTGGCATAAGAGTAAATTCCTATGCAAATTCCTATGCAAGTAATGTTGAACTTCCAGTGACCAGTATGAGAAAGTGAGAGCGAGAACACCAAATTTAACACACTTGATCCCCATTCACACCTGAGACCTTGTAACACTAACGAGTCACATGACACTGGAGAGGGAGAATGGCTAATTGGGCCCAATTTGGACATTTTCACTTAGGGGTTTACTCATTTTTATTGCCAGCGATTTAGATATTAAAGAGGAAGTAAACCCCGGCCGATTTTTTCTCTTTTTCAACTAATATATTAAACAAGCTCACCGCAATTCATACTACATGTAAAATTTACAAAAACAAGGCCTGCAAGTACCTTTTTTCTCCTCTTCTAATTCTCTCTATTTCTGGGTATTGAAGGCGCCATTCTTTGTGCTGTATAATGATTCCTTATCTGACATCACTTCCGCCCTTACTGATTCTCTGTTCTAAATCTCGCGCATGCGCCGTAACGCCGTAACCAAGCCTTGCGTCTTGTTCAGTCACACGGGGGAGTATCAGGAAATGGAGAAGGAGTATAACAACGCAAGACTTCTCCTCTGTGCCGGACAGAGGGGAAGTTCGCTCAGAGGCAGTTCCGGAAACCATTACAATGAAAACCCGGCAAACTTTAAATGCCGGTTTTGAGGGGCAAAAGTGCACAAGTGCGGTGAAGTTATCAAAATGAAAAATAAGATTTTAGAGCTATATACAGCGGTGAGTACACTTTCACAGGCAGCGATCAACCACTTTAATGGCTGTGTGTTGATTTATTTTGAGGAGACAGTAAATTTACACTGTTATACAAGCTGTACACTCACTACTTTACATTGTAGCAAAGTGTCATTTCTTCAGTGTTGTCACATGAAAAGATAGAATAAAATATTTGCAAAAATGTGAGGGGTGTACTCACTTTTGTGAGATACTGTATGTACTACCAGTCTGACGTTTTTTTCCCAAACGACTAGTGCCACTGGCTATAGCTGGCAACACTGATCATTGTCTTTTCCCCACCAGCAGAACGCAATAGCGCTGCAGGAAGGTTTCCCTCATCGGCACCGAGTGTGTTGATGGGGAATCGGCACATATTTTGTGTTCGACCCACTGGTTGAATGAAAAAAAATGTATAATCTTTGACCAGCCTTAGTCCCAGTTCACAGCTGCACGATATGTTCTGCTTCGGTTGCTGCATGAGAATGTGAGACAAGAGAAATCCCATTATTGTCCATGGGTCCTGTTCACACCTATGAAACGCGTTAACATCTGAAAAGGTTCAGATGCTTTTTTTGGTGCAATATAGTGTATTTTTGTAGACTTTTAATGGAGAGCATTGAAAAAGCATAAAAAACACATAAAAAAGCAGACACACAAGCGTGAATCTATACTTTTTACCTGTGGGCTTATAAAGAGATTTTAAATGATTGAGCATGATGACATAACTGAATTACGTATTGGTTTCAGCATTAACTGATGCACGTCAAGGATATAAACAGTCTAAATGTATTCCAAGGCCATCAGCCCAAAGCATACAATGTTTTGATTATGGTTAACATGGCCATTCTGTTTAGACCCGGTTCACACAGGGGCGACTCCGGGGGCGACTTCAGGTCGCCCCGAGTTGCCCCAAGTCGCGCTATTTCTAAAACAAATTGAAGTGAATGGAGATGTTTTAATGCACACTACAGAAGTCACTCCGACTTCAAAAAAGGTTCCTGTACTACTTTAATCAGACTTCTAGGCGACCTGTAGGCAACTTGTACCCATTGGTTTCAATGGAAGTCGCTTAGAAGTCTGATCACTGTTTATTTTGAAGGCAACTTTACAGGAAGCAGAAAGGAATTTTGTTGTGTTGTTAATGACCACAAGTCGCGCTGAAGTCTCCTCCAAGTCTCGCTGTGATTCATGCTCAAGTCGTGTTTGAAGTTGCTTCTGGAAGTCGCGCTGGAAGTCGTGTTGCCCCAATGTGAACCAGCTCTTAGAGAATTTGTTTCCCTACATTAAAGTAGAAGTAAAGGCAAAACGTATTTTTCATATGGGATAGAGTAAGAGAGAGTTATAACACCTGTCAGTTTTGTCTTTTCCATCTGTGTCCCATTGGGGAGATTTCCTTCACTTCCTGTTGCATAGCCAAATCAGGACGTGATAAGAAATCCCTCCAAAGTGAGCAAATCCCTGGTTGTCACCATAGTCATCATAACTAGTGTCCCCATTGGAGGATTTTCTCTCTATACTTGACCTGGTGACAACCAACCAAAAATCAAATTTTTTCTTCAGTTTCACTATCATGCCGCGTACACACGACCGTTTTTAATGTCATTGAAAAAAACTAAGTTTTTCTCGACGTGATTCTTCTCAAGCCTGCCTTGCCTACACACTATCATGAAAAAAAATGCTCGAGCAAAGCGTGGTGACGTACGATATATACAATGGCACTATAAAGGGGAAGTTCCATTTGGATGGCGCCACCCTTTGGGCTGCTTTTGCTGATCCTTGTGTTAGTAAAGTTTGGTGAGAGACGATTCGCGCTTTTCAGCCTCGTGCTCTTCAGTCCGTTACAGCGTGATGAATGTGCTATCTCCATTACGGACGCTAGTTTTACCAGAACAAGCGCTCCCGTCTCATCACTTGCTTCTGAGCATGCGCGTTTTTTTCACGTCGTTAAAGCCTACACACGGCCGTTTTTCATGACGAGAAAAACGACGACGTGAAAAACGACGAGAAAAATTTGAGCATGTTCCAAATTTTTAATGCCCATTTTTCACGTCGTGAAAAATGCTCTGGAGCCCACACACGATCGTTTTTAATGACCGAATAAAAAAATGGCATTTTCTCGTCATGAAAAACGGTCGTGTGTACGCGGCATCGGTGTTAATGGTAAAGAGGACAAATAGAGAGGGTGAATCTCCCTAATGAGGACACAGACAGCAATAAAAACCTCACAGATGTTCTAATCCCTCCCCACTCTATCCAAAACGAAAAAAAAGTTTTATATTTAGCTTAACTATAATATGCAGATTTGTTTATTTTGAGGAGTCCTTAAATGTCCTGGTATTCGAGAGATTAAAACAAGCTGATGGCTGCTTGTTACTATTTTGATTACCGGGCTCCGAGCTTTCATGTAAAAGTGATCTGGGTGGCTGTATAAACGTCTGGTCATGTTTACAGGCTCAAAACACTTGGATTTTAGCAACAAATGCAGATTTTAACATGTCTGCAAATTTTTTTAAAAATTGTTCCAGTAGCAAAGTGGTTAAACAGGAGTTTACTGGAACCAATATACTGTATACATGATTTCCATCTTATATCAATGGCTAGATTAAAACTCAGTTGACTTTCCTAAACTGGGGTAAAGAGTCCATGGACTGGCTGACGTTATATGAGGAAGTGGGGCTGCTGAAAGGATACTGGAAGTTTAGACATAACAGGGGCACTTTAAAGATGAACTCTGGGATAATATTGACTAAACACAGGTGTTGCACCCTCCTAGCTAGTGTATACAATGATAGGTAAACTTAGTTTGGCTCCTCAGTAGCCAGTGGAGCAGTTGCTGATTGCTTTAGCCTGATCAGTGTTTCACAGGCTACTGGTCTGATTATTTCTCCTTGCATTCTAGAGGGTTCTGGCATCACAGTGGGAGGAAAGACAGAAGGGCAGTCTAAATATTTATGGAGACCCAGCCAATTCCTGGGAAAGCATGCCCACTAGGTGGCTGAAGAACCCATATATAGTCTGAGGCATAGAGCTGAGGTGAAGTTGGTCCTGGCTCCAGTCCTGGACGAGGAGTCCCCTAGGGCAGTTCTCTGGAACTCTGCTGGGTGTTCATCAAGGTCCAAGCAGTAGCTTGGGGGCCTTTTTCAAAGGTTCTAGTCTAGGATTTTGGTCTGGAAAGAGTGGGTGGGGGAAGTTGGAGGAGGGTGTCCAGCTATTCTGTAGTATTGTGAGCTTTGATTCTCCCTCACTGAAGAGTGGCCGGTGGATATCAGAAAGAGACAAACGATGATCCTGTGGCGTTCTGAGTACTGAACTAAATTCTGAGCCCTAGTGACTGTGTGCTGGTACTCTTTTTTTCTTCAGAGGGCTTTTGTAACTGTTCAGCCTACGGTGGCCCTTAAGAGAACTTAACTTCAGCTGTTTCACCTGCCCTGAGGCACAGAGACGGTTAAGTAGTAGGAGAGGTGTCCTGTGAATATTTCCTTTTCTGGGGAGGGGCCTCCGTCACCCTCGGCCGGGTTTTGACAAAGCACGTATTAAACGCGTGAAACGCGCCATCCTTTTTTTTCCCCTGCCAATATGCCTTGTGCCTATTTTTATTGATGATTTGTTTAATAAAGAAGCTTTTATCTGCATTATATGGGTGTGCAGCCATTCAATCTTCTTTCTTCATATATAGCCAAAGCTACAATGGAATGGTTTAGATCAAAGGAATTCATGTGTTAGAATGGCCCAGTCAATATCCAGACCCAAGTCCAATTGAGGATCTGTGGCAAGACTTGAACATTGTTGTTCACAGACGCTCTTCATCCAATCTGACAGAGCTTGAGCTATTTTGAAAAGAAGAATGGGCAAAAAAGTCACTTTCTAGATGTGCAAAGCTGATAAAGACATACCGTATATACTCGAGTATAAGCCGACCCGAATATAAGCCGAGGCACCTAATTTTACCACAAAATAACTGGGAAAATGTATTGACTCGAGTATAAGCCTAGGGTGTCCATCTGCATGCCTCACTGTGCCTCCCTTTGCCTCACTGTGCCCATGCCTCACTGTGCCCAAGTTTCAAGACTGACGTTTAACATGGGAGTCTATGGAAGGGGTGCCCGGGTTTGAAAAATCGGTGTTCCCCGGCCCTAGGTCCCCCAGACAACAAACTTTGCACACTTGTAGAGAAGAAATGGAGCTACATGGGTGCTAAGTTTCAAGGTCCAAGGGACCTACAACCGGCCGGTACCGGGTCCCCAAAATCACCAGAGAAATGACCGTTTAACATGGCAGTCTATGGAAGGGGTGCCCGGATTTGAAAAATCGATGCTCCCCGGTCGTAGGTCCCCCGGACAACAAACTTTGCACACTTGTAGAGAAAGAGTGTGGCTATATGTGTGCCAAGTTTGGGGTCGGCCGGTACCGGGCCCCCAAGGTCCGGGAGATCAGGCACAAAAGGTGACTCGAGTATAAGCCGAGGGGGGCATTTTCAGCACAAAAAAAATGTGCTGAAAAAGTCAGGTAATAATCGAGAATATACGGTACTCAAAAAGACTTGCAGCTGTAATTGCAGGGAAAGGGGGTTCTACAAAGTATTGACTTGGGGGGGGGGGGCTGAATACAAATGCACGCCCCACTTTTCACATATTTATTTGTAAAAATTTTGGATGGAAAACCATTTATCATTTTCCTTCTACTTCACAATTATGTGCCACTTTATGTTGGTCTATCACATAAACTCCCAATAAAATACATTTATGTTTTTGGTTGTAACACGACAAAATGTGGAAAATTTCAAGGTGTATGAATACTTTTTCAAGGCACTGTACATATGAATCGATAGATAGGGATTTCCATTTTCCCACTTACTTAGCATTACATAATAAAAGTTAGAAATAGCTGGTTGTCTCCGAATCTACCTGGGCTCACCCCTGTTCTCCAGAATGGTCTTGTATTTGGGTCTTAGGTCTTCCCAATGGCATGTCCATACTTGGTGTGACTGAAGAAGAGGACGACCACCTTCTTTCTCTTCAACTTTTCAAAACATAATTTTATTTTTCAGTTAATTGGTCCTTATAAAATCTCCAAAATAAGGCAGATTCATACTAGTTGCATAAAAAAAAAAAAAAAAAAATGTAATGATTTTTTTTCTTTGGATATTCATAAGAGAATTACATTTTGCTCCATGACTCCACTCTGGCCATACAATGCCATTCAGTTATGGGTGGAGATAGTGCCTAGCATGGACATATGTCTCTGCTGACTGCACCAGAAATTAGGCTTATTATCCTTCCTCGGAGTGAAATCACACAATATAACAGCACAATTATCTAGCAAATGCTTGCCAGGCCTGGAGCGTTTTTATCGCTATCATTATATGGAATTAAAAATATCACAAAATGTTTTTATTGTTGAGGAAAAAAAAAAAAAATCCTTGGCCCGATGATTGTTTCTGTAGCCTCCATCTGCTGGACCGGGGATGGAGTTGAAAACAAGTTTATTAACATAATGCCAGAACATTGCGCTCTGCTGAGCAATGAATTGGAGAAGACAGTTAACAGCTGTATAGGTGTAACAGGGGCACTAAATAGAAGCGTGGTGATTGAATCACTTATGTGGAACTAATTTGGGTCAGCAGAACAGATAAGAGTTTGGGCAATCTTTTATGATGCCTATTCACTGCCCACTGTTTTGTGCTGCGTGAAACCCTTGAGATTAGCTTTGTGATAATTAAAAGTAAACAAATGATAATGAACATTGTACATGAGGAAGGTTTATCCAATTGGGTGAAATAACCAGAATGCAGGAAAATGTCAGAGCTTAAAGTGTGTGTGAACTCTAACCAACAATTCTGTTATTTGCTCCCTTTTGTTTTGGTAACTAACCCATTAAAATTATTTTATTATATTTGTTCCACAAGTGAAAAAAGTAGCTGTCCATGTAGCTGTGAGCCAATAGCTTCCTCTGGACTGTTATCAGTTAGCATTGTTCCCTGATATCTACATGGACTACAAAACACCTCCCCCTGTTATAGAGAAGAGAGGGAGGTGTTACAGGTTATAAACAAAAAAGTCAGTGCTACTACCCATACATCACATAGAAAGCAGAGCTCCCAGGTGCTCGATCCACAGTCGCTGGCTGAGTAGAAGTGAATGAAGAAAAGATGATCCGCACTCCGGTCGTTGCTCTTAAAAAATTTACGTATTTATTGACAAGCCACAGTAGACAAACGCAAATAGGAAAGGTTGACGCGTTTCAGCCTATAAGGCCTTAGTCATAACCACCAGGTGTTACAGGTTACAGTGGGGAAAATAATAATTTTGCAAATTTTGTAAGTGTGCCACTTACAAAGAAATAAAGGGTCTATAATTTTTATCATAGGTGTATTTTAAATGAAAAGTCCAGAAAAAACACATGATGCAAATACAGTGGAACCTCGGATTGCGAGTAACGCGGTTAACGAGCGTTTCGCAATACAAGCACTGTATTTTTAAAAATCGTAACTCGGTTTGCGAGTGTTGTCTCGCAAAACGAGCATGATTCAGGCCAAAGTGGTGTGCAGTACCGCGTTTGGCCTGAGGTGGGGGGGGGGCCAGAGCCGAACGTCGCCGATCAGCGCCGTTTGGAAATGCTCAGAAAGGCCTGAGGACAGCACGGCTGACCTCGGCAAATCTCGGGAACAAAGTCTTTCCAAGGTCAGCCGAGGGGTCCTCTGGCCTTTTCGGCAGTTTCTGATGCTTTCCGGCGCCCCCCCCCCCCTGCCTCTGGCCCCATGCGGTATTGCATGCCATTGAAGTCAATGCGGAACAAATAATTCTCGTTTCCATTGACTTTAATGGGGAAACTCGCTTTTATATGCAAATACTTTGGATTACGAGCACTCTCCTGGAATGGATTATGCTCGTTATCCTGAGGTTCTACTGTATTATAAATTGAGTTGCACTTCAGTAAATAAAATAAGTATTTGATCCCCAAGAAAAACATGACTTAGTACTTGGTGTAGAAACCCTTGTTCGCAAGCACAGAGGTAAAACGTTTCTTGGAGTTGGTTACCAGGTTTGCACACATCTCAGGAGGGATTTTGGTCCCCTCTTCTTTACAGGTCTTCTCCAAATCCTTAAAGGGGCTGTTAAGGCAGTGCACACCGCTACTGGCAGCCCCTCTGCTCGGATTACATGATGTATATACTATATGCCATTTTCTAAAATTCTTCTTATAAATACAGTTTTTTCTATCCCCGATCAGTGGTCATGTGACCACCCGACGTTGTCTTTCGCCGCTGTATGTATTACAGAAGGAGGGGCTGAGCTCTCCCTCTGACGTCTGCCAGGTGCTCACGTGACCGGCCGGCGCTGTCTTTCTCCGCTGTATGTATTACAGAAAGAAGGGGCTGAGCTCTCCCTCTGACGTCTGCCAGGTGCTCACGTGACCGGCCGGCGCTGTCTTTCTCCGCTGTATGTATTACAGAAAGAAGGGGCTGAGCTCTCCCTCTGACGTCTGCCGTGAAGTCAGGTGACCTCCCTCTGTAATACAAACATCGGAGGAAGACAGCACCAGGCGGTCACGTGACCACCGGGCAGACGTCAGAGGGAGAGCTCAGCCCCTCCCTCTGTAATACATACAGTGGAGAAAGACAGCGCCGGGCGGTCACATTAACGCTGATCGGGGGATAAGAAAAACTGTATTTATAAGAAGAACTTTAGAAAATGGCATATAGTATATACATCATGTAATCCTAGCAGAGGGGCTGCCAGTGATTGGGAGCAGTATTGTGTGCACTGCTCGGAACAGTGATAGAAGGGGAGGGACGGCTACCACACAGAGCTGACAGGCAGAGAGGGGAGGGGGGAGGAGGACACAGGAGCAGAGAGGAAAGCTGCAGAGAGCAGGGCTGTGGATGATGGAGGTACGTAAACTGACCACAGTGTCAGGGCTCAGCAGCCATGATACACCGTGGTCCGTTTACATAGGGGAGGGCAAAAAATGGCAGGATCAACCAGGTATTACAGGTGTTACAGGGGACAAAATCACACAGCAAAAGTACTGTGCTGTATAACATTCTTTAAAGAAACAGGATCAATATTTTATTTTTGGTTTAACAAACGCTTTAAGGTTTCTTGGCTATTGCCTGGCAACTCAAAGTTTTAGCTCCCTCCATAAATTTTCTATAGGATTAAGGTCTGGAGACTGGCTAAGTCACTCCATGACTGTAATGTGCTTTTTCTTGAGCCACGCTTTTGTTGCCTTGGTGGTATGTTTTGGGTCATTGTCATGCTGGAAGACCCATCCACGACCCATCTTCAGTGCTTTACAATACATGGCCCTGTCCATTGGCCCCTCAAGTTGGCCTGTACCTTTAGCAGAGAAACTGCCCCAAAGTATAATGTTTCCACCTCAGTGCTTGACTGTAGGGATGGCGTTCTTAGGGTCATAGTCAGCATTTTTCTTCCTCCAAAGACAGAGAGTCGAGTTAATGCCAGAGAGCCCAATTTTGGTCTCATCTGACCACAGCACTTTCTCCCAATCCTTCTCTGAATCATTTAGATATTTATTGGCAAACTTTAGACGGGCCTCTACATGTGTCTTCTTGAGGAGGGGGATCTTGCGGGCGCTGCAGGATTTCAATCCATGACGGCGTATCGTGTTACCAATGGTTTGTTTGGTGACTGTGGTCCCAACTGCCTTGAGATCATTTACAAGCTCCTCCCGTGTAGCTATGGGCTGATCCCCCACTTTTCTCATGATCATCTTTACCCCATGAGGAGAAATCTTGCATGGAGTTCTAGACTGAGAGCGACTGATGGTTATTTTGTATTTCTTCCATTTGTGAATAATCGCTCCAACGGTCTCCTTCTCACCAAGCTTCTTGCTGAGGGTCTTGTAGCCCATTCCAGCCTTGTGCAGATCTACAATCTTGTCCCTGATGTCCTTTGACAGATCTTTGCTCTTGCCCATGATGGTGGGTTTGAATGGAAGAAAGAGATTCTGTGGACAGGTGTCTTTCATACACATAATGAGTTGTCGTTAGGAGCAGCTTCTTAAATTGGCAGGACTAGCCTGTGTACCACATGAGCACCTACTGTAGCCAGTCGGTGGGAGACAGAATTATTATTGGTTGGCAGGGGATCAAATACTTATTTTACTCACTGAACTGCAAATCAATTTATAACTTTTGTATCGTTTTTTTTCTGGATTTTTGGTTGATGTTCTGTCTCTATCATTTAAAATACACCTATGATAACAATTATAGACCCTTCATTTCTTTGTAAGTGGGCAAACTTACAAAATCTGCAGGGGATCAAATAATTATTTCCCCTCTGTATGTAGTCTTAGTGCACTCCCTGTCTTGGGGTGACAATGCTCAGTACAGTTGTCACCCTAGAAGAGGAAGTGAGTTATTGGCGGGATCACCAGGTTACAATAAAGGAAAAAAGTGTGAAAAAAGAATCCAGCCACCACATCTAAGGATAGGTAGGTGAGCTACAATACTGTAAATCTTTGTTCATGGGTTTAGATTTGCTTTAATCAGCTTTAACTTGACTTTGAAGTCCAGCAAAGAGTAGTGCTATGATGAAACGTTCCAGCAATGGAAACTCTAGGGAAGGCAGGCTGCTTAAAGCGGAGTTCCACCCAAAAATGGAACTTCTGCTTTAAGTGCAGGTGACCCCCCTGACATGCCACATTTGGCATGTCATTTTTTTGAGGGGAGAGCGGATACCCTCTTTTTAGAGGGTTCCAGCTCCCACTTCCTCCCGGGGCAATGCGGCGCCGGAAGGAAGTTCACCTCTCTCCCCTCCCTCTCGGCAATCATCTGGGACGTCAGAGGTCCCAGATGATTGCCCGGCCAATCACGGTGCGCATCGCGGCTCGCGCATGCGCAGTGCGTGCCCGGCTGTGAAGCCACAGCCGGGCGCCCACAGTGACAATGCCGACGCCGAGGAGAGAAGGGGGAGAGGAGCGGGGCTTCGTACGCCCGCATCGCTGGAACCTGGGACACGTGAGTATCCGATTATTAAAAGTCAGCAGCTACACTTTTTGTAAATGCTGACTTTTATATGGGTGGAACTCCACTTTAACTTGGCACACATGAAAGTGAAGTCCTCATTTATCTATTCTTTAAAGCGGAACTAATAAACTCTCTCAATCAAAAATTATAGTGGAACTTCACTCTCCCAATCAACATTGTTTATTTTTAATCATCATGCTGCTAGCATTAGTAAATACTGTAGGTAGGAAAGTATATCATATTTACAGTAAAACCTTGGTTTGAGAGTAACTTGGTTTGAGAGCGTTTTCCAAGACAAGCAAAATCTAAAAATAAAATTTGTCTTGATATACAAGCAATGTTTTGATATACAAGTAGCGCCATGTCACAGCTGAGTATAAAAGAGAAGAGAGGCACCTCTAAGTGTAGCAATATGGTTATATCTAATGAAGGTACAACATTTAGCAACTCACATGGTTGATGATTAAAACAGACACATCTAAGTATGCAGGCATCTGGGGTAAAGCTGTCCACATAAACCATCCTCCTTACCGCCATTGATGTCGTCCCTTTCACCAGCGTTTCAAGCCTCGCTTTCAGATCGCTGTACTGCAGGGTAGTCTTCCTGGTCACGATTGCAGACTGACAGCGGTGAGAGCCGGCGGTGAGGAGGACGGTCTATGTGGATCGCTTTACCCCGGATGCCTGTATACTTAGATGTGCCTCTTTTAATCATCAACCATGTGAGTTGCTAAATGTTGTACCTTCATTAAATATAACCATATTGCTACACTTAGAGGCGCCTCTCTTCTCTTTTATACTCTGGAGCTCCTACTGGATTTTGCTTCTAATCCCCATGTGGAGGCTTCTATTTGTGGATGGACATTTTATGGTTACACAACTTATCACATTGCTATATTCTTTTTATATGGACTATAAACTGAAGGATTTATGAATAAATGATTGTGGAAAGAATCATCTGAGTTTTCATTATTTCTTATGGGAAAATTTGCTTTGATATACAAGTGCTTTGGATTACAAGCATGCTTCTGGAACGAATTATGCTCGCAATCCAAGGTTTTACTGTACTTGTTTTGAACTTTTTTTTGCATTTCTTCAGTTGCTTCCTGGTTTCTGGTCTAGGCCAAAATGATGTCAGACATCCCAGGAGTCTACATGGCATCTTTTTTTCTTTCATCTGGAGGAGGGGTGGAGGGGCTTTCTTGGCTAAGCACACCCTCCTGCACGCATGCCTGAGCTAAGGGCAGATGGATTCCAGGAAGTAAATGCCATATGAATCATCTGCCCTTACTCAAGGTGGCCATGGATAAAAATGCTAGCGGGGTGTTTTTCAGAGTGATATCTCAACAAAATAAAGCATAGAGACATGGATGTATTGGGGAGTTTGCTTTTAATATAAAAAAATAATTAAATAGCGTTTTCAGTTTGTGGTGTTTAGATACAGTTACTTTCCGCTTTAAGCTCCTTATTTGTATTCTGTGCAGCTGGTATAGCTTGCTGTATACCTAGCATGTAACACTGATCATTATTAAAGGTGAACTGGATTCATTTAGAAAATGCCATATGATACAGCTGGACTAGTGTTTATTCTGAAAATGCCATCCTTATATAACGGTATATTCTTTACATTTAATTGGCTTCAAATTTCAGTCCAGGAATTGGCACCTGTCAAGCTTTCTGCCTGCAGTGTGGTAATGAAGGGTAATGGTCTGGGGGAGGAAGGAAGGAATTAATTCTCTGCTCAGTAAGGTTAGCCATACACACATACACTATATTGCCAAATGTATTGACGGCTGCCTTTACACACACATGAACTGTAATGGCATTTCAGTCTTAGTCCGTAGGGTTCAATATTGAGTTGGCTCACCCTTTGCAGCTATAACAGCTTCAACTCTTCTGGGAAGGCTGTCCACAAGGTTTAGGAGTGTGTCTATGGGAATGTTTGACCATTCTTCCAGAAGCGCATTTGTGAGGTCAGGCACTGATGTTGTACGAGAAGGCCTGGCTCGCAATCTCCGCTCTAATTCATCCCAAAGGTGTTCTATCCAGTTGAGGTCAGGACACTGTGCAGGCCAGTCAAGTTCCTCCACCCCAAACTCGCTCATCCATGTCTTTATGGACCTTTCTTTGTGCTCTGGTGCGCAGTCATGTTGGAACAGGAAGGGGCCATCCCCAAACTGTTCCCACAAAGTTGGGAGCATAAAATTGTCCAAAATGTCTTGGTATGCTGACATCTTAAGAGTTCCCTTCACTAGAACTAAGGGGCCAAGCCCAACCCGTGAAAAACAACCCCACACCATAATCCCCCCTCCACCAAATAATTTAGACCAGTGCACAAAGTAAGGTCCATAAAGACATGGATCAGCGAGTTTGGGGAGGAGGAACTTGACTGACCTGCACAGAGTCCTGACCTCCACCCAATAGAACACCTTTGGGATGAATTAGAGCAGAGACTGCAAGCCAGGCCTTCTCATCCACATCAGTGCCTGACCTCACAAATGTGCTTCTGGAAGAATGATCAAACATTCCCATAGACGCACTCCTAAACCTTGTGGACAGCATTCCCAGAGGAGTTGAAGTTGTTATAGCTGCAAAGGGCGGGGCACCTCAATATTTAACCCTACGGACTAAGACTAGGATGCCATTACAGTTCATGTGTGTGTAAAGGCAGGCGTCACAATACTTTTGCCAATATAGTGTTGATTTCTCTTGTTCAGCCCTGCGGGCTAAACGAGCAAGATCACTTGATTCCCCCAGCATGGATGGAGAAATCTCCCCCAGTGGCTACTTTAACAGCCGCAACACCCGTAGCTGTCAGAATACCTAAGTAGTGAACGCATCTGATTGGCAGCAGTCAATGTTTGGCCAAGGATTTTCCAGTCTGCTTCTAGTCTTCATATTGAAGTTTGTCAAGTCAGGTGGTGCCAGCAGGGGCTCCCATCACTCAGACTTCAGATGATTCAGCAGAAATCGGATGGAATTCAATTGGTGTATGGCCAGCTTAACCACTTAAGCCCCGGACCAATACGCAGCATAAAGACCAGTCCCCTTTTTGCGATTCGGCACTGCGTTGCTTTAACTGACAATTGCGCGGTCGTGCGACGTGGCTCCCAAACAAAATTTACGTCCTTTTTTTCCCACAAATAGAGCTTTCTTTTGGTGGTATTTGATCACCTCTGCGTTTTTTTTTTTTTGCGCTATTAACACAAATAGAGCGACAATTTGGAAAAAAATGCAATATTTTTTACTTTTTGCTATAATAAATATCCCCCAAAAAGATATTAAAAAAACATTTTTTTTCCTCAGTTTAGGCCGATACGTATTCTTCTACATATTTTTGGTAAAAAAAATCGCAATCGGCATTTATTGATTGGGTTGCGCAAAAGTTATAGCGTTTACAAAATAGGGGGTAGTTTTAAAGCGTTTTTATAATTTATTTTTTTTTTACTAGTAATGGCGATCAGCGATTTTTTTCGTGACTGCGACATTATGGCGGACCCATCGGACACTTTTTGGGACCATTGTCATTTTTACAGCGATCAGTGCAATAAAAATGCACTGGTTACTGTAAAAATGACACTGGCAGTGAAGGGGTTAACCACTAGGTGGCGCTGAAGGGGTTAAGTGTGCCCTAGGGAATGATTACTACTGTGTGGGGGCGTGGCTACGAGTGTCATGTGACCGATCTCCGTTCTGATTACACAGAGCGGAGATCGTGACAGTGTCAGTAGGGGAGTGGGGAGTTGTTGTGTTTACACACACATCTCCCTGCTCCGAGCCTCCGTGAGACGATCGCGGGAATCCCTGCGGCGATCGAGTCCGCGGGACCCGCGGGTCCGACTCACGGGGAAGGCAGGGGGGTCGTGAGCGCGCCGCCGGCAGCACGAGCGCGCCCCAGACGTCGGGCAGTTAAAGGGCCACGTACAGGTACGTGATTGTGCCTGTACGAGCCATTCTGCCGACGTATATATACCGTGGCTGGTCCTTAAGTGGTTAAGGAAGGCAAAACAATATGCAATTGCTTGACTTCCCCATCAACACTGTCAGGAGTGCGGTGGGAAACTCCAATCAGATGCAGCCGCTGTTTGGGTGTTTTGTCAAAATTCAAAAGCTGCAGCAGAATATTAATCTATCTTCAATGTTAGCTTTCATAGAGAATTCTGTTAATTATTTTTTTTGTTGAACCCGCAGGCAGAAATGGAAAAAAAATGTATGTGCGTATGGCCAGCTTTAACGTCGTTTTGCTATGAGATGTTGGACGCGATTTGGGGGGTTTAGGTATGCGGTGATACAGACATTTCCCTGCTACTTTCAAGGATTATCAGTAGGGAAACTGCTAGTAATTTCAAATACAAAACCTTAGAATTCACAGATAATACAGGAATGTTTTCATTCTAAAGTATAAGCACAATTACAGACTAGCGAGCGGTAGGAAGGAATAGTGTGCCCCCCCGTGACAAGCTGCACCCCAGTTGGGTACTTCCCGCCAGTTACAGCTGCTCCATGATCATTTGTAGAGGACGCAATTATTATGTTTTGTCCTTGGACAGAAAACAAGCTATTTGTATATATCCAGCAATGAAACTGCAGGGAACATACAATGTGCTGGATTTTATTATTATGTGGCTGTGACATGCCCAGTACATAATAACAATGATGGGCAAAGTTGCTCTGATTTTGGTGCTCAAACAAATCGTCTAAAAAATATAGTCATTATTCTGCGCTCAGCCACAAAATGATCCCATAATCACTGCGTGATAGCCATATCTTATCCTACGGCTTTATTACAAATATATAGGTCAGCTCAGCTCCACTTAAAGTTATGTCGGTTTTCTATGGTCACTGACAATCCGAATCACGTAATAAACTTTATTAAAGACAGCAGCAGTCAGAAATAAAGGACTGTCATGTCCAATTGGAGTTGTATATTAGGGGCTACATTTTATAAATGGGCTTCTTGCAACAGAGTGCTTTATTAAAGTGTATATATATCCAAAACCTTTGTCTTTTGAGGGAAGGGTTAGAATATCCGTCAGGTTTGTATTGTCTGTGTCCCCCCCCCCCCCCAGGAAAGATTCGCCCTCTCCCCATTTGACTTGGTGAGCATTGTCAGCGGTACAGAGAATTATGGGAAAAACAACATTTTATAATTGTCGCTGAACAGCAGCTGGGGGGGGACATCTGTTCTGGTGACAACACTGAGAGGGGATTTCTCTTGATTTTGGAGAGATTTCTTCTCACTTGCTGTTGTGTTTCCAGGACAGAACACAAAAGGGCTCTATCAGACTTGCAGTGCCCTCTGAAGGGCAATCTGTGTTCTGAACACTTTTCAGAGAGCATTTGACAGGTGGTGAGGAGGTGTTATATTGCCTCCTCACTGACTGATTTATCCCTGTAATCAGTGGCAGCTGGTGCTCAATATTTTGGGGGGGTCAAACAAACCTGAAGCTTGCCGATGGAAGAGCTGGGCCATTTCTTCTCCTCCCGAACAGGAAGTGGGTCCTGAGACCCGATTGGCCGGGAGTCCTAAGACTCCCTGGCCAATCGGGGCTAAGAACCCGCTTCCCGATTGACCGAGAGGAGAAGCAGGAAGACATTAGCGAATATTGATTTGCTAATGTCACACAACTGGGTGGGCTCAGGGCGCAGTGCTCTGCGCCCCAAGCCCATCCTTTTTTGAAGCCAATTAGAGCCTCAGGCTCTAATCATGTGCTTTAAAAAAGAAAAAATAAACATTGGAATCCATGCGTCCGGTGCCCTGTATGTAGATTACAGGCGGGCGCATAAATTAGGGGGGCAGCGCCCCTAATGGAGCAGCCGCCACTGCCTGTAATGTTCATGGTTGCGATGTGACCCCATTGAACTCAATGGGCAAGTTTGGCAAGAAGATCTACTTGTCATACTCTGCACCTAGGGTTCAAAATGCCAAGGCATGTATGTCGCCCTGTTTGAATGTATTTTGACAGTTCAGATTCAGGGGGCCGATAAAACTGTGGATCAGCCGCCCTTTTTTAATACTACCCGTCTGAAAGAGCCCAAAGGGACCCATAGGGCTAAAAAAATTATAATGACAGTCGTTTAGGCCTATGCAGTGGTCTATTGAAAACAAAGAAATAAAGTTTGGATTATAGATCTGGGTAGAGTTCATTGCTGGTTGGAGTTGCATTTGTGTGATGTGCTAGTTGTTCTGAACCACACAGAAGCATGGCCTGAAATAGGTTTAATTGCTTATTACAGACTTTTCTTCCAATCTAAACACAGCTACAATGCTATTAATTTTCCACATTTGAGACCATATTTGTATTTTGCTTAACCTTCTCCGTTCTTGCAAAATATAAAAATTACCTTTGTATTCTGTTGCATTGATACGCCGTGTGAATTATTTTGAAATGTTCAGTTATTTTATGTGTATTCATTATATATCATTTTTTTATTATGTAATTACAAAATCTGGCAAGTATGCACAAGCATCTTCCCAGATGCATCTTCCTATTGGTGTTAGCAAAGCAGGACTTGCTATATACAGGCTGTATTGACCAGAATGTAGGCTGGCGGATTGGGGTTGATTTACTAAAACTGGAGAGTGCAAAATCTGGTGCAGCTCTGCATAGAAACTAATCAACTTCCAGGTTTTATTGTCAAAGCTTAAAGGAGTAGTAAAGTTACATGTTTTTTCACCTTAATGCATCCTATGCATTAAGGTGAAAAAACATTCGACAATACCGCCCCCCCCCCGAGCCCCCGTTTTTCTTACCTGGCCCCTCGAAAGTCCCATGCTCGTCCCCGTCATCCTCTTTGTTTTTCTGCCTGGCCGCCGATTGGCTACACTGGATAGATTGAAAGCAGCGCAGCCATTGGCTGGCGCTGCTGTCAATCACATCCAATGACGCGGCACGCCGGGGGGCGGGGCCGAGTGATACAGTCGGCGGCTATGGCCGCCGCTGTATCACTGGAGCGCGCCCGCAATCACTCCACACCATGCGAGCTCACTCGCATTAAGGTGTGGAGTCCTTGCGGGGAGGAGCTGAAGTTAGAAGCTGATTGTATCCGGTGCAGTTGTGCATGGTAGCCAATCTGTATGGCTGAATTTGCATTGCACAGACATTGCATGTGATCTGCAATGCGGTGCAAATCACATGCAATGTCTGGCATTGCGATAGCGTGAACCGAGCCTCATTGAAGAGTGTCAAGAAGAAAGCCATTGTTGAAAGAAAGCCATAAGAAGTCCTGTTTGCAGTTTGTGAGAAGCCATGTGGGGGACACAGCAAACATGTGGAAGAAGGTGCTCTGGTCAGATGAGACCAAAATTGAACTTTTTGGCCTAAAAGCAAAACACTATGGACTAGGGTGACCACATTTCCAAACTACCATTCAGGGACACCCTCCCTTCCCAAAAATCCGCTTGTGCTGTAACGAATCACAGCACAGTGATTGAACACAAGAGGTGGGATTTATGATTTCTCCAATCACGAGCAGGGGGCGGGATTGTGCTCCTCCAGGCATTCCCGGCCAGGACAAGTACTGTCATTGAGTAAAGCGGTGATGTGGCGGTCTTTTTTGTGGGCATCAGATTGGCCCAGGGGGTGGCTGTGTCAGTTTCATTCCGGGACACTGTATTGTCCTGGAATGAATGTGCCTGGGACAGACCTTCAAAATCCGGGACACATGGTCACCCTACTATGGGGCGTATTTACTTAAAGCGGAGGTCCACACAAAAAGTGAACCTCCGCTTTTCGGAACCCTCCCCCCCCCTCCGGTGTCACATTTGGCACCTTTCAGGGGGGAGGGGGGTACAGATACCTGTACAATACAGGTATTTGCACCCACTTCCGGGAATAGACTCCCGTGGGAGTCACTCCCCTTCGCGTCACCCCCCGCTGTCTTCTGGGAAACACACTGGTCCCAGGAGACAGTGGGGACCAGTGAAGATGCGCCGCGTGACTCGCACATGTGCAGTAGGAAACTGGGCAGTGAAGCCGCAACGCTTCACTTCCTGATTCCCTCACGAGGATGGCGGCGGGGGCAGCCAAGAGACGAGCAATTGCTGGGCTTTGGCTGCCGACATTGCGGGCACCCTGGACAGGTAAGTGTCCATTTATTAAAAGTCAGCAGCTGCAGTATTTGTAGCTGCTAGCTTTTAATATTTTTTTTTAAGCTGGCGAGTGAAAAATCATTCTCACTTTTGCAGAGAAACCAATCAGCTTCTAACCTCAGCTTGTTCAATTAAGCTTTGGCAGTAAAACCTAATTTTTCACTCTCCAGCTTTAGTAAATAAACCCCTATATGGGGCAGAAAACTAACACTGCTTATGACCCTGACCACACTATCCCCACCGTGAAACATGGTGGTGGCCGCATCATGTTATGGAGAAGCTTTTCTTTAGCAGGGACAGGGAAGCTGGTCAGAGTTGATGGGGAGATGGATGGAGCCAAATACAGGGCAATCTTAGAAGAAAACCTGTTAGGGTCTGCAAAAGACTTGAGACCGGGGCGGAGGTTCCCCTTTCAGCATGATAACGACCCTAAACATACAGCCAGAGCTACAATGGAATGGTTTAGATCAGGAGTCTTAAACTAACGGCCCTCCAGCTGTTGCGAAACTACACGTCCCATGAGGCATTGCAAGGCTGAAAGTTACAAGCATGACTCCTGTAGGCAGAGGCATGATGGGACTTGTACTTTCGCAACAGCTGGAGGGCCACCAGTTTGAGACCCCTGGTTTAGATCAAAGCATATTTATGTGTACGAATGGCCCAGTCAAAGTCCAGACCTAAGGGTACTTTCACACTGAAGCGCTGGGTGCGTCGGCGGTAAAGTGCAGCTATTTTTAGCGGTGCTTTACCATTGTTTTTGCCGCGTTTTTTGGCCGCTAGCGGGGCGGTTTTAACCCCTGCTAGCGGCCGGAAAAGGGTTAAACCTGCCCACAAAAACGCCGCTTTGCAGCGTTTTGGAGGCGCTGTCCCATTGATTTCAAAGATGCGGCTGGCAGGACTTTTTTTACCGTCCTGCCAGTGCAACGCTCCAGTGTGAAAGCCCTCTGGCTTTTTACACTATATATAAAGGAGCGGCTCTTTCAGGGTGCATTACAGGCGCTATTTTTAGCGCAATAGTGCCTGCAAAGCGCCTCAGTGTGAAAGCAGCCTTAATCCAATTGAGAATCTGTGGCAAGACTTGAAAATTGCTGTTCACAGATGCTCTCCATCCAATCTGACAGAGCTTGAGCTATTTTGCAAAGAAGAATGAGCAAAACTGTCACTCTCTAGATGTGCAAAGCTGGTAGAAACATCCCAAAAAAGACTGTAAAGTTTTTGGTTGTAACATGACAAAATGTGGAAATGTGGGTATGAATACTTTTTCAAGGCACTGTATAGGCCCATTTATGAGTGTTACTGCATCAACGCTGTTCAGCTGAACCAAAATACTAAGCAAGTTAGACCACTGTCTACCCATGATTACTTCTGTGGTTTACCATCTGCATAACTGCCATGTTTTCTTAAACATAATCAGGCTGTCACTTTAAAGCTGAACTCCAAGCATACCGCTAAATACATGTGTGATCTGTTTTACTTGCCAAAGGATTCATAGTTTATTTAAGTGCTGAACCTTCTATGTCTATGTGCTCCTTGCAGGATTAGATTTCCCCTTTTTTAACAATTAACAATTCATCAAACCATACCACACTGACGTCCATTGGTAACACTTGTGAAGGGTGGGCGCACGGCTTTATGGTGACACCATACAAAATCCAGCAATGATGAGAAAACCAGCACATCGAGATGGCGAATCTAAAGCAGGATTTACTGAAGTCCCAAAAAGAGGACCACCATGCTCTCGGAAAATTGGTGTAACTTTTTTCCTGATATGGGACTTCAGTAAACCCTGCTTCAGAATCAACTTTTTTCGGTGTGCTGGTTTTCTCTTCATAGCTGCCTTTTATATATCTGCCTGGAGTCTGTCCTAGCCTAGAAGACATCAACCCACCCAAATTAATACTGTCCTGGAGGACCCCTAAATTGGAGATATCCGAGACCATAAATAGAGTAAATGACTTTATGTCTCACGCCAAAATGTTAGCTATAGAAAGAAATCAAATTCCAATCTTTGAAAAGATCTGGGATCCTTGGATTAGATTTCACCTACCTTCTATTAGTGACAACTCGATTCTCATGCCATGGTAGCCGGAGGACTCAATCGGTTAAACTAGCTACTAAACCAAATTTCTGAAGCTTGGGAGCTACCCTGCTCAATATAGTGAACACTGTGTTTTACTTAAACCCTCAAGCCGCGGACCGATTCATTCAGGCCATTCGGGTGGACTCCTACACTCCCCCCCCCCCCCCCTCTGGTTTCCTACTATTCTATTCCATCTATTTTATTTTATATTATCTATCTAATTTTATTTTACCCTATTTTATTTTGATATCTTTACTTCTTTTTCTCTTTTCTTTTCTCTATTATTCTTACTTCATAACGCACCTTATTGAAGCTACAACAAAGTATTACTCTACATTACTTTTTTCGAAGATACAGATCAATTTATAATTAATATGTTAAATATTTCTTTCAACTACAGTCTTGAATATATTAGTACAAGGATTTATTTACTTTCTATCTCATTTAAGTCCTTATAATTTTCATTAGGATATATTCTGTAGACCCTATTATTTGTTATTTTTCTATATTTGTAATAATTGGACAAATATCAACAACATGTATTACATATGATCTGTATGTGACTAATATATATGTCCAATAAAATACTTTGACAAGGAAATGAATACTGTCCTTCTATTTCAGAACATTGTCGCAGTGGGAGCTGGTTTCTGCGATGGTCTTGGGTTTGGAGATAACACAAAGGCTGCTGTTATCCGACTCGGCTTGATGGAGATGATCGCCTTTGCCAAACTATTTTGTGCCCCACCGGTAACATCTGCCACCTTCCTGGAGAGCTGCGGTGTTGCTGACCTCATCACGACATGTTATGGTGGCAGGAACAGAAAAATTGGTGAAGCCTTTGCACGCACTGGAAAGGTAGGAATATATAGAATTATTCTTCCACCATTATCTTGCCGTAGATCGCTGTTCTACATTGTGAAATGTTTCCGGGGAACTGAACAATAGGACGGGTTTGCATAACAAAAACTGACCAACTGCACCATCAAAAATCTAAATAAACTTTGTGGAGGATTATTGGCCATGTAATTAAACCACTGATAAGCACTAACACAGCAATCAATTTGACAACAGAATTTGTTTTTCAGATTTCATTAACCAGTACAGCATAATCCGTTCCAGGAGAATGCTCGTAACCCAAAGTACTCGCATATCAAAGTGAGTTTCCCCATTGAAGTCAATGGAAACAAAAATAATTTGTTCCGCATTGACTTGAATGGCATGCAATACCGCATGCGGCCAGAGGCGGGGGGCGCCGGCGAGACTCAGAAACGGACAGAAACGCCCAAGGACAGCGTGGCCGACCTCGGCAAACATCAGAAAGGCTCTAAAACTGAATATTTTCCGTGTCTTTCCGAGCATTTCCGAACGGCGCCGTTCGGCTGCGATTGGCGCAGTTCGGCTCCAGCCCCCCCCCCACCTCAGGCCAAACACAGTACTGCACACTGCTTTGGCCTGAATCCTGCTCGTTTTGCGAAATAACACTCGCAAACCGAGTTAGTATTTTTTTAAATACAGTGCTCGTATTGCAAAACGCTCGTTAACCGCAGTACTCGCAATCCGAGGTTCCACTGTATCTTAGAAATTTTATAGATAGGCAACTGCTACGCTAATACGAGGGGAGGCCAATAAGTTCTTACTGCCACCAAGATCCAGATGTGCTAGGGATCTGAAATTTAGTCCACTGACTCTTCCTTCTCTACATATCCACCTCCTATGGTTACACACTTCTCACATCTGTGGAACAGACCTTTAATACCATCTGCGTAGAAGTAGGCAGATTTGGAGGAAAACCAGCTATCAACTTCAGTAATGACTTTCTCATCATTGTGGGAACGTCTTCCACGTAAATGTTTCTTCAGATTTGGAAACAGAAAGAAGTCCGAAGGTGCCAGGTCAGGTGAGTAAGGTGGATAGGGCAGAGATTTATAGCCACAATCGCAAACAAAAGTGACAGTTGGTACAGGTCCAAAATGCTTTCTGCACATTGTTTTTGGAAAGGTGTCAGTAACTTGGGAACCCAACATGCAGCCACTTTGCTCATATGTAAGATGTTATGTAATATGTTGTAAACTGACCCCCTACTAATGTTCACCTCCCCAGCTAAGAAATAGAAGTCACACGTCTATCTTCAAGCACTAGCTGCTCAACTTTCGCCGGCACACTTGGTTCTGTGGCAGTTGACGGGCGACCTTCCCTTGGGTCATCCTGTATATTTGTGCGACCACACTTGAATTCTCTCTTCCATTGTTTGACAGTCTCATCTGATGGATAATCCGCTCATACGCACCTGACATCTCTTCATGGATGTTGTGGGCAGATTTCCCTTGAAGATGGAGGACCCTAATCATGGCTCGGTATTCAACTTTGTCCGGCATGACACCTACTCCATTTCTCTTGGCTCTAACTATAATTCACCACGACCTACAAAAACTAAAATTGGCATGCATATTACCAAGATATTTCACCTATAAACCTGTAAAATGTCAGATCCCTAGCACATCTAGAGCATGGTGAGGGTTAAGCCTCGTACACACGGTCGGACTTCCATCTGACTTTTCCGTGTTTTTTTTGTCCGAACGGAGTTGGTCGGGAACACCCATAGCATACACACCACAGGACTTTTCTGCAAACCTTCTCAAAACTTTTTGCAACATCACGTGTTTTTTCTGCTCTTTTCTGCTCTTTACCGCCACCCTTTGGTCAACTTCTGCTATTGTTGGTTGATTTTAACATTATTTGTTTTGTCCATCGGACAAAAGTCCGATGGTTTTCTGTACACACGGTCGGACTTTGCTCCATCGGACTTTTGTTGGGCAAAAGTTTGTCCATTTGCAGACCGAACTTTTGTCCGATGAAAACCAAAAAAAAAAAGTTTGTCCGATGGAGCGTACACACGGTCGGATTGTTGGTCCAACTTGCTCAAAATGAAGTTTGTTGGCCAAAAGTCCGACCGTGTGTACGGGGCTTTAGAATTTATTGGCCTCCCCTTGATCAGTGGTTTGAAATGAATTACCGCAGTAGGGGACAGACACAAAAAGATACACACAGCATTTTCTCAAATAACTTTTCTGTTTAGTCTGCTCATTTGAGGCTTTTATTTTATAACCATGCTTACATAGAATACACATTAAGATTACAATTGTAGGCGGTTTCGTTTCTTATCAGCATTTTAGGAATGTGAGTTCTTGGCAGAAGAGTTAGTATAATGCCAAGGACGTTGGCTGCAGTGCACAAAACATACAAAATGAAATACAATACATTTATATACAGAGTTTAACATTTCTTTCCACCAGCAGTAAAGATAATCTTACAGTCCCTATAGTAATTGTCTCTTTGTTGTTTTTACCATCATCCGAATCAGGGCTTTTTTCTCAGAAAATAGGTGCAGGAACTACCCCCCCCCCCCTGCCTCCCTTCTGAGTCCCCCCTTGTCTCCGCGTCCTACCCACCTCCAAGCACCGCCCCTTGGTTTCACCCCCTACCCATCTCCCAGTACTGCCAAATATAATTCTGTGGTGCTAAATAATTTGTATAGATTTGTACATGTCTAGTAACAAGAAAAGCAGTAACATAGATCCCCTGGAGCCAGCAACAATAGATCTCCCTAAGCAGCAATAGATCCCTCACACAACAATAGACTCCCCCGGCAACAATGGACCCCACCCCAACAACAATAGGTCCCCCCAAGCAACAATAGATCCCACACACAACAATAGACTCCCCCAGCAACAATTGATCCTACCCCAACAACAATAGGTCCCCCAAGCAACAATAGATCCCTCACACAACAATAGACTCCCCCAGCAACAATGGACCCCACCCCAACAACAATAGGTCCCCTCAAGCAACAATGGATCCCCCCCAGCAACAATAGTTCCCGCACACAGCAACAATGGACTACCCACAACAAAATACCACCCACAAAAGATGCACCCCGGTAGTCCCTCCAGCTGAAACAGATCCTCCAGCAGCCAGCAACAATAGACATCTCCCTCAATAGTAGATCCCTACCAGCCACATAAGACCCCCCCAGCAATGATAGATCCCCCACCAGCAACAGTACACCCCCACACAAAAACAGATTCCCACCATTGACAATAGATCCCCCAGCAGGCAGCACCAATAGACCCGCCAGCACTAAATTTATGCTATTACATACAGTACATTCAGTACTGGCGGTGCCGGAACTGCGTTCCCCCGCGTTCCCAAGGAAAAAAAGCCCTGATCCTATATTTAAAAAAAAGCCCCATAGGGTGGGTCCCTTAATCCTGGGACCTGTATGGAGGCGATTCATAAAAAAGGTGCAAAAAAAGTTAATATTCTCTAAAGCAAAATATACACTGCCATTTCTTTTTTTTTGGCACAATTTAGGCAATGGCAATTGAATCTAATGCCGCGTACACACGATCGGAATTTCCGACAACAAAACCGTGTTTTTTTTTTCCGACGGATCTTCGCTCAAACTTGTCTTGCATACACACGGTCGCACAAATGTTGCTCGGAAATTCCGAACGTCAAGAATGCAGAGAAGTACAACACTATGATGAGCCGAGAAAAAAGAAGTACAATGATTCCGAGCATGCGTCAAATTGATTCCGAGCATGCGTAGGATTTTTGTGCGTCAGAATTGGCTACATACAATCGGAATTTCCGACACCAAGTTTTGTTGTCGGAAAATTTGAGAACCAGCTCTCAAACATTTGTTGTTGGAAATTCCGACAGCAAATGTCCGATGAAGCCTACACACAATATCTGACCAAAAGCTCATATCAACATTTGTTGTCGGAAATTCCGATTGTGTGTACGCGGCATAAGGCTGCAAGGTGCTTCAACACTTTTCACTAGCTATCTACATTCCTTTTAATTTGTGCTATTTTGTTTTAGTAGATTCATGTTATAGACCACACACAAGTCACACAGCAATACTACTCCAGCTAAAGTGATGGTGGAAGTCACAGGGCAAATCAAATGGCAATTGTTCACATTTAGCACTTTAGAGTAGTGAGCACAATGAGAGCATTCCTGATTGGTTGTTATGGTTTACCTTGCTTTGCATATTACTCTTTGCATATTACTCTTTGCATATTACTCTTTGCATATTACTCTTTGCATATTACTCTTTGCATATTACTCTTTGCATATTACTCTTTGCATATTACTCTTTGCATATTACTCTTTGCATATTACTCTTTGCATATTACTCTTTGCATATTACTCTTTGCATATTACTCTTTGCATATTACTCTTTGCATATTACTCTTTGCATCCTTGTTGAATTATCCAAATCTAAAGTTCTTATTCAGCAAGGCAATGCAAAGTTTACCGTGTAGCACTTAATGGCAACCAATCAAATTGTATATATTTACTAGTGAGGGTAACATTTTAAAAAATTGCTGATTTTCATATTTTTGATATTGATTGAATATTTGCAGATCTATCTGAGCGGCAGAGAATTACACAATTTAGGAATTCTGACAATTGCTATTTGTAATCCGTGAAACTCTCTGCAGCTTGGAAAAACTTTTCTGTGTTTGTGAATGTGTATCTACTGTATATATTATATATTCAAGTATTCTCTTAAAGGCTAAGGCCCCTTTCACACTGAGGCGTTTTTACCACGTTTTCGCGCTAAAAATAGCGCTGTAATAACGCCTGAAATAATCCTGCCCCAGCATTCTCAATGTGAAATCACTGAGGGCTTTCACACTGAGGCATTATGCTGGCTGGGCGTTGGAAAAAATCCTGCAAACCGCTTTTTTAGAGCAACTTTAGGGCGCATAAAATAGCGCTGTAAAAACGCCTATCCCCATTGAAATGAATGGGAACCGCGGTAAAAACGCGGTAAAAACGCATAGGCATAAGCGTTATTTTAAAAAATAGCGCTAACGCGTATGCGTTTTTACCGCGTTTGCGCTATTTTTAGTGCGAACGCGGTAAAAACGCGGTAACAACGCATACGCGTTAGCACTATTTTTACCGCGAACGCGGTAAAATCGCGGTAAAATAGAGGTACAAAATCCCATAATTTTTGAGCGTTTTTTCCACGCCTCAGTGTGAAAGGGGCCTTAGTCCACATTAGCCTTAAAAAAAATCCAATAAATGCATAAAACTTGCAGACAAAAAATGTGCGTTTATTTTTTTACATAATTTTTTTAAATCAGCCTGCAAAGCATTGCAAATGGGATCAGTGGCAGGTATAATACCGGACTCCTGCAGACCCGTGCTCTATATCCCTATCTATACCAAGGTACAGACATTCAATAATTGAGCTGGAGGAAGTGTAAATAGACTATGAATGTGGTGATCAGCTCACTCATATTCTGTCTGAAAAATTTATAAGTGACAGCGGCTCTAAGACCCCTTTCACACTGAAGCAGTTTTCAGGCATTTTATAGCTAGAAATAGCGCCTGTAAAGCACTTGAAAACTGCCTCCCATGCCGCTTGAATGTGAAAGCCTGAGTGCTTTCACACTGGAGTGGTGCGCTTGCGGGACGTCAAAAAAAGTCCTGCAAGCAGCATCTTTGGGGCGGTTCGGGAGCAATGTATACAGCGCTCCTAAAGCGCCCCTGCCAATTGCAATGAATGGGCAGCGCTTCAGAAGCGCCGCAACATGGGCGTTTTTAACCCCTTCTTCACCCGCTAGCGGCCGAAAAGCGCCACTTAAACAGTGCTAAAGCGCCGCTAAAACGTGCAGCGCTTTAGCGCTACTGTGGCCACGGCCCCAGTGTGAAAGGGGTCTAAAAATGACAGGGAGAAGGGGGTGTTAGGTTGGGGTGCATTGGGGGTTGGAGGGGGGGGGGGGGGTCCTGTTTGCACCATGTTGCATGTTACACCCTAAAAAAAAGATGGTGTTAGCCTTTAAAGTGGATTCATGTGTAAAGTATAGTGTTTGGCTAACAGATTTATTAGCACAGTGCACCTTTAGCACATAAATTGTGATTAGAAGTAGCAGAGCACTTCTTAACTTGTGACATCCCTGGAGTGGGGGGGGGGGGGGGGGTAGTGAAAAAGGCAGGTATAGTTTTGATGAATGCCTATGACAGGTCCTGTGCCCCTTGTGCTGTTTTAAAAAAAAAAAAAAGGAAACTAAACTTAGGACTTAAAGTGTTACTGTTACTAAACCCACAACAGTAAAATCAGTCTGTAAGTGCAGTAAAGCATGTTTGTTATACTCACTGTGGAACCTAAGGTGTTAATCCACTGCATTGTGTGAAAAGGCTGTTTGATCCTGTCTTCTCCTTGATCCTCCCCTTCTTTTACTGTCCCCAATCCATCTTCTGATAGTACAGAGCCTTGGGGTCACTCTGCACATGCTCAGTTTGGTGTGAATTGCTAGAGAGTTTTATTTTGTTTGTTTTTTTGGGGAGGGTGCATGTGATCAGCACAGGGCCAATCAGCACTGTTCAGACAGAGGGTTAGAGGTCATGCAGCCTCATCGGACAGTCAGAGGAGAATGAAAACTCCTCCTCCAAGCTTTAACCAGTGCTCGGCCGGATGCTGATAGAAGTCACAAGACTGCTATATACTGCTAATGAAAAGGTATTTAGCCGTTTATATTTACTAAAATAATTGCATTTCCATGTTCTGTGTACTGTAAAGCCCCGTACACACGGTCGGACTTTTGCCCAACAAACGTAGTTTTAAGCAAGTTGGACCAACAATCCGACCGTGTGTACGCTCCATCAGACAAACTTTTTTGAGTTTGGTTTTGTTTTCATCGGACAAAAGTTGGGTCTGCGAACGGACAAACTTTCGCCCAACAAAAGTCCTATGGAGCAAAGTCCTACCGTGTGCACAGAAAACCATCGGACTTTTGTTCGATGGACTAAACAACCAATGTTAAAATCAACCAACAATAGCAGAAGTTGACCAAAGGGTGGCGGTAAAGAGCAGAAAAGAGCAGAAAAACCACGTGATGTTGCAAAAAGTTTTGGGAAAGTTTGCAGAAAAGTCCTGTGGTGTGTATGCTATGGGTGTTCCCGGCCAACTCCGTTCGGACAAAAATCCAGGGAAAAGTCTGATGGAAGTCTGACCATGTGTATGGGGCTTTAGAGACCAGATAGTGAATGCAGGGTCCTGGGTTTAATAACACTTTAAAGTGGTTGTAAAGTTTAAAATTGTTTTACCTTAATGCATTCACTGCATTAAGGTACATTTTTTTTAGGTGTCAGCAAGTAAAAGGGGGGCTTTTACTTACCTGAGCCGGCATTCGATCCAGCGCTGTGTACATCTGCAGATCTTCTCTCCCCATATTTTCGGGTCTCGCTGGCTTTGCTGGGGCACCGGGAGCCATTGGCTCCTAGTGCTATCAATTAAAGCCAGTGACAGGGAGCGGGCCGAGTCCCGCTGTCTGTGACTAGGGTGCGAGCACGTGCGAGTGCCCCCATGGGAAGCAGCTTCTCATGGGGACACTGGACAGAGGGGAGAGGCCAGGAGCGCCGGTGGGGGACCCGACAAGAGGAGGTTCCCGGCCGCTCTGTGCAATTGAATTGCACAGAGCAGGTAAGTATAGACATGTTTGTTATTTTAAAAAAAAATGTTTTATCTTTTACAATCACTTTAAGTCTAGGTCTGCTGTAACCAATTTAACATCTGATTGGCTGCATTAGGTTGTTGCACTGTGTACACGCCCTGTGCTCTCTGGAGTATTGGACAGAATAAACCTAGAATTCTCTGTTAGTGAATTTTGCAATATGGTCCCTTGATTAAGTTATATGTTGCTTATTTATTACAACATACACTCTGTAATGCTGTCAGCTGAAATCTGCAGTTGTGTCTTTGGATTGTTGTGAAATTGTGACTCTTGTCTAGATATAGAGAGGAAAGTTCAAGCAAATGTTCTTTTTACTTCTACTTTTTTTTTCTATCTGGGTTATATGGCTTTCTTTTGCCAAGTAAGTGCCTGTAATGCTCAACTCAAGGACAGCAATGTGGGGTCTAATGTGCCCTTATATCACCTCCTTGAGCATAAGATGCGTATGTAGTGCCCTTGCTAAATGGTTGGGACGCTATGTGTAAATTTAGGGGTATGTCTGAGCCATGGTTGGGCTCAGATCAGTTCACTGTTCAAAATTGCTTCTGCTCTGGGTGTGATACTGCCTGGCAGTAGTGTTCCCTGTTTGCCTGTAGGTGGCACTGCCACCACCGGCCCAGGTTGAACTACAGGGGCATCACAACACCTTGGGTGTCCTTTCTCAGCAGCCCCACAGTGGGCGTGGTTAACCCGCTGTGCATGCTGGGAAAGGGTACATAAGGGGCAGACACCATTGATTGGGGGTCCTGTGTGCGCACCTCGTGGCCCACATGGCACGGGGTGCGTGTGTGTTCTAGCCCTGGGCACCTTCAGCCCGAGGCTACATCGCTACCTGGTAGGCCCAGCTCTGCTGGCTGGGGCCTATACCTTTGGAAGGGATCCCGGGCTACCCACCTGCGGGAAGCCCACTCTTAGGAAAGGAGACCAGGGGAGGATCTGCCCCAGAGGAGACTGGCAACGGTGCTGCTGTCTCGAGAGGAAGCCTGGAGACTCACCTAAGGAGGGATCCATTGCTTTAAGCCCTGCAATACGCCGATCTGGCCTAAAGGTTCTCTCTATTGCTTGGCTGGGAGGTTCGGGACTTTGATAATCCTGTGGCAGAGGATTCCTGATCGCATCCTTAAGTTCTCAGATAAAGTTGATCCGTGCTTCATCCCGGCTGCTAGGACCAATGAAAGGGACTATCCGGGTGAGCAATACCCACTCAGGCTTGAGTGGCGACGTTGTGCCTTTAGTGCTGCGTGCCTGAACCTTCCCCTGTTCTTCTCTCGTTTCCTACTTTCCTCTCAAGTTTCCTCAGCAAAGTAAATAAAGCCTTATTGTTGGGTTTTGCATTGGTGTGGACATTGGCCTTTCTGGAGACTTTCTATACCCTGACAACGGAAGCTTTGGAGGTAGTTTGCAAGACCCAACAAAACCAGCCGGTCCCTTAAATGGGGGTAAGTGCTACACGTAAATATAAATATGTGAGATGGAGATGATAAAGGGGGAGGTGTTTTGTAGTCCAAATCACAACAGGATGGCTCTTCATCGATGCAGTACAATGAGTATTCATTGTCACTCTAGGATAGAAAACTGACAGGATCGCCAGGTGAAAGTAAAGGGGAAAAAAACATGAAAACATGAAAACAAATGCAGCCACCATACCTAAGGACTGGTAAGCTGCAATACATTACATTTTTCCTTGGATTTAGATAGACTTTAGGAGGACCTGTGAAACTTCAGTTTTCAAGTTGTCAGAGAGGGAATGTCTCAGAATGAGTGTCTGGGGCATCCTTTCTCTACGAGGGGTCCGTTGAACCCCTCCGTTCCTCCATAGGTTCCTTAACCCCTTCCCTGCCATATCTATACGCCCATCTGCAGGTCACGTCCGCTTTCCTCCCCTTCTTGCTGTGACCTGGACAGCAACGTGTATGACGTCACTTCCCGGTCAGGCTCTCAGTGTCCCCAGCTAGGGGTGGATGTATTACAATGCGATCTGCATTGTAATACATTAAGTGGAGCCTAAAGGTGACATGCAAGGTCTCATTAAAGAGTACCTGTCACCTAAAAATCATCACATAGGGGACTTTTTTTTTTTTGCAATAAAATTGTTACACCCAAGCACAAAACCCCCCTCCCCCCAAAAAAACATATACACACATGCGAATGTAAACACATGCGTTCGGGGGCGCCTACACGTGAAAATGTAGATTGTGATACACATGTTCCATATTGCTGCGCACGTCGGAGTGAGGGCAATAATTCTAGCACAAGACCTCCTTCGTAACACAAAACTGATCACCTATAGGGCGCTTTTGAAGCTTCACCTATAGAAAATATAGGCTAATTAAAGTTTGTTGCCATTTCACGGGTGCACGGAAATTTTAAAGTGGTTGTAAACCCTTCCAGGGAAGTTACACCTACAGGTAAGCCTAGATTAAGGCATACCTGTAGGTGTTTGCAATATCTCCTAAACCTACACGGTTTAGGAGATATTTGCCAAAAGGAATACACCGTTGTCTACGGCGCAGGCGCACTGAGAATCCCATTCATAAAACCGGCAGAGCCAGCTTTTACGGCTCCCACGCGCATGCGCGGAGTGACGTTTTTGCCGCTCCGGCCAATCACAGCGCCGGAGCGGCCATACCCGGAAGTAACCTTCCGGAGCGATGTCTGCAGCTGGAGGGGGAGACGAGGACGGCTTTTGGGGCTTCGATCTAAGGTAAGTAATGCATAATGAGCTAGTATGCTAGTCATACTAGCTCACTATGGCTTTGTCTTGCAGGTTCTTTTTTTTTGTTTTTTTTAAAATCTGGGTTTACAACCATTTTAAAGTTTGACTTGTTTGGTATCTCTTTACTCGTGCAACCTCGTCTTTTATATTTTACCAAAAATGTGTGTACTTCATTGCATTTGTTTGCCCTAATTCACTTTAGTGTGTTTTTTACAGAAATTTAGAAAAAGTAAACCTTTGCAGTAATATCAAGTGACATAAAAAAATTGGAACTACCACTATTTTATTCTCTAGGCTGTCTGCTTTCAGAAAATATCTGTTTGGGTCTTATGTAATCTTCAGACTTAAAATTATTTTTTACACGTGTGCAAAAAAACGACTCTGGTAGCGAAAAGGTTAAGCAATGAGAAATATCTACCTCTTAACCCCTTCACGCCGACATAACGCAAATATGCGGCCTTTGGCTTGAAGGGGTTGTACCAGGGTGATGCTTGCAGCTGTAGGCATCACCCCGGTACCGTTTTTTTTAAAGCTGACGGTCGGCTTTCTTGTGATAACAGCTGATGTGTCTGATGCAGCCACTCAATTGTTATCCCAAGCAGGGGGAAGGGACGTCCCGCCACTTTCTGCAGGTCGCCTGGGCTCTCCAGTCCCACTGGGAGGACTGAGCGACATTTTGACACCTCCACCCGCTGGCCAGAGACCCGAACGAAGCCGGAATCGGCTTCGATCAGGTCTTGGATCTACTAACTCGGAAGCAATGTCATAACATTACTTCCGATTTACTAAAGCCCTGTACACACGATCGGATTTCCTATGGATTCTAATCTGATGGATTTTTCCATCGGAAATCCGATGAAGCCGACTTCCATCAGTCTTGCCTACACACCATCAGTCAAAAAACCGATCGTCCCAAACGCTGTGACGTACAACGGCAGAATAAAGGGGAAGTTCGATTCCAATGGCGCCACCCTTTGGTCTGCTTTTGCTGATTTCGTGTTACCGCGTGTTAGTAAAAGTTTGGTGAGAGACGATTCGCGCTTTTCAGTCTCCGTGCTTTTCAGTCCGTTACAGCGTGACGAATGTGCTATCTCCATTACGAACGCTAGTTTTACCAGAATGAGCGCTTCCGTCTCATAATTCAGTCTGAGCATGCGTGGGTTTTTTATCCAATGGAGTTCCAGACAGACGATTGGATTTTGCTATCGTTTTTTTTCCCATCGGAAAAATTTAAAACATGTTCTATTTTTTCACACCGATGGAAAAAAGACCGTTGGGGCCCATACATGATCGGTACGTCCGATGAAAACAGTCCATCGGACTGTTTTCATCGTGAAACCGATCGTGTGTACACGGCTTAAGAACTTAAAGGTGCTGAATTTAAAACAATTACAGTATTCAAAACAGCCAAGCTTGGCATTTTAAATGCTTTTAAGTGCAAATGAGGGATTTGGGGTCTTATAGACCTCAGGTCCCTCTATAAAGTGTAACTGTCACTGCCTAGTACTGTCACAAGGGATGTTTACATTCCTTGTGACAGCAATAAAAGTGATCACGTTTTTTTTTTAAAGGGACAGCGTAAAAAAAAAAAAAAGAAAAAAATGCATACGTAAGCCGCGCCCGCAAATGTAAACAGTGTTCAAACCACACATGTGAGGTTTCCCCGCAATCGTTAGAGCGAGAGCAATAATTCTAGCACAAGACTCCCTCTGTAACTCCAAACTGGTAACCAGTAGACATTTTTGAAATGTTGCCTATGGAGGTTTTTAAGTACTGTAGTTTGTCGCCATTCCACGAGTGTGCGCAATTTTAAAGCGTGACATGTTAGGTATCTATTTACTCATCGTAACATCTTCTTTCACGTTATACAAAACATTACTGTTTTTTTTTTTTTAATTCATGAAAAATTCTTCCAAAAAAAATTGCATTTGAAAGACCGCTGCGCAAATAGTGTGACATAAATTATTACAACGATTGCTATTTTATTCTCTAGGGTCTCTGCTAAAAAATATATATATATATATATATATATATATATATATATATATATATATATTGTGAGGGGGTTAACTCGGTAGCGGGTGTGTGTGACCCCCTGGTTGGGCTCCCCACACAAAAACAGGGCCAGCAGACGGAGGTTGTGGTTTTCAAAATCAAAAGGTGCGGTTTATTTCTCTATGTACAGTGACAAAAACACAGCAAAGCCAAAAAGAAACAAACAAAATAAATCCTGGTCAGTTTGACCTCTGACTAAACATGCAGGTTTCCTAAACTAACAACTGGGATCAGCCTGGTGCTGTCCTAGTCCCTAAGTCCCTGGTTTAGTAAAAGTCCAAACAAATAGCCACACAGGCTTTGCCTCACCGCACAGGGGTTCACTCTCCCTAGACAGTCCACACAGGTCTGGTTCCAGGCATGAGCTAACATCTGATGAAGCTGGGAGTTTTTATAGAGGCCTTAAACGAACTGACAGGCTTCAGCTGGTCTCATCAACTCCCTGCCTCACGACGCCCAGCACTCTCCCTAGAGGTATGAGTCATTCATGAGCCCACTAGCCTCAGCTGGGCTTCATCAACTCCCTAGTTGTATAAGTCGGCATAAAGCCTGAATCTGGGAGAAATATATCTACCCCCCTGGATGCAACCAGGTGACTTTACCTTCCTGCTGTCACAATATATATATAGGAAGGCCAGTATGCTGGCCTGGCCAGTATGCTGGCCTGAAATTATGGGAGGAGTTTGAGGGGTACTTAAACAGACCGTCCACGATGGTCAGCGTCGGCTCTAGTGCGCGGTACCCACCCACCCATATCCTCCTCTCTAAACAATTCTCAACAAAATTATTCATCATTTCTATCTTAAGTTATGGCCCCTTCTCTTGGCATACCATCCAGCAGGCCAGGCCACACTTCAGGTCTTATTTGTGTTATTAGTCTTGTAACGTGTTTATGTGATCCATATCTCTTCAGACAGAGGGCTCCGACTATATATATATATATATATATATATATATATATATATATAATGTTTGGAGGTTCTAAGTAATTTTCTAACAAAAAATATGGATTTTAACTTGTAAGCAACAAGTGTCAGAAAAAGTGTTAGTGCCAGTTCACACTATCGCGACTTGGGATCCGACTTGTGTCGCCCCCAAGTCGCGCGACATGAGAAATTACATTAAAGTGAATGAGAGCCGTCTGAATGAACACTACAGAAGTCGCTCCGACTTCAGAAAAGGTTCCTGTACCACTTCAAGGTGACTTGTAGGCAACTTGTACCTATTGATTTCAATGGAAGTCGCCTCCAAGTCGGATCAGTGTCTTAACTGAAGCAACATTACAGGAAGAAAAAATAGTTTTCTCAGGCAAACCCCTCCCTCCCACAGAGCTGATTATTGTTTGATTGGCCACTGGCAAAGTCGCCTGTCCTGGAGGCGACTTGAAGTCTCGTTGTAAGTCATTTCGCGCTGAAGTCGCCTCGCAAAGTCGCGCCCAGAGTCGTGTTGCCCCTGTGTGAACCGGCACTAAGGCATGAAGGGGTTAGAATAGATACTGTAACTTCCCATGGACAGCTTTGTTCTTTTTAGCTATCTATAAAGGGAGATTGCTCCCAATGACCACAAATGTCAAGCCTCCTACACACAATCGGATTTTCCCATGGGAATTGTGCGATGACAGGCTGTTGTCGGAAAAACCGACCGTTTGTATGCTCCATCGGAAATTTGTAGTCAGATTTTATTTAAAATTTTCCAACAACAAATGTGTGTTGTCGGATTATCCGATCGTGTGTACAGAAGTCCTTCGGACAAAACTCCAAAGTACAAACACGCATGCTCAGAAGCAATGCTCACCATAACACAACATTAGCAGAAGTTGCCCAAAGGGTGGCGCTAAAGAGCTGAAAAACCACGTAGTTTCGTGTTTGTTGGCCGAAATTTTTTGCCGTTTGTATGCAAGACAAATTTATGGCCAACGCCCTTCGGACAAAAGTCCTACGCTTTGTCCGATAGAAATCTGATCATGTGTACCAGGCTTAAGGAGCATTCTTCCCACTGACCATACCACTAATCTATATTGGGCTGCAAATGGAGCAGTTATTAGCAGGTTTTTCCTGAGACCAGAAAGTTATTTCAAGGGTTCCTCAATGTTAGAAAGGTTGAGAAAGGCTGGTCTGGGGTGTCCATTGGTAATAGAGTATTCCTGTCCTTCTGCTCTGTACTGGGAGACTGAAAGGGAAAATCTGTTTGGCTGTTGGGGAAGCATAGAGTGTCAGCTCTTCCCCCCAGACTTGATGAATAAGGTTCATACTTGTTTTGGAAACAAGTGCTCAGTCGAGAGATGGGAGCGATCCTTCCGTGTATATTAATGTATCAGAAACAGGATAGAGGAGGAAGGAGGAATGACAATTTGTAACAAGTGTTGTCTTTTTAAAGCAGTTTCAGCATTTTGCCTTTTTTTTTCCTCTTCATTAAATTGAAATATTTCGTCTTCCGTCAGACGTTGTTGTACTCTGTGTACTTCTCACAGTCACTAACTAATGACATTTGTATTGCAGACCATAGAGCAGCTAGAGAATGAGATGCTGAATGGACAGAAACTGCAGGGACCACAAACCTCAGCGGAGCTCAATCACATCCTCAAGAGCAAAAACCTGGTGCAGAAGTGAGTATCCTGCTGTTATGGAGGAGATTAATCCTGACTTTGTTTACTGAGAATTTCTTTCCTTTACTTCTTTTTCCAGTCACGTTACAGCAGACCTGTAATTTCCTAGTGAAGTAAATAGCGTAGAGATTCGCCCGTCGATCGAAGGAGAGAAATTATTTACTAGCAAAGATGAAGAAATCTCCCCTGCTGGCTGTTGTATTCCGACACCCGAGGCTGTCAGAATACCCAAAAAGTGACTGCGTCTGATTGGATGCAGTCACTGTTCGGCCAACAATTTCCTGCCTGGCTCCTTTAGCAAAAGTCACTTGAAGATTAATTAACTGCTTCCCGACCAGCCGCCGCAGTTATACTGCGGCAGGTTGGCCTCCCTGGGCGAGCCGTCGTAGCTGTACGTCGGCCGCTTTAAGACCACTAGGGTGCGTGTGCCCCAGCGGTGCGCCGACTGAGCCGATGCGCGTGCCCCCCGGTCACGATGCCCGCCGGGCACCCGCCATCACTCCACACAAAGACAGAATGGAGGTCTGTCAATGTAAATAGACAGATCTCCCTTAATATCAGGGGTGAGGAGACTGATCAGTTGTTCCTAATGCTTAGGAACAACAATCGGTCTCCTCCCCCCAGGCAGTCCCATCCCCCCTACAGTTAGAATCACTCCTTTAGGACACACATTTAACCCCTTGATCGCCCCCTAGTGTTAACCCCTTCCCTGCCAATGACATTTATACAGTAGTCAGTGGCTATTTTTAGCTCTGATCGCTGTATAAATGTCAATGGTTCCAAAAAAGGGTCAAAAGTGTCCGATGTGTCCGCCGCAATGTCTGATATAAATCGCTGATCACCGCCATTATTAGTAAAAAAAATAATAATAATAAAAATGCCATAAATCTATCCCCTATTTTGTAGACGCTATAACTTCTGCGCAAACCAATCAATATACGCTTATTACATTTTTTTTTACCAAAAATATGTAGAACAATACATATCGGTCTAAACTGAGGAAGAAAAAAACATTTTTAAAATTTGGGGATATTTATTATAGCAAAGTAAAAAATATTGGTTTTTTTTTTTTTCAAAATTTTCGCTCTTTTTTGGTTTTTAGCGCAAAAAATAAAAATCGCAGAGGTGATCAAATGCCACCAAAAGAAAGCTCTATTTGTAGGGAAAAAAAAGACGTCAATTTTGTTTTTGTACAACGTTGCACGACCGCGCAATTGTCAGTTAAAGCAACACAGTGCAGGATCGCAAAATGTGGCCTGGTCATTAAGGGGCCAAACCTTCCGGGGCTTAAGTGGTTAAAGGATAAAAATGGAATAGATTCCTCCATCCACACTAAAGCCGCGTACACACAATGAGTTTTTTTCTGCTGGGTTAAATGATAAAAACTGTCAGCTCCAGTCAGAGCCGCTGTACTAACGATCCAATGTTAGTACAGCAATCTCCCCTGCTGAGCTGTTGTGTTCTGACAGGGGGGCGGCTGGCTGCTGAGAGTGCTGGTCAGGAGCTGGTCAGCTGCTGGTTTTCCGACATCAGCAGGCCAAATGACTGGCTTCTGTCGGACCGGCTGCCATACACACGGGTGTCGGATGGTTTATATTGAACCAGCCGATGTCACCCGATGTTCTGTTGAAGTGCCCGGCTATTGAATAGTGCCCGGGTGGAACTGCGCATGCGCCACATGGAGCCAAGTTGACGCTCAGCTGTTGAGTCGCGTTGCAGAGGAACGTTCATGTAGGTGAGGGGCGGATAGATACATGAAGGGGGCGGATATTTAAATGATGGGCAGTGGTGGGGGCGGAATTTTTATCGATGGCCAAACAAAACTGCAAAAGAAATCTTTATGTAAAATAGAAAAAGCCACCCTTCAATTGACTAAGCACGGCCTGCAAGCGTCCAGAAAGAATAGTAGATAAAGATTTATTTTGCAGCTTTGTTTGGCCATCGATAAAAATTCTGCCCGCAGCACTGCCCATCATTTAAAAATCCGCCCCCTCAATGTAGGTAGCCGCCCCTCACCAACATGAACGTGCCTCGGCCACGCGAGACAACAGCTGATCGTAAACAAAGCTGTTCTGGGGCTCCGTACTGTGCGTGCGCGGTGCATGCGCAGTTCCACCCGGGCATTTCTCAATAGGGGGCATTTCTCGACAGGACACTGGCATTTGGCCAGTGTGTACGGGGCTTTATCAGTGTGAATAAAGGAATCTCCCCTGCTGGTCATTGTGTTCCGACACCCGAGGCTGTCAGAATACCCAAACAGTTACTGCATCTAATTGTCAGACAATTTTCCACCCGCCTCCATCAGCAAAAGTGCTGACTGGGCCACCCATGGCTCGAACGTCAGCCGATTCAGCAGGAATCAGCTAAAATTCCAGCCACGTTAGGAAGGCTTAATAGTTTTAGTCCCTTTCCCTTTATTTATTTATTTTAATTAAAAAAACTATTGATGTTATATAAATGTGACAAATAAACATTTAATACAGGGTGCTTCTATGACAGTTGTATATTGGAATATCAAAGTGATCCCTCTTCACGGCGGATATGTCCCTTCGCTGAGTCAGTCATAGCATAGCAGTAAACTAGGTTCAAAGTACAGTGCATCCAGAAAGTATTCACAGCGCTTCACTTTTTCCACATTTTGTTATGTTACGTCTTTTTTCCAAATGCTGCAGAGCAGCACTCCCCTGAGAAGGGGGGTTGGGTCGCTATTAAAAACCAATAAGGGCTCTATTGCTATGTATGGCGCTGTCAGCATAACTTGCAGCTCCTCCTCGCTTGACTATCTTCTTCAAAGTAAACTCACCATGATAGAAATATAGGGGTGCCATTGCGGATGTGGGAACCATAGCGCTGAATATGTCTGACTTTATGTACAAAGTGCATCCAGAAAGTATTCACAGCGCTTCACTTTATCCACATTTTGTTATGTTACAGCATTTTTCCAAAATGGATTAATTTCATTATTTTCCTCAAAATTCTACAAACAATATCCTATAATGACAACATGAAAGAAGTTTGTTTAAAATCTTTGCAAATGTATTAAAAATAAAAAACGAAAAAATCCCATGTACATAAGTATTCACAGCCTTTACCATGACACTCAAAACTGAGCTCAGGTGCCTCCTGTATCCACTGATCATCCATGAGATGTTTCTACAACTTGATTGGAGTCCATCTGTGGTAAATTCGGTTTATTGGACATGCAAGCAAACCAGGTACCGCTCATCACCTGGCCAATACTATCCCTACAGTGAAGCATGGTGGTGGTAGCATCATGCTGTGGGGATGTTTTTCAGCAGCAGGAACTGGGAGACTAGTCAGGATTGAGGGAAAGATGAATACAGGAATGTACAGAGACATCTTTGATGGAAACCTGCTGCAGAGCGCTCTGGACCCCAGACTGGGGTGAAGGTTCATCTTCCACCCTAAGCACACAGCCAAGATAACAGGAGTGGCTATGTAACAACTCTGTGAGTGGCCCAGACTTGAACCCGAATAAACATCTATGGAGAGATCTGAAAATGTCTGTGCTCCGGCGCTCCCCATCCAACCTGATGGAGCTTGAGAGGTCCTGCAAAGAAGAATGGTAGAAACTGCACAAAAATAGGTGTGCCAAGCTTGTAGCATCATACTCAAAAAGACTTGAGGCTGTAATTGGTGCCAAAGGTCAGGGCCGCCATCAGGGGGGTACAGGCAGTACACCTGTAAGGGGCCCGGAGGTCCCCAGGGCCCCGGATGGAAACCCCCCCTTTTTTTTTTTTTTTTTTATAAAAAAAAAAAAACAATTACATTTTTTATTTTATTTATTTATTTATTTTTTTGTAAGGGGCCCAGAGGCCCAGATGGCAACTCCCCTTTTTAAAAAAAAAAAAATTTTTGTAAGGGGCCCAGAAGCCCGAATGGCAACCCCCACTTTTTTTTTGTAAGGGGCCCAGTTCTTTTTTTATTTATTATTTTATTTTTATTTTTTGTAAGGGGCCCAGAGTTCCCCAGGGCCCCGGATGGCAACCCCCCTTTTTTTTAATAAAAAAAAATATATTTATTTTATTTTATTTATTTTTATTTGTTTTATTGTTCTTTATTTATTTATTTTTTGTAAGGAGCCCAGAGGTCCCCAAGGGCCCAGATAGCAACCCCCAGACCAGAATAATTCTGCTTATCAATTCAATTTGAGGCACCCCCCCTGCTTCTCAATTTGCAGCGGCAGCACCCCCCCCCCCCGGTTCTTGGCTCCAGGGGGCCCATGCCTGAAGCTATGTAAGGGGCCCCAAAATTCCTGATGGCGGCCCTGCCAAAGGTGCAAAAAAGTATTGCGCAAAGGCTGTGAATACTTATGTACATTGGATTTTTTTCCTTCTTTTATTTTTAATAAATTTGCAAAGATTTCAAACTTCTGTCACGTTGTCATTATGGGGCATTTGTAGAACTTTGAGGAAAATGAAGAATTTAGTCTATTTTGGAATAAGGCTGTAACATCACAAAATGTGGAAAAAGTGAAGCGCTGTGAATACTTTTCGGATGCATTGTAACTTAGACAGCAGCCTCATACTTGCCATCTACTGGCTGCAAATGGTAATTATGAAGTATTGTTATGGAACCCAAGGAGAAAAATCAGAAATGAATCGATTTAATGGTAAAATCTGGATGCTATGGGTTAATGCAGATTTCACTTGATTGTTGCCCTTTAGGCTGCCTTATTAAATGAGCCAGAATTTGTACCTTTTATTAAAAATCTGTTTCTTTTGAGTACATCTATAAAAAGTCAGCTAAAGATCAGCTGCTTCATGTATTATTAAGAACTGTTAAATGTGGCGACTTTCGGAAATGGAGCGCACACGCACAATACAAAGTAAAAGCAGCAGCTGTCAGTCACCATCTTCCCTATGGTTACCACATCAATACCTGGCACAGCAGGCTCTTGTTTTCCTCTCGGGGATGTGGAGAGCTCTGCCGGCTGGTACTAAATTTGGTGACAGCGGGTAGTAGGATTCATGTCTTCCACAGACAATTCCTAAGGTTTCAGTGAGTGTTAATTTGCTGCTGGGATTCTATCAATGTGACTGTCAGTGTATCATTGCTAGTTATGCAAAGGAGACCTTTCCCGTCATTGGATGTCTCCTTACCAGTGCAGACCTATTAACCCCATGAATCGAAATAGAATATCTAACGATGTGTCGTGATTCATTCAAAGCCGACATAAGCAGCGCTCACAGAGCAGCCCCCCTGTCCTTGTCACATGGGGGACTTTGAACATCGTGTTTTCCAGCTGGGAAGCAGAGAGTTCTGGAACGGCCAGACTAAATGGGATTTTCCATCAGGATTTACGTGAAGTCTAAAGTTGACTATAAGTTTCTCCCATTCAGCCAAGCGGATGAATGACAGAAGTCCATTGATTCCCCCATCTACAATAATGGTGTAGGAATCTTCCCTGCTGGACATTGTATTCCTATAGCTGCCGGCATATGCAACTGTCACAATACCTGAACGGTGACTGCAGCTGATTGGCTGCAATCATTGTCCGGCCAACGTTATCCACCTGGCTCCTGTAATTTCTCATTCGAAGGAACAGAAGAATTCGAATGGGACACAACCAGAGGTCCCAAATTTTGGGACATTTGGGTCGATTATATTGTTGAATAGCAGTCAGGTTTACATTAAAGCATTTGTTACCTCAACATTTCTTAATCACTTAACCACTTAACGACCGCTCACTGTATATATACGTCGGCAGAATGGCACCGACAGGCACAATCACGTAGAGTGTACGTGATTGCCTTTGTATAGTTGGGGGGTCCAATCGGACCCCCCTCCTATACAGTGAGCGGTGGCTAAGTGTCCGGGAGCGTTCCGGGATGAGGGGGCAGCCATTCGTTTCTGGCCACCCGCTCGCGATCGCTCCCGGCGAATGGAAATGCCCCCTCTGTCTGTGTCAGACAGAGGGAGCAGGAGGAAGTGATGTCATCTCTGGTGCGGCGCTCACATATACCGAGCGCCGTACAAGAGAAGACATCAGGTCAGTGCACACAACACTACACTGACACCAGGACACATAGGAACATAAATCGCCCCCCAGACACCCCCAGATCACCCCCCAGATCACCCCCCCAGCCCCCAGTCACAGTGTCACTGATTGCAGTGACCATTTATTTAGTGATCACTGCAATCAGTGACATTTGTGACTGTAAAAGTGTCACCAAAGTTTAGTCTTAGGTCCAGTGTAGCCCCCTAACCCCCCCTAATAAAGGTTTAACCCCCTGATCACCCCCCAGATAACCCTTTCACCGCCTATCACCACTGTCGCTAAGCGATCATTTACTCTTTCGTCCATGGACCGACACAGCTTCTCTATTGACAAAGTGGGTATTATCCGTTAATTAGGAGTGACTAGGCAGAAAAACTTGTAAAAAGTGTTGCATCACACCTTCTACAGTACCGCCCAGGGGGCGGACCCTCTGGGTATACCCTCTCAGTCTGCACATCGCAGATCAGTTTTTTTCTGTCTAGCAAGGAGTAGGACATGGCTCCCTTCGGGCCCATTGGTCCGGGGAAAAAAGATATATATATTTATTTAATTTTTTTGCTACATTTGTTGTTTCCTGCGATCTTCGATCAACTGCCGACTGGGTGACAGGCTGGATCCTCGATCCTTGTAGTCTCCCCAGTTTCGGCCATCGAGCGTGTGCCGACCCTAGCTACGCGCTGGGTTTTCCACGACATGCCCGTCGCTCCACGGGTGGCCGGTGAGCCTACGCTCCAGGGCCTGCATCGGACCGCTCAGCTTCGGCTGACCTTACGGCCGAGTCGCAGCAGCCTGGCCGGTGAGCTTACGCTCCAAGGCTTGCATCGGACCGCTCAGCTTCGGCTGACCTTACGGCCGAGTCGCAGCAGCCTGTCCGGTGAGCGTCATGCTCCAGGGCATACATATGATCGTCCCTTCTGGGTCCAATCACAGCATGCCTGGCCAACAGTCACCTTCCGTGCGCGGACGATGATCTGTTTGGAATGTCTTCCAGCAGAATACATGCAGGATAGGTAAGTAAAACTCCCCTGCCTCGGCTGGGTGATTTAGCTGGACATTCCTGGAGAGATCAAGTAAGTGGTTGTGGCCCCTTTCTTCCCTCTCTCCCTGCCTTTCCCTCCTCCCTGGGCTTCTAGCTAAAGGTTGCTGGGTGCTGGGGGTCACCTAGGGGGTCCCACTGGAGCGGGGCTGGCTGTAACTAACATTTAAAAGAAATGTCATTTTTGCTTACCTGTGTTTCTGTGTCTCCATGCTGTCGGCGGCCATTTTGAGGTGGTCCATGCCAAGTTTGGCCTCTTGTAACTGCCTGGCGGCCATCTTCCTGTGGTTCGGCCACACCCACTGGCCCCTATCAGGTGATCGGCGGCCATGTTGGTCCACCCTGTATGCAGATATTGCCGTTCGGCGGCCATCTTTTTGGGGGCTATGGCTGCCTGACCTCTATCTTCTGTCGGCGGCCATTTTCTTAGAGCCCACATTATCTTCCATACAGACGTTTTTGGCAACCATTTTGCGAGAGCCTCCGGCCTCTAGGGTGCATTACACTGGCGTGAAAATTCACACAGGAAGTGCTGATAAAAGAAGCAGACTGACACAGCAGCAAGGGGACAGCATCACAGGCGCAGCATAGCAGTACCTATCCAGGGTGGTGAGTCCTCTGGGTAACCCAGCATCTCTGCAGCGCAGGAGGGTGGCCTATTGATATCTTGCCTGGAGCCCTGTGAGTGTCAGCGTGTGGTCAGCATGGCATCTGAGCCAGATGTCTTCTCCCCTGAAACACCAGATTTAGCAGCTGGTGCCCCTGAGGTGTCTATGAACGCTATGACTGCAATCCTAGAGGCGTTTGCTGCCAGGGTGGAAGCAGCACACGGGAATACAGGGGGTAGTAAACGCCCCGTCCCCTGCAAGCTTCTGGGGATATTTCTGATGCAGAACCAGGTCCAGCTACGGCTCATGGCCCAGATTCTGATGCATCAGAGACTGCAGACCGTGACCGATCGGACAGTGAGGAGGACTCCAAGTCCAGGTCAGTACGCGAGACGGCTTTGGTATCTGACCTTATTACTGCAGTGCGGGATACGCTAAAGTTGGAAAATACTGCAGAAGCAGCAGAGACTCCGGTCCACTTGGGTTTCATAGACCTGCCCGCACTGCTAAGGTGTTCCCTTGTGTGTCTTTTGATAAACTCTTATACAAGGAATGGGAGAACCCACTGAGGGTCTTTACAGCCCCAAAGAGGTTTGCGGTACGGTACCCCTTTTGAGGAGAGTTTTCTGAAGAAATGGACCTCTCCCCCCTATAGTGGACCCTCCGGTGTCCAGACTTAATAGAGCCACCACAATTCCTGTAGAAGGGGCTCCTGTTTTCTAGGACCCTGTGGATAAGAAGGCTGAAGCACTCGCTTGCTACCTATACTCAGTGGTAGGCTCGGCAGTACGCCCGGCATTGGCGGGGGCCCTAGTGTCTCACACACTTACTGAATGGGCAAGATTGCTACTCCAGGGGTTAAGGAGCGAGATGCTCCTCCTGATGAGATAACATTGGCCGACCTGTTGGTCCAGGGCCTTAGGTTTGTCTGCGAGTCAGACATGAATACTATTCCCCTGCTGTCTAAAACTTCGGTTTATGCAGTAGCAATACGCCGCCTGATCTGGCTAAAAGGCTGGTCTGCGGACCAGACTTCCAAGAAAGCCCTGTTGGATCTGCCTTTTAAGGGCGACAGACTTTTTGGGGCTTCTCTGGATGACATCATCAAGGATGCCACAGGAAGTAAAAGCACTTTGCTTCCCCAAATTAGCAAGGGTAAGGGGCCACGCCAAGGGCAAGGGCCCTCCTTTACTGCACACAAGTGGTTTTTTCGTCCCCCTAGGGCGACAGGGAAAAGACCCCAGGCCGACAAAGCGCCTGCCCAAGGACAAAAGCGTCCTTGGTCCCGCAGACCCAACAAGCCTGCGGACAAATCTGCGTCCACATGAAGGTCCGCCCCCACCCAGCTCTCGGGTGGGGGGACGTCTTCACGAATTCGCGACTCAGTGGACTGCTCTAGTCTCCGACAGGTGGGTTTGCGAAGTAATCTCCTCAGGCTACAAGATAGAATTTCTCTCTTGTCCACCAGACAGATTCATCACCTCCAATCTCCAGCTACTACCGACCCGTCGGGAGGCCCTGTATGGGGCGGTCCAGGGTCTACTGGAACACGGGGTAGTTATTCCAGTTCCAGAACAGGAACGGGGTCAGGGTTTTTACTCAAATCTGTTCATTGTGCCAAAGAAGGAGGGGGTTCGTCCAATCTTGGATCTCAGAGCCCTCAATTGCTTTGTGAAGGTACAAAGATTTCGGATGGAGTCGGTTCGATCCGTAGTCACGGCTCTCCATCCGGGGGACTTTCTGGCCTCCTTGGACATCAAGGACGCATACCTGCATGTCCCCATATACTCCAGACACCAGAGGTTTCTGCGATTTGCTATCGGGAAGAACCACTACCAGTTTGTGGCCCTCCCGTTTGGCCTTGCCTCAGCACCCAGGACGTTCACCAAGGTGCTCGCTCCGATTCTGGCACTTCTAAGACAGCGGGGTATCGCTATCACAGGTTACTTGGACGACCTTCTGCTGAAGGCCCCTTCAAGCTCAGAATTAGAGGTAAGCGTGTCCATTACCTGTCAGACTCTTCGAGACTGTGGTTGGATACTAAACACGCAAAAGTCAGTATTGGTGCCCACTCAACGCCTAGTGTACCTGGGGTTGATTCTGGATTCCTCAGAGGCAAAGGTATTCCTCCCTGTGGAGAAGTTGCAGACCCTCCGGGCTGCAGTACGGCAGCTGACTTCCAGGAATTGGTCGTCACTCCGTTTTTACATGCGAGTGTTGGGCCTCATGGTAGCCTCCTTCGAGGCGGTCCCATATGCTCAATACCACACTCGAGTGTTACAGAAGGAAGTTCTGTCCAGATGGAACAGATGCCCTTCATCTCTGGATTATCAAATCCGAGTGAGCCACCTAGTCAGGAGATCCCTGGTATGGTGGCTGACAGCACCGGCTCTAATGGCCGGGAAGTCATTTCTTCCGGTTTACTGGATAGTGATCACGACGGACGCCAGCCTTACAGGTTGGGGGGGGAGTCTGGGGTGTCCAGTCGGCGCAAGGTCGCTGGACCCCAGAGGAAGCCCTCCTGACGATCAATGTCCTGGAGATCCGGGCGATCAAGCTGTGCCTCTTCAAATGGTCTCAGAGACTGCAAGGGCGTCCAGTCAGGATCCAGTCAGACAACGCCACAGCAGTGGCATATGTCAATCATCAAGGAGGAACAAGAAGCTCAGCTGCAGCATCGGAGATCGCTCGCATCCTGAAGTGGGCAGAGAGGAGCGTACCGGCACTGTCGGCCGTGTACATTCCGGGTGTGGAAAACTGGCAGGCGGACTACCTGAGCCGCCAGATGCTGGACCAGGGAGAATGGTCCTTACACCCGGAGGTGTTCCAACTCCTCTGCCAAAGATGGGGCACACCAGACGTAGATCTTCTGGCTTCCCGACTCAATCGGAAGGTATTGAGGTTTGTGGCCCGGTCAAGAGACCCATGGGCAGACGCAACGGACGTGTTGGTAGCATCGTGGGGTCAGTATCGGCTAATCTATGCCTTCCCTCCCTTAAGGCTTCTTCCTCTTCTGCTCCGCAGAGTGGAGGCAGAGGGAATTCCAATGATCCTAATCGCTCCAGATTGGCCTCAGCGTCCTTGGTACGCCGATCTAGTACGTCTGGTAGCAGACGTCCCCTGGCGCCTACCACTACGGAAGGACCTGCTATCGCAAGGTCCCATATTCCATCCTGCTTTACAGTCATTGGCTTTAACGGCATGGCTGTTGAGAACCAGGTACTGAGAGATCGGGGCCTGTCAGACTCAGTAATCTCTACTATGAGAAGTGCTCGGAAACCGTCCTCTAGGAAGGTCTATCACCGCACTTGGAGGGCCTACATCTCCATATGTGAGGAAATGAAATGGCATCCGCGTACCTATTTGGTTTCCAGAATCCTGCTGTTTTTACAGCATGGGGTAGACCAAAGGCTTGCCCTAAGTACGATTAAGGGACAGATATCTGCCCTGGCTGTCTTTTTTCAGCGACCCCTGGCGACTCACTCTCTCGTGAGTACATTTGGGCAGGGGGTTCGACATGTGGCCCCTCCGGTCCGCCCCCCATTACCTCCGTGGGACTTGAACCTGGTCCTCTCGGTGCTTCAGACGGCACCGTTTGAGAATATTAGAGATATTCCCCTGTTGACACTTTCTCAGAAAGTGGTCTTTTTGGTGGCTGTTACGTCAGTTAGACGAGTCTCTGAGCTGGCAGCCTTGCCCTGCAAGGCTCCCTATTTTGATTTTCCACAAGGATAAGGTGGTGCTGCGGCCGCAGCCTTCCTTTCTTCCGAAAGTCGTTTCGGCTTTTCATCTCAACGAAGACATTGTACTTCCATCCTTGTGTCCTCAGCCGTCGAATCCTAAGGAGTCGGCGTTGCATTCCTTGGACGTTGTCCGAGCTTTGAGAGTATACATATCTGCTACTTCCCTGTTCCGGAAGTCAGACTCACTGTTTGTTTCGGTGGCTGGTCCCAAGAAGGGCCAAGCAGTCTCATCGGCCACCATCTCTAGGTGGATCCGACAGATAGTAATCCAGGCTTACGCCTTAAAGGGTCAGGCGCCCCCCTTTCCTGTCACGGCGCATTCGACCAGGGCAATAGGTGCCTCTGGGGCTTTCCGACACCAAGCGTCTGTTTCCCAACTATGTAAAGCGGCGACTTGGTCGTCCGCTCACACTTTCACAAAATTCTACAAAATTGATGTAGGTGCATCTTCGGATGCCTCTTTCGGCCGCAAGGTTTTGCAGGCGGCTGTTTAGAGTTGCAGCTCCTCCGTTGGAGGAGTGCTGTTTTGTGTTTTGGGGTGAAGTTTGTTTTTATGCTGTTACCACCCCTCGTTTTTTCTCTGACACTGCTTTGGGACGTCCCACTTTGTCAATAGAGAAGCTGTGTCGGTCCATGGACGAAAGAGTAAATAGGATTTTTTACTCACCGTAAACTCCTTTTCTCTGAGTCCATGGACCGACACAGCACCCACCCCTCCTTTTAAGTTTGTACTGCTTTTTGACGAACTGATCTGCGATGTGCAGACTGAGAGGGTATACCCAGAGGGTCCGCCCCCTGGGCGGTACTGTAGAAGGTGTGATGCAACACTTTTTACAAGTTTTTCTGCCTAGTCACTCCTAATTAACGGATAATACCCACTTTGTCAATAGAGAAGCTGTGTCGGCCCATGGACTCAGAGAAAAGGATTTTACGGTGAGTAAAAAATCCTATTTTTCTGATCGCTGTCTTAGCGTCAGTGATGCCGATCGTCAGCCAGTAATTTTTTTTAGGTTCGCCGCATGTTTTTATAGCGTCAGGTACCCCAATATATTATCTAATAAAGTTTTAACCCCCTTGATCGCCCCCCAGGTAACCCTTTCACCCCCTATCACCACTGTCACTAAGCGATCGTTTTTCTAAACGCTGTCTTACTGTCTGTGATGCAGATCGGTAGCCGGTAATTTTTTTTAGGTTCGCCGCAGGTTTTTATAGCGTCAGGTACCCCAATATATTATCTAATAAAGGTTTAATCCCCTTGATCGCCCCCCAGGTAACCCTTTCACCCCCATCACCACTGTCGCTAAGCGATCGTTTTTCTAAACGCTGTCTTAGTGTCGGTGATGCAGATCGGTAGCTGGTAATTTTTTTTAGGTTCGCCGCAGGTTTTTATAGCGTCAGGTACCCCCATATATTATCTAATAAAGGTTTTAACCCCCTGATTGCCCCTAGTTAACCCTTTCACCAGTGATCACCATATAATTGTTACGGGTGATGCTGGTTAGTTAGTTTGCTTTTTATAGTGTCAGGGCACCCGCCGTATATATAACCCAATAAAGGTTTAACCCCCTGATCGCCCGGCGGGTGATATCAATTAGGTTTTAGCGTCAGAGAGGGTCTGAGTCACACCCCAGGCAGCGTCAGGTTAGTGCCAGTAACGCTAACACCCACGCGTGAAGCATACACCCCCCTTAGTGGTATAGTATCTGAACAGATCAATATCTGATCTGATCAGATCTATACTAGCGTCCCCAGCAGTTTAGGGTTCCCAAAAACGCAGTGTTAGCGGGATCAGCCCAGATACCTGCTGGCACCTGCGTTTTGCCCCTCCGTCCAGCCCAGGCCACCCAAGTGCAGTATCGATTGATCACTGTCACTTACAAAACAAAAACACACATAACTGCAGCGTTCGCAGAGACAGGCCTGATCCCTGCGACTCCAGTGCTGTAGGAGGTGATTTCACCACCACAGTTAAAAAAAAAAAGCAAATATGCCGAAGCATTGGGGCAGCAGGGGCGGAGGAGCGGAGGAGCGATTTTGCTCCTAATGCCGCGTACATACGGTCGAAATTCCGACGGAGGCTTGCCCGTGGAAAAGTCCGACCATGTGTGTGCGGCATAACTTTTTTGCGGGAGGATGCCCCCATGCTTCGGCATATATAAATGGTGCGTGTATGCCCATCATTGGAAGTGGGTGGATGAAGGGAGGTATTCTAATGGTGGGCATACCCACCGATCAATCTCTTTTTTCGTTCAGCCAACTGGCTGCATGAAAAAAAAAGATTACAATACATGTCCAACAAGGACCAGCAACGTACTGGTATGTTGCTGGACTTTGAATGTTTATACCAGATTGATGCCTGCGGGTTTAGGTATCATCTTGGTATCATTCTTTTCAGCCTGCGGCCGGCTTTCATGTAAAAGCAATCCTAGCGGCTAATTAGCCTCTGGACTGCTTTTACAAGCAGTGGGAGGGAATGCCCCCCCCGGATATAAAAAGCGCCATTGGGAAATTGGGAAAGCATTTTATCACACCGATCTTGGTGTGGTCAGATGCTTTGAGGGCAGAGGAAAAATCTAGGGTCTAGAAGACCCCAGTTTTTTCAAAAAAAGAGTACCTGTCACTACCTATTGCTATCATAGGGGATATTTACATTCCCTGAGATAACAATAAAAATGATAAAAAAAAAAAAACACTTGGAAGGAACAATTTAAAAATAAAATAAAAAAGCAAAATTAATAAGAAAAAAAAAAGAAAAAAAAAAAGCACCCCTGTCCTGCCCTGCTCTTGCCCAATGGCGAACACAAGCGTCGGTCTGGCGTCATATGTAAACAGCAATTGCACCATGCATGTGAGGTATCACCGCGAAGGTCAGATCGAGGGCAATCATTTTAGCAGTAGACCTCCTCTGTAAATCTACTGGGGTAACCTGTAAAGGCTTTTAAAGGCTTTTAAAAATGTATGTAGTTTGTCGCCAATGCGCGTTTGTGCGAAATTTTAAAGCATGTCGTGTTTGGTATCTATGTACTCGGCCTAAGATCATCTTTTTTATTTCATCAAACATTTGGGCAATATAGTGTGTTTTAGTGCATTAAAATTTAAAAAAGTGTATTTTTTAACCCAAAAAATGCGTTTGAAAAATCGCTGCGCAAATACTGTGTAGAAAAAAAAAATGCAACACCCACCATTTTAATCTGTAGGGCCTTTGCTTTAAAAATATATATATAATGTTTGGGGGTTCAACATAATTTTCTTGCAAAAAAAAAATGTTTTCATGTAAACAAAAAGTGTCAAAAAGGGCTTTGTCTTCAAGTGGTTAGAAGAGTGGATGTAAGCTTCCTAATGTTGTGTATAAAATGCCAGAACAGTTCAAAACCCCCCCAAATGACCCCATTTTGGAAAGTAGACACCCCAAGCTATTTGCTGAGAGGTATTGTGAGTATTTTGCAGATCTCGCTTTTTGTCACAAAGTTTTGAAAATTGAAAAAAAATATATATATATATATATATATATATTGTCTTTCTTCATTTTCAAAAACAAATGAGAGCTGTAAAATACTCGCCATTCCTCTCAGCAAATAGCTTGGGGTGTCTACATAGTTGCCAACATTGCAAAAAAAACATCTGGGACACTTTTTTTGTATTGAGGCGGAGCCTTGCTATAATTAGGGGGCGGGGCATTAGTTTGTAGGCGTGTCATGCTGAAATGAAAAATGCGGCGCGCAAAGCGCGCCGCGGTGAAAAATGGGCGTGGTTTACGCACAATAGTTGGTGTGGCTTAAATGGGCGTGGTTCAAAGGGGTGTGGCTACAGTCCGAGGTGAGAGAAAGAAATAGAAAGAAAGAAGCCAGATCCTACACCACAATAGAAATGTGTAACAAAATTGGCAGATAAGTATACTCCAAAACACCTGTTGGCGCTTCAATCATCCCGACACCATGTTTGTTATGGTGTCAGGGTGTTTGAAGCGCATTATTTCTATTATTACATTGTAATATAAAATTAAATCATTCAACTCACCATAATGCTGAATCAGTGGGACCCCTAAGCGTGTCACCTGCCACTTCGCCTGCCACCAGATGCCATCAAATGCCCCCAGCAGAGTCCGTCCTTACATCAGGTGCCCCCAGCAGAGTCCGTCCTTACATCAGGTGCCCCCAGCAGAGTCAGTCCTTACATCAGGTGCCCCCAGCAGAGTCCATCCTTACATCAGGTGCCCCCAGCAGAGTCTGTCCTTACAAACTCTCCACTCTCTTGTGTACAGCAGTGGCGTCACTAGGGTTGGTGTCACCTGGTGGGGTAAAACATGGTGTAACCCCCCCCCCCCCCGTCTAGGCTACCCAGCTCCATTCAGGTAGCGCACGGTCACAGGGTGCACCCCAAACCAGCCCCTGTAAATGATAGTATAGGGTGGTATAGTGGCAGATTAGGGTAAAATAGGGTGGTATAGTGTCAGGTTGAGGTGGTATATGACAGGTTAGGGTGGTACAGGGCAGGTTAGGGCGGTATTGGGGTGGCATAGGGCAAGTTAGGGTGGCACAGGGCAGGTTGAAGTGGCACAGGGAAGGCTTGGATGGCAAAGCGCAGGCTGTGGTGGTATAGGGCAGGCTGGGGTGGTACAGGGCAGGTTGGGGTGGTACAGGGCAAGTTAGGGTGGCACAGAGCAGGTTGGGTAGTATAGGGCAAGTTAGGGTGGCATAGGGCAGGTTGGGGTGGTATAGGGCAGGTTAGGTTGGCACAGGGCAGGTTGGGGTGGCACAGGGCAGGCTGGGTTGGTATAGGGCAGTTTGGAGTGGTACAGGGCAGGATGGGGTGGTATAGGGCAGGCTTGGGTGGCACAGAGCAGGCTGGGTGGTATAGCGCAGGCTGGGGTGGTATAGGGCTGGTTGGGGTAATACAGGGCAGGCAGGCGGTGGTATAGGGCAGGCTGGGGTGGTATAGGGCAGGTTGGGGTAATACAGGGCAGGCTGTGGTGGTACAGGGCAGGCTGGGGTGGCACAGGGCAGCTTGGGGTGGCACATGGTCCAAAAACTAAGAAAATTAATATGATTGAAGATCAGATGTGGCACTACATGTCTCAGCAGCAGGTAATAAGGTGTGAGTGAGGATCAGCTGTGGCACTACATGTCCCAGCACGCTTGATGGCAGGTTGCCCTGTGTTGTGTAGGTAGGGGTGGAAATGCTATGCTTGGTGCCCATTCTCTCTCTCTCTCTCTCTCTCTCTCTCTCTCTCTCTCTCCTGTGCTGGTGTCCTCCTCGGGGAGTAGCAGTGTGATGACAGTCAGGTGTAATACGATCTCATACACCTCCTCTCTATAACCGAGCACATGCACACTCACTGTTTGTGATCTCCTCTAGTACAGAGCTGACCTCTGACTCCCCGGGCTGCCATCATGTGCAGCGGCAGCTACACAGTTCCTGGCTTCCACGTGTGTTAAGTGTAGAGAGGAGGGGCCTCTAGGCTTCAGTGTATACTTGTACACTGAAGAGAGAAGCTGATTGGATGCCCATCCTCTCTCCACTGAACACTAGGGGAAATGTACTGGCAGAGGCGACGGCGGCCATTTTTCTGTAGCCCGTCGGCTGCTTTTTCCGTAAAACACTCCCGATTTTCCCGGGACAAAAGCAAATTCCCGGAAAAATAATCGGGACAAGCTTAATTCGGGACGAGGGTCCCAAATTCGGGATTGTCCCGGGAAATTCGGGGCTGTTGGCAACTATGTGTCTATATTCCAAAATGGGGTCATTTGGGGGGGTTTTGTGCGATTTTGGCATTTTATGGCCTTTGAAACTGTGATAGGTAGTGAGGAGTGAAATCAAAAATTTGTGCCTAGAAATCCTGAAGGCGGTGCTTGGTTTTCGGGGTCCCGTACGCGGCTAGGCTCCTAAAAAGTCCCACACATGTGGTATTCCCGTACTCAGGAGAAGCAGAAAAATGTATTTTGGGGTGTAATTCCACATATAACCATGGCATGTGTGAGCAATATATCATTTACTGACAACTTTTTGTAATTTTTTTTTTTTTTTTGTCATTATTCAATCACTTGGGACAAAAAAAAATATATTCAATGGGCTCAACATGCCTCTCAGCAATTTCCTTGGGGTGTCTACTTTCCAAAATGGGGTCATTTGGGGGGGTTTTGTACTGCCCTGTCATTTTAGCACCTCAAGAAATGAGATAGGCAGTCATAAATTTAAAGCTGTGTAAATTTCAGAAAATGTACCCTAGTTTGTAAACTCTATAACTTTTGCGCAAACCAATAAATATACGCTTATTGACATTTTTTTTACTAAAGACATGTGGCTGAATACATTTTGGCCTAAATGTATGACTACAATTGAGTTTATTCGATTATTCTTATAACAAAAAGTAGAAAATATCATTTTTTTTCAAAATTTTCGGTCTTTTTCCGTTTATATCGCAAAAAATAAAAATCGCAGAGGCAATCAAATACCATTAAAAGAAAGCTCTATTTGTGGGAAGAAAAGGACGCAAATTTCGTTTGGGTACAACATTGCATGTCCGCACAATTTACAGTTAAAGCAGCGCAGTGCAAAATTCTGAATTCACCTCTGGTCCTTTAGCTACCAAATGGTCCGGGGCTTAAGTGGTTAAAGGAGCACTAAACCTTTTTTTTTTTTTGCTTAAAAATAACAAACATGTTATACTTACCTCCACTGTGCAGCTCGTTTTGCACACAGTGGCCCCGATCCTGGTCTTCTGGGGTCCCTCGGCGGCTGTCTTGGCTCCTCCCCGCAAGGACTCCACACCATAATGCGAGTGAGCTCGCATGGTGTGGAGTGATTGCGGGCGCGCTCCCGTGATACAGCGGCGGCCATAGCCGCCGACTATATCAGTCGGCCCCGCCCCCGGCGTGCCGCGTCATTGGATGTGATTGACAGCAGCGCCAGCCAATGGCTGCGCTGCTTTCAATCTATCCAGTGTAGCCAATCGGCGGCCAGGCAGAAAAACGAAGAGGATGACTGGGACGAGCATGGGACTTTCGAGGGGCCAGGTAAGAAAAACGGGGGCTCGGGGGGGGGGGGGGCGGTATTGTCGAATGTTTTTTCACCTTAATGCATAGGATGCATTAAGGTGAAAAAACATGTAACTTTACTACTCCTTTAAGGACCGGAAGAATTTCCCCCTTAAAGCGGAGCTCCGCCAAAAATAAAATATTAAAAGCCAGCAGCAACAAATACTGCAGCTGCTGACTTTTAATATTAGGACACTTACCTGTCCTGGAGTCCAGCGACGTCCGCAGCAGAAGACGAGCAATCGCTCATCACTCTGCTGCCCCCACCGCCATCCTCGGTGAGGGAACCAGGAAGTGAAGCCTTGAGGCTTCACTGCCCGGTTCCCTACAGCGCATGCGCGAGTTGCGCTGCGCCGTTCTGACTGGTCCCCGTGTGTCCTGGAAGCCGAGTGTTTCCCAGAACACTACGGGTATTCTGCGGGAAGTGACGTACTACCCGCAGAATACCCGCAGAGAGGACTCCCGGAAGTGGGTGCAAATACCTGTCTTAGACAGGTATCTGCACCCCCTCCCCCCTGAAAGGTGTCAATTGTGACACCGGAGGAGGGGAGGGTTCCGATGAGCGGAAGTTCCACTTTAGGGTGGAGCTCCGCTTTAATGACCAGGCCTTTCTTTGCAATTCGGCACTGTGTCGCTTTAACTGGCAATTGCGCGGTCGTGTAACGCTGTACCCAAACAAAATTGATGTCCTTTTTTTCCCCACAAATAGAGCTTTATTTTGGTGGTATTTGATCACCTCTGCGTTTTTAATTTTTTGGTATAAAAAATATCCCCCAAAATATCCCCCAAAAAATGTAAATTAGCAATAAGCGTATATTGATTGGTTTGTGCAAAAGTTACAATGTCTACAAAATAGGGAATAGATTTATGGCATTTTTATTTAATTTTTACTAGTAATGGCGGCGATCTGCGATTTTTAGCCAGACTGCGACATTTTGCCGCAGACAGATTGGAAACTTTTGACACATTTTTGGGACCATTGACATTTATACTGCGATCAGTGCTATAAAAATGCACTGATTACTATGTAAATGTCACTGGCAGGGAAGGGGTTAACACTAGGGGGCGATCAAGGGGTTTAATGTGTTCCCTCAGTGTGTGTTTTAACTGTAGGGGGGTGGGACTGACTAGAGGAGGAGACAGATCACTGTTCCTACTTAGTAGGAACAGACGATCTGTCTCTCCTCCCCTGACAGAATGGGCATGTGTGTGTGTGTGTGTTTACACACACACATCCCCGTTCTGGCTCTCATACCCACGATTGCACATGCCCGGCGGACATCGCGGCCAGCGGCAACACGCATTGTTCCTCCCGCCGTGCAGTGGGTGGCAGCGCGCTCCTGGTAGACCTGTTTAAAGGGGCGACGTACAGTTACAACGATTGGCGGGAACGTGCCGACCTGCCGCAGTAATGACAGCGGCTGGTTGGCAAGTGGTTAATATATGTCTGCCGTACTATAGATGTACTTGCATGAGAAAGTATCCTGTTCTCTTTGCTTTGCTTCCCTTTTGTGAAATCCCTGGTGTTCCTGCCAGTCCCTCTGCTTTCCTATTAAAAACTGACCACACTAAGCAGGAGAACACAACATGGTCAGTTCTCTAGCTAGCTGGGAACTCGGCTTGCTCTCCTCCAATGATCAGACTTGTCCTGACACGCCCCCCCCCCCCAGCCTTTCACTGGGAAACTCAGTGCCCTGCTGCTTCTCCTCCCCCCAGCTCTTTTGCCGCTGAGAACAGAGGGGATGTGATCACTTTTAATCCATACACAAATGTTTTGCCTTTTATTTATTTTTCAAACTGAATGTGTTGTCTTACAAGGTGATTGTTTACAATCACTTAAGCATGCAAAGGTGCAATTGTGATATAAAGTGTTACTAAATCCACAGCAGTAAAATCAGTCTGTATATGCAGTAAAGCATATTTGTTATACTCGCTGTGGAACCTAAGGGGTTAACCATCTGCATTGTGCAAAAAGGCTGTCTGATCCTGTCTTCTCTGATGCTCTCCTTTTTCCACAGTCCCCAATCCATCTGCTGATAGAGTAGAGCTTTGAGGGCACTCTGCACATGCTCAGTTTGGTGTGTATTGCTAGAGAGGTTTTTTTTCTTGGGAGAGTGCATGTGATCAGCACAGGGCCAATCAGCACTGTCCAGACAGAGGGTCAGGGGTCCTGCAGCCTCATAGGACAATCAGGGGAGAATGAAAAGTCCTCCCACAAGCTTTAACCAGACACTGATAGATGTCACAAGACTGCTTTATACTGCTGATGAGAAAAGGCATTTAGCAGTTTATATTTACTAAAATAATTGCATTTCCATGTTCTGTGGACTGTGGGAGATCAGATATAGTGAATGCAGGGTCCTTGGATTTAGTAATACTTTAAAGTCTTCTGTAGAGAGAGTCAGTGATTTCAAGGCTATAGCCAAGATCTGATTCAGCCGTGTATGGCCAGCTTAAGACCCTTTTCATACTGGGGCGGTTTTCAGGCGCTTTAATGTGAAAGCACTCAGGCTTTCACATTGGGATTGCAGATGAGGCTTCTTTCAGGCACTTTACAGGCGCTTTTTTTAACGCTAAAGTGCCTGAAAAATGCCCCAGTGTGAAAGGGGTCTAGGGCCACTTTCACACTGAGGCGCTTCTAAACTGCCAGTAAAAACACAGAGCACTTTTGAAGCGCTTTTCAGGTGCTTTTGAAGAGCTTTCCATTCATTTCAATGGAGTGGGGAGTTTTTCACAGCCCTGCCAGCACACTGCCCCAGTGTGAAAGCATTAATTGGTTTTAATGGAAAACGTTTGTGAGGTTTTTAGGCGCTGTTTTTAGTGTGAAAGCGCCTGAAAAGCACCTCAGTGTGAAAGTGGTCTAAAGCTACTTTCACACTAAGGGTGCTGGGTGCACTGGCGGTAAAGCGCCGCTATTTTAGCGGCGTTTTACCGCGTTGTTTGCAGCGATTTTCGGAGGCTAGCTTTGCGGGTTTAACCCCCGCTAGCGGCCGAAAAAGGGTTAAACCCGCCCGCAAAAACGCTGCTTTGCGGCGTTTTGCGGGCGGGTTGGAGGCGTGACCCCATTGTTTTCAATGGGCAGGGGCTTCATAGGAGCGGTATTTTTACCGCTCCTACCGCGCCTCAAAGATGCGGCTGGCAGGACTTTTTTTAGCGTCCCGCCAGCGCAACGCTCCAGTGTGAAAGCCCTCAGGCTTTCACACGGGATAGAAAGGAGCAGCTCTTTCAGGGCGCATTGCAGGCGCAATTTTTTTGCGCAATACCGCCTGAAAATCGCCTCAGTGTGAAAGCAGCCTTATGCCCTGTACACACGATCAGATTTCCGATGGAATAAAATCAGATGGAGATTTCCGTCGGAATTCCGATGAAGCTGACTTCCATCAGTCTTGCTTACACATGATCAGACAAAATTCCGACCGTCCAAAACGCCGTGACGTAAAACACTCAGACGAGCCGAGAAACATGAAATTCAATGCTTCTGAGCATGCGTCGACTTGATTCTGAGCATGCGTGGGTTTTTTCTCCGATGGAGTTCCACACAGACGATCGGAATTTCCTATCGGTTTTTTTTTTCATCGGAAAAATTTAAAACATGTTCTATTTTTTTACACCGATGAAAAAAAGTCTGATAGGGCCCATACACGATCGTTTTTTCTGGACTTTTTTTATCGGAAAAAACGATTGTGTGTACAGGGCATAAGAGATTATATTTCGAAGGTTGCTTTCTATCGCTGGTTTTCTCAAACAGCTAATGGGTTTTGAAGGTCCAATATCTGGTCTGTCTGGTCTTCAGACTTGAATATCCAGTATTACTGACCAGCCCCATGGCCATGTTGACAATACTCTGTGTTTGTCTTTTGCAGATTTCCTCTCTTCACTGCTGTATATCTGATCTGCTATGAAGGAAAACCTGTAACAGAGTTCATCACATGCCTCCAGAATCACCCTGAGCACATGTAAGGTGGCCCAGTGAACTCTGACCATCATCCTCTTCACCTTCTGCGCCTTTCAGCAAAAAAAAAAAAAAAAGAAGAAGAAACTCAAGTTGTTGGACATGTGTTTGGATACATGTGTCTTTGGGTGTAGCTATACACCATATGCATGTAGAGAAATGAGAACATACTCTGTGACTGCAATGATCCCATTGGCTGGATAGAGATTTGTTTATTTGGTGCTCAAACCCAGAGATTGCCGGGTTGAACTGTTTCTGGGGGTGATTTGAATATTTTAAAGTATTTGCCTCAAGGGAATTTTTTTTTACCTTGTTTTTAAATAACATTATATATCATCCATGGTTCCCATTTAGTTTCTGGTCATTCCAATTCACCAGATCTAAAACCTCAGTAAGGCCCCTTTCACACTGGGGCAGGCAGGTGCTTTGGCGGTATAGCAGCGCGATTTTCAGCGCTGCTATACCGTCGTTCTTACCGCGGTATGCGGCCGCTAGGGGGGTGAATTTAACCCCCGCTAACGGCCGAAAAAGGGTTAATACCGCCCGCAAACCGCGGCTATTGCCGCGGTTTGCGGGCGGTATTACCGCGCTGTCCCATTGATTTCAATGGGCAGCCGCGGTAAAGGAGCGGTGAACACACCGCTCCTTCACCGCTGTAAATAAGCGGCTAGCAGGACTTTTGGAGCGGTCCTGCTAGCGCACCGCTTCAGTGTGAAAGCCTTCGGGCTTTCACATTGAAGAATACAGGGCACGATTTTTTCATGGGGTATAATAGCGCTAATATTAGCGCTAAACCGCATGAAAAATGCCCCAGTGTGAAAGGGGCCTAAGGCTGGATTCACACTTATGCATTTTTAGTGCTTTTTGCATTTTGCAGATTTGCACTACAGAACGTGTTCCATAGGAAACAATGGTAAATGGACTGTAGTGCAAATCTCCAAAATCCAAAAAGCACTAAAAAATGCATAGGTGTGAATCCAGCCTAAAACTCTAACATCCTATCGGCATAGGCAGCTTTGTAGGAATATGAGAAAAAAAAAACAACTAAAAGCACGTGAGATGGAAACTTTGATAATCGTCATGTCTGAATTAATGCACGCCACCTTATTTTACCATTCTAGTTCTTCTGTTTGTACTGGAATACCATTGTCTGCAGTCAGGTAGAAAATTCAGCCATTTACCCATTTCTTCAGTAATATTAAAACTCTGCTGGGCTCATTTATAAAACGTACCAGTGCAGAGGAAGTGGACGCATGACCCATAATAATCAGATTCCAGCTCTCATTTTCCACGGTAAGCTGCGATGAAAAGCTTGATTGTCTTTTTCATTTGCCTCAGGTTTTATAAATGACACCCAGTGCATTGTTCCTGCTTAATGTATTGTCTTAATGTCCTAAAAGCCATCCAAGATGTTCACTGTGCATGAATAGAAAGATGTTTGATTAAAATGCACACTTGTAAATAAAACCTCCTGTGTACAATTCTTTACATGTTATTCTTTTTTCATTGATTTATTAGCGTTCAGCAGCGGTGTCTTTTGCAGTACTGAGCAAAGTGAGGACGGGACATGCACCAGACATCACAGGGGTGGTCAGCTTTCCGAATATTGGGGGGCTCCTTAGGTCAAAAAGAGGCTGCACAGAATATTCAGTATACAGTGCCTGGAAAAAGTATTCACACCTCTTGAAATTTTGTGACATTTTGTCATGTTACAACCAAAAACGTAAATGTATTTTATTGGGATTTTATGTGATAGACCAACACTAAGGCCCCTTTCACACTGGGGCGTTTTTCATGCGGTTTAGCGCTAATATTAGCGCTATTATACCGCATGAAAAAATCGTGCCCTGTATTCTTCAATGTGAAAGCCCGAAGGCTTTCACACTGAAGCGGTGCGCCAGCAGGACCGCTCCAAAAGTCCTGCTAGCCGCTTATTTACAGCGGTGAAGGAGCGGTGTGTTCACCGCTCCTTTACCGCGGCTGCCCATTGAAATCAATGGGACAGCGCGGTAATACCGACCGCAAACCGCGGCAATAGCCGCGGTTTGCGGGCGGTATTAACCCTTTTTCGGCCGCTAGCGGGGGTTAAATTTACCCCCCTAGCGACCGCATACCGCGGTAAGAACGACGGTATAGCAGCGCTGAAAATCGCGCTGCTATACCGCCACCGCTCCTGCCCGCCCCAGTGTGAAAGGGGCCAAAGTGGCACACAATTGTGAAGTGGAAGGAAAATTAAAAATGATTTTCCAAATTTTTTACAAATAAATATGTGAAAAGTGTGGTGTGCATTTGTATTCAGCCCCCCTGAGTCAATACTTTGTAGAACCACCTTTCACTGCAATTACAGCTGCAAGTCTTTTGGGGATGTCTCTACCAGCTTTGCACATCTAGAGAGTGACGTTTTTGCCCATTTTCCTTTGCAAAATAGGTCAAGCTCTGTCAGATTGGATGGAGAGCATCTGTGAACAGCAATTTTCAAGTCTTGCCACAGATTCTCAATTGGATTTAGGTCTGGACTTTGACTGGGCCATTCTAACACATGACTATGCTTTGATTGAAACCATTCCATTGTAGCTCTGGCTGTATGTTTAGGGTCGTTGTCCTGCTGGAAGGTGAACCTTCGCCCCAGTCTTTTGCAGACTCTAAAGCCCTGTACACACGATCAGATTTCCTATGGATTTTAAACCGATGGATTTTTCCATCGGTAAACCGATGAAGCTGACTTCCATCAGTCTTGCCTACACACCATCAGTCAAAAATCCGACCATCCCAAACGCCGTGACACAAAACACTCCGACAAGCCGAGAAAAATGAAGTTCAATGCTTCTGAGCATGCGTCGACTTGATTCTGAGCATGCGTGGGTTTTTTGTCCGATGGAGTTCCACACAGACGATTAGAGTTTGCTATCGTTTTTTTTGCCATCGGATAAATTTAAAACATGTTCTATTTTTTCTCACCGATGGAAAAAAGACTGATGGGGCCCATACACGATCGGTTTGTTCGATGAGAAAAGTCCATCGGACTGTTTTCATCTGTAAATCCGATCGTATGTTCACGGCTTAACAGGTTTTCTTCTAAGATTGCCCCATATTTGGCTCCATCCATCTTCCCATCAACTCTGACCAGCTTCCCTGTCCCTGCTGAAGAAAAGCATCCCCACAACGTGATGCTGCCACCGCCATGTTTCACGGTGGGGATGGTGTGTTCAGGGTGATGTGCAGTGTTAGTTTTCCGCCACACATAGCGTTTTCCTTTTAGGCCAAAAAGTTCAATTTTGGTCTCATCTGACCAGAGCACCTTCTTCCACATGTTTGCTGTGTCCCCCACGTGGCTTTTCGCAAACTGAAAACAGGGCTTCTTATGGCTTTCTTTCAACTATGGCTTTCTTCTTGCCACTCTTCCATAAAGGCCAGATTTGTGGAGTGCACCACTAATAGTTATCCTGTGGACAGATTCTCTCACCTGAGATGTGGATCTCTGCAGCTCCTCCAGAGTTACAATGGGCCTCTTGGCTGCTTCTCTGATTAATGCTCTCCTTGCCCGGCCTGTCAGTTTAGGTGGACGGCCATGTCTTGGTAGGTTTGCAGTTGTCCCTTACCCTTTCCATTTTCGGATGATGGATTGAACAGTGCTCCGTGAGATGTTTAAAGCTTGGGATATTTTTTTATAACCTAACCCTGCTTTAAACTTCTCCACAACTTTATCCCTGACCTGTCTGGTGTGTTCCTTGGCCTTCATGGTGCTGTTTGTTTACTAAGGTCCTCTAACAAACCTCTGAGGGCTTCACAGAACAGCTGTATTTATACTGAGATTAAATTACACACAGGTGGACTCTATTTACTAGTTAGGTGACTTCTGAAGGCAATTGGTTCCACTAGATTTTAGTTAGGGGTATCAGAGTAAAGGGGGCTGAATGCAAATGCATGTGACACTTTTCAGATATTTATTTGTAAAAAAATCTGAAAACCATTTATCATTTTCCTTCCACTTCACAATTGTGTGCCACTTTGTGTTGGTCTATCACAAAAAAAATCACAAAAAATACAATTACATTTCTGGTTGTAACATGAAAAAATTTGGAAAATGTCAGGGGTATGAATACTTTTTCAAGGCATTGTATGTAAAGCTGGCCATACACAGGTAGATTTTCGTAAAAGCCTTCCTACAGAAATTCAGCAATATCGCTAATCAGAGTCTTCAATGATACCGTCAGTGACTTGACAAATTTTAGTTTTTAAGTCCTGAAAATTTTCGTTCAATGTTTTGATATTTACCATTTGATTTCCGGACGCAGGGAAGTGATGTTCATCGATTGAAGGCATTGGAGAATTGAGAAGAACAGACTTTTTAGACATACTTTAAAAAAATATATATCATTTTTATTTGACAAAATAATAACACAAACTAGAGACATAGACAGATAAATAAATATGTACGTAAGTGCATGTGACTAAAAAGTACGTCTCAATGACTAATCAAATGTCCAAGGTCCAACAATAGAAATCAGCTGGTGAGCTAGAGGATTACTTATATTTGGCGACTACCCCAATATAGCAATATACAGGATAACCTATACAGGCACAATCCTATGCATTGAAATTTAACCACTTGCTTACTGGGCACCTAAACCCCCCTCCTGCCCAGACCAATTTTTAGCTTTCAGCGCTGATGCACTTTGAATGAAATTGCGCGGTCATGCTACACTGTACCCAAATGAAATTTCTATCATTTTTTTCCCACAAATAGAGCTTTCTTTTGGTGGTATTTGATCACCTCTGCAGTTTTTATAAAAAAAAAAAATTCAAAAGACTGTTTTTTTTAAATATATTTTTATATTTTGTTATAACATTTTGCAAACAGGTAATTTTTCTCCTTCATTGATGTACGCTGATGAGGCTGCACTGATGGGCTGCACTGATGGGCTGCACGGATAGGCACCGATGGGCTGCACTGATAGGCGGCACTGGTGGGCACTGAGAGGTGACACTGAGAGGTGGCACTGATGGGTGTCACTGAAGGGCATTGATAGGTGGCACTGGTGGGCACTGAGAAGTGGCACTAATAGGTGGCATTGATAGGTGGCACTAATAGTTGGCAGTGATGGTCACTGATAGGTGGCAGTGATGGGCACTGATGGGTGGCAGTGATGGGCACTGATGAGTGGCAATAATGGGCACTTGTAGGTTACAATGATAGGCAGCACTGCTAGGTGGCACTGATTGGCACCAATGGTGGGCATTGATAGGTGGCACTTGTGGGCATTGATAGGTGGCACTGTGGACACTGGCAGGGGGTACAGATTAGGCAGATGTGCCTCCTTCCTCTTCGGGACCGATGTCCCTTGCACCTAAGCTGGTGATCAGCTTTTTTTTCTCCTCACCCTGTCAGCGTGAGGAGAAAAAAAAACGATTGTTTAACGTGAACTGGAAAGGAAGAAATAATCCTGGACGGCCGCATATCATGAGCTATGATTAAGCATCTTCATACTGTGTGAAACGTGTCAGCAGCTTTTCCTGTTTTCTGTAACATGAAGTGACTGTATTGGATTTCAACTGCTACACAAGATATCAATAAAGATGCCTTCAACGGTGTGTGCGGCCGTCCAGGATTTTTTCTTCATTCCTAGTTCGTTGCAGAGCCAGCACCTGTAGGTTCCTAAAAGGGCGTGTGCTTTAGAGGACTGGGGCTTAGAGCGGCAATCCTTCTCTTTTAACGTGAACTGTTAGACAGGACAATTGGGCTTGTGGCAGGCTGGTTGGTAAATTGAGCTAGGAATTTTTCTGTTTTTGTTCTCCATTACATTTTATTTTTTTATTATTATTTTTTAAGTGCTGGACCGCCCCCATGCACATCTTTCGCCTAGGTGAATGACGTGCACTTTGCCCGCTCTGCCTCCTGGGATATGTACCACCCCTTGTCCCCATCCTGCAGTAAGTATGAGAGCCATAAAATCTGCATATATAGAATTGCCCTGAAAGACACACCATCTCTTTAGAGCTAGAGGTTGTACCTTTCCTTCCCTTACTGAAACCCTTCAAAGCTTTGACCAAGTGTATTTTCTACAAATTGGCTATACAGTAGAAGTTTGTAGGCTTCTATTACTGGCTTGCCAGGTTGGAAAGTGTGGGCTTGTGCAGTAAACCTTGTAACTGCGTAGATCATAGTAGAGCACCTGGTGTTAGTGCTGTGAATTCTATACATTTCCTCTGATTGAATAAGTGCTGTGCTGCGATAAGGCACTGCAGGGAGATCATTCCCTATTAAATGTTCTCCAACAGAGGGATCATTGAAGAGGCTGAAATGCTGGAGGTGTACCCGGGAATTACAGATTTCTAAATGATATAATACATGTCGGGGAATAAATGAAGTGTGAGCAGGTGGTAGCAAAGGCAGTATCCAGCTGAGCTAGACTGAAAGAGATGAAAATAGTTAAATCAAATAACCATTTACCATACACATTCCTTTCTTGTTTTATGTACACAGAAAGAAGAATGATATTGCTTTTTTGTGTACGGTGACAGCCTTAGAAACATAACACTGTTCTTGGTTGTATGAGTTGAAGACCAGAATAAGGCAAATAATATGACCAATACTTGCCATCATCTGCAACATTTAGCTCATTATTATGTCATTATTACAGAACTAGTCAGGCGTATTTCAGGACAAAATGCTGTGATTCATTGTTACCAATCAGATATCAATTAACTTAACTAATTAAGTTATTAAGGATAAAGGAGAGATTTGATTAATGTGTGTTACTGCACTTTGTCCATAATTACTGTACTTTCCAGTTCCTTGATAATTAAGCCTTGGTGTGCTCTGTTATCAAGTTCTGAAATTGTTTTTGCCCTCGCCTGTTTGCCTGGGACTCTGAAATTATGGTGATTTACCACTTGCCGACCCACCACAGTACGTATACTGCAGCGGGGCGGCAGCTACAAGCACAGCAATGTACTGGTACATAGCTGCCTATTTCCGGTATTCAAGCTCCCCCGCCCGCCTACTTTCCTGTGATTTGACACAGCAGGAGTTCTTCAACAGATCCCACCCAATGATTCATGGCCGGCACCTGCTGATCGGATGTGTTAAATCACAGCCTAGAGCTCTGTGTTGATAAACAACACAGGAGCTTTGTTTCTTTGCCCTGTCTGTCAGGGAAGGAGGCCTAGATTTTTCTCTGCTGAAGTTCAGCAACATAGATCTGTTTTCCACCCCCATCATGCAAATGGACAGTGAAAAGAGCAAGCAGCATCCTGATAAGCTCACCTCTCTATCTCTCTGCTCTCTCCTACTATCAAAATTATCCTTGCACTGCAGGAAAAAATATTTGTTCTTTGTGCTGCTTTTTCCTCCCCTAAGTCTAAGCCCTGCCTTTTCACAAACTCAAAACGTGCCATTTTGTTTTTTGCTGAAAGTAATGGCTTTCTTCTGGCCACTCTGCCATAAAGCCCAACTCCTATGGAGAGTACAGCTTATTGTCGTCCTATGTACAGATACTCCAGTCTCTGCTGTGGAACTCTGCAGCTCCTCCAGAGTTACCTTAGGTCTCTGTGCTGCCTCTCTGATTAATCCCCTTCTTGCCCAGTCCGTGAGTTTTGGTGTGTGGCCGTCTCTTGGCAGGTTTGCTGTTGCGCCATGTTCTTTCCATTTGGTTATGATAGATTTTATGGTGCTTCTAGGGATCATCAAAGATTTGGATATTTTTTTATAACCTAACCCTGACTTTTACCTGTCAACAACATTGTCCCTTACTTGTTTGGAGAGTTCCTTGGTCTTCATGGCAGTATTTGGTTAGTGGTGCCTCTTGCTTAGGTGTTGCAGCCTCTGGGGCCTTTCAAAAAGGTGTGTATATGTAATGACAGATCATGTGACACTTAGATTGCACACAGGTGGACATCACTAATTATGTGACTTCTGAAGGTAATTGGTATGGGCTTCATAACAAAGGGAAATTTCTGAAAAAAATTTTATGTATATATTTATCAAATTTTACTTCACCAACTTAGACTATTTTGTTCTGATCCATCACATATAATTCAGATTAAAATGTAACAAAATAGGTAAAAATCCAAGGGGAGTGAATACTTTTGCAAGGCACTGTATGTTACCCATCACTTGTTAAGCTGGCCATGTATGGATAGAAATTCAGCCGGTTGAGTAGAGAGCAGCTGAATTTTGATCCATGTATGGCCACTGTGGTTGAACAGAGGTCAATCTACTGTCCTGTTGGATTTTAGGTGCTCAATCAGCACTGCGGGCTATAGCCTGCAGCACGGATCAGTTTATTTTAATGGAGGGGAAGTCTGAATACAATGGCACAGCAAAGAGGATCCCCCCATCCACACATTCAACATCAGAATCAAGTCAGTTTTTTTTTGTTAAACCTTCTGGTTGAACAAAAAATACTGACTAATATATTGGCAGCTTAAATCAGTCACTGGTTTGTAAAACATACCCTTTGAATCCCATTATCAGTCGCTGACAACGCTTACTATCAGAAAGTCCAGGTAGAGTAAACTATTTCTGTTTGTAGTCAAAGCAATTAATAGCAGGAAGCTAAATGTAGGGAAAGGGTTACTCTAGATAATCTCTTTTCACATGGCAATTCCAGGAACTCTGACCAGTATTTTGTTATAAATTAAATAGCAGAAACATTAAAGCGGAGTTCCACCCTTTTTTTATGTTTATTAAAAGTCAGCAGCTACAAAAAGTGTAGCTGCTGGCTTTTAATAAACATACACTTACCTGCTCCACTGTCCAGCGACGCGACGCCTGGAGCTCCGCTCCTCTCCCCCCTCCTCCGCCGGCGCGTCCATTCACAGTGTGGGCACCCGGCCGTGACAGCTTTCGGCTTCACGGCCGGGCACTCACTGCGCATGCGCGAACGGCGCAGCGCTCTGTGAGTGGACAGGCGATCGCCTGGGACCTGCCACGTCCCAGGTGATCGCCTACAGGGAGGAGCTGCCACAAGGCGATATGATGTATCGCCTAGGCGGCTCCAGGGCGGAAGGAGGAAGTGGGACAGGAAGTCCCACTCCTACTGAAGCCCCCACTCCCCCCCCAAAAAAATTACATGCCAAATGTGGCATGTAAGGGGGTGAGGAGTGGAATAAAAAAAAGTTAAAAAAGTGGGTGGAACTTCGCTTTAATATTATTCTCAATGGGAAATAATTAAAGCAAAGGGCCCAGTAAATGAATGCATACAACTTTTTGGCCTCATGCACACTGGGCGTTTGCACAGCTCTCCTGAACGCCTTTCTTCTGCACCTAAAGCCACATTTTTGTAAATGCATTTAGGCGCGTCATGTGTTTTTCCGCCAAAACTTTGCTGTTCCTGAATGCACTGGCAGTGTTTTTTTTTTCCTGCCTGTAAACGCCCCTGCCTCTAAATGCTTGTAAACGCCTATGTGTGCATGGATGAATGGGCTAACACTGAGGGGCATTTAGAGGCAGAAAAAAATGTCCTAATACTGGCGTTTTAAATGCCCATTGTGCATGAGGCCTAAATGTGATTATGGTTCTGAAGGCAATCTTTACTAGTGAACTTTGAGACTTCTTCTAAAACACACATATCGTCTGAAATGTATAGAAAATCAACTGTTTTACTATTGTCTTGAATAAAACCTCAGTAGAAGAGTCCTAAATCTAGAGAAAAAGTTCTAAATTCCTAAAAAATAAATTCTAAATTCTTAGAGAAAAAGAGTCCTGAATTCCTAGAGAAGAAAGCCTAAATTCTTATGCCTCCTACACACGACCGGTTTTCCTGTCGGGAAAACTGCCATGAGAGCTTTTGGCCGGGAATCCCGGCCGTGTGTATGCTCCATCGCAGTTTTCCCGACAGGAAAACTGCTGGAAAAAAAAAGATAAACAGCTCTCTTTTTTCCCGCCGGGATTCCCGGCGGTCTTTTTCCCGGCAGTTTTCCTATGTGAAAAACTGCGATGGAGCATACACACGGCCGGGATTCCTGACCAAAGCTTCATCGCAGTTTTCCTGTCGGGAAAACCTCTCGTGTGTAGGGGGCAAAACTTACTGAGCAGGTTCTCGGTTTTCCCCTCGGGATTCCCGCCGGACTTTTTACATCCGGTAATCCCGTACGTGTGTACTAGGCATTAGAGAAGAAGAGTCCTAAATTCCCAGACAAGAAATCCTAAATTCCTAGAGAAAAAAAATCCTTCATTCCTAAAGAAGAAGAGTCCTAAATTCCTAGAGAAGAAATCCTAAATCCCTAGAAAATAAATCCTAAATTCCTAGAGAAGAAGAGTCCTAAATTCCTAGAGAAGATGAGCCCTAAATTCCTAGAGAAGAATCCTAAATTCTCAGAGAAGGAATCCTAAATTCCTAGAGAATAAATCCTATATTTCTGCATAAGAAATCCTAAATTCCTAGAAAATAAATCCTAAATTCCTAGAAAAGGAGAGCCCTAAATTTCAAGAGAATACATTTTAAATTCCTAGAGAAGAAGAGTCCTAAAATCCTAGAGAATAAATCCTAAATTCCTAGAGAAGAGATCCTAAATTCCTAGAGAGTAAAGCCTATATTCCTAAATAGGAAATTCTATATTCCTAGAGAAGAAGAGTCCTAAAATCCTAGAGAATAAATTCTAAATTCCTAGAAGAGAAGAGCTCTAAATTCCTAAAGAGAAAATCCTAAATTCATAGAGAAGAAGAGTCCTAAATTCCTAGAGCAGAAATCCTAAATTCCTAGAAAATAAATCCTAAATTACATGTGACAATTCACAAACAGACAGGAATCTCCTGCATACTGGAAAACAGTAAATGGGCTGTTCAATCTCTATTGGGCGTTCATGACTTATTTTATGATGATGGCAGTGTCACGTAGCAGCAGACAGAACACTGCAGAATATATAGAGCTGTAACAAAGGATACGTGAAATACACATTCAGTTATGTGCTGTATATGTTTGAATATAAATAAAATATGCTATTATACATGCTAATATGCTATTATGCTATTGTACAATACCTTAAAAAAGTATTCATACCCCTTGAGATTTTCCAAACTTTGTCGTGTTACAGCCAAAAACGTAAATGTATTTTATTGGTATTTTATGTGATAGACCAACACAAAATGGCTCATAATTGTGAAATGGAAGGAAAATGATAAATGGTTTTCAAGTTTTTTTACGAAAAATATATGAAAAGTGTGGCGTGCATTTGTATTCAGCCCCCCTGAGTCAATACATTGTAGAACCACCTTTCACTGCAATTACAGCTGCAGGTCTTCTTGGGAATGTCTCTACCAGCTTTGCACATCTAGAGAGTGACATTTTTGCCCATTCTTCTTCACAAAATAGCTCAACTCTGTCAGATTAGATGGAGAGCGTCTGTGAACAGCAATTTTCAAGTCTTGCCACAGATTCTCAATTGGATTTAGGTCTGGACTTTGACTGGGCCATTCTAACACATGAATATGCTTTGATCTAAACCATTCCATTGTAGCTCTGGCTGTATGTTTAGGGTCATTGTCCTTCTGGAAGGTGAACCTCCGCCCCAGTCTCCAGTCTTTTGCAGACTCTAACAGGTTTTCTTCTAAGATTGCCCTGTATTTAGCTCCATCCAACTTCCCATCAACTCTGGCCAGCTTCCCTGTCCCATCTGAAGAAAAGCATCTCCACAACATGATACTGCCACCACCATGTTTCACGGTGGGGATGGTGTGTTTAGGGTGATGTGCAGTATTTATTTTCCGCCACACATTGCGTTTTGCTTTAAGGCCAAAAAGTTCAATTTTGGTCTCATCTGACCAGAGCGCCTTCTTCCACATGTTTGCTGTGTCCCCCACATGGCTTCTCACAAACTGCAAACGTGACTTCTTATGGCTTTCTTTCAACAATGGCTTTCTTCTTGTTACTCTTCCATAAAGGGCAGATTTGTGGAGTGCATGACTAATAGTTGTTCTGTGGACAGATTCTCCCACCTGAGCTGTGGATCTCTGCAGCTCCTCCAGAGTTACAATGGGCCTCTTGGCTGCTTCTCTGATTAATGCTTTCCTTGCCCGGCCTGTCATTTTAGGTGGACAGCCATGTTTTGGTAGATTTGCAGTTGCGCCATACTCTTTCCATTTTCAGATGATGGATTGAACAGTGCTCCGTGAGATGTTTAAAGCTTGGGATACTTTTTTATAATCTAACCCTGCTTTAAACTTCTTTACAACTCTGACCTGTTTGGTGTGTTCCTTGGCCTTCATGATGCTGTTTGTTCACTAAGGTTCTCTAACAAACCCCTGAGGGCTTCACAGAACAGCTGTATTTATACTGAAATTAAATTATACACAGGTGGACTCTATTTACGAATTAGGTGACTTCTGAAGGGAATTGGTTCCACTAGATCTTAGTTAAGGGTATCAAAGTAAAGGGGGCTGAATACAAACGCACACCACACTTTTCACTGCAATATTTTTTTAACAAAACTGGATTTTTAAAAAAAATTGTATTGGAAGTATGGGACCACATAGAAACTGCTTGTCGGAGTTCATAGTAAAGTGCAATTGCAGGGTTTAAAGAGTCATTCCACCCAAACCTGATAGGTTGTTTATGTGTGGATATGGATACATCTGGAAGTCCAGCAACAAGAAGCCGGCATCTAAGTTCTCGGCTCTTCCTCCCCTCAACCCCAGCAGGGAGTCTCACTTGTCATGCAGCATTTTTGTAGTGTAGAATAGTAGAATACAGGTGTGTAATCCCACAAAAAGGATGTATGGGTTGAACTAAGTGCTGATATGGTGACCACCATAGGTAGATGCTGATTCAAGTGACCACCCATGTACAGAACACTGGAATGCGGTTTTGAGTGGGCCGATCATTCTAAGCATAATCTTTGTTACTTTTTTTTCAAAATGAAATAGTCTTAAGCCGGGTTCACACTTCGCAATGCGTGTTTCCGCTCTCGTTTTATTTTTGTGTGTTTTTTACAGGTTTTCGGCATGTCCACCATAGGGCAGCCCATTCACTTGAATGGTTGCGTTGTTGAGGTGGTGACCCCCCTGTGGTCAGTGTGAAGAGGGAAAGCTGCTCAGCACAGGACCTATGAGATCGCAGTGATTACTGTAGTTGCGCTGCCTGCTACAGCGATTGTCAGCTTCTCCAGTGGTCCATCAGGTATGAGATATCCTTACACTCGTCAAAGCTGGATCAGTGTAACTACACAATTAATATCATATCTGGAGTTTAGCATTAAAGTGGTATTAAAGGTTCAGCTTTTAAAAAATATATATACTTACCGGCTCTGTGCAGTGATTTTGCACAGAGCAGCCCCAAACCCTTCTTTTCGGCCTCCCTCCCCCTACTTGACCAGTGCCCCAATAGCAAGCCACTTGCTATGGGGTTACTGGTGCATGCTCACTCCCGAGCTCTATGCGTCCAAAAGGCACATAGAGCCGCGGCTCTGCCTTGACCCCCGCTCTCTCCTCATTGGCTCACTGGCTGTAATTGACAATAGGGAAAGGAAGTCCTGGTACAGCCGAGGCTCTCATGCACATCGCTGGATAAAGAGGGAGTTCAGGTAAATATTGGGGGGAGCTGCATAGAATGCATGAAGGTTTAAAAACCTTCAGCCTTAACAACCACTTTAAAGCGGAGTTCCAGCCATTTTTGTGTTTATTAATGGTCAGCAGCTACAAAAAGTGTAGCTGCTGATTTTTAATAAACACACAATCACCTGTCCCACAGTCCAGCGGTGTGGCCACCCCCGATTCTCTCCCTCTCCTTTCCCCGGCACCGGCGGCATTATAACTGTGGGCACCCAGCTGTGACAGCTTGCGGCTCACACTGCCAGTCGCGCTGCACTTCCTGAATGGTCAATCAATCTTCTGGGACCTGTGACGTTTCCCAGAAGACAGCAGGGAAGGAGGAGGAGTGGGGAAATTCCGCTCGGATCGCTGAGGCAATCCGAGTGGAAGTGGGAGCGAGTACCTGTTCAAACTAGGTATCTGGCCCCCCCATCCAAATGTGGGTAAGAGGGGGGTAGGATTGCTTAAAGCGGAACTTCCACTTTTGGATGGAGCTCCGCTTTAATTTCCTGTTGTGGAGCTGCAACACTCTGCATTTCTGTGGTGGTGTCAGCCCTGCCCACCACTCAAAACCATTCAGTCCATCCCACTGTCTTCATCTTCAAGACATAGGCTCTCGCTAACTGTCTGACAGGATCAACAGGTTTATTATAACCTGTTTTATTTCCCTAGAAAACAGAGAGAACAAAATGCTTTTAATGGTATATTTAACTCACCAAAGGCAGCAAATAAGAGAAGTTCAGTGTTTGAGTTTCCATCCACTTTAGGTGCTCCATGGAAGTGAGAGGTCAGCGATGAGTTGTGTGCAGCATACAACCAGTATGGGGTAATCTAATGTAGCGATACCCTCAACTTAAGAGAGCCGCAAGTTTTGATTTTGGGCCCTGAGTACAGCTTCCTCAACCCCCCGGCAATCTGCTCTACCCGCTCTGGCACAGCTAACCCACAGCAATTTCACATAAACAATCACTTATGCTTTAAATGTGGGTGTGTGAATTTATAACTCAGACTCATAGACAATGTTATAAATAATAACTGATTTTACTGCTAGTGGTAAGATAAAAAGGGGATAACATGCATGTAACATTTGGTTCACAACACATAAGCAGGTCCCTGCAGTTATAAATCACAATACTGTGTGCGTGTGTACCAGCAATGGAAAAGGGGACGGAACGCCACGTGGGGCGACCGTTACCTAAACACCCTGTGGTGTGATAACTAACTTAGAACTATCTAACGGATCAGGCCTGATCCCTAACCATGAAACTCAGTCTTAGAAGAAACACAAATCTTCACCGGCACAGGATCTGTAAAGGTGGTGCACTTGAAGTTTTTAAAACCATGTATTTGTAATCCAATAGGGGGGGGGTAATTCTCCCTCACCAGAGGTGTTAGGCCTCGGAAGTCTAGTAGGCACAAAGTATAAAAGTAACGGTTTAAAGATGAGCTTTCGCTCGCTCACCACTCCGGAACACTTCCCTCAGTCCGGAACTTCCACCGGCTGTGTCGGTCCTCGTCCACAGCGGCTTCTGCGATCGGATCCCCGATCCAGATAACTTCAGAAGAGATGAGTCTGGATGCCACCCAGGCTCGCAAAGGGGGTGGAAGGCTCTTTGGTTCGCTCCACAGGCCCCAGGCTTCAGGCCTGGAACAGCACAGATCCGCACAGGTGTCTCTCTCTCTGCCTCCCCGTGTCCAAAGAGACCGAGCTAGGCCTCGCCCCCTCCTTATATTCCTTCCCCCGACTCCCCTCTCTCTGGAATTTCCTGTCTCTGATTAAAGGGGAACACCCCGCTACACACTCCCCCCACTAAAACTCTTTGGTCCCCAAAGATAAACATTTCAACAAAATTCCTGAACCATTTTAGAGAGTGCGGAGTATGATGTTGGTACAGGGAATTGCCACCAAAACTCAGAGGTGGGATTCCCTGTCCCACAGGTCACACTGGCATGAGTGGCCTGCCTAACTGTGCCAGAGGGTGAGCTGGGGTTGCCCTCCACCAAATGAACAGTGGAAGAATTGGAGCACTCGGTACTTCTTCTAGCGGTGGTAACAGAGTCCTCTGAGCTCTTTCCCAATTGAGGGTAGGTTAACTTCATGGGAGGTCTCACGACTCTGCGAGCTCTCTGCTCCCTTGGGACTTCAGGCTTGGGTGCCACAGGCTTTGTTTCAGGAACACTCTCTGACATCGTCACTGGTTCTGGGGCCTCTGTCTCTTCTTTATCTGAGTACAGGCCCGGAATATCTTCCCAGCATTCAGGCACGCCACTGGATGGAATGAACTCTGTAGCTTCTGGGTTCAGGGTCCCATCCTGCATATCCTCAGTGGGTGGAAGGTCTATGGTGGGATTTTCCGGGGTTGGGGAAGGCCATAGCCACTCCAGTTCTCCTCTCCCATCTTCACTTGGTTGAGAAACCTGTCCCCCTCCAGATCGAGAGGTCTGAGACCGAGTGTTGGGTCTGGGAGTATCCAAGATGGAAACAGATTCCGGTAGGTTCCTCACTGGAGGTATCCTGACTGCTTCTTTAAGCGGGAGTAAGTGGTTTCTGTGCCAGGTCTTCAAGGGTCCCACTCTCCCCTCTGGCTTTAACTTGTACACCGGTAGTCCAGGGAGTTTCCTACAAATAACGTAAGGCTCAGACCTCCACCTATCAGCAAGTTTGTGTTTCCCTGGGATCCCTAGGTTGCGTAGCAGAACACGGTCTCCAGGCTGCAGGTCTTGCACTCGAACCTTCAAATCATAGTTCCTTTTATTTCGGGCCCCTCTCTGGTCTGAGGCCGCTTGGGCTTGTTCATAGGCCGCTTTCAAATTATACCTAAGTCTGTCTACATATCCTTTGTGGGAGGTAGCAGAGGTATAGTCTAGAGAAATGCCAAATGCCAGATCCACTGGCAATCTTGCTTCTCTCCCAAACATGAGGCGATAGGGAGAGTAACCCGTCACATCACTGGTGGTGCAATTGTAGGCATGCACCAAAGTGGATATGTGTTGACTCCAATGCTGTTTCTTCTCTGTCTCCAGAGTCCCAAGCATGTTTAGCAAAGTCCGGTTAAACCTCTCAGGCTGAGCATCTCCTTGTGGATGATAAGGGGTAGTCCTGGTCTTTTCCACTCCCAGGGAGTCCAGTAAGTTCCGGATCAGGCGACTCTCAAAGTCCCTTCCTTGGTCGGAGTGGATTCTCTGTGGTAATCCATAGTGGACAAAGTATTTTTCTAGAAGCACCTTAGCTACAGTGGAAGCCTTCTGGTCTCTGGTGGGGAACGCCTGTGCATAACGGGTGAAATGATCGGTTACCACCAGAACATTTCCCAATCCACTCAAATCGGGTTCGAGGCAGAGAAAGTCAATGCATACCAGATCCATTGGGCCTTGACTCTGTAGGTGGCCCATTGGGGCAGCTTGATGGGGTAGAGTCTTCCTCTGGATGCATCGTGCACAGGAGTGGCAATATTCCTCCACTTCAGCCCTCATACAGGGCCAATAGAACCGGCTTCTGACAAGTTGGAAGGTTCTTTCAGCTCCCAGGTGACCATGCTGGTCATGTAAGGCAACCAGCACAGTCTCTCGGTGCTTCTCTGGGAGAAACAACTGCCATTTATCCTCGGAGCCATCAGAGGGGCCCCTTCGGTAGACCACTCCCTGATGGACCTGTAGCCTGTCTAACTCTCTCCTTAGCAGACGAGCCTCCTTGGAGGGGTGATGTCGAAGTTTCTCTGGACTCTCGTTTTCCAATGCTTCAAAGACCAATCTCCCCATGGGGTCTTCCAATTGGTCGCACCTCAGTTCCTTCTTAGACAGCTTCGGTAAGCATTCCTCTTCAAGTTGAGTCACCCCGCAGTAGTGTTTTGGGACTCCCACTGTGGTAACTCCTATCTCCTCGGCTCTGGAGCCCCCTCTGGCTTGAAATTCAGCCCCCTGACAAAGGGCTCGCACTCCCTCCGGTGCTACCTGAGTCCAGTCCTCCCAGTCATCAGCCATGGTATGAGATCTTCGGGACAGGGCATCTGCATCCCTATTTCCAGTCCCTGGTCTGTATTTAAGACTGAAGTTGAACCCAGATAATGCAGCCAGCCACCTGTGTCCTGTGGCATCCAACTTGGCAGTGGTGAATAGGTAAGTCAGAGGGTTGTTATCTGTTTTTACTGTAAACTCTGCCCCATAGAGGTAGTCTCTTAGTTTGTCCACCACTGCCCATTTGAGGGCCAAGAACTCCAACTTATGAGTGGGGTAGTTCTTCTCCGAGGGGGTCAGACTCCGACTCACATAGGCCACTGGTCGCAGTTGCTCTTCATACTCTTGGTAGAGCACTCCACCGAGGCCTTCATGACTAGCATCAACATGTAACTCGTATGGTCTGGTGGGATCAGCATAGGCCAATACTGGGGCTGTGGTGAGGCTCCTCTTCAGGGTTCTGAAGGCCTCTTCACACCTGGGGGTCCACTGATCTTGAACCGACTCCCCGGGTCTTCTGGGTCCCTGACCATCCTCTTCCCCTTCAGTCTTGAGCAGTTCATTTAGTGGCTTGGCAATACGGGCAAACCCATCCACAAACCTCCTATAGTAGGAGCAGAAGCCCAGGAAAGATCTAAGTTCAGTGACTGTTGTGGGTCTTGGCCAGGAGGTAACTGCCTCCAACTTCTCAGGATCAGTGGCCACCCCCTTTTCAGACACTATGTGTCCCAGATAGTTCACCGAAGACTGGTAGAACCGACACTTCTCGGGGGAAAGCTTTAGTCCCTCTTCACTAAGCCTTCTCAACACTTTCTCCAATCGGGCCTCATGTTCTTCCAAAGTTCTCCCGAAGACAATGACATCGTCCAGGTACACAAGGACTTCTATGAGGTTCATATCTCCGACAGTCTTCTCCATGAGACGTTGAAAAGTAGCTGGGGCCCCAGATAGGCCCTGAGGCATTCTATTAAACTCAAAGAACCCCACAGGAGTTATGAAAGCGGTCTTTTCTTTATCCTCTGGGTGCATGGGAATTTGATAGTACCCGCTCTTGAGGTCCATCACGCTGAACCACTTAGCTCCAGACAAACTCTGTAAGGCGTCCTCTATCCTTGGCGTGGTGTACTGATCAGGGGTGGTCCTCCTGTTGAGAGTTCTGTAGTCAATGCAGAGCCTCAGCGACCCATTCTTCTTCCTGACCACCACTATTGGAGAGGCATAAGGGCTTCTGGACTCTCGAATCACCCCAGTCCTTTTCAGTTCTGCAAGCTGTTCTCTCAGATCCTCCAGATCTGCCAGCGGAACCCGCCTGACTCTCTCCCTGAACGGTTTGTCTTCTTGCAGGCGGATGCGGTGGGTAGCACTCCTCGCACGCCCCACATCGAATTCATCTTTTGAGAAAATCTTCTCCCATCTAGTCAGCTGGGCCTTGGCTCTCTCCTTCCAGGCCCCAGGCAAGTTTGGGTTCTCAATGGAAAGTTTTTCCCAAACATCTTCTTCTTCACCCGCTTGCTTCACTTCTGACCAGCTGACTGGGACAGCAGGACTCACCTGTCCCAGCAACATCCGGGCAGGTACCTCTATGGCCCTTCCTGTAGAGTTCCTTACACTCACCAGGACTCTTCCCTTGGCTTTCTTCAAGGCCTTGATTGGAATCACTTCCGGTATCACTTCCAGGCCTGAGTGATCTTCCCTTGGGTCGGATTCCAGCATAACAAAGGGGCCAGGCTGCTCCCAGGTGAGCTTCACAGTGGCCTTGAGGCAAGCCACCTGTCCGGGCTGCAGCACCACTCCTTCTCTCCCCAGTCTCCACACCTTCCCTATCCCCTCTCCTGGGGTCTTCTGCTCCAACACTAACCGTTGGTAGGCTGTCTTCAGCATGGGATGGATGTTCGGATCTTGATGGCTCCTCATCTTCACCAGGGGCGTCAGAAGTCTTCTCACTAGATCCGTATTGGTGCCTATGATGAGGGACATCTTGCTGGCCCCGGGTGGTCTAGGACACACAACTGCCAGGGTGTCGAACACTTCTGTCTTCCCAGCCACAGAGGGGTCGAATGTCAGCTTTATGGGCAGATAACCATCATAGGGGAACTTCTGCGTTCCCAGGCCCCATATTTCCAGCTCTTCTATCTTCTGTATAGGCAAATGGCTTAAGTGCCTATCGTAGAAGTCTCTGTACAACAAAGTCACTTGAGCTCCAGTGTCCAGGAGGGCCTTCGTATATACTTCTTCTACCTGGATAGATACAGTGGGGGACGGGCCGACCAATTCTTCTGGGTACGGCCGGGTTGAGGTCACTTTCTTCTGAGGACTTGTCTTCATCCAGTTTGTTTTTGACTTTATTCTCTCTTGAGCCCGGTATGCATTGACCTTCCCCACCCTAATGGGAGTACAAACCCGCTGAGGGATGTTATTGTCTCTTGGTTGTAGGCATTCCTTCTTGGGAGTGCTAAATTTCTTCTGAGGGGTCTTGTCCCCTCTCTCTGGTATGTATCTTGGTTGAGAGACCCTAGATTCCTTCTGAGGAGTTTTGTTCTCTCTCTTCCTTCTATTCAGTTTGGAGCTCACTGAAAGAGATGGGCACCCGGTTGACTCCCTCACCGGGGCCCTCTGGCGTTTCCCGCCGGCTGGCGATTGTCCATTTTCTTCTTCTTAGGACTGGAACACCTACTGGCAAAGTGGCCACTGCCTCCGCAGTTGTAGCATAACATCTCTTCTCGGTCCCGAGTGGGACTCGGTATTGACGTATCTGGGAACAACTCCTTTCTGGGGCTTGGTTTCTCTGCTCCACCTTGACCTTTCGCCATTATAGCAGTCATCATCTCCATCATCTGGGACATCTGCAACTTCAAAGTGTCCATCTCCGCTCCCCTATCGGGAGTCATGGCCGGTGTAACTATAGCTACCGGCTGTTTGACGGGCTCTATCAGGCGTTCTTCTTTTTTTTTTTCTTCCAATATAGCCTCTTCCTCTCTAATCATTCGGATGAGGTCAGGGTACTCCAGATTCTTCCCATCCTGCCGGGCACGCAGTGTCCATGCAATTGGATCCATGGGTTGAGCTCCCCTCACTACCTGTTGAGCACGGGCCTCATCTACTTTCCCTGGGCTGATCCCCTTCTTTAGGATCATCCCATGCAGTATTTTGTCCAGGCGTCCCATATAGTCTGATAGTTTCTCACCTTCCTTCTGGTAGCAATGCTCCAGCTGATAAGCAAGCTCCGTGACTTTCTCTGTCCCACCAAACACATTCTGTAACACATCGAGGCACTCTTGTGCAGTACAATCTGCCTTGCTCATCTTCAGGTTGCGTACGGCCTCTAGAGCAGGCCCTTTCAAACTTTCCACAACCCTCTGTTTCTTTCTGCGGTCCGGAACTTCCCATTCCTCTAGTGCCTGAGTTGCGCTGTCTAGCCACTCCTCAAATCCCTCTTCTTCCAAGGGTACTGGTTTCCTCCCTGAAAACATCCGGAGTTTCCTGTACCCCGACATCGGGTAATCTGTGGGCTCTTTCTTGCAATGAGCTACAATCTCCCCCAGAACAGCGCATAATTCTGCACTAAGGGTGCCTGGGCTTGTCCTGGGACTCTTTGTGTCCTTCTGTGGGGATGACGGGGAAGATGGCTGCGGTGACAGTGTTATTTTTGTCTGAGGGCTGTCTCTTGTGCGCGACAGCGCATGCAGCAAATGATAGACCTGATCGTCCTCATCTTGTATGCTGTTGCCTCTAAACTGTTCAGGAATTTCTGCCTGCCATTCCAGTAAGACATGTGAAAGTCCCCCATTAGTTTTCACGTCTATCACCCATGGTTTCTGAATCGGTGATAGGGACATTATGAGTTGTATCATTGCTTGTGTCTGCCATATCCCCGGGAGTTCTATAACTGCCGTCCTGGCTGGGTCTACGCCCCATCTCTTGTACCACTGTCCCACCTCTATCGGGTCCATGCCGGTAGCTTCTGGCGGTTTCACCGCTGTCTCAGTAATCCCGGATGTACGAGCCCCCACGTGTAGCGATACCCTCAACTTAAGAGAGCCGCAAGTTTTGATTTTGGGCCCTGAGTACAGCTTCCTCAACCCCCCGGCAATCTGCTCTACCCGCTCTGGCACAGCTAACCCACAGCAATTTCACATAAACAATCACTTATGCTTTAAATGTGGGTGTGTGAATTTATAACTCAGACTCATAGACAATGTTATAAATAATAACTGATTTTACTGCTAGTGGTAAGATAAAAAGGGGATAACATGCATGTAACATTTGGTTCACAACACATAAGCAGGTCCCTGCAGTTATAAATCACAATACTGTGTGCGTGTGTACCAGCAATGGAAAAGGGGACGGAACGCCACGTGGGGCGACCGTTACCTAAACACCCTGTGGTGTGATAACTAACTTAGAACTATCTAACGGATCAGGCCTGATCCCTAACCATGAAACTCAGTCTTAGAAGAAACACAAATCTTCACCGGCACAGGATCTGTAAAGGTGGTGCACTTGAAGTTTTTAAAACCATGTATTTGTAATCCAATAGGGGGGGGGGGGGTAATTCTCCCTCACCAGAGGTGTTAGGCCTCGGAAGTCTAGTAGGCACAAAGTATAAAAGTAACGGTTTAAAGATGAGCTTTCGCTCGCTCACCACTCCGGAACACTTCCCTCAGTCCGGAACTTCCACCGGCTGTGTCGGTCCTCGTCCACAGCGGCTTCTGCGATCGGATCCCCGATCCAGATAACTTCAGAAGAGATGAGTCTGGATGCCACCCAGGCTCGCAAAGGGGGTGGAAGGCTCTTTGGTTCGCTCCACAGGCCCCAGGCTTCAGGCCTGGAACAGCACAGATCCGCACAGGTGTATCTCTCTCTGCCTCCCCGTGTCCAAAGAGACCGAGCTAGGCCTCGCCCCCTCCTTATATTCCTTCCCCCCGACTCCCCTCTCTCTGGAATTTCCTGTCTCTGATTAAAGGGGAACACCCCGCTACACTAATATAATCAGCAGTGTCTTATGTTTACTACACTGGTTTGTGTTGTTTTGTTTCCATTATCGGCTTTACTGTGTCTCCGCTCTGCTTACGTTTCCAGACAGATCCTGTTTGTCAGTAACGCACACACACACTTGGCCCCCGACCAGGAGCTCATTTGTGATCTGTCATAGGCCGTGTGTGACAGTGTGAATGTAGCAGTCTAGCTAGACTGAGTTGTGTGACAACAGGCCATTGTCTCCCAAATTACACCACAGTGCTGACTTAAGCCCCGTACACACGATCCGAATATCGTACGAAAAATGTCGTCCGAGGAAGAATCGTACGATAAATGGATCGTTAGTACAGAGCTTCGAGAGCCGATTATGACAGTTCATCCGATATTATTTTATCGGACATGCACGAAAATTTTCCTCGTACGATACCTAATCGTACGATTTTCATTTAGTCAGTACAGTTGTCGTCCGAAAATACAATACAAATACATTACAACACATGACATCACTTCCAATTTTTTTTTCTGTCGTACGAGAATTTTCATGACTTTAATAACCTAATTTTACTTGCGACTATTAAGCGAAAAAAGTCGTACGATCTGTCGTACGATCTGTCGTACGATATTCGGATCGTGTGTAAGGGGCATTATTGAGAACCACAAGTGGCCAAATCCCTAATGACCATGTGAGATGTCAGCCCCATGACTAGGCTACAACAGATGTTCCCAACCTCTTAATTAAAGTTATCACTAATTACCCATTTAACCAAATAACGAGACGATACCATTATGGAGAAAATTTGGCCGCGATGGTCATTTATTAACAAAACTAAAAACTTTAACATTCCTTAAAACAGAAACAGTAGTAATAAATAACATAAAGTTTGCCAGTCTTATGCCGCGTACACACGATCGGAATTTCCGTCAACAAAACCGTTATTAATTTTTCCGTAGGATGTTGGCTCAAACTTGTCTTGCACACACATGGTCGCACAAATGTTGCTTTGAAATTCCGATGGTCAAGAACGCGGAGATGAACAACACTACGACAAGCCGAGAAAAATTGAGTACAATGATTCCAAGCATGCGTCGAATTGATTCCGAGCATGCGCAGCACTTTTGTGCATCGGAAATGGCTACACACGATCAGAATTTCCGATAAGAACTTTTGCCGTCTGAAAAATAGAGAACCTGCTCTCAATCATTTGTTGGCGGAAATTCCGTCAGCAAATGTCCGATGGAGCCTACACACGGTCGGAATTTCCGATGAAAAGCTCACAGCGAACATTTTTTTGTCGGAAATTCCGACCGTGTGTATGCAGCATTAGGAGGCACAACTAACCAACATCCATTTTGTATTTGCATGACTACTAAAAGCTCCCCAGCCACGCTACACCGTCTCGGGGGCAAACCAACTTTTTGCAGATACTTTCTCTTTACCACTTCCCAGTTTACCCACCAATAACTGGAATACCACAGAGGACTCCATACCCAAGATGGGCCCCTACACTGAACTTTTGAAAATCTGAATGCCTCTAAAGACACCAACCGCCAAAACATTCTAACCAACATGAAAAGAGATTCAACTCAGGGAGGTTGGGTGGGAAGATTCTTCCACGTCTGTTGACTCCGATTGCTTGCCGCCTTCACAGATCCCACCCTGTATACCCCCTGCAGCCCTCCCTATTATCCATGAACCAACCAATCCTGTAAAGTACCACCCCCTCGCTTACTCCATTAACCCTATTCTATCCTGCTTCCTTTGTCCCACTTGTCATGTAGCCCTTCACTTATTTTATTTTTTTGGGCCTTTCTGTCCCAGCTGAGCTGTCCAAAGGTATGCAAGTACTACCAGGCATTCATAGTATACAATGATATATCCAGGAGATCTCCCTTACTTTATATTCAGTGAGTGGTAGAGCCTAGACAAGTGAGGTCTGATTGATTTTACTGTACAGTTGTCATCCATTCATTTTAAAAAATGTTCTCAATAGAGTATCTAAGGTCCTTTATTATGTGGTTGGCCGGCATAAGAAGAGCTTTATGGTCCATTCAAACTTTGCATGTATACCATTCATTGTGAACACCCCCAATCGCACTGTACAGTAAAGCGCAACGCACATACCGTACATTGTGATCTGCTGGGTTTCGATAAAAAGGTCATGCGCATCCATTGTGGTGCAGTGGCAGCCCATTTGGAATGTGTGAACAGCTTTTACGAGATTCACATTAATGCATAACGCGGTAATGTGTGTGCGAAAATGCAATGCAGCAGTTCATCTAAGGCTACTTTGACACTGCGGCTGCGCTGCGTTAGCGGTAAAGTGCTGCTAGTTTTAGAGGCGCTTTACCGTTGTTTTAGCTGCGTCTTTATCGGCCGATAGCGGGGGCACTTTTAGCCCCCGCTAGCGGCCGAAGAAATGGTTAAAACCGCCCATGTTGCGGCGCTTCTGAAGCGCTTTTCAGGCACTTCGGAAGCACTGCCCATGCAACTCAATGGGCAGGGGCGGTTTAGGAGCGCTGTATACAGCAATCCCAAACCACCCCAAAGATGCTGCTTTTGCAGGACTTTTAGTAATGTCTAGTATATATATATATATATATATATATATATATATATATATATACACAGTGCAGTCACTATAGTAAATAATAGTGCAGCATATAATAGTGCACTGAAGTGCTTAAGGGAAACCCTATGACAGAATAAAAAAAAAATAGCATGGGGTCCCCCTCTAAATCCCTACCAGGCCCATTGAGTCTGGTATAGATTTTAAGGGAAACGCTAAAATAAAATAAAAAACAGCGTGGGGTCGCCCCCAAAATCCATACCAGACCCTTATCCGAGCAGGCAGCCTGGCAGGCCAGGAAAGGGGGGGACGAGTGAGCACCCCCCTCCTGAATGATACCAGGCTGCTTGCCCTCAACATGGGGAGGGTGCTTTGGGGTCCCCCCAAAGCACCTTGTCCCCATGTTGATGAGGACAAGGGACAAGGGCCTCGTCCCTACAACCCTGGCCCGGTGGTTGTGGGGGTCTGCGGGTGGGGGGCTTATCGGAATCTGGAAGCCCCCTTTAACAAGGGGGCCCCCAGATCCCGGCCCACCCATGTGAATAGGTATGGGGTAGATTTTACCCCTACCCATTCACCAAAAAAAGGGTCAAAATGAAAAAACTACAATAGACAGTTTTTGACAATTCCTTTATTAAAAAAGAAAAATAGGAAAAAAAAAAGAAAAAACTCTGCCTCCATGGGAGGCCTCCCAGCGACTGCTGTCTTTTGACTGTGACAGCTGTTATATAGGCAAGGGCGGGGCCACCCGCTGACGTAAACCAAATGACCCCGTCCCTCTGGCATCACATGGTATCACATGATGTCAGAAGGGGGCGGGGTCACTCAGTAATGTCACCGGGTGGCCCAGGCCTTGCCTATAAAACAGCTGTCACAACCAAGAGACAAATAGAAAAATAGAAAAAAAAAAGCTTTGCCTCGATGGGAGGCCCCGTCCTTGCCTATATAACAGCTGTAACAGCCAAAAGACAGCAGTCGTCGGGAGGCCTCCCATGGAGGCAACGTTTTTTCTTTTTTAATAAAGGAATTGTTAAAACTGTCTATTGTGATTTTTACTTTTTGTCATTTTTTTTGGTGAATGGGTAGGGGTACATTCACATAGAGGGGTCTTGGGATCAGGGGGCCCCCTTGTTAAAGGAGAGCTTCCAGATTCTGATAAGCTGCCCTTCCGCAGACCTCCACAACCACCAGGCCAGGGTTGTGGGGATGAGGCCCTTGTCCCCATCAACATGGGGACCCCAAAGCACCCTCTCCATGTTGAGGGTAAGTGGCCTGGTATGGTTCAGGAGAAGGGGGGCGCTCGCTTGTCCCCCCTCTTTTTGGCCTGCCAGGCTGCTTGCTCGGATAAGGGTCTGGTATGGATTTTGGGGGGGACCCCACGACAATTTTTTGTTAGATTTTGGCGGGGAGTTCCCCATAAAATGCCAGATCCAAAGGGCCTGTTATGGATTTTTTTTGGGGGGGGGGGGAGCCACGCTGTTTTTTTTTTTACATTTTGGCATGGAGTTCCCCTTAAAATCCATACCAGATCCAAAGGGCCTGATATGGACTGGGGGGGAAACCCACGCCGCCAATTTTTTAATTGATTTTTCATCTATATTGCCCGGACCCGGCAATACATTGCCGCAACCAAGTTTAAGTTTAATTTTTTACTTTAGAATTGTCATTTTGCTGCGGCACTGTTCTACACATCACACAGATGCACCACTTTCCAGGCAGGCTAAGGGGACCCCCCAGGCACGATATTTATAGGAATCTTTCATTTTTATTGTTTCACTTTAAGCATTATTAAAATCACTGCTCCTTAAAAAACTGTTGTTTTAAAACCTTTTTTTTGCATTGATACATGTCCCCTGGGGCAGTACCCAGGTCCCCATACACTTTTTATGGCAAGAACTTGCATATAAGCCTTTAAAATGAGCAATTTTGATTTTTCATGTTCGTGTTAAAAGGGTCGTAAAGGTACATGTTTTTTCACCTTAATGCATTCTATGCATTAAGGTGAAAAAACATCAGAGGATTAGCGCCCCCCACGAGCCCCCGTTTACTTACCTGACCCCTCGAAAGTCCCGTGCCATGAACGCGCTGGCTTCTCGGCCAGGCTTCTCGGCTCATTCATTGGTTGATTGATAGCAGCGCAGCCATTGGCTCCAATCTAATCAATGACGCGGCGCGCCAGGGGGCGGGGCCGAGTGATACAGTCGGCAGCTATAGTCGCAGGCTGTATCACGTGAGCGCGCCCGCAAGAACTAACCCCCATGGGAGAGAGACAGCCGCCGAGGGACCCCAGAAGACCAGGATCGGGGCCACTCTGTGCAAAACGAGCTGCACAGTGGAGGTAAGTATAACATGTTTGTTATTATTTTTTTTTAAAGCAGGAACCTTTAGTGTCCCTTTAATTGGGTTCTCATGTTCTGGTGCGAACCGAACCGGGGGTGTTCGGCTCATCCCTATGCTTCTCCATCAATATAGTACAATGAATGCTGCGTGTACACAACAATACCTATTGATCTGCCAGAAATCCAGTGTGCTCATATCTTTATGCTTGAGCTGATGACACAGTGCCTCCTCTGCACTGAAATCCTCAGCGGTATTGTAAATCTTGCCCAATTCTCTTTGACTGGACTACAGAACCCCTCCCCCTCCTCATCTCCATAAAACAAGAAAAAGGTACTATATTGTCCAAGGGAAAAAATTGGGCAGGGCTGATAATGTTGGGTGAGAAATCAGTGCAGCACAGGCACTGGGGTTGATTTACTAAAGGCAAATAAACTGTGAACTTTGGAAGTGCACTTGCTTCAGAGCTTAGTAAATGGGGCAAGCTCTGCTGTGTGATGTGTAGAATCATGTGCAAGAAAAATTGCTGTTCTTTTTTTTCTTGCATGTGTAGCACCGTGTCCCGCTCCCTTGGTTTAAGGGACTGGACAGTTTTTTTCCCTTTTCTTGGGTCTGCAGCAAATTACCTCCCCCAAGTGGATCCTTTGGCTCTGTTGTCTAGGCAAACAATAATCTCCAGGAATAAGGCCAATGTCCACACTTGAGTAAAACCTAATCAGCAAGGCTTTATTCTTTTTGAGTCAACTCGAACAGAGGAAGAGCAGAAGTTGAAAGAAGTAGGGGAAGGTTCAGGCACGCAACACTTAAGTTCAGTATCTACACTCGTTGCCACTCAAGCCTGAGTGGGTATTGCTCACCCGGATAGCCCCTATGAGAGCGGTCCTAGCAGCCGGGATGGAGCACGGACATCAGAGACGATGGATCCCTTCTAGGTAAGTCTCCAGGCCTCTCCCCGAGATAGCAGTACCGTCGCAAATCTCCGCCGGGACTGATCTTCCCCTGGACTCCTTTCCTAAAGATGGGCCCCCCTTCAAGCAGGCAGCCTGGGATCCTTCTCTGAAAGCGTAGGCCCTAGTCAGCGGAGCTGGGCCTACAATGCAGCAACAGGACCTGAAGGTGCCCGAGGCCTAAACACACTCGCGCACCTCGTGCCATGCGGGCCACAAGGCACACTCACTGGACCAGAGGTCCCCCCTTAACGCCTTGGGGTCCCCTTGGAGTCGCCTCACGCCAAATGGCGTCTGCCCCTTTTGTACCCTCTCCCAGCATTCACAGCGGGTAGACCACGCCCACTGCACGGCTGCCGAGAGAGCACACCCAAGGTGCTGATACCCCCCGTAGTTTAACCTATGCCGGCGGTGACAGTACCACCTGCAGGCAATGGAGAACACTACTGCCGGGCAGTATCACACCCAGAGCAGAACAACAATTGAATCATAATTGGTCTGAGCCCAATTATCGGCTCAGACTACCCTTAAATTTCCACATAGCGCCCCCAAATATTGGGGGGGGGGGCGCTACACATGTGATTGGGTATGCTTTACAAAGTGAAGTTTCGCCTCATTTACTAAGCTCTGGAGCCACTGCACAGCCTTATTGCCTTTAGTAAATCATCTCCATTGTGTTGTCAGCTCATAGAGAAAGTTGGAAGCTCTGGATTTCTGGGAGATTAGCAGGTATTTTATTATACTTGCAGTTTCTTAGGACTCATGCATGCTGGGCACACCATCCAGCCTGTAAAACTCTATACGAGGCTGACAGCTTGATAGTTGCTGCGGCTGAATGGTGCACCGAGCAGTACTAACATTTAGGCATTTAGGGCAGACGGCTCTCTATCCAGGCATTTGTCCCTAGACCCATACTGTCCTAAGTACCATTCGGTGCACCATCCAGCTGCAGCAGTTGTCAGCCTGTTAAGGAGTTTTACAGGCTGCTGGCAGCGAGGCTGGACGGTGCACCTGAGCTTTCCGAACGCACATAAACACAGGAGTCTTCTGCATCAGAGCTGAATGACCAGTGTACACGAGGCCTTTAGAGGGATAAAACATGGGAAATGTGCATGTATTGCAGAGACGTACTGCATATAATTTTTTATTTTGCACTGGCATACACTTTAAGACCAGTCCCATTGATCACTATCTGATTTGCAAATAATAGGATCAGGTAAAGTGTAAATTTCTTATTGCAGTTTAGAACATAGAAGCGAGAATCTTGTGGGTAGCAGTTATTCTCAGTTTTATTTTTATGGTTTCCGTGCTTCACCCTGAATTTTCAGGTTTCATTAAAAGAAAGGGGCTTTATACTAGACCTCAGGGGATCCCATAGAACAGTGGTCTCCAAACTGCAACCCGGGGACCAGATGTGGCCCTTTGCTTGCTTTTATCTGGCCCTTGGAGCACTGTTTCATTCACTGATACCAACAATGGAACATAATGCCCCCCCACTGACAGCAATGAAGGGACACAATTCCTCCCAATTACACCAACAATGTGGCACAATTTCTGAGAATGACACCAACAATGGGGCCCAATGACATCAATGATGGAGCACAATTCCTCCCGGTGACACCAACGATGGGGCACAATTACTCCCACTGAAACAAACAATGAGGAAATATTTTTTCCCCACTGACGTCGGAACCTTTTCTACTCCCACTGGCCACAGTCCAGCCCTCCTAAAGTCTGAAGGGCAGTAAACTGGCCCTTTGTTTATAAAGTTTGGAGACCCCTGCCATAAAGCACTGACCTAAAGAAGCCAATTCTGAATGGTGATTTTATATTCAGATAAAATCAAACTCGAGTCTAGAGGACATTAAAGTATTACTAAACCCACAACAGTAAAATCAGTCTGTATATGCAGCATAGCATGCTTGTTATATTCACTGTGGAACTTAAGGGGTTAATCCTCTGCATAGTGTAAAAAGGCTGTTTTATCCTGTATGCACAGATCCTCCATCTCCTGCACTGTCTATCTGGGGAAGGCCAGCTAACACAGGCAGGGTAGCTGACCTGCACATGCTCAGTTGTGTCTTTTATGCTGGAGAGAACATTTACTTGTTCTCAGAGCTAGCCAGGTCACATGATATTGGTATCACACATGTGGGCGTGTATACAGGCTGTAGTGGAAATCTCCTCCTACCTGACCTCTCAGCACTGAAGAAACTGTGCAGTTTATCATGAACCCGTAGTATACAGATCACCCAAAAAGGTATATAGTGGCAATATTTTAATGTAAAAAGAAGATTTATAAGCTGTGGGCCCTGTGGGGTGGCGGATTAACTATTTTTATATTACTGGGTTTAGCAACACTTTACCTTTCAGTATTATCAGAAGGCAGGTAACAGAGGTGATTACGTTTACTTTTCTTCTTTGGCAGTATGTTGAAAATAAAATACACTGAATTAAAAAGCACCGATTAGCCGTACCTTTATGACCTAATATTGAGCAGGGCAATAGACTTTGGTCTGCATATGAACTAGGGCTGGGCTGAGGGGTAGGCAGATGAGGCCGCCTATGCTGCGGCAGGAGTTTGCAGCTCATGCTGAGGGACGCACTTTGGCCTTTTTGTCTTTGGTGCTAAAGGACCCTTTCCTGGCACCACTATGAACTCATTTACTCATATCTCATTAATAGCTATGATTAAAGGAGATATAAACCCTATTTGTTTGTTTTTTTATAAAAATAACAACCTGCTCTGTACAATTGTTTTGCACAGAACAACCCCAATCTTCTTCTGGGGTGCCCTGCCAGTGCTCTAGGCCCCTCCTCTTCATCAGGTGCTCCCACAGAAAGGCACAGGATTTGATTGACAGCAGTGGTCTGCTGCTATCCATCTGTCCAATGAGGAGAGACAGCAGCTGGACCCGCTGCACTCATGCACATCGCTGGATTGGATTAGGCTCAGGTAAGAAAAGGTCTGGGGGGGGGGGGGGGGAGCTGCAGCACAGAAGGTGCTGCATTAAGGTGAAAAATCTTGAGGCGTTACAACCACTTAAGGCCTGTTCTGGGTGGAAATGCATTAGAATTAAGACCCACTATGTTTTTTAACTGTGACAAATAAACTCTTGTTAAATTCTGAAGATGTGTGCCACTGCTATATACTTACTTACTCATTTATCATTACAAGAGGAGCAGGTAAGTGTTGAATGTCTATATATTTTTTTTTTTGGTAGCTCCTTTTTTTAATACAGAATTTCAGACTATTTTTGCATCATTACACTTGTCCAGCTTGGACTCATACCTGGCTGATCCCTGTGGAAGATGAAATTAATTGTAGTAGGCATTGCTATTACAGTGATCTCCATGAGCTTCCAGGTCCTATGCTGAGTGGCTGTCCTGCTGCTTAGTGAACACAGGAGGTTGCTCGCTTGGCATGGGCGCCATTTAAAGAACATTTTAAATTTTTCTGATGCGATGATGCAAAGCGTTCTCTGATTGGATGGGGACGAGAATGTGATGTCACCGCCCTGCCTCTCCACTTCGCCCAATCAGAGAACACTCTGCATTAATTTAGAAAAATGCAAAGTGCTCTCTGAATAGCACCTGTGCTGATCCAGTGACCTTTAATGTTCACTATGCAGCAGGGCAGCTGCTTGGCACAGAACTCAGAAGCTAGTGGTGCCTTCTACAGTGACTTCCAGTTTCCACGGGAACCCCCCAGGTATGGCACATGCATACCTACATTGGTCCAAGCTGGACCAAGGAAACTATGCAGAAATAGCCATACCTGGTGTAGCACCACCCTCTCCTCCTAGGGCTAAGTAGAGTCACCCATGCCACAAGCCCGTGTCCTCTAGTTTAGAGGTCAGGCGGTGTATATGTACCTGGGTCCCGCAGCGAGTTACCTCCTTCCACTGGTTCCCATCTCCAGGGTGTAGAGACAAGTCTGTACTTTTCCCTCTCCAATAAAGTCAATGTCCAAACCACTTAAACTCCAACGTTGAGTTTATTTTATGTCTTTGCTCGATAGGTAGAGAGAGTAGATGAGAGATGATAGTTGAACTAAAGCAGATTCAGGCACAGAACTCCCAGATTTATCACCACTCGGTCCCGAGTGGGTACAGCTCACCCAGATAGTCCCTCAATGGTCCTAGCAGCCGGTGTGGAGCTCAAACAAGCAATTTAATCCTCCAAGGACAAGTTCAGTCTGTCCTCAAAGAGCAGCAGCACTCCGTAGGGTCAGTTCTGCGGAGCATAGGATCCTTCCCTCCGACAGGTCATTAGGCCTTTCCCGAGACAGCAATCTGACTATCACTCGTCTCCTGTTATGGGACCGATCCTCCCCTGGCTTCCACTTGGTCAGAGCGGATACCCTCACCCGGGCATCCTGGGACTCCAAAGTTCTGCCTGTAGACCCAGTTGAAGGTACTGGGCCTACCCGGAACGTTGCAGTCTCGGGTCGAAGGTCGGGGCACGCACCCCCCTCCTTAGGGGGCACACTCCTCCGGGTACTGGTCCCCAGGTCTCTCTCCATAAAAATGGCGTCTGCCTCTTTTATATCCTCTCCCAGCATGCACAGCTGGCAGAACCCGCCCACCGCATGGTAGCCGAGAGAGGACATCCAATAGCGCCAATGCAACCTATGGTTCAACCCTGACCCAACATGACAGCGCCACCTGCAGGCCACAGGGAACTTTACATAAGCACACAGCAATAAAGCAGAGTCCAGAACAATTAGAAGGCCCGAACCATACTAGTGCTCGGGTCATCCCCCTAAATTTAGACATAAGGACCCCCCCCCTAAATTTGGAGTACCCACTACACAGGTCTTTAAATCCATATCCTGCATGGGTTTAAAGCTAGGATATGGCTGCAGTTTTTCTTTAAAGCAGAGTTCCACCGGGATTTTTTTTTTTAAGTCAGCACTTACAAATACTGCAGCTGCTGACTTTTAAAATAAGGACACTTGCCTGTCCAGGGCACCCACGAAGTCGACCTGTCCCTCGGCTCCGGGTGGATGCCTTGCGGCTTCACAGCCTGGTTCCCTACTGCGCATGCGCGAGTCGCGCAGCACATTCTGACTGGTCCCTGCTGTCTTCTGGGACCTGTGTGTCTCTCAGAAGACAGCGGGGGGGCGGAGGAGGGGCCGGACATGGCGTAGCTCGCCACCAAATCTGCTGCGATCTTTCGCCGGAAGTGGGGGCAAATACCTGTATTAGACAGGTATCTGCTCCCCCCTCCCCCCTGAAAGGTGCCAAATGTGACACCAGAGGGGGGAAGGAACCGGGGGTGGAAATTCCGTTTAAATAGGTTTTCTACTTCCACAGAGAACGCGGAAATCCTGTCCCCATACATCTCCCCTTGCCTCGCTGACAATCAGCTGTCTTAATATTACTGCCAGTGCCGTGAGAAGGGGTGGGCAGGAGGGGTAGCTGCCTCGGGCGCAGAGAAGCAAGGGGGCAAAGAATAGATGCATATGACATGTATGACTGTATGACTGGGAGGGAGGGGGCACAGTTCTGGATCCTTGCCCTGGGCTCTGGATGACCCTGTTCCGGTACGGATTACTGCCAAGCTGCAAGCTTCAGATTTTATCTGCACAACACAAGCTGGCCATTAGAATCCCATCGGTGCTCTATAAGCAGTCATAGACTTGGAGCTATGCAATGGGGTTTCCAAGCAGAGGGGCGTCTAGTGACTAGGGATGGGCCCGGTGCTCGATTCGAACCCATGTTCGAATCGAGCACCGGGCGTTCGCTCGCTCGTCGAGCCCAGAACTATTTGGGCCGTTCGCATCACATTCGTGTGATGCGAGCGGCCCCGCAATGCATTGCGGCCGGCGCGGCCGGCGCAGTGCATTGCTGGCTGATGATTGGCCAAGCATGCACTGTGACCCCGCATGCTTGGCCAATCACAGCGCCCGAAACTCGGAGAGCAATAATTGGCTACAGGCAGGACGCCTGTAGCCAATTACAGCTCAGGGGCTTTAGTACATGCCCCACCATTTAAAAGGCCGCCACGCCATCGGCCCCGGTCACATGAGTTCCGGCTTTAGGAGAGATCAGTCTGCTGATTCTGTCTTTGCTTGATACTGAAAGATTTGCTCTTCTTTGCTAAACCATTGGCTATTTCTTTGCTAAACCATTGCTACCTAAGTCATTGATCGTTCATTGCTGCTGATTGCACAGTTAGCGTGTTATTAGCTGCTGCTGGGGATTAGTCTGGTGCGTGCTTACTGTTAGTACAGTATTGCAGTAGTACCAACCGCAGTGCTGTTAGCACAGCATTGCACCCCAACAGCACCCATAGGACTTCTAGTGTGTTAGTGGCAGCAAACAGAGCTCCTATATTTTCTTCTCAGCAGCACCCATAGGACTTCTAGTGTGTTAGTGGCAGCAAACAGAGCTCCTATATTTTCTTCTCAGCAGCACCCATAGGACTTCTAGTGTGTTAGTGGCATCACACAGAGCTCCTATATTTTCTTCTCAGCAGCACCCATAGGACTTCTAGTGTGTTAGTGGCATCACACAGAGCTCCTATATTTTCTTCTCAGCAGCACCCATAGGACTTCTAGTGTGTTAGTGGCATCACACAGAGCTCCTATATTTTCTTCTCAGCAGCACCCATAGGACTTCTAATGTGTTAGTGGCATCACACAGAGTTCCTATATTTTCATCTCAGAAGCACCCATAGGACTTCTAGTGTGTTAGTGGCATCACACAGAGCTCCTATATTTTCTTCTCAGAAGCACCCATAGGACTTCTAGTGTGTTAGTGGCAGCAAACAGAGCTCCTATATTTTCATCTCAGAAGCACCCATAGGACTTCTAGTGTGTTAGTGGCATCACACAGAGTTCCTATATTTTCTTCTCAGAAGCACCCATAGGACTTCTAATGTGTTAGTGGCAGCAAACAGAGCTCCTATATTTTCTTCTTAGCAGCACCCATAGGACTTCTAATGTGTTAGTGGCATCACACAGAGTTCCTATATTTTCATCTCAGAAGCACCCATAGGACTTCTAGTGTGTTAGTGGCATCACACAGAGCTCCTATATTTTCATCTCAGAAGCACCCATAGGACTTCTAGTGTGTTAGTGGCATCACACAGAGCTCCTATATTTTCTTCTCAGCAGCACCCATAGGACTTCTAGTGTGTTAGTGGCAGCAAACAGAGCTCCTATATTTTCTTCTCAGCAGCACCCATAGGACTTCTAGTGTGTTAGTGGCATCACACAGAGCTCCTATATTTTCATCTCAGAAGCACCCATAGGACTTCTAGTGTGTTAGTGGCAGCAAACAGAGCTCCTATATTTTCTTCTCAGCAGCACCCATAGGACTTCTAGTGTGTTAGTGGCATCACACAGAGCTCCTATATTTTCTTCTCAGCAGCACCCATAGGACTTCTAGTGTGTTAGTGGCAGCAAACAGAGCTCCTATATTTTCTTCTCAGCAGCACCCATAGGACTTCTAGTGTGTTAGTGGCATCACACAGAGTTCCTATATTTTCATCTCAGAAGCACCCATAGGACTTCTAGTGTGTTAGTGGCATCACACAGAGCTCCTATATTTTCTTCTCAGCAGCACCCATAGGACTTCTAGTGTGTTAGTGGCAGCAAACAGAGCTCCTATATTTTCTTCTCAGCAGCACCCATAGGACTTCTAGTGTGTTAGTGGCATCACACAGAGCTCCTATATTTTCTTCTCAGAAGCACCCATAGGACTTCTAGTGTGTTAGTGGCAGCAAACAGAGCTCCTATATTTTCTTCTCAGCAGCACCCATAGGACTTCTAGTGTGTTAGTGGCATCACACAGAGCTCCTATATTTTCTTCTCAGCAGCACCCATAGGACTTCTAGTGTGTTAGTGGCAGCAAACAGAGCTCCTATATTTTCTTCTCAGCAGCACCCATAGGACTTCTAGTGTGTTAGTGGCATCACACAGAGTTCCTATATTTTCATCTCAGAAGCACCCATAGGACTTCTAGTGTGTTAGTGGCATCACACAGAGCTCCTATATTTTCTTCTCAGCAGCACCCATAGGACTTCTAGTGTGTTAGTGGCAGCAAACAGAGCTCCTATATTTTCTTCTCAGCAGCACCCATAGGACTTCTAGTGTGTTAGTGGCATCACACAGAGCTCCTATATTTTCTTCTCAGAAGCACCCATAGGACTTCTAGTGTGTTAGTGGCAGCAAACAGAGCTCCTATATTTTCTTCTCAGCAGCACCCATAGGACTTCTAGTGTGTTAGTGGCATCACACAGAGCTCCTATATTTTCATCTCAGAAGCACCCATAGGACTTCTAGTGTGTTAGTGGCATCACACAGAGCTCCTATATTTTCTTCTCAGCAGCACCCATAGGACTTCTAGTGTGTTAGTGGCAGCAAACAGAGCTCCTATATTTTCATCTCAGAAGCACCCATAGGACTTCTAGTGTGTTAGTGGCATCACACAGAGCTCCTATATTTTCTTGTCAGCAGCACACATAGTACCTATAGTGTGTTAGTGTCAGCACCCATAGGACCTACAGTGTGTTGTGAGCACACATAGGAGTTCTATTTTTTATACTATATACACTACCGACTACAATGGCTGGAAGACCGCCAAGGAGAGGCAGAGCGTGCCGAGGCAAGAACACAGGGCAGGCAGGCTCTGTTTCTAGAGACAACAGTGCTGGCCGTGGACGTGGTCGTGCATCGTCATCAGCACGTGGCCATGGGACACGCTTGTCTTTGTTTTCGGCAGCTGGACATGTGGAGCCGCATCATGCCGAAGGCTTGGTAGAATGGATGACCAAGCCCTCCTCATCCTCCTCATCCTCTCTCACCCAGGCTCAGGGTACTGGCAGAGCAGCTGCCAACGCGTACTCAATGGCATCATCAGCCACCCCTTCCCTAGACCCACCATGTCCTCCTGAGGAGTCCCCTGAACTGTTTGAGCACAGTGTTGGGTACATGCTCCAGGAGGATGCCCAACGATTCGAAGGCTCGGATGATGATACCCAGCTTGAGGAAGTCAGTAGTGTGCGCGCAGAGAGAGGGGATGCTGAAGGACAGCAATCTGGCAGTAGTGTTCCACCAGCTGCAGCTTACTGCCAGGTTTGCTCTAGTGGTGAAGAGGGAGGGGATGATGAGGTCACTGACTCCACGTGGGTGCCTGAAGGGAGAGAGGAGGAGGAGGAGGAGGAGGATGCAGCGTCACATGTCCAACGAGGCAGGATGCCCCCTGGAGGCCAGCTAGAGGCCAGCACAGCAACTGTACCACACCGCAGAGCTCCGCCTGTGCAGGGCGCTGCCTCTGCACGTTATCACAAAAGTTCTTTGGTGTGGGCCTTTTTTGAGACGAGTGCATCAGATCGCACCACTGCTATTTGCAATATTTGTCTCAAGCTTATCTCGCGTGGCCAAAACATCAGCCGCTTGGGCACCACAAGCATGAGCAGACATATGTCGACCTGCCATGCAGCTCGTTGGCAAGCACACATAAAAGACCCACACCAAAGAACAAAGCGGACCTCTCCTTGCTCCTCATCAGCTGGGATCTCCATCCCCACTATATCTTCAGTCCTCTCTGAAAGCTGCTCTGAGAGGACTGAAGGTGTAGAATTAGGTGTGTCACAACCAAGTACTTGCAGTACACCGACGTCCGATTGTAGCAGGCAAATTTCCCTGCCCCAGCTGCTGGACCGTCGAAAGAAGTATACTCCCAGCCATCCACATGCCCAGAGGTTGAATGCTAGCTTGGCTAAATTGCTAGCACTTCAACTGCTGCCTTTTCAGTTGATAGACTCGGCCCCCTTCCGTGAGTTTGTTCAATGTGCGGTTCCTCAGTGGCAGGTTCCCAAACGCCACTTTTTCTCATGGAAGGCGATTCCGTCTCTCTACTGGCATGTGGAAGGCAATGTCCATGCCTCGCTGGACAGGGCGGTCAGCGGTAAGGTGCATATTACCGCTGACTCATGGTCCAGCAGGCATGGACAGGGACGTTATCTTTCTTTCACGGCCCATTGGGTTACTCTATTGGCAGCTGGGAGGGATGCAGGACAAGGTGCAGTAGTGTTGGAGGTTGTTCCGCCACCACGCCTCCAAAATGCTACTACTGGTTGTGACACACCTCTCTCCTCCACCCCCTCCTCTTCTTCTTCCTCCATGTCCTCTTCGAGTGCTCTGTCCTCGGAACCAGCGGTGCTCCGTAGGCGTACAAGGGGCTACGCGAGTACGCAGGCAAAAAGATGCCATGCCGTGCTTGCGCTGGTGTGTTTGGGGGACAGGAGCCACACTGGGCCAGAGGTTCTGGCAGCTCTGCAGGGGCAGGCCGAGAGGTGGTTGACGCCACGCCAGCTTAAGCCAGGAATGGTCGTTTCTGATAATGGCACCAACCTCCTCTCCGCCCTGCGACAGGGGCAGCTCACCCATGTGCCCTGTATGGCTCACGTCCTCAACCTGGTGGTGCAGCGGTTCTTGGGCAGGTTCCCAGGCTTACAGGATGTCCTGAGGCAGGCCAGGAAAGTCTGTGTGCATTTCCGCCGATCTTATAATGCCAGTGCTCGGCTGACTGAGCTGCAAAAGGAGCTGAACCTGCCCAAGAACCGCCTAATATGTGACATGCCCACCAGGTGGAACTCAACGTTGGCCATGCTGCAGCGACTGCACACGCAGCAGAGGGCCATCAATGAGTACCTTTGCGACTACGGCACCAGGACAGGGTCAGGGGAGCTTGGCTTTTTTTCCCCACGCCAGTGGAGCATGATCAGGGATGCATGCACTGTCCTCTCACCATTTGAGGAGGCCACGAGGATGGTGAGCAGTGACAGTGCATGCATCAGTGACACTGTACCTCTTGTCCACCTGTTGGAGCATACGCTGCGTGGGATAATGGACAGGGCACTTGAGGCAGAACAGAGGCAGGAAGAGGAGGACTTCCTTGTCTCTCAAGGCCCCCTTTATCCAGACAATGTTCCTTCTGTCCCACCCATCACACAGGAAGAGGAGGAGGAGGAGGAGGAGGATTGTGTGAGCATGGAGGTGGAGCCTGGCACTCAGCATCAGCAGCAGCAGTCTTTTAGGGATGATGTACAGTCCCAACAAACCAGTGGACTTGTACGTGGCTGGGAGGAGGTGGCTGGCGATCATGTCATCCTCAGTGACGCAGAAGACTCCGGACCGAATGCCTCAGCTAACCTACGCTGCATGGCCTCCCTGATCCTGCAAAGCCTGCGGAAGGATCCTCGTGTTCTTCGGATCAAGGAGAGTGACCATTACTGGCTGGCCACTCTCCTTGATCCACGGTACAAGGGTAAGGTTGCGGACCTTATCTTGCCGTCGCAGAGGGAGCAGAGGATGAGACATCTCAGGGAGGCCTTGCAGAAAGGTCTGTGCAACGCGTTCCCAGAAACTGGGAGGTTACAAACTCCTGGTCCTGGACGACGAGTTGCTGAGGCTTCGGTCAGTAGCAGAAGGAGCGGTGGGGAAGGTGGACGTCTGATCGATGCGTTCAGACAATTTTTTAGTCCGCAGCCCCAAGGTATGATCGGTTCCAGCAACCATCGCCAGCGTCTGATATACATGGTGCAGGAATACCTAGGGGCAAGGTCAGACTTGGACACCTTTCCCACCGAAAATCCTCTGGCTTACTGGGTCCTGAGGATGGATCACTGGCCAGAGCTTGCACAGTATGCAATTGAGCTACTGGCCTGTCCTGCATCCAGCGTTCTTTCTGAACGCACATTCAGTGCTGCTGGAGGATTTGTCACCGATCATAGGGTGCGCCTGTCCACCGACTCGGTTGATCGACTGACCTTCATAAAAATGAATCAGTCTTGGATCACCACCAGCTACCAGACACCTGAAGCGGATATAACGGAATAATTTATAATGTCACATCCCTTCAAGACTGCCTATGCTGATGCTGAGTGACTGTCCTGTTATGTTCACTGACTATCCTCTTCCTCCTCCTCAATGATCCATGCCACCACACCAGTGCCTAAGGCACAATTTTTCAGCCCCTGTATAACAGGGGCGTGTAATTACAATTTTTTAAAAAGATGCTTCGCAACAGGTCTGACTGCTGTGCTCAGAGTACAGTATCTGTGAGGGGTTGCAGTGTTGTGGCACCAGCACCAGTGCCTAAGGCACAATTTTTCAGCCCCTGTTGGGGCGTGTAATTACAATTTTTAGGCAATGCTTTGCAACAGGTCTCATTGCTGTGCTCAGAGTACAGTATCTGTGAGGGGTTGCAGTGTTGTGGCACCAGAACCAGTGCCTAAGGCACAATTTTTCAGCCCCTGTATAACAGGGGCGTGTAATTACAATTTTTTAAAAAGATGCTTCGCAACAGGTGTGACTGCTGTGCTCCAAGTACAGTATCTGTGAGGGGTTGCAGTGTTGTGGCACCAGCACCAATGCCTAAGGCACAATTTTTCAGCCCCTGTTTAACAGGGGCGTGTAATTACAAATCTTGATCTAATAGTTCACAGCAGGGCCCATTCCTGCGCCCACCAAGAGTAACTATGAGGGCCTACAGTCTTGTGGCAACACCGTCCACCACCACCACCACCACCAAAGGCCCAATTTTTCTGCCCTGTTCAACAGGTGCATGCAATTACAAATCTTGATCTAATAACTCACAGCAGGGCCCATTCCTGCACCCACCAAGAGTAACTGTGAGGGCTTACAGTCTTGTGGCAACACCGTCCACCACCACCACCACCACCACCAAAGGCCCAATTTTTCTGCCCGGTTCAACAGGTGCATGCAAGTACAAATCTTGATCTATTAACTCACAGCAGGGCCCATTCCTGTGCCCACCAGTCTTGTGGCTACACCAACATCTAATAGGGCAAATTTCTGCAGAGTATATACGGCAGGCCCCTACTTTCAAACATCCAACTTACAAACGACTCCTACTTGCAAACGGCAAGAGAAAACAGGAAGTGAGAGGAAATCTACCCCTAGGAAGGAAAATTCTATCCTGTTAGATTTAATTTGGGAAAAAGGTATCTCCTCTCTACTGATGCTTTATCACCAATCCTTGTTTCAATTAAAACCCCACTTTTCCAAAAACATTTGTCATTGGGATGGAAAGTGAGGTGACATGTTCTGAACAGATGTGCAAAGACAGCAAATGTTACAGGGGTGATAACCCCTCCCTATGTTCTCCAAAAAGCTTAAAAATTGATTTTTTTGGGATGTAGCTACACTTCATAATGTACCTGTTCAGATTCTACTTAAGAACAAACCTACAGTCCATGTCTTGTTTGCACCACCTATATACTGCTGTTCAGAGTATATAGGGTTGTAGGTATAGGGTTTTATTTTGGGTGCGGGGTCCCCCTTAGTATCCATACAAGACCCAAAGGGGCTGGGGTGGGGGGGGGGGTGATGGGGTAGCCATGCCATTTTTCTCAAGGATTTTCAGCCATATGGCGGCCAGGACAAGACATGACATTAAAGCCGCAAGTGGTTTTAAATGGCTTCTTTTTTTCCTTTACAAATGTCATTTTGTGCAAGGACAGTTCTAAACACGGGAAACACATGCCACTTCACAGGCATACTTTAGACACCCCCCAGGTACCATATTTAAAGGAAAATTTCACTTTTTTTTTTTTCACTTTATGCATCATTAAAATGACTGCTCCCGAAAAAACTTTAGTTTTTAAAATTTCTTTTTGCATTGATATATGTCCCCTGGGGCAGGACCCGGGTCCCCAAACCTGTTTTATGACATTAACATGCATATTGGCCGTTGTAATTAGCAATTTTGATTTCGAACGTTCGCGTCCATTATAACGAATAGGGTTCGAAAATTCGTGCGAACTTTCGGTCCGTTCGAAGGTTCTGGTGCGAACCGAACCCGGGGGTGTTCGGCTCATCCCTACTAGTGACCAGGTTTTTCTTTTCTCTCTGAATGAAGTACTTTGGATGACATGTAATAGCTCAGTATTATTGAAGCACATCTCTCCACATTTATAGAGTGTTCTACAGCTGTTTGCTGCATTGATGTGCCTTAAAGGTGTCCTCTAAGATCAGCCTGCTGTGACCCAACAGCTGTGTGACTTGCTCCATGTGTGAGAAGACTCTGACCTTTCCAATGCCTGGGTCTCTCTCCCCCCCCCCCCCCCCCCCCCACATACAGGGAGAAGGAACCTAATCTGCTGACGGAGCAGAGAGCTGGGAAGGTTTTCTGTGCTAAATGTCACTGTCCTGATAACTTTTTGCAGGCTAAGCAGACGCAATGACCAAATTTCATCCATCCCAGCACTTATTACCCAAACCCCTGCAGCCCCCTTCATCTCTGAGCATGCTTTGGTAACAGAGATCTATATGTGACTGTGCACATCCCAGGCTGCCCCTTGTCCTGCATGCAGAGGGTCTCCCTCCCTGACATCCTAAGGTTCTCGGATCTGGCTGCATACACCAAGCATGTATCAAATGCACATTGCAGGAATAGTCCTGGGATCAACGTTCAGAGCGCTGACTAAAATAGGACAGACCGCAGACTCTCTAAAGTGACCTTTCCTACAGAGGCACAGTTTTAGTCTCATTTCCTCTTACATAATTGCAGCCTCTTACATTTTATTTTTATCTGATATTATTGAAGTAGGTATTTTTATTATGTCAAGAAAGAGCTTCATCAGAAAATATATGGTTACAAAACAAAAAATTGTATACGTATATATTTATATATTTATCACAAGAATGTACAGTGGCTATAGAAACGTACCACCCCCTTTAAAATATTCACATTTTGTTGCTTTGCAGCCTGAAATGAAGACAGACACGTTTTTTTATCCAGCTGCATTTACTCTTATAACATCCATCCAAGTGAAAAATATGACGCCAACATGTCAGGAATTTTTTTTAAAATAAAATAAAAAAACAGAATCACTGAGTTGGAAAAAGGATCACCCCCCCCCTTAAAAATTACTTATAAAATCAATTAGGCGTAGCTAATCACCTTATCAATGGCATACAAAGTCATTTGACTTTCAACTGTGATCAGCTGTGGTCATTTTGATTAGCTCAGCATGAAAAGAGCTTTCCTGGAGCATTTGGTAGTGCAAGTGAAGCAAACAATCAACTATGGGTGGCAAGGCACTGTCAAAAGATCTCCAGGATAAAGTTGTGGACAGGCTTTATCGATGCCTAGAAGCACAGGGAAGTCTGTTATTAAGAAGTTGAAGGTATTTGGTGCAACACAGATCCTCCCTTGATCAGGAAGTCGCTCCAAACTGGATGAAAGATCTAGGAGGAAACTGGTCAGAGAGGCTACCAAGAGGCCTACAGTAACTCTGAAGCATTGCAGGAATTTATGACAAAGAGAGGTCATTGTGTGCATGTGACAACAATATTTGGCTTGTATGGGAGGATTGCAAGAAAAAAGCCACTCCTCAAGAAAGACCACATGCAGTCACGACTGAGCTTTGCCAAAATGCACCTTCAAGATTCTGAGGCCACATGGAAAAGGGTGTTATGGTCAGATGAGACTAAAATGTTATTATTTGGCCTCAACACCAAATGATATGTCTGGTGGAAATCTAATACAGCTCACCAAACAAATAACAGGTTAATGTCCTTGCAAGGCCTAGTGAGAGCCCAGACTTAAACCTCATTGAAATTCTGTGGAAATACTCGAAGACTGCAGTCCACAAACGGTCACCATCAAATTTACCTGAACTTGAGCAGATCTGCAAAGAAGATTGCGCAAATATTGCAAAGTCTAGATGTGCAAAGCTAGTAGAGACATATCTCAACAAACCAAAGGCTGTAATTAAAGCAAAAGGTGGTTCAACAAAATAATGACAAAAGGGGGTGATCCCTTTTCCAACTCAGTGATTCTGTTTTTGAATATATTTTTTTTTCTGACATGTTGGTATTATATCTTTCACTTGGATGTTATAAGTTGCACAGGGTAAATACAGCTGGATAAAACAAAAACTGTGTCTGTCTTAATTTCAGGGTGCAAAGCAACAAAATGTCAATCTTTTCTATACCCACTGTATATAGCGCCGACAGTTTATGGGGCACTGTACATTCACATCAATCCCTGCCCTAAAGAAGCTTACAATCTAAGGTCCCTATTTCACATGTATACACACACATACCTTACATAATTTAGATAGAAGCCAATTAATCTACCAGCATGTCTTTGGAGTACCCAGAGGAAACCCACCGCCTATTTATACTGCCCCCCAGCCACAAGTGTAGATGAGCCCTAATAGTGCTGCACAGCTTTATGAATTTCCTTACTTCAGTACAAGACTTCTGTTTTTTTCTTAGCCAGAATGTTGCGTAATGCCATTCTGCCACCTGTGGCACTGGCCCTGTGCTTACGGCACACTACCTTTACTTGTGGATATAAGCCTGGCTTCTGTGTTTATAAGTGACATTACACTACTCCTGGCAGCTTCCACACCTCTCCTGGATGCCCTGATGGATAATCTTTCTGCTGCTGTGAGAGAAGCAGAGCGACAAATGAGGGTGCATTGTGTGGGGAAAAAATTTCCAGGGCTTCTTCTCTGGTGCATTTCTTTTCATTTATTCAGCAAGAAAGTAGACTGCACTGCCTTTCACCGTAGGTAAGCTCTGCAAATATGCATATACAGGGCTTTTTTTTCAGCCTGAATGTGGCAGAACTCCAATCTGCCACCTCCAGCACTAGCCCTGTGCTCGCCACTCACTACTGTCACTTGTAAATACAGAAGCCTGGCTTCTGTGTTTACAAGTGACAGCAAACTACTCCTGGCAGCTTCCGCACCACTTCCGGCTGCCCCACCGGATAATCTTGCTGTTGCTGCAAGTAAGAGAGGCAGAGACACAAATGAGTGTGATATGTGTGGGGAAACATTCTGTAGCTGCAGGAGATACCAGACCTGGCCAGCTGCTGAGAGTTGCTTTTTGCAGAGGTAAGCATCTGAAAGATAGTGGAGCTCTAAAAGGGGGAAGGCAAAGCCGAGGGCAGTGGAGGTGGGGGGGGGATGCAGAGATGAGGTCTATGTGGAAGGTGGGGAAAGGGTGCATAAGTGAGATGTGAATGGGGGATGCAGAGGTAAGGAGCGGTGGAAGAGGGCTACAGAGCTTAGCTGTTGGGGGAGGAGGGGGAGTGGTGTCGCGATAAGCTGTGAAAGAAGGGTGTAGATGTGAGATGTGGAAGGGGGCAAGTGTGTGGAGGTAAGCTGTAAACAGGGGTGCAGAACTGAGTTGTGGGCAGGGGTTCGGACATGAATTGTGGACAAGGGTTCAAAGGTGAGCTGTGGATGGGGGCTGCAGAAGTGAGCTGCAGACAGGTTGTGCAGAGGTGAGCTGCGCACAGGTGTGTAAAGGCGGAATGTGGACGAGGATTGCAGAAGTGAGCTGAGGATTGGGGAGTAGAGGTGAGTTGTGTATGGGTTGTGCAGAGGTGAGCTGCACACAGGTGTGTAAAGGCGGAATGTGGACGAGGATTGCAAAAGTGAGCTGAGGATTGGGGAGTAGAGGTGAGTTGTGTATGGGTTGTGCAGAGGTGAGCTGCACACAGGTGTGTAAAGGCGGAATGTGGACGAGGATTGCAGAAGTGAGCTGAGGATTGGGGAGTAGAGGTGAGTTGTGTATGGGTTGTGCAGAGGTGAGCTGCACACAGGTGTGTAAAGGCGGAATGTGGACGAGGATTGCAAAAGTGAGCTGAGGATTGGGGAGTAGAGGTGAGTTGTGTATGGGTTGTGCAGAGGTGAGCTGCACACAGGTGTGTAAAGGCGGAATGTGGACGAGGATTGCAGAAGTGAGCTGAGGATTGGGGAGTAGAGGTGAGTTGTGTCTGGGTTGTGCAGAGGTGAGCTGCAGACAGGGGTGCAGAGGTGAGCTGCACACAGGTGTATAAAGGCAGGATGTGAACGGAGATTGCAGAAGTGAGCTGAGGATTGGGGAGTAGAGGTGAGTTGTGTATGGGTTGTGCAGAGGTGAGCTGCACACAGGTGTGTAAAGGCGGAATGTGGACGAGGATTGCAAAAGTGAGCTGAGGATTGGGGAGTAGAGGTGAGTTGTGTATGGGTTGTGCAGAGGTGAGCTGCACACAGGTGTGTAAAGGCGGAATGTGGACGAGGATTGCAAAAGTGAGCTGAGGATTGGGGAGTAGAGGTGAGTTGTGTATGGGTTGTGCAGAGGTGAGCTGCACACAGGTGTGTAAAGGCGGAATGTGGACGAGGATTGCAGAAGTGAGCTGAGGATTGGGGAGTAGAGGTGAGTTGTGTATGGGTTGTGCAGAGGTGAGCTGCAGACAGGGGTGCAGAGGTGAGCTGCACACAGGTGTATAAAGGCAGGATGTGAACGGAGATTGCAGAAGTGAGCTGGGGACAAGGGTGCAGAAGTGAGCTGTGGACAAGGGTGCAGAGGTGAGTTGTGGATGGGAGATGTAAAGGTGAGCTGTGAATGGGGATGCAGATGTGAGCTATGGTGGGGTGCAGAGGTGAGCTTTGGACAGGAGTTCAGAGGGGAGCTTTGGACAAGAGTGTAGAGGTGAGTTTTGGATGGGAGGTGCAGAAGAGAGCTGTGGATAGGAGGTGCAGAGGTGAGCTATGGACAGAGGGTGCCGAGGTGAGCTTTGGATAAGTACAAATTTGAAAGTTACATAAATTATTTAAATTTTAGGTTGCCTTTACAATAATAAATCAAAATGATACATTATGGTTTACCCTTAAATCTGGAATCCAAGAAAACAGCTGAAATACAAGTGTAGGAACTATCTTATCTGCCAAATTTTGCGATTCTGTTCAGCAAGTCCTGTGGGACATCTCCAGGCCCTGAACCTCTGCAGATAATTCAGCATACTACAAAGACCCCAGCCCATGACTGGACAATGAAGGAGTGTAAGCAAATTGATGAAGTAATTTCTCTGATCTCTTCTCTACAAGTATGTTCATGGGATATTGTGCAAAGCTGTGATGCCCCTCCCTCTCCCAGTTTGAGTGCTGGAATCGGAAGCTGATTTCAAGACTCAGGTGTTTAGTGCCGGTTCACACTTGTGCGATGCAATTGTGATGCACATTTTTTCCTTGCGTGTTTGGTTATTACCAGCATGATTGTAATGCAAATTCAATGAGAATTTAATGCGCTTAGAATGTACATTAGGCACAGATGCGATTTGTGCTCAGGTCGAAAAGGCAAGAAAAAAATGGGTGTGAACTTCCTGTGCTCTTCCCTGTTTTCTTTTCTGGGGAGAGTATTGTCAAGAACTGGAAGGAGGAGCTGGAGGTGAAGAATTCGCACATATCTGAACCAAACAATGCGCTTCCAAAACGATTTACATTAATGTCTATGGAGACTAAATTTGCAACGCTGTAAACTCGCACAAGACCCTTTTTTTAATCGTATCCAGAGAGGAATCGCAACGCATAGATGTGAACGACCATCATTGAAAACAATTACTTTTTGGATGACATGTGAATATAGTTTTTGTTTAACGCATCACATTCGTTATCAACTTGCACAAGTGTGAACCGGCACTTAAAGTAAATATGTGTCCAGGACATTCAAGTATTTATGTATTCTTAACAACATTAAAGAAACTTTAAAACAAGCCCTCACCAACTTCTGAAGCAGTCTTTCTCTCGTGTTAATAATAAAGATGAATTGCTCCACAGTACCCATATCTATAGAGGTCAGTTGATTGGACATGATTTGGAAAGGCACACACCTGTCTATATAAGGTCTCACAGTTAGCAGTGCATGTCAGAGCACAAACCAAGCCATAAAGTCCAAGAAATTGTCTGTAGAACCCTGAGCCAGGATTGTATCAAGGCACAGATCTGGGGAAGGGTACAGAAAAATTTCTGCAGCATTGAAGGTCCCAATGAGCACAATGGCCTCCGTCATCTGTAAACTACAGGCATTATTCAGATATCGGATTCCTCCCCCCCCTCCCGCCGCCCTCCGGTGCTTCTACCGACTCACTTGTGCAATCGGTGAGTCCGAACACAGATCCGCCTGCCCCGGATGCTGATCATAGAGATTTCCTGCGGACCAGATGGTCGCTGGAATCTCAATGATCGTCGGAGGCCGGGCGCGATGTTATGATGTCACGCCTCTGCATTCAAAAAACCGGCGCCGCCTCGGCTGGGAAGCAGTGATCGTTTTTTTTATGTTTTTGATTTTAGGCTTCCTAGCCTAGTGGTGAGATGTGGGGTCTTATTGACCCTATATCTCACTGTAAAGAGGTCCTGTCATGTCATATTCCTATTACAAGGGATGTTTACATTCCTTGTAATAGGAATAAAAGTGATCAAATTATTATTATTTTTTTTTAAAGTGTCAAAATAAAAAAATGTAAGTAAAATTAACAATATATATATATTTTTTTTAAAGTGCCCCTGTCCCCGTGTGCTCGCACGCAGAAGCGAACGCATACGTAAGTCCCGCCCACATATGAAAACGGTGTTTAAACCACACATGTGAGGTGAATAACGAAAAACAAAAAACTCCTGCGCACAAGTGGAATACCAGACAGTCTGTAAGTGGAAAGATAGATAACACTTGGCTTTGCTGCCTTCACGGATAGGGGTATCCTAGCGGTAAATGATAAGAAGAAAAAAGAAAGGCGCACCAGCCTCGTGCATTATCGTTGGATAAATTTATTTAAAAATAAATAAAAGAATCCTACTTACAAACATACGTAAAAACCATGCGTTTAAAAAGAATCCACAAAGTCGCAGCAATGCGTCCAAAACAAACCCACTCAAATTGGTCACGGAGGGATTGACAGAGGTCACTGCAGGCTTGCGCAGGGCCGAGCTCTGAGGAAGAAGACTTGTCTTCGAAACGCGTAAGCCGGCAGTGACCTCTGTCAATCCCTTCGTGACCAATTTGAGTGGGTTTGTTTTGGACGCATTGCTGCGACTTTGTGGATTATTTTTAAACGCATGGTTTTTTACGTATGTTTGTAAGTAGGATTCTTTTATTTCTTTTTAAATAAATTTATCCAACGATAATGCACGAGGCTGGTGCGCCTTTCTTTTTTCTTCTTGTCATTCACACATGTGAGGTTTCGCTGCGAACATTAGAGCGAGAGCAATAATTCTAGCCCTAGACCTCCTATGTAACTCAAAACATGTAACCAGTAAAAAAAAATAAAGCGTCGCCTATGGGGATTTTTAAGTACCGAAGTTTGGCGCCATTCCACAAACGTGTGCAATTTTGAAGCCTAACATTTTTAGGTATCTATTTACTTGGCGTAACTTCATCTTTTACATTATGCAAAAAAATTGGGCTAACTTTACTGTTTTTTTTTGTTTTTTTTAAAGCATGAAACTGTTTTTTTTTTAAAAAAAACATTTGAAAGATTGCTGCGCAAATACCGTGCGAGATAAAAAGTTGCAATGACTGCCATTGTATTCTCTAGGGTCTCTGCTAAAAAAGCATTAATAGTGTTTGGGGGTTCTATGTAATTTTCTAGCAAAAAAATGATGATTTTTACATGTAGGAGTGAAGTGTCAGAATTGGCCCGGGCCTGAAGTGGTTAACAAAGTATTCAGCAAAGGCTGTGAATACTTATGTACATGAGATTTTTTTTTATTTTTTATAAATTTGCAAAGATTTCAAACAAATGTCTTTCACGTTGTCATTATGGGGTAATGTTTGTAGAATTTTGAGGAAAATAATGAATTTAATCAATGTTGGAATAAGGCTGTAAAATAACAAACTGTGGAAAAAGTGAAGCGCTGTGAATACCTTCCGGATGTATTGTAATTAATGTAATGTTACCTGGCTACAAACAGGGGGTCCCCGACTTACGAACAACCGACTTACGAACAACTCCTACTTGCGAACGGAACGCTGCGGGGACCATCTGCCGTTCTGCGCATGCGCGGCAAGCGGAGCCTCGGAAATGTCCGTAATTGCCGTTCTGCGCATTCGCGGCCATGCGACGGACATCGGAAAACATCGGAAATGTCCGTAATTTCCAGTCTGCGCATACGCGGCCATTCAACGGAACTTTAGAAAAATCAGAAATGTCCATAATTGCCGGTCTGCGCATGCGCGGCCCGAGTTACGAACATTTCCACCTTACAAACAGGAGGAAAGTCCCTAACTCGTTCGCAAGTCGGGGACCCCCTGTATTCACTTTAAAAGGGTTGTAAAGGTTTTTTTTTTAAACATGTCTATACTTACCTACTCTGTGTAATGAAATCGCACAGAGCGTCCGGGAACCTCCTCTTTTCGAGTCCTCCCTGGCCCCTCCTCTGTCCCGTGCCCCCATGGGAAACCACTTCCCATGGGGGCACTCGTAACCGAGTCCGTCTGCAGCATCCATTGACACAGACAGAGGAACTCAGGTCCACCCCCCGCTCTGTCGTCACTGGATTTGATTGACAGAACTGGGAGCCAATGGCTCCCGATGCCTCAGCAAAGCCAGCGAAACCCAGAAGTGAGGGGAGAAACGATCTGCCGACGTGCACGGTGCTGGATCGAAAAGGGGTCTCAGGTAAGTAAAGGGGGGCTGCATTAAGTAAAAAAAAAAATTAGACTTACAACCCCTTTAAGCTAATTCTACCTAAAATGACTTTTATTGATTTTAATTGCCCTCATACCACACTGATGTTTTTATGCCTGTCTGAAATTAAAATGGTCAAAACAAATGCATACGCCTACTAGTAACCACTAGAAGTAAATAAAATAAGAAAGTGTTGACTGATTGCAACATGAGCCCACATCTGCTAAAGAACACTGCTTGGCCCCACGATCTATCAGGCTTTGGAGAATATTCAGAATATGGATATTGTTACATAGTTACATAGTTACATAGTAGGTGAGGTTGAAAAAAGACACAAGTCCAACCTATGTGTGTGATTATATGTCAGTATTACCTTGTATATCCCTGTATGTTGTGGTCGTTCAGGTGCTTATCTAATAGTTTTGTGACACTATCGATGCTCCCCGCTGAGACCACCGCCTGTGGAAGGGAATTCCACATCCTTGCCGCTCTTACAGTAAAGAACTCTGTACGTAGTTTAAGGTTAAACCTCTTTTCCTCTCATTTTAATGAGTGGCCACGTGTCTTGTTAAACTCCCTTCCGCAAAAAAAGTTTTATCCCTATTGTGGGGTCACCAGTACAGTATTTGTAAATTGAAATCATATCCCCTCTCAAGCGTCTCTTCTCCAGAGAGAATAAGTTCAGTGCTCGCAACCTTTCCTCATAACTAATATCCTCCAGACCCTTTATTAGCTTTGTTGCCCTTCTTTGAACTTGCTCCATTTCCAGTACATCCTTCCTGAGGACTGATGCCCAGAACTGGACAGCATACTCTAGGTGCGGCTGGACCAGAGTCTTGTAGAGTGGAAGAATTATTGTTTTATCTCTGAAATTGATTCCCTTTTTAATGCATGCTAATATTCTGTTTTCTTTGTAAGCAGCAGCTTGGCATTGCATGCCATTGCTGAGCCTATCATCTACTAGGACCCCCAGGTCCTTTTCCATCCTAGATTCCCCCAGAGGTTCTCCCCCTAGTGAGTAGATTGCATTCATATTTTGCCACTCAAATTCATTATTTTACATTTTTCTACATTAAACCTCATTTGCCATGTCATGCAAGCTTGTAGTGGGACAGTTGCTTGATACAATATCCACAACCAATGGAAGTGTATCTTTCATCACCTCACAGTAAAGCCAGCCATTAACTATCAGAACCAATCTCATTCTTTTCAATTTACTTGAAAGTAATTAAATCGCCGGGGCATCCAGCATCTTTGTTTAATAAGATGCCTGATATAATCTTCAAAAATTGGCTGACTCATACACTTATACCGAGAAACAGAGTCGTAAAGAGCAGTCATCGTATAGCAATTAAAAATATGGAGGAACAATCATGTAAAAACATAAAAGTCGCATGAAAAATAGCTTGACAGTAAACCCTTAAAAAAAAAAAAAAACATACTGTATGAGCCTGAGAAAAATACAGAATGTACTTTTTCCTTTTTATGATTTAACAGAATAAAAGGAATAATGATGTCCAATGTGCAGATATCAAAAGCAACCAGACTTTGCTTTTCTGTCATCATCTCATAAATAACAACAAATGTCCTCAGTGGGACTAATGGAAGCAGACCCACATCATGAAGAAGGCAGTCTAGGTACACGGCTATGGCCTGGCGGATGTCCAGAGGGCCCAGCTACAACCTTCATGCTCCTGCGGTAGCCCTGGGGTGATAGTGCAACTGGACACAGCTTATACCTACCTGTCATTCCACAAGGGAAGATGTACTTAGGTGGTTGGTGTCTGATGGGGACATAAACAAAGCAAATGGGGTGCCTTCTCTGTGACTTTTACAATATTCATCAATGTCAATCAAAGAGGTAGGGGGGATGGAATTGCTGTCCATCGCACTACTTTTTTCGCTTACTACAAGTAGAAATTGAATAGGTTACTAAAGTCACGAAAATTCTCGTACGACAGAAAAAAAAAAAATCAGAAGTGATGTCACGTGTTGTGGTGTATTTGTATTGTATTTTCAGATGACAACTATACTGACTACCGTGTTTCCCCGAAAATAAGACCTACCCCGAAAATAAGACCTAGCGTTATTTTCCAGGAGGGCTGCAATATAAGCCCTACCCCGAAAATAAGCCCTAGTTTAAAATGCTTGTAAAATCCTACAACCCACTCTATTACTGTAGTATATAATGTACAATGTGTGTGTTTCTGTAATATAAATGCGGGGAAGAGAACTCCAGCGGTTCACAGAAGTGCAGAGCGGCGCTATAACAAAGGTATTTGGCACAATTATATTACAGAAACACACACATTATATAATACTGTAATAGAATGGATTAGAGGAATTTACAAGCATTTTAACTCAGTTCACACTGGGGAGTCCTGTCAGGCAGGGAGAGAGAGGGTAGAGAAGACAGCACATTACATGGTAAGACCTACCCTGAAAATAAGCCCTACTGTGGGTTTTTTTTTGACAAAATTAATATAAGACCCAGGCTTATTTTCGGGGAAACACGGTGAATGAAAATCTGGTATCGTAGGAGGAAAATTTTCGCGCTTGTCCGATCAGATAATATCGGATGAACTGTCGTGATCGGCTATCGAAAGCTCTGTACTAATGATTAGATTATCGTACGATCGCATCGAAAGCGGTATTTTTCGTACGATTTTCGATCTTGTGTACTGACCATAAGGCCTGGTTCACACCTATCCATTTTTTAGTGCATTTTCAGTTTTGCGGAAACACACTACAGTCCATTTAACATGGTTTCCTATGGATGTAGTTCACGTCTGTGCATTTTATGGAAATGGCCAGGAATTTTTTTTTCCTTGTATTTGGTTCCATAGACTTCAATGGTTGTGTATTGAAAAAATGCACCTGCAATATGCAAACTGCAACCTGCACAAGTGTGAATCAGGCCTTAGACCCCTTTCACACTAGGGCATTTTTCAGACGCTTTAGCATTAAAAAAAGCGCCTTCAAAGCGCCTGAAAGAAGCTGCATCTGCAATCTCAATGTGAAAGCCTGAGTGCTTTCACACTAAAGCGCCTGAAAAACGCCCCAGTGTGAAAGGGGTCTTAGCGTTAAAAAAAGCAACTGTAAAGCGCCTGAAAGAAGCCTCATCTGCAATACAAATGTGAAAGCCCGAGTGCTTTCACACTGAGGCACTGCGCTGGCAAAAAAAGTCCTGCAAGCAGCTTCTTTGCAGCGCTTTAGGAGCGTGGAATACACCGATCCTAAAGCGCCTCTTCCCATTGAGGTGCTTTTTTTAACGCCAAAGCGCCTGAAAAACGCCCCTGTGTGAAAAGGGGTCCTAGACCCCTTTCACACTGAGGAGTTTTTTAGGCGTTTTAGCACTAAAAATAGCGCCTAAATACTGCCTGAAAAACTCCTGCCCTGCAGTCTTAATGTGAAAGCCTGAGGGCTTTCACACTGAGGCGATGCGCTGGCGGGACCGTCCTGCTAGCAGCATCTTTGGAGCGGTGAGAGGAGCAGTGTGTTTACCACTCCTACACCGCTCCTTCCCATTGAAAGCAATGGGAAACCGCTATAATACCGCCGGCAATGCACCTGCCGGCGGTATTAACCCTTTTTCGGCCGCTAGCGGGGGTTAATACTGCACCGCTAGCGTCCGAATACCGCCGCAATTCCGACGGTATAGCGCCGCTAAAAATAGCGGCACTATACTGCCACCGCACCTCCCGCCCCAGTGTGAGAGGGGCCTTAAGGTGTTACTAAACCCAGAAACAAAAATGATATATCTTGCAGTTTATAAACGCATTAAAGTGATTAAAAAGCTTATTTTTTTTAATTAAAATAATAAACATGTCAAAATTACCTTCTTTGTGTAGTGGTTTTGCACAGCGCAGTCCCAAATACTTTTATTTCTGTCTGTATTTGTTGTATCATTTATGTCCATTTATTATGTGCAATACATTTATTATTATTATTACAATTATCATGTTATATATTTTTCCATGATTATATTCCAAATGATATATTATTTATATTATTTATTTATGATGATTATAAACATCATGGACTACCCCTAGGGGATAATAAAATACAATTTAATTAAAATTAATTACATTATTTTTAGATTTACATATTTTTTTATCAATCACAATGACATGTTTCATGTAAAGTCCCACCTAAATATTCCATATTTTCTACAATACATGCAGGGATGGAGGCATACCATTGTTTAAATTAAAGTTGCGTTGGGTCACATTTACCTCCAACTTTCCCATTAAATTTTTTGCTTTTGAGTTAAATACTGCTTTATTTGTCTTTGAATGGGTGCATTTGGGTGTTTGATTGTAAGCTCCTTGAGGGCAGAGATTGATATGGACGTATAATAAATATATGTAAAGCGCTGTGAAAAATTGCATAAAATGACGACGCTATAAAAGTACCAGAGAAATACATTCTGACCATGGGAACACACATGCAATAATGGCCTTTTAATAATAAGTTTTACTATGTGCACCCAGGGGTGATAGGATCTCTAGCACTGCATGGCCCATTCATAAAGAATACTTTGCTCTCTGTGTAAGAACTGAATGTTCACGGCGTCTTTTTAATGACATCTAGTGGCCATTCTAATAGTTGCACTTTTTATCATTCTATGGCAGGGTAGGAAACCCTAGAGAGGTGAAGATTTACCTAAACAACTTAAAACTTTTTTTTTGAGATAAGCTAGCAAGACCCCATTAAAAAGTAAGAAATATAAACATATCCTACCTTTTTAGCTTCAGTAAGAAACCTGTTATTCACTTTTGTAAAAGCCCCACTCAGAGATAGTGATCCAATAGAAGGGGGTGGGGGAAGGGGAAGGTAAAGACTATCTAAATGCCCTATTTTACTTACCTTAATCCATGGACAAGTCTTCTCCTCTTCTGTTCACTTCATGCTTGGGTCCTTCTTTGGGTCCTTCCATGGCCTGCATGATGTTGACTCTTCCTATCGGATTTTCAGTGGTGGAGTCCTCTAAGGATCCAGAAGAGGGCAACTTCATCCCAGGGAACCGGCAATCTCAGGGGGAAGCATGGATCAGTGGACCCCATCCAGAACCGACAGTGGCAGGGCACCTGGAGAGAGGACTTAATAGAGTATATCGGCTTCACAAGATAACGAGAAGAAAAAATCCTAGTAGCATGTGTTAACCACTTCCCTACCAGGCACGAAAACCCCCTTCCTGCCCAAGCCATTTTTCAGCTTTCAGCGCTGTCACACTTTGAATGACAATTGTGCGGTCGTGCGACGTGGCTCCCAAACTAAATTTGCGTCCTTTTTTTCCCACAAATAGAGCTTTCTTTTAGTGGTATTTGATCACCTCTGCGCTTTTTATTTTTTGCGCTATAAACAAAAGAAGAGCGTCCAGTTTGAAAAAAAACACAATATTTTTTACTTTTTGCTAGAATAAATATCCATTTTTTTTTTTCAATTAAAATTTTCCTCAGTTTAGGCCGATACGTATTCTTCTACATATTTTTGGTAAAAAAAAAAAAAATCGCAATAAGCGTGTATTGATTGGTTTGCGCAAAAGTTATAGCGTCTACAAAATAGGGGATAGATTTATAGCATTTTTTTTTTTTTTATTAGTAATGGCGGCGATCTGCGATTTTTATTGTGACTGCGATATTGCGGCGGACAGATCGGACACTTTTGACACATTTTTGGGACCATTCACATTTACACAGCGATCCCTGCTATAAAAATGCATTGATTACTGTATAAATGTGACTGGCAGAGAAGGGGTTAACACTAGGGGGCGAGGAAGGGGTTAAATGTGTTTCCTCAATGTGTTCTAAATGTGGGGGGAGGGGACTGACTGGGGGAGGTGACCGATGGTTGTCCCTATGTACAAGGGACACACCATCGGTCCCCTCTCCCTCACAGGACATGGATCTCTGTGTTTACACACACAGATCCACTTTCCTGCTCTGGTGCTGGGCAATCGCGGGTGCCCGACGGCAATCGCGGCCGCCGGGCACGCGCATCGGGTTCCTAGCAACGCGGCGGCGCGCGTGCGCCCCCTAGCTCGTTTTAAAGGCAGGACGTCATATGACGTCCTGTCAGAACGAGAGTGTCTTCCACCCGCCGTCAATTGACGGTGGGTGGTGGAAAAGTGGTTAAAGAAGCTATAAACACTTACAATAAGGTGACCAGATTTTTTAAATGAAATCCGGGGACATATTATTATTTTTTTACTAGTAATGGCGGCAATCAGCGACTCTCTGCCCGTCGCCCTGCCCGCCTCACAGTCTGTCAAGTCTTACTCTCCGGGCCCCCGGCTACTACTGGGTAGGGTGCGGAGGAAGATTACTCCGCCAGGGAAGGCAAGGAGATAAGCAGGCAGACGGCTGGCCAGGTCTTGAGCCAAGGCAGAAGAACATGCGAGCGGAGCTGAATGAGCATGCACCCGAAACTGAAGAAATATTCCCTCTGCTCCGACCAGCACATGATCATCAGAAAGGGGCACATATAATGGAAAAAAATAAACCCCCTTAAGCTAGTAGGAGCAGCGGAGCGGGGTCGTGTAATTCAGATTTTTTTTTTTTTTATTCTGCACTGACTGTCTTTGAAATTGCCCCAGTCCCTGTTCAAATCCAATCCGGGGACAAAACCGGGGACAGACTTGGTCCGGGGACAGTGTCCTCAATCCGGGGACTGTCCCTGGAAACCAGGGATGTCTGGTCACCCTACCTTACAACACACTTTTTGCTACAGGTAAGCCTATAATAAGGCTTACCTGCAGCTACCCTGGATATTTCCCAAACCTGAACGGTTTAGGAGATATCCCCTGTATTTGCATGTGCCAATGTCATGGGCACATGCGCACTGTAGGAAACTGAAGCAATGGCACATACGTGCCGTTGCTTCAGTGAGTGTGCCGTTACTAGCTCATTATGCCTTTGTCTTGCAGGTTTGTTTGTTTTTCTCATAGGGTTTACAACCACTTTAACCTCCCTGGCGGTATGATTCTGTCTGGAATTATGTACCAAAAGCGGTACAATTATTTTGCATGGAAATTTGGTGTTATGTATTGTAGGCCTGCAATTCTTAGTAATTACTTACTTAAACCTGACCAAACAAGAGTCTAGTAGACATCCCGGGTATGATAAAGTTTGAAACACAAAATCATAAATTATAATATAATAAATAACTATAAATAATTATAACAAATAGTAATGTAATTATAATAAAAATTATTCAATAATGTAATCAAATCAAAAACACTGAAATTTGCTCATTTGCAGAATTGTTGCTGTCATTAGTTTAAACGCGTTAGTGTAATGACATGCTCAGAAAAACTTCCCCCCACTTCATTTACATAGAGAGCTCAGCATGGATGGCTGGAGCAATATTTCCATCCACATATTGAAGCTGGATTTACTTACCAAGGATGTAATAGCTAGCAACCTTCCATAAACAAATTGATGGATTAAAAGGCTTAGTATTAGCTTTAATACTCACTTCATGGACTGGATTCAGAGCAAGAGTCAATGTGATTTGTACATTTTCTTTATGCAATCCATATTTAATAAGAACTATCAAGATGCTACAAACGCGACGTACCAAATAATACTTGATTGCCTATTAGCTGATAATTTTGGAGGAGACAGTATGACTGATCCTCGACAATATTAACCTACCAGACCAGTAGAGGATTTTACTTCTTGCTTGTTTTATTATGATAGGAGGCCAGCAACCTCTGACGCTGAACTCCAGGCAAGGAGTACACATGTGAACTGTTTTACCTGCCATAAAATTAATAAAATCTATGCAATCAGATTTGTGACCCAGGCACAGAATTACTTCAACCACTTAAAGACCACCCACCGCATATATACGGCTCTGTTGCGCAAAACATACCTGTACGTTGTTTCATGCAACAGACACTATGGGTGCAGGCGCGCATGCTCGCTACACAGAGGGGGAGTGAGCCAATGCACGGGTCCAGCGCCATTACCAGTAAAAACAATAAAAAATAAATAAAATTCCATAAATCTATCCCCTACTTTGTGGGCGTGCACGCCCGCTACACAGAGGGGGAGCGAACCAATGCACGGGTCCAGCGCCATTACCAGTAAAAACAATAAAAAATAAATAAAAGTCCATAAATCTATCCCTTATTTTGTAGCCGCTATAACTTTGCGCAAACCAATTTAATATACGCTTATTGGGATTTTTTTTTACCAAAAATATGTAAAAGGATACATATTGGCCTAAATTGATGAAGAAATGTGTGTTTTGTTTTTTGTTTTTATTTGGAAATGTATTATAGCAGAAAGTAAAAAAAAAAAAAAAAAAGTTATTTTTAATTGTCAGTGTTTTTCTGTTTATAGCGCAAAAAATAAAAACCGTAGAGGTGGTGAAATACCACCAAAAGAAAGCTCTATTTTTTGGGAAAAAAGGACATTAATTTTATTTGGGTGCAGCATCACACGCCCACACAATTGTCAGTTAAAGCAACGCAGTGCCGTATCGCAATAAATGGCCTGGTCATTAAGAGGGTAAAACCTTCAGGGCTGAAGTGGAAAGTGGTTGTAAATCCCATTCATGAAATCTGACCTGGGCACATATATCTGCCGTGTTTACTTATCTCTCTCCAAAGCTCTGAGTACCGTGTCTTTCTGCTGCTCCGTTCCTCTGTTCCACCCAGACCTTGGACAGAGGGGTGGCTGTGGACGTGATACTTGGATTTTACAAAAGCGTTCGATACAGTTCCCCACACACGGCTCATGTGTAAGGTAAAGTCTACAGGATTGGAAATATCAGTTTGTAAATGGATAGAAAACTGGCTAAAAGACAGAATTCAGAGAGTAGCGGTTAATGATTCTTACTCTGAATGGTCCAAGGTTATCAGTGGTGTACCCCAAGGTTCAGTGCTGGGACCCTTACTTTTTAATATCTTTATAAATGATATTGGGTCTGGGATCAAAAGTAACATTTCTGTCTTTGCAGATGACACCAAGCTATGCAGTGGAATGACGTCCTTACAGGATGTCTCCAATTTACAAGCCGACCTCAATGCTCTGTCTAATTGGGCGTCTATGTGGCAGATGAGGTTTAATGTTGATAAATGTAAAGTTATGCACTTGGGGGCTAAGAATATGCATGAATCGTACATACTAGGGGGAGTACAACTGGGGGGATCCGTAGTGGAGAAGGATCTGGGGGTTTTGGTAGATCATAAGCTCAATAATAGCATGCAATGCCAAGCTGTGGTTTCCAAAGCGAGCAAAGTCCTTTCTTGTATTAAGAGAGATATGGTCTCCAGAGAGAGAGATATCATTTTGCCCCTGTTCAAATCCTTAGTAAGACCTCATCTGGAATATGCAGTTCAGTTTTGGGCCCCAGTTCTCAAAAAGGATATCGGGGAACTGGAGAAAGTGCAGAGAAGGGCAACCAAACTGATAAGAGGCATGGAGGAGCTCAGCTATGAGGAAAGATTAGAGGAACTGAATTTATTCACTCTTGAGAAGAGGAGATTAAGGGGGGATATGATCAACATCTACAAATATATAAGGGGTCCATATTGTGAACTTGGTGTTGAGTTATTCGCTTTACGGTCAACACAAAGGACAAGAGGGGACTCTTTACGTCTAGAGGAAAAGAGATTTCATCTCCAAATACGGAAAGGTTTCTTCACAGTAAGAGCTGTGAAAATGTGGAATAGACTCCCTGCAGAGGTGGTTCTGGCCAGCTCAGTAGATTGCTTTAAGAAAAGGCCTGGATTCTTTCTTAAATGTACATAATATAACTGGGTACTAACATTTATAGGTAAAGTTGATTCGGGGAATATCCGATTGCCTCTCGGGGGATCAGGAAGGAATTTTTTTCCCCTGCTGTAGCAAATTGGATCATGCTCTGCTGGGGTTTTTCGCCTTCCTCTGGATCAACTGTGGGTTTAGATCGGGTATATGGGATTGTATGATATTATTTAATTTTTGTTTATTTTTTTATGGTTGAACTGGATGGACTTGTGTCTTTTTTCAACCTGACTAACTATGTAACTATTGTGAGGGGGTTAACTCAGTAGCGGGTGTGTGTGACCCCCTGGTTGGGCTCCCCACACAAAAACAGGGCCAGCAGACGGAGGTTGTGGTTTTCAAAATCAAAAGGTGCGGTTTATTTCTCTATGTACAGTGACAAAAACACAGCAAAGCCAAAAAGAAACATAAACAAAATAAATCCTGGTCAGTTTGACCTCTGACTAAACATGCAGGTTTCCTAAACTAACAACTGGGATCAGCCTGGTGCTGTCCTAGTCCCTAAGTCCCTGGTTTAGTAAAAGTCCAAACAAATAGCCACACAGGCTTTGCCTCACCGCACAGGGGTTCACTCTCCCTAGACAGTCCACACAGGTCTGGGTCCAGGCATGAGCTAACACCTAATGAATCTGGGAGTTCTTATAGAGGCCTAAATGAGCTGACAAGCTTCAGCTGGCCTCATCAACTCCCTGTCTGTACGACGCCCCACACTCTCCCTAGAGGTATGAGTCATCCATGAGCCTACTAGCCTCAGCTGGGCTTATACAACTCTCCACCCTAGTTGTATAAGTCAGCATAAAGCCTGAATCTGGGAGAAATATATCTACCCCCCTGGATGCAACCAGGTGACTTTACCTTCCTGCTGTCACATACCCCCCCCTCTTGTTTTAACCTTGGGGTTGGAACACCAGCAATCAGGCATTCATGTACTCGAGACAAAGCATCCACATTCCCCATTTGAACGCCAGGGCGATGCTTTACTGTGAAGTTGAATTCCTGTAGGGCCAGGAACCACCTATTCACTCTTCTATTTGTCTCCTTGTTTTGAGCCATCCACTTTAACGGAGCGTGATCCGTAACCATGTCAAAGTGCCTACCTAGCAGATAGTACCGAAGGGAATCTAGAGCCCACTTCACCGCTAAACACTCCTTTTCAACCGTGGCGTAATTTACCTCATGGGACTTCAACTTCCTGCTGAGGTAAATGACTGGGTGCTCTTCCCCGTTCCAGACCTGGGACAATACTGCTCCTAACCCCACATCTGACGCATCACTTTGTACGACAAAGTCTTTAGAGAAGTCGGGTGAGTACAACACTGGCTGGCTACATAAGGCTTGTTTCAAGAATTGGAATGCTGCCTCAGCCTCGGGGGTCCATTTAATCATGACCGACCCTTTCCCTTTCGTCAGGTTGGTTAGGGGCACAGCCTTAGAAGCAAAGTGGGGAATGAAGCGCCGATAATAACCCGCGATTCCCAGAAAGGCCCGTACCTGCTTCTTGCTGTTGGGACGTGGCCAACTCTGGATGGCCTCGACTTTGTTGAGTTGGGGTTTTATCACTCCCCTGCCAATGGTGTACCCAAGATATTTGGCCTCCTCCTGCCCAATGGTACACTTCTTGGGGTTAGCCGTAAACCCCGCTTCCCGGATAGAGTCTAGGACTGCTTGCACTTTTGGCAGATGTGAGGCCCAATCTGTGCTATGGACAATTACGTCATCCAGGTAAGCCGCAGCATACTTCCGATGGGGCCTCAGTATCTGGTCCATTTTCCGCTGGAATGTGGCCGGCGCATTCTGTAACCCGAACGGCATTCTCTTATATTGGAACGCCCCGTCTGGGGTTACAAATGCGGTTTTCTCTTTGGCCGACTTGGCCAGGGGAATTTGCCAATACCCTTTTGTGAATATATTAATTAGGGGAAGATGAAGCCATTAGCCAGCAGATACAGGGCAAGTTACCATTTTTACCAATCACATCCCGGTAATTTTGAAAAAATTGGAAAAGGGGTGCCCCTGGGATTGTGTGGATTGGAGTAAATTATGGATTGCCACCAAGTATATATAGAAAAATATAAAGAATTTTATTTATACATAATACACTTATATATCAAAAATGGTTTAAAATCAAAGAGAGGAACAGACATATACAGTCATTGAAAAACAATTGCATGAGGACACCTTACTACTTGAGACATATAAGTCATATAGCTAGTGGTGACACAACCGACATGTTTCGGATACTCGAGCTATATCTGTGATAGCCTCCATTATTTCCTTCTTCAAGGTTCATGCAATAGTTTGAAGACAATTTAGTCTCTATATAAGAGAAAAAACAACATAGTATGTGATAGCTATATAATACACAACAGTGTATTAACATGATTAAATTATTTTGAATTTCTCCCATATGTGGGCAGCTAGAAGATAGACATTGTTGCAGAGAGAAAATAAAATAAACTAAAATAAACAATAAGAGAAAAAGAAAAAGGCGGGGAAGAGAAACAAAGGAAGAGAAAAAGAAAAAGAAGAATAAATATACATGGAGGTTCATTTAAGAATACATGAATGCATATATACATTGTATAATTGTATGTCTATAGGATACAGTACATCTATATCAAATAGTGTTGCATACATACATTTCCAATGGTGATATAGACATCAGCCGTTTGGAGGAATTATCCCGGTGATATAAGGCCCAAACGTATATGGTGCGAGTTTGCTGGTCGCATAAAGACAAATACAGCGGCCAAAGAAACACTGCAGGCAAGATGACAGACCCACGGGGAAATATGTAGGAGGACCAACCCAAAAACGCCCCTCAAAGCTCACAGGGAAGCCTCAAATTGCAGCGGAAAGACTGCCACGGCCACTCTGTAAAAACATACACAAATGGATTATAGTTTATAGGTCGCAGACTAGCCCTGTAACTAGGCATCCCATAACTATGATGAAGTGTTTGAAAAAAAGGGCTTGGTACCTGTCAATGTGGCGCAAGGACATCCACACTCTGGCTGTGCAGCAATTGGCCGAGTCAGGTGGGACTTTTTATAGAGCTGTCGCTGGTGTTGCAGCCAATCAGCTCAAATGGCGCCAAGGGTGAAGCTGTAAAAGGAAGGAATTCAGCCAATGAGGTAGAGCGTGGGAGGCCACAACAGGGCTGGACTGTGCGTCCGGGTAGAAACCCAGTTAACTACGTATTGAAAATGAATAGAGAGGCTCTTACCGGACAGGCACCGCATACAGAGGCCGCCCTCGATCCCGGCGGCGTCCGGCGTCATCGCGCACCCACACAAATGTGAAGGACGTCCACGACGCCGGCGCGGTGACGTCAGACGTCGACCCGACCGCCAGCACAACGAAAAGGGCGGAAGTGCTAAAAGAAAGATCACTCCGTTGCCCGCACCAGACCCAAAAAGGTCAGCGCAAAGGCAGCACAATTGTGTGTGCTGCGCCAAACGGCGCCATCGGAGGAATGGGGAAAAAGTGACTAATCCAAAACCCCCATGGGTAGTAAACAGTGTAACATGAATGCCCTCCGTCCCATATGTGTGTGATTCTTAGGACAGGGAGAGAAATTTATTTATATGCACATAGCCGTCCATTTGCTCAAATATGAGCAATCAGCCCCCGATTATCAAAATAGCCGGGGGCTGTTTTTGTGCTGGGGAGCGTCAGTGGGCCCAATGGGTGGTCCCCAAATCCCCGGGCTCCAATATGTCAAAAAGTGCAGGATACAGTTATCGTTTGATTAATTTCTAAATAATGAACAATGATCAACAATATAATAAATAAGCACTAATCTCCAGTGGGCAAATCATCAGGTAAAGTTCCACCAATTGGATCCAATCTTGTTTACTTAAAAGGATTTTTTAGTTTTTACATGAATATCTAACCGGCATACATCAGAAACATTAGTACACATGTTATACAGCTGGCATAATTCATACATATTTATTTATTTTTCCTTCAAAAAAAAAAAAATACAAACTAGGTATAAACAGCTTGTTGAGCTCAGTTTAGCAGATCCCTATCAAACTTAGCAGATGTAAAACCTGGTAGGAAGGGTTTAAAGTTAATTGCCTGGTTCAAGCCAGGGGGTGAGGTGGCGTTGAGGATCGAGATCCATCTCAGCTCCCTTTGAAGAAGGTGCTTGTTAAGGTCACCTCCGCGGGGGCTGCGGTGGACCCTGTCCAAAACTAACACCTCAAGGTTTGGTACGCAATCTCCATGAACTTGGGCAGCATGTCTGCCAAGAGGGAGATCAGGATTTTGTTCCTTCATCCCTTTTAGATGCCGGTAAATTCTCTGCCACAATTTTTGTATAGTTTTCCCTACATAGAAGCAGTTACAACTGCAAATAATGAGATATACTACGTCCGTAGTTTGACAGTTTGCATAGTGTTTTGGTCGAAATTTTTGGCCATTCGGTAACCGAATGTTCTTTCTAGTGTTCATATATTTACAGTATGTGCAATTACCACATTGGAAAGTTCCCAGGTCCTTACATGGATCTCCCCTATTGGTGTTCTCAAATTCACTCTGCACTAGCATGTCCTTCAGGGACGTTGCTCGTCTATAGGTAATATTTGGCCTGGGGGGTACTAGTGGTCCTATCACAGGATCTGCTGTAAGTAGATGCCAGTGCTTTTGGTAGATTTTAAGAAGTTCAGCGTGATCATCAGAATAAGTATTGATAATACGATGATCACTTTCACTTTTTTTAGATTTAGATATTAGTAACTCGTGTCGATTTAAATTTGAAGTGCGTTTAAAGGCCTTTTTGAGGCATTTATGGCTGTATCCCCTTGCTAGAAGTCTTTGCCTTAAGTTATTGGCTTCTCTTTTATAATCGACCTCGTTAGAGCAATTTCTTTTTATTCTCAAATATTGTCCATAGGGAATAGATTCAACTAGGGATTTAGGGTGAAAGCTAGAAGAATGTAAGATTGTATTGCCTGCTCTAGTTCTTTTGTGAGGTCAAGAGTCGTCATGTATCGGGCTGTTCCCAGCCGGTCGATCAACTCATCTATACGTGGCATGGGGTAGGTGTCAAATTTTGTAACTTTGTTCAACTGACGAAAATCGTTACAAAATCGCCAGCTCCCATCCGGTTTAGGCACCAACACAATGGGACTAGACCAATCACTTTGGGACTCCTCTATCACCCCTAAGTTCAGCATTTTCTGTACTTCCTCCCGTATTGCCTCCCGTCGGGCCTCTGGGATCCGATAGGGTTTTAACTTCACCCTTTCACCGGGCGGGGTAATAATATCATGCTCTACCCCAGATGTTTGTCCCGGCAGCTCAGAGAACACCTCCTTGTTGCGAAGCACAAACTCCTTAACCTCCTGTTGTTGGGGTTGTGACAAGGTGGCTGCTATTCCAACCTCCGGAATCACGCAACCAGTTTGAGCTGGTGACCAAGTTTCTGCGACTAGGGACTCTCTATCCCTCCAGGCTTTCAACAGATTAACGTGATATATCTGTTCGGGCTTTCGCCTTCCTGGTTGTCTGACCTTGTAATTCACTTCGCTCACTTTTTCCATTATCTCGTAGGGGCCTTGCCATTTGGCAAGGAATTTACTTTCAACCGTAGGGACAAGTACCAATATCCTATCCCCCGGGGAAAAGGTACGGGTCTTTGCTCCACGGTTGTACACTCTCTGCTGTGCCAACTGCGCTTGGGCCAAATGTTCCTTCACGATGGGCATTACCTGTGCAATTCGATCTTGCATCAGGGCGACATGCTCAATCACACTCCTGTGGGGAGAACTCTCACTTTCCCAAGTTTCCTTGGCAATATCCAACAGCCCTCTTGGGTGTCTCCCATACAGTAACTCAAAGGGGGAGAATCCCGTAGAGGATTGGGGCACCTCCCTAATAGCAAACATCAAATAAGGAAGTAGACAGTCCCAATCCTTTCCATCTCTATCCACCACTTTCTTCAACATTTGTTTTAGGGTTTTGTTGAATCTTTCAACCAGCCCATCGGTTTGGGGGTGATACACAGATGTACGCAATTGCGTCACTTTGAACAATTTACACAGCTCTTTCATAACCCGGGACATAAAGGGTGTACCTTGGTCCGTAAGCAGTTCTTTACAAATACCCACCCGGCTAAAAACAAGAGATAGCTCTTTGGCTATGGTTTTGGCCGAGGTATTTCTGAGAGGGATCGCTTCTGGATAACGGGTGGCATAGTCCATTATAACCAATATGTACTGGTGCCCCCTAGCGGACTTGATTATAGGACCTACCAAATCCATTGCGATTCTCTCAAACGGGACCTCAATGATGGGTAGAGGGACCAGCGGGCTACGGAAATGTGGCATCGGGGCCGACCTCTGACACACAGGGCAGGAGGAACAATAATTTTCTATGTCCTTCATCACCCCAGGCCAATAGAATCTCTGTAATACCCTCTCTCGGGTTTTCTCTGTCCCCAGATGACCTCCAAGAATGTGCCCATGGGCCAACTCCAACACCAACTTCCTGTAAGGTTTGGGCACCACAAGCTGCTCAACGGTTTCTTCTGCCCTTTTTGCCACCCGATACAATAGGTCCTTCTCTACGCTGAAGTATGGGTAAGTGCAGGTATTATCTGGGTTCACTAACTCGCCATCTATTTCCACTACGTTTTCCCGTGCCTTTATTAGGGCGGGGTCTTTTAACTGTTCTGTGGCAAAATTTTCCCTGTGAACCTCCAGATCAGAAAACTCCACAGACGGTAGGTTTTCGTCTGAGGAGGTGGGCTCCTCTCCAGTTTCTTGAGTCTCCCCTGCCAATACTGACAAGGGAAATTCTGGAGAGTCCTCACCACTCTCAGAGGAGTTCTGGCTATCACATTCCTGGTACATAGGGGCACCAGTGGGGGGCTCAGGATCATCCCACAGTTCCCAGAACTTCGGAAAATCTCTTCCCACAATGGCATCATGCGGTAATTGAGATACTAACCCCACTGGATGAGAGAGGGTACCTTTGGGGGTCTCGAAACACACTGTAGTCACTGGATACTCTCGGGTGTCCCCATGCACACAAATAACAGCTACCTTGCTATTCCCAGAGACCTCTGTTTTAACTAATTCAGCCTTTATCAGGGTCACAAGGCTACCTGAATCCAGTAATACCACAACATTTCTACCATTAATACACATTTTGCATAAATGTTTCTCAGTTCCCCGAATGGCAGTGCATGCGACTGTCGCACACAGCGACTGACGTCTGTCCGTCAGAAAGTCACATTGCATGGGTTCCTCCACAACCGGGCAATTTGCTGCAATATGTCCCGCTTGCCGGCAGCGGTAGCAAACAATCCTTTTGGCTGCCTCTTGAGCCCCTGACTTCCCAGGCTGTTCTCGCCAAACTTTGGGTAGAGCTCCCACCCTCTCACTCTCTCCACCCTCACCCCTTGGAATCCTCTTATCCGCCCCTGGGGATGGTCTGGTCTTAGGGTGGAAAGTCCGAGAGTCTCTGGAAGAGGCCGTCAGGTTCTCTGTAGCCAAGTATTTCTCTACACGATCCACAAGACCACCGGCCGTCTCTGGGTCTCCATGGCTTACCCACTTTTGGATGGCAGTAGGAAGAGCTCTCAAAAACCGATCCATTACAACACGTTCCACAATCTCTGGTGCGGACAAAGTCTCTGGCTGTAGCCACTTCCTGCTCAGGTGAATGAGATCATACATTTGAGACCTGGGGGGTTTTCCAAGCTGGAAAGTCCAGTTATGCACACGCTGAGCCCGGACAGCCAGGGTGACACCCAGCCTTGCCAATATTTCAGCTTTTAGCATCACATAGTCTTTTGCTTGGTCAGGCTCTAGGTCATAGTAAGCCTTCTGCGATTCACCAGTTAACAGAGGAGCCACCAGTCCAGCCCACTGCTCCTCAGGCCACTTTTCTCTTTCAGCAGTCCTTTCATATGTGGTCAAAAATACCTCTGGATCATCCTCTCCAGTCATTTTTGTCAATAAACGACTCACCCCAAAGGACGCGGTATTAGTGGGACGGCTTTCCTCACTGGTCTGCGGACGTTGCTGCATTACTGCTTCCATTTGTTGTAGTCTCTGCTCTTGCTTCTGTAACAGGTCTATGAAGCGGGCCTCAGATTGCTGCTGGGCTTGTTGATGAGCTTGCTGCTGGGCTGCAAGGCTCCTTTGCAAACCTGCATTTGTCTGCTGTTGATTGGCATTTGCTAGAGCCAGCTGTTTCAGTATCTCCTCCATGCTGGCTTAAAAAAAACTGCCACTGGTTCTCCACCAACTGTGAGGGGGTTAACTCAGTAGCGGGTGTGTGTGACCCCCTGGTTGGGCTCCCCACACAAAAACAGGGCCAGCAGACGGAGGTTGTGGTTTTCAAAATCAAAAGGTGCGGTTTATTTCTCTATGTACAGTGACAAAAACACAGCAAAGCCAAAAAGAAACATAAACAAAATAAATCCTGGTCAGTTTGACCTCTGACTAAACATGCAGGTTTCCTAAACTAACAACTGGGATCAGCCTGGTGCTGTCCTAGTCCCTAAGTCCCTGGTTTAGTAAAAGTCCAAACAAATAGCCACACAGGCTTTGCCTCACCGCACAGGGGTTCACTCTCCCTAGACAGTCCACACAGGTCTGGGTCCAGGCATGAGCTAACACCTAATGAATCTGGGAGTTCTTATAGAGGCCTAAATGAGCTGACAAGCTTCAGCTGGCCTCATCAACTCCCTGTCTGTACGACGCCCCACACTCTCCCTAGAGGTATGAGTCATCCATGAGCCTACTAGCCTCAGCTGGGCTTATACAACTCTCCACCCTAGTTGTATAAGTCAGCATAAAGCCTGAATCTGGGAGAAATATATCTACCCCCCTGGATGCAACCAGGTGACTTTACCTTCCTGCTGTCACACTATGTAACTCATGACAAATTCTCCGACACACGAGATAAAAGCAGCTGGAAATTTGTGTCAGGGAGGGAACTTAGTGATAGATAAGCAGAGAGTTTGTCTTTTCACAGCACAGCTCTGCTAGTTTCTTTGTTCCTCTGTGAAAGACTCATTGCCAGTTATGGCAAATGCTTGATTGCAGTTGTTGCCGCCAAGGGTGGCACAAGCAGTTATTAGGTTTAGGGGGTAATTACTTTTTTACATAAAGCCAGGCAGGTTTGGACAGCTTTTTGCTGGAAGAATGGTCAAACATTCCCATAGACATACACCTAAATCTTGTGAACAGCCTTCCCAGAAGAATTGAAGTTGTTATAGCTGCAAAGGGTGGGCCAACTCAATATTGTACGTATGTATATAATGGCATCCCAGTCTTAGTCCGTAGGGTACAATATTGAGTTGGCCCACCCTTTGCAGCTATAACAACTTCAATTCTTCTGGGAAGGCTGTCCACAAGGTTTAGGTGTATGTCTATGGGAATGTTTGACCATTCTTCCAGAAGCGCTTTTGTGAGCCGTTCGTAAATGCTCAGAAAATCTCGGAAATACTCCGTTCCCGAGCCTTTCCGGGGGTTTCCGAGTTCACTTTGTATTGGAAGGTACTCAGGTCAGGCATACAATGCCCATATAAATATAGCCTAGAGAATGTACATCTTTTTATATTGCAATGTATTGCAATACATCTGTTGTGGCTATATTTTGATCTTGATGAAAACAGCCTATACAAAGTGAATAACATGAATTATCTCTTAACATATACAGACATATCGTTTCAGTAATAGCTGTACAACTTTCCAGCAATATATAAATCAAAATGCTCCTCCTAACTGCTGTTACCTGTGGTTCTTCTGTTGCTTGCAACTGTATATGCCACTCACTTCAGGTCAGGATGTCCTGTGATGTGATGAGTAGGTACTGGCAGGGTATCGCTTGGCTCGGCCACTGACTACACTGAGTAGGCGGCGCCAACACCGGCTGGATCTACACAACATGTACACAGGCAGGCAGCCAATCACTGAAAAGGAGCGGCGGAACGATGATCGGGCCGGGGGTGAGGGAGGGACATCAGATGTGTCAGGACAGAGAGAAGCCGGCTGACTCAGAAAAAAGTCAGTGGCGGCCACGGCAGACACTGCAGCTGACAACTACAACCCCTTCTTGATGATTCCGGGGGGGGGGCAATTGCCCCCCCTGCCCCTACCTGCGGACGCCCATGGTTCCTCCACCCCAAACTCGCTCATCCATGTCTTTTTGTGTGCTTTTCAGTGTGGGTTTTTCGGGGGTTAAAACAGTCAGTGAAGAGGCCCCATATCACCTCTGTGCTGCCTGTCAGTCACTCTCTGGAAAACGATCCCAAACAGGTCACTTTTCAGTGGGGTGACAAGGGCTGCCGCAAGCGTGAATAAGCCCTAAATGCTACGTCGCTTACCACTGATTTGTCTCAAACTGTAGAAAGAATAACGTTGCCTGAGTCTATGTCTGCTTTATATTGTAATAATAGTGCATCCCTCATAAAACTGTCAAATAATAAAGGCGCTGTCAAGTTTACAGAAACAATAAACTGGAGGCTTTGAATTTTGACAGTTTTATGAACGGTAAAACTTAGCTTCACAGAAAAAAGGACGATTAAAGTGTGATTGAGGAGGCATATAACTTTGCTGATAGAGACCAACTTCCTAAAGACAAAGCACCCTTGACAAAAAGGAATGAAGCCCTGCTCTGCATTCTACATTATAGAGAAAACAATGTAAAAATCATCAAAATCATTAGATATTGGTTGAGTTGAGTTGAGTTGAGAGGTATCTTAATATAGCGCGGTCTTACCCCGAAGGGTCCCGACGCGCATGGTGAGTTTGGCTTTACAGAAAATCTGTAAGGTGAACTTACACTGGACCCTCTCCCCCTTGAAATCCCTGTGGCTTTCTTTCTTCTTCTCCAGCGCTAACAGGACGGTCTAGGCGGGTCCTAATTGGTCTGAGCCAACCAATTAGAATGCCTCCTATACAAAGTTACATAGTAGGTGAGGTTGAAAAAAGACACAAGTCTGTCAAGTCCAACCTATGTGTGATTATATGTCAGTATTACCTTGTATATCCCTGTATGTTGTGGTCGTTCAGGTGCTTATCTAATAGTTTTTTTAAACTATCGATGCATCCCTGCTGAGACCACCGCCTGTGGAAGGGAATTCCACATCCTTGCCGCTCTTACAGTAAAGAACCCTCTATGCAGTTTAAGGTTAAACCTCTTTTCTTCCAATTTTAATGAGTGGCCACGTGTCTTATTAAACTCCCTTCTGCGAAAAAGTTTTATCCCTATTGTGGGGTCACTCACTAGTAGGGATGAGCTTCGTGTTCGAGTCGAACATACGTTCGACTCGAACATCGGCTGTTCGATCGTTCGACGAAGATCGAACGATTTGGGCCGTTCGTGCCAAATTCGAGTGACGCGAACGGCCCACAATGCACTACGCCATCGCAGTGTCATCCAGGCGCTGTGATTGGCCAAGCATGCACTGTGACCCCGCATGCTTGGCCAATCACAGCGCCGGCAGCGAGGAGAGCAATGATTGGCCACAGGCAGGATGCCTGTGGCCAATTATTGCTGAGGGTGTTTAGTACACGCCCCACACTATAAAAGGCCGCCAGCACGGCGGCCTAGTGTAGTGTGTTCCGGAGCAGGGAAAGACAAGCATAGGCAGGGACAGTGACATTTCTTTCTTTCTTGCTTAACCTGGATTCCTTTAGTTTAGGGAAAGAGAAGGATAGGTAGGGAGAGTGTCAGTGTGTTTTACTGTGCGAGTCCTTGTTTCTAGGGACAAAGAAGGAAAGTGAGGGGAATTCTCCTTGTGCTATAGTGTGCTTTAAAAAAACATTTTTTCTAGGGACAGAAAACTCTAGGTAGGGAGAGTGTCAGTTTCTTTCACTGTGCGAGTCTTTGTTTCTAGGGACAAAGAAGGAAAGTGAGGGGAATTCTCCTTGTGCTATAGTGTGCTTTAAAAAAACATTTTTTCTAGGGACAGAAAACTCTAGGTAGGGAGAGTGTCAGTTTCTTTCACTGTGCCAGTCCTTGTTTCTAGGGACAAAGAAGGAAAGTGAGGGGAATTCTCCTTGTGCTATAGTGTGCTTTAAAAAAACATTTTTTCTAGGGACAGAAAACTCTAGGTAGGGAGAGTGTCAGTTTCTTTCACTGTGCCAGTCCTTGTTTCTAGGGACAAAGAAGGAAAGTGAGGGGAATTCTCCTTGTGCTATAGTGTGCTTTAAAAAAAAAAAATTCTAGGGACAGAAAACTCTAGGTAGGGAGAGTGTCAGTTTCTTTCACTGTACCAGTCCTTGTTTCTAGGGACAAAGAAGGAAAGTGAGGGGAATTCTCCTTGTGCTATAGTGTGCTTTAAAAAAACATTTTTTCTAGGGACAGAAAACTCTAGGTAGGGAGAGTGTCAGTTTCTTTCACTGTGCCAGTCCTTGTTTCTAGGGACAAAGAAGGAAAGTGAGGGGAATTCTCCTTGTGCTATAGTGTGCTTTAAAAAAACATTTTTTCTAGGGACAGAAAACTCTAGGTAGGGAGAGTGTCAGTTTCTTTCACTGTGCGAGTCCTTGTTTCTAGGGACAAAGAAGGAAAGTGAGGGGAATTCTCCTTGTGCTATAGTGTGCTTTAAAAATAGGATTTTTATAACAGCTTACCTGTAAAATCCTTTTCTTGGAGTACATCACGGGACACAGAGCGACATAGTCATTACTAATGGGTTATATAGTTACCGTCAGGTGCTGGCACTGGCAACTTCCAAAACCGGAAGTACCCTCCCCTATATAAGCCCCTCCCATCCGGGAGCACCTCAGTTTTGTAGCAAAGCAATAAGTGTCCCCAAAGAGGGGCGGGAGCTCTGTGTCCCGTGATGTACTCCAAGAAAAGGATTTTACAGGTAAGCTGTTATAAAAATCCTATTTTCTTTCTCGTACATCACGGGACACAGAGCGACATAGTCATTACTAATGGGATGTCCTAAAGCAATGCCAAATGAGGGGGGGGATACACCATATATAAGCTGAGCGCTATCAGACATGAGGATCTTTTGCGGCCTGCAACACACTGCGCCCAAAGGCAACATCCTCCTGACTTCTAACGTCCACCTGGTAGAACCTAGTAAACGTGTGTACTGAAGACCATGTTGCGGCCTTACAGACTTGAGCCAGGGAGGCCTGGTGATGCACTGCCCATGAAGTTCCAACTGCTCTCGTGGAGTGCGCCCTAACTTTGAACGGAGGCGGTCTACTTCTCAAGCTATAGGCTTGTATTATGACCTGTCGAATCCACTTGGCTAAAGTAGATTTTGACGCTGCCTGACCCTTTCTGGGGCCTTCCGGCAGAATAAACAAAGTATCCGTTCTGCGAATCTGAGCAGTGGCTTTTAGATAAGCTTTAACTGCTCTTACGACATCCAAAGAATGCAATAACTTTTACTCTACCGAAGTAGGTTTGGGGAAAAAAGAAGGAAGAACCACATCTTGGTTCAAATGAAAACTCGATACCACCTTAGGAAGAAAGGCTGGATGAGGACGTAACACTACTCTGTCCTTATGGATAACCAGATATGGCTCCTTACAGGACATAGCTGCTAATTCCGATACTCTTTTAGCCGAACAAATGGCTACTAGAAAAATCAATTTCCTGGTGAGAAGCACTAAGGAAATATGCTGTAATGGTTCAAATGGTTGTTTCTGTAGAACCGACAGAACCAAGTTTAGATCCCATGGACATATGGGAATATTAACCGGAGGACTAATACGCATCACTCCTTGTATAAAGGCTTTGACTAGTGAATGCGAAGCCAAGGGCCTTTGAAAAAATATTGACAAGGCCGAAATCTGACCTTTGATAGTACTCAAGGCAAGCTTCCTATCTACAGCCCATTGTAGGAAGTCCAGAATTCTACCTATTACATATTTACGTGGATGCCATTTCCTGGCCTCACACCAGGCGATGTACGCCTTCCAGATTCTATAGTAGATCTGCCTGGATACCGGTTTCCTGGCATTGATCATGGTAGACACCACAGCATTAGAGAGCCCTCTCCTTTTTAGAATGTGGGCTTCAATAGCCAGGCCGTCAAACCTAGGGCTGGTAAGGAAGGGTGGTATATCGGTCCCTGCGAAAGCAGGTCCGGACGATGTGGGAGGGTCCAAGGACTCCCCACAGACATTTTTACAATCTCCGCGTACCATGCTCTTCGGGGCCACGCTGGAGCCACCAGAATCACTGGTTTCTTTTCTACCCTGATTCTGCGGAGTAATCGAGGTAACAATTGTGGCGGTGGGAATGCATATATCAGCTTGAACTGATCCCAAGGGAACACTAGGGCATCCGAGCCGCACGCTAGGGGATCCCTTGTCCAAGAGACAAACCTGTCCACTTTCGTGTTGAACCTGGATGCTAGCAGATCTACATCCGGTGTTCCCCACCGCTGACATATTGTCCGGAAAACCTCGGGATGAAGGGACCATTCCCCTGGGCATAATTGTTGGCGACTTAGAAAGTCCGCCTTCCAATTCTCCACCCCTGGAATGAATACCGCAGATATGGCTGGGACATATCTTTCTGCCCATCTCAGGATGTAATTTACTTCCCTTTGGGCTGCACGACTCCTGGTGCCCCCCTGACGATTGATATATGCCACTGCTGTGGCATTGTCTGACTGAACTCTGACAGGGGACCCTTGGAGTTTGGATGTCCATGCTACTAGGGCATACCGGGCTGCTCGTATCTCTAAGAGATTGATGGGCAGGGCCTTTTCCGCATCCGACCATCTGCCCTGGAGAGACCATTGCTCCAGTACTGCTCCCCAGCCTAAAAGGCTGGCATCTGTAGTGACCACCTTCCAAGAAATCGGACTGAAGGATTTCCCTCTTTCCAGATTCCGGGGAACCAACCACCAACGGAGGCTTCTGCGAACGGAAGGGGACAAGGACATTGGTACGTCCAGAGCCTGAACTTTTTTTTTGTTCCAGGCTGACAGTATGGCCCTTTGCAACTTCCTTGAATGGAATTGACCGTAGGGTACTGCTTCGAATGATGCCACCATTTTTCCCAGCAGCCTCATGCACAGGTGTATGGACGGCTGTCTTTTTTGTACCCACTAAGTGGATCAAATCTTTCAAAGACAACACCTTTCCTCGAGGCAAGAATATTTTTCTCTGGCCTGAATCCAACCTTAGCCCCAAGTATTCCAGACTTTTGACTGTTTTTTAGGGCTGACTTGTCTCGGTTGATAATCCAACCGTGAGATTCCAGATACTTGATTGTCTTGTGAACGACCACGTCTAGTTTCTTTCTCGTACATCACGGGACACAGAGCGACATAGTCATTACTAATGGGTTATATAGATACCGTCAGGTGCTGGCACTGGCAACTTCCAAAACCGGAAGTACCCTCCCCTATATAAGCCCCTCCCATCCGGGAGCACCTCAGTTTTTTGCCAGTGTCTAAGGTGTTGGCCAAGAAGAAACATGTGTTTTTCACTGAGCTTGCGTACAGGTTCTTTTGGGCCTCAGTAAGCTATTCCGGATCCGACCAAAAAAGCTTCATAGCTAAACGGTCGGTACCCGGGCCTTGCAGAGAAGAGCAAGGTTTTGCCTGTAATGCTTCTCTTAGGAGAGCTGGACCCTGGGATCCAGAGCTCTGGTCATACCCACGACCAAGATGTTTTCTGTGCAGGGTGCTATACAGGTCCAGGGGAGTGGAATCCTTGGGAACCCGGTCCCTGAAGGTTTGATTACAATGCCTGCCGTGATAGGTGAAGTTTGGGCTTTTGTGGACCAAACAAAGTCCTGCGGCGGGGAACAGGTAAGTGGGGGCCCCCAGGAACTTGGTTCTATTGGGGGACCCCCAAGCCTAATTTGTCTTTCTGTCTGTTACCTAATGGTATTCCCGCAAAATTCTGTGCATGCCTGTAACTACTAAAAAAAATGTAATAATTTTTAATGGTGGTCAAGAAAAAAAAAAAAAAAATTTTTTTTTTTATATATATATTTAATATATTAGACTGCGGTACCTGTGTTTGTCCACTAGAGGCCGCTGTGGAATGTTTTCTTGTCATGTGGACTAGCTTCTTCTCAGCAGAGCAAAGTCCAGGCAGATGGTGAGTTCTCTTATAGGAAACTGCTTCCTCTGCCATGTTGCAGTGCTCGTCCATCCCCCGGCCTGCGGCAAAGAGGGGCCCTGGCTCCTGTCCCTTGTTACCATATTTGAAATTAGCGCCGAAGGCGCACGTGCGTGCGCGTACACGCGCCTCTATATATAGAGGTGAGCCGGGAAAGGGGGCGGAGCCTGGGGGATGACGCTCTGTGCGCGCCGCAGCGCTTCTGCGCATGTGCGGACGTCCCAGCAGTTTAAAAAAAACCACAATATTGTAGTGAGCTGGCTATGAAGTACAGAGACAGAGCTGGCAACATTTAAAGGCATACAGCAAGCGGTTGATACAGGCATCCCCTAGAAAGGCACATTAGTAGACACCAACTGTGATATAGCAGCAATTGTGCTAGACTATTCTCAGTAAAAGTGGTGTATTACGGCTGGAATACCTCAGCTTTAGGCTTAGGAATATGCCGTCCAGAAGCTCCGGAACTGAATCTTCCAGGAAGAGAAGGGGGTCTCATCGGGCTCTGAGGATCTTGGGCATGCTTCTGCTGCACCAGTCTCCCCTGAAGTTCAGAGGTAAGTGACCGTAGAGACCCCGCAGGGGTACTTGGTACTGTGGCTGTCCTCAGTCACCTGCTCCTGTGTATGTAACAGAGGAGGTTTTTTCCTCAGCTCTGGGAGGATTAGAGAGAGATTGTCAACATTTATCGCTGCATCCCTGTCAGGGAAAGCACGCCCGATCTCCGTCTCCTCCTTCAGAGTGCCTGTTAGCAGAGCAACAGTCCCATACAGGGATCGACCTGCCTGAAGGGGATCAGGATAAGGTTGATTCTGTTATAGAGGAATCAACAGTGGGGGAACCTTTTCTCAGCATCTCAAGCTGAAAGATTATGGGTTCAGTCTCTGACTAACATGGTCCGATCAGCATTTAAAAATGCACCTTGCGGAACCATCAACCACTACTGTATCCTCGTTGGGGTCGCTAGAAGCCCCCAGACTGTTTGTTCTTTTCCACTTCACCCTTTACTGAAAGGGCTCGTTTACCAGGATTGGGAACGTCCTGAGAAAATATTTATTCCCCCAAGAGATTTCCGGTGGTCTATCCCATGGAGGATAAGTTCATCAAAAAAAAAAAAAAAAAAAATGGAAGGTCCCTACAATGGACGCAGCCATCTCTTGTATGTATAAATCACTGACATGTCCAGTGGATAATGTCCAAATGTTCAAGAACCCAATAGATAAAAGATTGGAGTCCTTATGAAAATCTGCTTGGTGATACAACCAGCAGTAGCAGCTATTGGGGTCTGCTAAGCAGTGAAGGATCAGTTGAAACAGGTCTTGAGGGACTTGACAGATCAGCAGGCTTTGCCCTAGCTGATCTACCTAGAGCCTTAGGCTTTGCGGTTGACGCCATAGAGGATTCAGTCCATCAGGCCTCCCGCCTTACGCTGTCTATAGTACATATGCGTAGGCTCCTATGGCTCAAAAACTGGTCTGCTGAAGCTCCCTGTAAAGAATGGCTGGTTAGCGTCCCATTTCATGGTGAACGCTTATTCAGGGAAAACCTGGACAAATATATCCAGAAAATTTCCAGCGGTAAAAATACGCTCTTGCCGGTTAAAAGCAGAGTTAGAGGTCCCTCTTTAAGAGGCCTGCTTCTCCAGTCCCTGGGGCATCGGCTGTGTAACAGTTCCGACGGCCTCCTCGGTCAAATCCCGGGGGTAAAAAACAGGGACAGTAGCAGGGTAATGAGAAACCCTGGGTCAGGGGAGGTACAAAACCTCCCCCAAAGTTAAATTCATGAAGCCCCCACTCAGTCGGGTGGGGGGAGGACTCCAGTTGTTCGCAAGAGACCTGGTCTCCGCAGTAGGTTTGGGATACAGTTTGGAGTTAAAAGACTCTCCTCCTTCCCATTTTTGAGGTCAAACGTGCCAAGGGATCCCCGGAAGAGAGAGTCCCTCCTGTTGGCACTAGAACAACTATTGCTCCAAGGAGTAATTATGGAGGTTCCCCTGGAAGAATGAGGGTTCGGGTTTTACTCAAACCTCTTTACAGTCCCGAAGCAAACGCGGACAGGAGGCCCATATTAATTCTAAAAGGGCTATACAAATTCCTGTATATCAGGACTTTCCGATGGAGTCGATCCGATCGGTGGCCACTGCCCTACAAGGGGAGGATTGGTTAGCCACGATCGACATCAAAGATGCTTATTTGCACATTCCCATCTTTCCAGTCCACCAAAAATTTCTACGCTTTGCAGTAGAAGGGCGCCATTTTCAGTTCAGAGCCTTACCCTTCGGTTTGGCCACAGCACCACGAGTGTTTACAAAAATTCTGGCCCTTTATTGGCCAATCTAAGAACACAAGGTGTAATGATAATGGCATATCTGGATGACTTGTTGCTGATAGACCACTCAGTGAAAAAACTAGACGTGGTCGTTCACAAGACGATCAAGTATCTGGAATCTCACGGTTGGATTATCAACCGAGACAAGTCAGCCCTAAAAACCAGTCAAAAGTCTGGAATACTTGGGGCTAAGGTTGGATTCAGGCCAGAGAAAAATATTCTTGCCTCGAGGAAAGGTGTTGTCTTTGAAAGATTTGATCCACTTAGTGGGTACAAAAAAGACAGCCGTCCATACGCCTGTATATGAGGCTGCTGGGAAAAATGGTGGCATCATTCGAAGCAGTACCCTACGGTCAATTCCATTCAAGGAATTTGCAAGGGGCCATACTGTCAGCCTGGAACAAAAAAGTTCAGGCCCTAGACTTACAATGTCCTTGTCCCCTTCCGTTCGCAAGAGCCTCCGTTGGTGGTTGGTTCCCCAGAATCTGGAAAAAAGGAAATCCTTCAGTCCGATTTCTTGGAAGGTGGTCACTACAGATGCCAGCCTTATAGGCTGGGGAGCAGTACTGGAGCAATAGTCTCTCCAGGGCAGATGGTCGGATGCAGAAAAGGCCCTGCCCATCAATCTCTTAGAGATACGAGCAGCCCGGTATGCCCTAGTAGCATGGACATCCAAACTCCAAGGGTCCCCTGTCAGAATGCAATCAGACAATGCCACAGCAGTGGCATATATCAATCATCAGGGGGGCACCAGGAGTCGTGCAGCCCAGAGGGAAGTAAATTACATCCTGAAATGGGCAGAAAAATATGTCCCAGCCATATCTGCGGTATTCATTCCAGGAGTGGAGAATTGGAAGGCGGACTTTCTAAGTCGCCAGCAATTAGGCCCAGAGGAAGGGTCCCTTCACCCCGAGGTTTTCTGGACAATATGTCAGCGGTGGGGAACATCGGATGTAGATCTTCTAGCATCCAGATTCAACGCAAAGGGGGACAGGTTTGTCTCTCGGACAAGGGATCCCCTAGCTTGCGGCTCGGATGCCCTAGTGTTCCCTTGGGATCAGTTCAAGCTGATATATGCATTCACACCGCCACAATGGTTACCTCGATTACTCCGCAGAATCAGGGTAGAAAAGAAACCAGTGATTCCGGTGGCTCCAGCGTGGCCCCGAAGAGCGTGGTACGCAGAGATTGTAAAATTTCAGTGGGGAGTCCTTGGACTCTCCCACGTCGTCTGGACCTGCTTTCGCAAGGACCGATATACCACCCTTCCTTACCAGCCCTAGGTTTGACGGCCTGGCTATTGAAGCCCACATTCTAAAAAAGAGAGGGCTCTCTAATGCTGTGGTATCTACCATGATCAATGCCAGGAAGCCGGTATCCAGGCAGATCTACTATAGAATCTGGAAGGCGTATATCGCGTGGTGTGAGGCCAAGAAATGGCATCCACATAAGTACGTAATAGGTAGGATTCTGGACTTCCTACAGTGGGCTGTAGATAGGAAGCTTGCCTTGAGTACTATCAAGGGTCAGATTTCGGCCTTGTCAATATTTTTTCAAAGGCCCTTGGCTTCGCATTCACTAGTCAAAGCCTTTATACAAGGAGTGATGCGTATTAGTCCTCCGGTTAATATTCCCATATGTCCATGGGATCTAAACTTGGTTCTGTCGGTTCTACAGAAACAACCATTTGAACCATTACAGCATATTTCTTTGGTGCTTCTCACCAGGAAATTGATTTTTCTAGTAGCCATTTGTTCGGCTAAAAGAGTGTCGGAATTAGCAGCTATGTCCTGTAAGGAGCCATATCTGGTTATCCATAAGGACAGAGTAGTGTTACGTCCTCATCCAGCCTTTCTTCCTAAGGTGGTATCGAGGTTTCATTTGAACCAAGATGTGGTTCTTCCTTCTTTTTTCCCCAAACCTACTTCGGTAGAGGAAAAGTTATTGCATTCTTTGGATGTAGTAAGAGCAGTTAAAGCTTATCTAAAAGCCACTGCTCAGATTCGCAGAACGGATACTTTGTTTATTCTGCCGGAAGGCCCCAGAAAGGGTCAGGCAGCGTCAAAATCTACTTTAGCCAAGTGGATTCGACAGGTCATTATGCAAGCTTATGGCTTGAGAAGGAGACCGCCTCCGTTCAAAGTTAGAGCGCACTCCACGAGAGCAGTTGGAACTTCATGGGCAGTGCATCACCAGGCCTCCCTGGCTCAAATCTGTAAGGCCGCAACATGGTCTTCAGTTCACACGTTTACTAGGTTCTACCAGGTGGACGTTAGAAGTCAGGAGGATGTCGCCTTTGGGCGCAGTGTGTTGCAGGCCGCAAAAGATCCTCATGTCTGATAGCGCTCAGCTTATATATGGTGTATCCCCCCCCCTCATTTGGCATTGCTTTAGGACATCCCATTAGTAATGACTATGTCGCTCTGTGTCCCGTGATGTACGAGAAAGAAAATAGGATTTTTATAACAGCTTACCTGTAAAATCCTTTTCTTGGAGTACATCACGGGACACAGAGCTCCCGCCCCTCTTTGGGGACACTTATTGCTTTGCTACAAAACTGAAGTGCTCCCGGATGGGAGGGGCTTATATAGGGGAGGGTACTTCCGGTTTTGGAAGTTGCCAGTGCCAGCACCTGACGGTATCTATATAACCCATTAGTAATGACTATGTCGCTCTGTGTCCCGTGATGTACTCCAAGAAAAGGATTTTACAGGTAAGCTGTTATAAAAATCCTATTTTTTTCACTGAGTGGTCTATCAGCAACAATTCATCTAGATATGCCATTATCATTACACCTTGTGTTTTTAGATTGGCCAATAAAGGGCCAGAATTTTTGTAAACACTCGTGGTGCTGTGGCCAAACCGAAGGGTAAGGCTCTGCTGAAAATGGCGCCCTTCTACTGCAAAGCGTAGAAATTTTTGGTGGACTGGAAAGATGGGAATGTGCAAATAAGCATCTTTGATGTCGATCGCGGCTAACCAATCCTCCCCTTGTAGGGCAGTGGCCACCGCGGATCGACTCCATCGGAAAGTCCTGATATACAGGAATTTGTATAGCCCTTTTAGAATTAATATGGGCCTCCCGTCCGCGTTTGCTTCGGGACTGTAAAGAGGTTTGAGTAAAACCCAAACCCTCATTCTTCCAGGGGAACCTCCATAATTACTCCTTGGAGCAATAGTTGTTCTAGTGCCAACAGGAGGGACTCTCTCTTCCGGGGATCCCTTGGCACATTTGACCTCAAAAATGGGAAGGAGGAGAGTCTTTTAACTCCAAACTGTATCCCCAACATACTGCGGAGAGCACCTATCTGTCTTGATCGTGTCCCGCCCGGTCTCTTGCGAACAACTGGAGTCCTCCCCCCACCCGACTGAGTGGGGGACCCTTCAATGAATTTAACTTTGGGGGAGGTTTTGTACCTCCCCTGACCCAGGGTTTCTCATTACCCTGCTACTGTCCCTGTTTTTTACCCCCGGGATTTGACCGAGGAGGCCGTCGGAACTGTTACACAGCCGATGCCCCAGGGACTGGAGAAGCAGGCCTCTTAAAGAGGGACCTCTAACTCTGCTTTTAACCGGCAAGAGCGTATTTTTACCGCTGGAAATTTTCTGGATATATTTGTCCAGGTTTTCCCTGAATAAGCGTTCACCATGAAATGGGACGCTAACCAGCCATTCCTTACAGGGAGCTTCAGCAGACCAGTTTCTGAGCCATAGGAGCCTACGCATATGTACTATAGACAGCGTAAGGCGGGAGGCCTGATGGACTGAATCCTCTATGGCGTCAACCGCAAAGCCTAAGGCTCTAGGTAGATCAGCTAGGGCAAAGCCTGCTGATCTGTCAAGTCCCTCAAGACCTGTTTCAACTGATCCTTCACTGCTTAGCAGACCCCAATAGCTGCTACTGCTGGTTGTATCACCAAGCAGATTTTCATAAGGACTCCAATCTTTTATCTATTGGGTTCTTGAACATTTGGACATTATCCACTGGACATGTCAGTGATTTATACATACAAGAGATGGCTGCGTCCACTGTAGGGACCTTCCATTTTTTTTATTTTTTTTTTGATGAACTTATCCTCCATGGGATAGACCACCGGAAATCTCTTGGGGGAATAAATATTTTCTCAGGACGTTCCCAATCCTGGTAAATGAGCCCTTTCAGTAAAGGGTGAAGTGGAAAAGAACAAACAGTCTGGGGGCTTCTAGCGACCCCAACGAGGATACAGTAGTGGTTGATGGTTCCGCAAGGTGCATTTTTAAATGCTGATCGGACCATGTTAGTCAGAGACTGAACCCATAATCTTTCAGCTTGAGATGCTGAGAAAAGGTTCCCCCACTGTTGATTCCTCTATAACAGAATCAACCTTATCCTGATCCCCTTCAGGCAGGTCGATCCCTGTATGGGACTGTTGCTCTGCTAACAGGCACTCTGAAGGAGGAGACGGAGATCGGGCGTGCTTTCCCTGATAGGGAGGCAGCGATAAATTTTGACAATCTCTCTCTAATCCTCCCAGAGCTGAGGAAAAAACCTCCTCTGTTACATACACAGGAGCAGGTGACTGAGGACAGCCACAGTACCAAGTACCCCTGCGGGGTCTCTACGGTCACTTACCTCTGAACTTCAGGGGAGACTGGTGCAGCAGGAGTATGCCCAAGATCCTCAGAGCCCGATGAGACCCCCTTCGCTTCCTGGAAGATTCAGTTCCGGAGCTACTGGACGGCATATTCCTAAGCCTAAAGCTGAGGTATTCCAGCCGTAATACACCACTTTTACTGAGAATAGTCTAGCACAATTGCTGCTATATCACAGTTGGTGTCTACTAATGTGCCTTTCTAGGGGATGCCTGTATCAACCGCTTGCTGTATGCCTTTAAATGTTGCCAGCTCTGTCTCTGTACTTCATAGCCAGCTTACTGCAATAATGTAGCTTTTTAAAAACCTGCTGGGACGCCCGCACATGCGCAGAAGCGCTGCGGCGCGCACAGAGCGTCATCCCCCAGGCCCCGCCCCTTTTTCCGGCCACCTCTATACATAGAGGCGCGTGCACGCGCACGCGCGCGGCCACGTGCGCCTCGGCGCTAATTTTCAAACATGGAAACCAGGGACAGGAGCCAGGGCCCCCTTTGCCGCAGGCCGGGGGATAGACGAACACTGCAACATGGCAGAGGAAACAGTTTCCTGTAGGAGAACTCACCAGCTGCCTGGACTTTGCTCTCTGAGAAGAAACTAGTCCATATGACAAGAAAAACATTCCACAGCGGCCTCTAGTGGACAAACACAGGTACCGCAGTTTAATATACTAAACATATATAAAAAAAAACATTCTTTTTAGTAGTTACAGGCATGCACAGATATTAGCGGGAATACCGTTAGGTAACAGACAGAAAGACAAATTAGGCTTGGGGGTCCCCCAATAGAACCAAGTTCCTGGGGGCCCCCACTTACCTGTTCCCCGCCGCAGGACTTTGTTTGGTCCACAAAAGCCCAAACTTCACCTATCACGGCAGGCATTGTAATCAAACCTTCAGGGACCGGGTTCCCAAGGATTCCACTCCCCTGGACCTGTATAGCACCCTGCACAGAAAACATCTTGGTCGTGGGTATGACCAGAGCTCTGGATCCCAGGGTCCAGCTCTCCTAAGAGAAGCATTACAGGCAGAACCTTGCTCTTCTCTGCAAGGCCCGGGTACCGACCGTTTAGCTATGAAGCTTTTTTGGTCGGATCCGGAATAGCTTACTGAGGCCCAAAAGAACCTGTACGCAAGCTCAGTGAAAAACACATGTTTCTTCTTGGCCAACACCTTAGACACTGGCAAAAAACTGAGGTGCTCCCGGATGGGAGGGGCTTATATAGGGGAGGGTACTTCCGGTTTTGGAAGTTGCCAGTGCCAGCACCTGACGGTAACTATATAACCCATTAGTAATGACTATGTCGCTCTGTGTCCCGTGATGTACGAGAAAGAAAAAACATTTTTTCTAGGGACAGAAAACTCTAGGTAGGGAGAGTGTCAGTTTCTTTCACTGTGCCAGTCCTTGTTTCTAGGGACAAAGAAGGAAAGTGAGGGGAATTCTCCTTGTGCTATAGTGTGCTTTAAAAAAACATTTTTTCTAGGGACAGAAAACTCTAGGTAGGGAGAGTGTCAGTTTCTTTCACTGTGCCAGTCCTTGTTTCTAGGGACAAAGAAGGAAAGTGAGGGGAATTCTCCTTGTGCTATAGTGTGCTTTAAAAAAACATTTTTTCTAGGGACAGAAAACTCTAGGTAGGGAGAGTGTCAGTTTCTTTCACTGTGCCAGTCCTTGTTTCTAGGGACAAAGAAGGAAAGTGAGGGGAATTGTCCTTGTGCTATAGTGTGCTTTAAAAAAACATTTTTTCTAGGGACAGAAAACTCTAGGTAGGGAGAGTGTCAGTTTCTTTCACTGTGCCAGTCCTTGTTTCTAGGGACAAAGAAGGAAACTGAGGGGAATTCTCCTTGTGCTATAGTGTGCTTTAAAAAAACATTTTTTCTAGGGACAGAAAACTCTAGGTAGGGAGAGTGTCAGTTTCTTTCACTGTGCGAGTCCTTGTTTCTAGGGACAAAGAAGGAAAGTGAGGGGAATTCTCCTTGTGCTATAGTGTGCTTTAAAAAAACATTTTTTCTAGGGACAGAAAACTCTAGGTAGGGAGAGTGTCAGTTTCTTTCACTGTGCCAGTCCTTGTTTCTAGGGACAAAGAAGGAAAGTGAGGGGAATTCTCCTTGTGCTATAGTGTGCTTTAAAAAAACATTTTTTCTAGGGACAGAAAACTCTAGGTAGGGAGAGTGTCAGTTTCTTTCACTGTGCCAGTCCTTGTTTCTAGGGACAAAGAAGGAAAGTGAGGGGAATTCTCCTTGTGCTATAGTGTGCTTTAAAAAAACATTTTTTCTAGGGACAGAAAACTCTAGGTAGGGAGAGTGTCAGTTTCTTTCACTGTGCCAGTCCTTGTTTCTAGGGACAAAGAAGGAAAGTGAGGGGAATTCTCCTTGTGCTATAGTGTGCTAAAGCATTCCTCATCAACCATCTTTGAAATCCTTGTTTTTTGGACAGTCAGGGAAATTGTCGTTGTGCTATTCTGTGCAAAAGCAATCATCCTCAACCATATTTAGAAATCCTTAAGTAAAGGGACAGAGAAGGACACCTGAAGGTAGCCCTTATTGCTTTTTTCCCATCTCCCTGCAGGCCATCTATTAGAATGTCTGGAAGGCAAACAAGGAGAGGCAGACAGTCAGGAGGCAATAAAAGAGGGCAAGCAGGCTCTGTGTCTGGGGGCAACAGTGCTGGTCGTGGACGCGGTGCATTGTCATCAGCACATGGCCATGGGACACGCTTGTCCTTCTTTTCGGCAGCTGGACATGTTGAGCCACATCATGCCGAAGACTTGGTAGAGTGGATGACCAAGCCCTCCTCCTCCTCCTCATCCTCTCTCACCCAGGCTCAGGGTACTGGCAAAGCAGCTGCCAAAGCGTCCTCTTCCCTGGTATCAATGTCAGACTCATCATCAGTCACTCCTTCCCTAGACCCACCATGTCCTCCTCCTGAGGAGTCCCCCGAACTGTTTGAGCACAGTGTTGGGTACATGCTCCAGGAGGATGCCCAGCGTTTCGAAGGGTCTGATGATGAAACCCAGCTACAGGAAGGCAGTAGCGTGAGAGCAGACAGAGGGGATGCTCAAGAAGGACACCAATCTGGCAGTCATGTTCCAGCAGCTGCAGCATACTGCCAGATTGGCTCCAGTGATGAGGAGGGAGGGGATGATGAGGTCACTGACTCCACGTGGGTGCCTAATAGGAGAGAGGAGGAGGAGGAGGATGAGGAGGAGGCACATCTCCAACGAGGCAGGATGCCCTTTGGTGGCCAGCGTAAGGGCAGTACACCGACGGAATCACACCGCAGAGCTCCGCCTGTGCAGGGTGCTGCCTCTGCCCGTCATTCAAAAAGTTCCTTGGTGTGGGCCTTTTTTGAGGCTAGTGCATCAGATCGCACAGCTGCTGTTTGCAACATATGTCTCAAGCGTATATCGCGTGGCCAAAACATCAGCCGCTTGGGTACCACATGCCTGACCAGACATATGTTGACCTGCCATGCAGCTCGTTGGCAAGCCTACCTCAAAGACCCACACCAAAGAACAAAGCGGACCTCTCCTTGCACCGCATCAGCTGGGATCTCCAACCCCACTATAACTTCAGTCCTCTCTGAAACATGCACTGAGAGGAATGAAGGTGTAGAATTAGGTGTGTCACAGCCAAGTACTTGCGGCCACTCTGCTAGCAGTACACCGACGTCCGATTCTACCAGGCAAATTTCCCTGCCCCAGCTGCTGGACCGTCAAAAGAAGTTCACTCCCAGCCATCCACATGCCCAGCGGTTGAATGCTAGCTTGGCTAAATTGCTAGCGCTTCAACTGCTGCCTTTTCAGTTGGTAGACTCGGCCCCCTTCCGTGAGTTTGTGCAATGTGCGGTTCCTCAGTGGCAGGTTCCCAAACGCCACTTTTTCTCACGGAAGGCTATTCCGGCTCTCTACCGGCATGTGGAAGGCAATGTCTTGGCCTCGCTGGACAGGGCGGTCAGCGGTAAGGTGCATATTACCGCTGACTCATGGTCCAGCAGACATGGACAGGGACGTTACCTTTCTTTCACGGCCCATTGGGTCACTCTTTTGGCAGCTGGGAAGGATGCAGGACAAGGTGCAGTAGTGTTGGAGGTTGTTCCACCGCCACGCCTCCAAAATGCTACTACTGGTTGTGACACACCTCTCTCCTCCACCCCCTCCTCTTCTTCTTCCTCCATGGCCTCTTCCTGTGGTTTGTCCTATGAACCAGCGGTGCTCCGTAGCCGTTCACGGGGCTACGCAAGTACGCAGGCAAAAAGATGCCATGCCGTGCTTGCGCTGGTGTGTTTGGGGGACAGAAGCCACACTGGGGCAGAGGTCCTGTCTGCTCTGCAGGGCCAGGCCGAGAGGTGGTTGACGCCACGCCAGCTTAAGCCAGGAATGGTGGTTTGCGACAATGGCACCAACCTCCTCTCCGCCCTCCGACAGGGACAACTGACCCATGTGCCCTGTGTGGCTCACGTCCTTAACCTGGTGGTGCAGCGGTTCTTGGGCAGGTACCCGGGCTTACAGGATGTCCTGAGGCAGGCCAGGAAAGTCTGTGTGCATTTCCGCAGATCTTATAATGCCAGTGCTCGCCTGGCTGAGCTGCAAAAGGAGTTGAACCTGCCCAAGAACCGCCTTATATGTGACATGCCCACCAGGTGGAACTCAACGTTGGCCATGCTGCAGCGGCTGCACACGCAGCAGAGGGCCATCAATGAGTACCTGTGCGACTACGGCACCAGGACAGGGTCAGGGGAGCTTGGGTTTTTTTCTCCACGCCAGTGGGGCATGATCAGGGATGCATGCACTGTCCTGGCACCATTTGAGGAGGCCACGAGGATGGTGAGCAGTGACAGTGCATGCATCAGTGACACTGTACCTCTTGTCCACCTGTTGGAGCACACGCTGCGTGGAATAATGGACAGGGCACTTGAGGCAGAACAGAGGCAGGAAGAGGAGGACTTCCTTGCCTCTCAAGGCCCCCTTTACCCAGACAGTGTTCCTTCTGTCCCACCCATCGCACAGGAAGAGGAAGAGGAGGAGGAGGAGGAGGAGGAGGAGGATTGTGTCAGCATGGAGGTGGAGGCTGGCACTCAGCATCATCAGCAGCAGTCTTTTAGGGATGATTTACAGTCCCAAGAAACCAGTGGACTTGTACGTGGCTGGGAGGAGGTGGCTGCGGATCATGTCGTCCTTAGTGACCCAGAGGACTCCGGAGCGAATGCCTCAGCAAACCTACGCTGCATGGCCTCCCTGATCCTGCAAAGTCTGCGGAAGGATCCTCGTATTCTTCGGATCAAGGAGAGGGACCATTACTGGCTGGCCACTCTCCTTGATCCACGGTACAAGGGTAAGGTTGCGGACCTTATGTTACCTTCGCAGAGGGAGCAGAGGATGAGACAACTCCGGGAGGCCTTGCAGAAAGGTCTGTGCAACGCGTTCCCAGAGACTGGGAGGTTACAAACTCCTGGTCCTGGACAACGAGTTGCTGAGGCTTCGGCCAGTCAAAGAAGGAGCGGTGGGGAAGGTGGCCGTCTGACCAATGCGTTCAGACAATTCTTTAGTCCGCAGCCCCAAAGTATGATCGGTTCCAGCAACCATCGCCAGCGTCTGATAAACATGGTGCAGGAATATCTAGGGGCAAGGTCAGACTTGGACACCTTCCCCACCGAAAATCCTCTGGCTTACTGGGTCTTGAGGATGGATCACTGGCCAGAGCTTGCACAGTATGCAATTGAGCTACTGGCCTGTCCTGCATCCAGCGTTCTTTCGGAACGCACATTCAGTGCTGCTGGAGGATTTGTCACGGATCACAGGGTGCGCCTGTCCACCGACTCGGTTGATCGACTGACTTTCATCAAGATGAACCAGTCTTGGATCACCACCAGCTACCACACACCTGATGCTGATATAACAGACTAATTGATTTTAACATGTCACATCCCTTCAAGACTGATGCTGATGCTGAGTGCCTGTGCTGTTATGTTGACTGGCTATCCTCCTCCTCCGAGTCCTCAATGATACGATTGATGATGATAGCTTGGAAGATCATTTTTGTTTATGGGTGCCGCCACCAGTGGCTAAGGCCCAATTTTTCAGCCCCTGTTTTACAGGGGCGTGTAATTACAATTTTTTTAGCAATAATTTGCCATAGGGCTCATTGCTGTGCTCCAAGTACAGTATCTGTGAGGGGTTGGAGTGTTGTGGCACCAGTGCCTAAGGCCCAATTTTTCAGCCCCTGTTTAACAGGGGCGTGTCATTACAATTTTTGAAGCAATACTTTGCAACAGGGCTCATTGCTGTGCTCCAAGTACAGTATCTGTGAGGGGTTGTAGTGTTGTGCCACCAGTGCCTAAGGCCCAATTTTTCAGCCCCTGTTTAACAGGGGCGTGTCATTACAATTTTTGAAGCAATACTTTGCAACAGGGCTCATTGCTGTGCTCCAAGTACAGTATCTGTGAGGGGTTGTAGTGTTGTGCCACCAGTGCCTAAGGCCCAATTTTTCAGCCCCTGTTCAACAGGGGCATGCAATTACAATTCTTGATCTAATAATTCACAGCAGGGCCCATTGCTGCACCCACCAAGAGTAACTCTGAGGGCTTACAGTGTTGTGGCAACGCCACCACCACCACCACCACCACGAAAGGCCCAATTTTTCAGCCCCTGTTCAAAAGGGGCATGTAATTACAATTCTTGATCTAATAATTCACAGCAGGGCCCATTCCTGCACCCACCAAGAGTAACTCTGAGGGCTTACAGTGTTGTGGCAACACCACCACCACCACCACCACCACCACGAAAGGCCCAATTTTTCAGCCCCTGTTCAACAGGGGCATGCAATTACAATTCTTGATCTAATAATTCACAGCAGGGCCCATTGCTGCACCCACCAAGAGTAACTCTGAGGGCTTACAGTGTTGTGGCAACGCCACCACCACCACCACCACCACGAAAGGCCCAATTTTTCAGCCCCTGTTCAAAAGGGGCATGTAATTACAATTCTTGATCTAATAATTCACAGCAGGGCCCATTCCTGCACCCACCAAGAGTAACTCTGAGGGCTTACAGTGTTGTGGCAACACCACCACCACCACCACCACCACGAAAGGCCCAATTTTTCAGCCCCTGTTCAACAGGGGCATGCAATTACAATTCTTGATCTAATAATTCACAGCAGGGCCCATTGCTGCACCCACCAAGAGTAACTGTCAGGGCTTACAGTGTTGTGGCACCAGCACCACCATCAAAGGCCCAATTTTTACTACCACTGTTCAACAATTATATGTAATTAAAATTCCTGATATAATAGTTGACAGCAGGGCGTTCCAGCACCAACCAAGAGTAACTGTGAGTGCTTACAGTGTTGTGCCAACACCAACAACTAAGGGGCCTATTTCTGCAGAGTATATACGGCAGGTCCCTACTTTCAAACATCCAACTTACAAACGACTCCTACTTGCAAACGCAAGAAGACAACAGGAAGTGAGAGGAAATCTACCACTAGGAAGGAAAATTCTTTCCTGTAAGAATAAATATGGGAGAAAGGTGTCTCCTCTGTACTGATGCTTTATCAGCAATCCTTGTTTCAAGAAAAACACCACATTTCAAAAACAGTTGTCATTGGGACGGAAAGTGAGGTGAAATGTTCTGAACAGGGGCACAGACAGCAAAACAAATGTTACAGGGGTGATAACCCTTACCTATGTTTTCCAAAAAGTTTAAAAATAGATTTTTGGGCTGGAGCTACACTTCAACAATGTACCTGTTCAAAATTACAAACAGATTCTACATAAGAACAAACCTACAGTCCCTGTCTTGTATGCACCGCCTGTATACGGCTGTTCAGAGTATATAGGGCCTTTTTTATTTTATGTGCGGGGTTCCCCTTAATATCCATACAAGACCCAAAGGGGCTGGTAATGGGCTGGGGTGGGGGGGGGGGGGGGGTATCATGGGGTAGCTATGCCATTTTTCTTAAAGATTTTCATCCATATTACCGGGACCAGACATTACATTAAAGCCGCAAGCAGTTTTAAATGGCTTTTTTTTCCTTTAGAAGTGTCATTTTGTGCAGGGACAGTTCTAAACACGGGAAACACGTGGCACTTCACAGGCATACTTTAGACACCCCCCAGGTACGATATTTAAAGGAATATTTGACTTTTTTTTTTTCACTTTATGCATCATTAAAATGACTGCTCCCGAAAAACGACCGTTTTTAAAACTTCTTTTTGCATTGATACATGTCCCCTGGTGCAGAACCCGGGTTCCCAAACCCTTTTTAGGACAATAACATGCATAATAGTTGTTATAATTAGCACTTTAGAATTCGAACGTTCGCATCCATTGTATTTAATAGGGTTCTAATGTTCGTACGAACTTTCGGTCCGTTCGCGGGTTCTGGTGCGAACCGAACCCGGGGGTGTTCGGCTCATCACTACTCACTAGTATGGTATTTGTAAATTGAAATCATATCCCCTCTCAAGCGTCTCCTCTCCAGAGAGAATAAGTTCAGTGCTCACAACCTTTCTTAATAACTAATATCCTCCAGACCCTTTATTAGCTTTGTTGCCCTTTACCTTTACAAGGTACGTTTAGGATATTAAGCCACGGGATTTCATATCCCAGGACCGGTGAAGTGGCGACCTGATATCTCACAGTGGGTGATTGTAGGACTCAGGTACAGCGGGAGGGTCCAGTGTAAGTTCACCTTACAGATTTTCTACCCTTTAAAGTAACTTCACTAAAAAGCACACATTCATTTTTTATAACCCAGTGTTTGCTGGCGGTATTTGAAAAATGTACAAAACAACAAGAACTCTGTACTGGCCAGGAAATGAAAAGTATACAATATATCAGTGTTAAAATGTTCTCCTCTGAGCTCTGGAATGAATATAAATTGTAAAATTTCATCACAGGGAGATCGTTTTGTAAAATGTTTTCATAGTTTCACAATATTGCTGTGTGCCTTCTGGTGCAGCGTTATGCCGCGTACACACAATCGGAATTTCCGACATCAAATGTTTGAGAGCAGGTTCTCAATTTTATCGACAACAAAAGTTCTTGTCGGAAATTACGATTGTGTGTATCCAATTCTGACACACAAAAATCCTACGCATGCTCGGAATCAATTCGACGCATGCTCGGAATCATTGTAATTCATTTTTCTCGACTCGTCGTAGTGTTGTTGTACGTCTCCGCGTTCTTGACGTTCGTAATTTCCGAGCAACATTTGTGTGACCGTGTGTAGGCAAGACAAGTTTGAGCCAACATCCGTCGGAAAAAAAAACCCATGGTTTTGCTGTCGGAAATTCCGATCGTGTGTACGCGGCATTAGCCTGAAAAAAATAAAATTGTTAAAAAAAGCAAAAAAAAACACCAAATTTAAGTGCTAAATATCGCAAAACATAAATATTTAGCGCACTTGGTAAACAACGCTTGTTCTTTTAGTGAATTGACTACTTTTGAGATACATACTGCATGAGTGCGGCATTTATCTCTTAGTGAATTGACCCCATTGTCCTCTATTAAGGAGAGATCTGGTCTTCAAATTCTTATTACCTGTGAGACCTTGTCAAAAAAGAAGGCACTGCATATTCGCTGTTCCAGCAAAGAGTTAAGTGAAGATGGCGAGCACCAAGCAGATTGCTGGTAAGTCTACCGGCAGGAAAGCTCCCAGCAAGCAGCTTGCCACTAAAGCCGCTTGCAAGGGCATCCCGGCCACCGGCGGAGTCAAGAAGCCTCACCACTACAGGTCCGACACTGCAGCTTTCCAAGAAATCCGCCACTACCAGAAATCCACTGAGCTGCTCATCCGCAGGCTGCACTTCCAGCACCTTGTCCACGAGATTGTCCAGGACTTTAAGACTGATCTGCACTGCTTATCTCATAGGACTCTTCAAGGACACCAACCTCTGCGCCATCCACGCCAAGAGGGTCACCATAATGCCCAAAGACATACAGCTGGCACGCCGCAGCCACAGAGAGAGGGCATAGACACACACCAACATTATCCTCTTCACCCCCTACACACAACACAAAGGCTCTTTTCAGAGCCCAAAAAAGAAAAAGAAAAAATAAGGCACTAAGAAGGTGTAGGTGTTTTGCATGCAAAAATACTAAAGACCATGTAACTATGTGTAGCGGAGACTTTAAATCTAAGGGAATGTTTGAGTGGTAGTTGTACTCAAACACACTATTTGATAGGGTTCTGTAACTACAGGTGGGATGCTGGTGTTTAGTTCCCTGTGGCCTGTTGATGGCGCTGCCATCGGAGGCTGGGGTTGAACCGCTGGTACAGTGCTGTGCCTTGGATGTCCCCTCTCGGTGGTGGTATGGTGGGCGTGTCAGCCTGCTGTGCATGCCAGGAGAGGATATAAAAGGGGCAGACCCTGTCTGTAAGGGGTGAGTTCCCGGGGGTCCGACCCTGGGAGTGTGTTGTTCTGTTCGTGGCCACCCCAGGCACCTTTAGCCCTGGGGTGGAGTTCCTGGCCCGGTACACTGGCGGATCAGTCCCAGGCACCTTTAGCCCTGGGGCTGCAACTGAAGGCCTTGGGTCCAGCACCTTCGGCTGGAGCCCACGGAGGGAGGAGGAATCCCAGGGTGCTGCCTTGCGAGGAGACCCGTATCTGGAAGAGGAGGCCGGGGGAGGACCGTTCCGAGGGACTGGTGAGAGATCACAGTGAAGGAAGGGGCCCGGTAACTCTCTGGAGGGATGTCATCTTCCTGTTAGAGGCCTAATACCAGAACCAACGTTCACCAGGTCTGTGGCAGAGACCAACGTTCACCTGATCTGTGGCAGAGTTTGTGCAGAGACTGTGTGTAATCAAATTCGAGCATCATTCCGGCTGCTAGGATCCACTCTAATGGGAGACTATCCGGATGAGCTGAGACTACCTAAAGATATGGGTAGTGAATATGTATTTGTTTGTGCCTGGACCTACTCCAACACCTCTTGCTGTCCTGTTCTTCCTCCATCCTTTCCTATTTAATGACTATGCATATGAGAAAATAAACTCTACGTTGGAGTTGCAATTGGTGTGGACCTTGGAGTTATTGGGGAATAGAGACTTGTCTTTATTGCAGTGAAGACAGGAACCATTCTCTGGAGAACCTGACCATAGAGACCCAGGTACATTACACCGCTCAACCTCTTCACACAGGAGGGTACGGGCATGTGGCATTGGTGTGCCCCTTTTCCTACAAGTGAGCCAAAAGGTAGGTAAGAGGGGTCTGTGTGCTACATATGTAACAGGGTATTTACTAAAACTGGAGAGTGCAAAATCTGGTGCAGCTGTGCATAGAAACCAATCAGCTTCCATTTTTTTTTTTTTTGTCAAAGCTTAATAGAACAAGCTGAAGTTAGAAGCTGATTGGCTACCATGCACAGTTACACCAGGTGTCACAGATCAGCTGCGGAGCTGATCTGTGTCTTACCTATACTGCTGTAGGTCTGCTGTTACCTGTTGTTTCACTAGCTTGTGTTCAGCTCTGGCTGCACTCTGCAGCTATGGGTGTCGCCGGCTTCACCTGTGGCTTAATATATTCTTCCTTCCTGCTACTTCCTGTCCAGCCTCCCATGTGCCTCACTATTTAAATTGCACTCAGACCAGTTTCTGGTTGCTTGAGCAACACTTGTTTCAGAGCTTCCTGCCTGTAACTCACTTAACCAGACATCTTGTGTACCGAATCGGCTAGTCCTCCTGATTACTCTGGCCGCATGCCTGCCCCGACCTTGGCTCGATATGCGGCTCTCCTTTTGCTTTATCCATCCATCCATCCATCCATCCATCCCTCTGTGTCTTCTGGTACTCTCCTCGCTAGCAGGGTGAACCTGGGGGTTGTGACCTGGGGTCAGCACGCAGCTAAGCCCAAACCCTCGTGAGGGGGTCCCTGGCGGAATACTGGCTGGCCCTTAGATTCCACGCCCTGGGGGATCTCGTGTCACCTGTTCGCCTGTGGGCTCACTTCAGTACCATTGTGACACCAGGTTTCAAGTATCCCTCATTTGACCAGCACAAAATAACATTCAAAACTGCACAACTCTTATTTTTGTAGTTCATCCCATGTAATTTATGTTTTTGAATAAAAAGAGGGGAAGAGAGTAACAGGAAAGTATCCTGCTAGTACTGGACTTTAGTGGCATCACACAAGACAAAAACCATTACGGTATAAAATATATGGCAATATATGGTGATCGAACTTCAAGAAGAGGGCTGGACTGAGGAACAAATCAGCCAGGCTGTGTAGACACTATCCCCCGACAGGAAGGCGTTGGTGATTGCTGTCAACAGAACATGGGACTTCGCACGCCTATGCATTACTGGAGTGGAAACAAGGAATTCCTGAGAACTTCAAAAGGTGCCAATGTGCAATTGGCCAACATGACAGAACTTTGTGTAATCCATCTGAAGGTCCCAGAAGAGATCCCTAACTCATCCAGTCAAGCTGAACCAAATAAAAAAGAAGTTCCCACCCCATCACCTCTGACCATGATTGGACCAGAACTCTTTGCTGCCCTAGGGGACTTTGTTTCAAAATGTCAGAGAGACTCTCCAACATACTCAGCAACTGGATATAGGAATCTCAGGGCTTTCTCTGGAAGACAGCCAGTACCTACAGCAGAGGACAGTTTTGAAGAGTGGCTGGACCAGGCCACACAAGCCTTGGATGAATGGGACATCCCAGAGGCTCACAAGAAACAGAAGATCACAGAGAGTTTGAAAGGACCCACCTTAGAAGCCATCCGCAATCTGAAGCTCAGCAAGTGAGACTGTGTTGCCCAGGACTACCTGAGCATCTTGCATGACGTGTTTGGGCGCACCGAAAACGTTTCTGATCTTATCTACCAGTTGGAGCACTCTTACCAAAATGAGGGAGAGAAGTTGTCGGAGTACATGAGACGTTTATACAGGATTATACACCAGATCTTGCTGAAGAAGGGCCTAGACCCTTGGAAGGTGGATGAAATCAGAGCCTAGCAAGTCTTGAGGGGTGCCCAGCCCTTGGACCCTATCATCCTCCTGTTGAGAACTCAGCAAGATGGTGGCATTCTGAAGTATCCAGACCTGATCCGGATTGTGAGGGAGGAGGAAGCCATGCTGGACAACAAAAAGAAAAGCCAGAAGCCAGAATCGGTTGTCGGGGTCAGGATGGTCAATGCAGCTGATAGCAACCCTCAGGTCGAGCTTCTGAAGACTCAAGTGTCGCAGCTGATAGAGATGATGGCTCTGTTGACCGCCAAACCAATTGTTCTACCCAGGGATGAAGTATCAGAGGGGCCCAAGAAATCTTTAATCTCTACGGTTGCTCAGGTGCAGAAGCCAACAAACCAAGTGATTTGTTTCAACGGCGGAGGAGTCGGACATTATCGACAAGTATGCCCAAGCCCAGTGAAGGCTGAAACTCAATACCGAAAGCTGGCGGGAAACTCCAGAGGGCCCCGGTGAAGGAGTCAACCAGGTGCCCACCGACTTTAGCTAGCTCCAGAAAAACCAACGACGCAAGGAGACCGCAGCGGGAGTCCAGACCCTTGGAGAGGGCTCCCGTTGTTGCCTCTGAGCGAGCCAGTGTCCCGCTCCCTTTGACCCAGGCTACCCGGCGTCGGGAGGTCAATGCACACCAGACTCACACAGCTTAACAGAGACTCAAGCCATATCAGAACTTTCGCAAGAGAGGAGTGCGCATACAAGCTACTGAACAGACCAAGCCTGCCACTTCCCACAAATTCCCTACTAAGCTAGTGGGGCCCTCTCCGGTTGTCTCCATCCAAGTGGAAGGAATCTATACCAAGGCCCTCTTGGATACTGGAGCTCAAGTGACTCTCCTCTACAGAGACTTCTACGACAAGCACCTAAAACACCTGCCATTACAGAAGTTAGAGATATGGGGCATTGGGACTCAGAGCTTCCCCTATGATGTAAATAAGTGATGGTGACTGCGCTGTGAATAAACTATAGTGGAAGAGTGAGGGAAGGGGCTAGGGCCAATCTAATAAAGGAGAACCAGAAAATGAGTGACGTGATAACATCAAATGAGTGACACAAATGCAAAAAAAAGGTTGATGCATATAAATATCACATATAGTGACTGTGAACACTTGCAAAAAATTACAGATATATAATGTCCTGAATAGGTAAAAATAGTGCAAAAAATAAATAAATAAATTAATTAATTAAATAAATAAAAAAAGAGCAAAAAAACGTGTGTTACAAGAAAAAACGCAGCACAGCAATGTGTGAACTGCTAAAAAAAAAAAAAAAGAGTAGAGGATGTGATGACACGCGTCAGGATTTTAGCACAGATACACCCATAGCTGGACGTGAGGAAACGAGCTCGGCGCTCGTAGGATACCGGAGCTCTCCCCCTCCCACTTTGACATGTGAGTTTTTTTCCATTGCTTTTAATAAAGACGTCTAGTAGTTTACAGTTTTACACCATGTGCCTTCCAAATTTTTTTATTCCATCGGTATTGTGCACTCTGTGATCACCAATATTGGAGGGACCTAATCGGCTTAGCCTGCAGCGCAGACATTACGAGCGCGGCGCTCGTGGATTGTTGCCACGCTCACCTTCACCAAAAGTGAGTGTGAGAACGTCTACTGCAGCCACTCCATTTCTGTGATTCTCAGAGCTACACCATTATTCCTTGTTTGTGTTTCTTTCCCATGCATCTTCACCTGGGAGGCATCTTGCAATCACTTCTATTGGAGGGGTATTATCACTGAGGCTGGGTTCACACTAGTGCGACACGACATCTGTCCTACTTTGGATCCGACTTTGCCCTGCGACATGAAGCCGACATATGTCCGACTTTCAATGAACGGGGATCCGACTTGGATCCCCGCCAATAGCAGGCACTGTGTTTGGTATGAATCTTGAGGGGGAACTCCAGGCCAAATTTTAAATAAAAAACCGGCATGGGTTCCCCCTCCAGAGGCATACCAGGCCCTTGGGTCTGGTCTGGATTTGAAGGGGCGCCCCTACGCCGAAAAAATGGCGTGGGGGTCCCCCCCAAAATCCAAACCAGACCCTTATCCGAGCACACAACCTGGCCGGCCGCAGGGGAAGAGGGGGGGACGAGAGAGCGGCCCCCCCTCCCTCCTGAACCGTACCAGGCCACATGCCCTCAACATGGGGGGTTTGGTGCTCTGGGGCAGGGGGGCGACCTGCGGCCCCCCCACCCCAAAGCACCCTGCCCCCATGTTGATGAGGACAGGGCCTGTTCCCGACAACCCTGGCCGTTGGTTGTCGGGGTCTGTGGGCGGGGGGCTTATCAGAATCCGGGAGCCCCCTTCAATAAGGGGGCCCCCGGATCCCGGCCCCCCCACCCTATGTGAATGAGTATGGGGTACATCGTACCCCTACCCATTCACCTGGTGGAAAAAAATTGCAATAAAAAAACCACACAGCTTTTTAAAGTATTTTATTGCACAGCTCCGGGGGTCTTCTTCCGACTTCGGGGGTCTCCGGTGTCGTCGCCGCGCTCTCCAGTTCTTTCTTCTGCCGGGCCTCCGCTAACTTCTTTTTAGCTCTTTTGCTAACGGAGGCCCAGTCTTCTCCGTCTTCTCGTCCGGCTCTCCGTTGTCCTTCTGCCGGCCCCTCCACTAACTTCTGTAGCTCTTTTGCTAGTGGAGGAGCCGGTCTTCCCGTCGTCGCCGTCGACGTCTTCTTCCCTCTTCTCGATGTTGACGCGTCGCTTCCTCCCGCTGTAATACTGGCTCTCTGCTCCGCATTAATATAGGCTTCTCATGACGTCACAGTCACATGTTCCGGGGCACATGGCACCGGAGCATGTGACTGTGACGTCATGGGAACATGTGACTGTGACGTCATGGGAAGCCTATATTAATGCGGAGCGGAGCGGAGAGCCAGTATTACAGCGGGAGGAAGTGACGCGTCAACATCGAGGAGAAGAGGGAAGAAGACGCCAACGGCGACGACGGGAAGACCGGCCCCTCCACTAGCAAAAGAGCTAAAGAAGTTAGTGGAGGGGCCGGCAGAAGGACAACGGAGAGCCGGACGAGACGACGGAGAAGACCGGGCCTCCGTTAGCAAAAGAGCTAAAAAGAAGTTAGCGGAGGCCCGGCGGAAGAAAGAACCGGAGAGCGGGAGAAGAACCGGAGAGCGGGAGAAGAAGAAGGCGACGGAGAAGACCGGGCCCCGCTAGCAAAAGAGCTAAAAAGAAGTTAGCGGAGGCCCGGCAGAAGAAAGAACCGGAGAGCGCGGCGACGACACCGGAGACCCCCGAAGTCGGAAGAAGACCCCCGGAGCTGTGCAATAAAATACTTTAAAAAGCTGTGTGGTTTTTTTATTGCAATTTTTTCCCACCAGGTGAATGGGTAGGGGTACGATGTACCCCATACTCATTCACATAGGGTGGGGGGGGCCGGGATCCAGGGGCCCCTTTATTAAAGGGGGCTCCCGGATTCCGATAAGCCCCCCACCCGCAGACCCCGACAACCAACGGCCAGGGTTGTCGGGAAGAGGCCCTGTCCTCATCAACATGGGGGCAGGGTGCTCTGGGGTGGGGGGGCCGCAGGTTGCCCCCCTGCCCCAGAGCACCAAACCCCCCATGTTGAGGGCATGCGGCCTGGTACGGTTCAGGAGGGAGGGGGGCCGCTCTCTCGTCCCCCCCTTTTCCCCTGCGGCCTGCGAGGTTCTGTGCTCGGATAAGGGTCTGGTTTGGATTTTGGGGGGACCCCACGCCGTTTTTTCGGCGTAGGGGCGCCCCTTCAAATCCAGACCAGACCCAAGGGCCTGGTATGCCTCTGGAGGGAAACCCATGCCGGTTTTTTATTTAAAATTTGGCCTGGAGTTCCCCCTCAAGATTCATACCAAACACAGTGCCTGATATTGGCGGGGATCCAAGTCGGATCCCCGTTCATTGAAAGTCGGACATATGTCGGCTTCATGTCGCAGGGCAAAGTCGGATCCAAAGTAGGACAGATGTCGTGTCGCACTAGTGTGAACCCAGCCTGAAGGTTGCAGTGTAGAGAGACGAGTTCAGTCTGTGAAATCTATTTTCAGTCAATCAACCTGGTACCACAGAGTTATGCTATATACATTTTTTATTTTCCTTTTCCGTTTACATACCTTTATACATCCCATGGGAGTGTGAATGAGATTTTTGCTGAGAGGACTATCCATTGCTGCCTACAACAGGAGTGCACTTCATGCTGTTTATTGCAGCCAGGAGGTAAGCTGCTTGAAAACACAGTGGTGGATCTGCAGAGTTTTTTGGTAATACACCCTAGCAACTATGGTGACGGGATTCCCTACAGTACTGAACTTTCATCCTTTAGCGTTTATTGGGTACATTTTGGACTTATATATATTTTTTTTTTTTGCAGTTCACACATTGGTGTGCTGCGTTTTTTTCTTGTAACACACGTTTTTTTGCACCTTTTTTTTTGCACTATTTTTACCTATTCAGGACATTATATATCTGTATTTTTTTGCAAGTGTTCACGGTCACTATATGTGATATTTATATGTATCAACCTTTTTTTTTGCATTTGTGTCACTCATTTAATGTTATCACGTCACTAATTTTCTGGTTCTCCTTTATTAGATTGGCCCTAGCCCCTTCCCTCACTCTTCCACTATAGTTTAATCATAGCGCAGTCACCATCACTTATTTATATTTTTAATTTGTCTATTCTGGATTGGACCCCCTGGTGTTTGCTGCAGTGTCCCTCCCACCGTTTGGCCCCATCTGCCCAGTCTGGCTAGCGCGGGTGTTCCTTATATTTTGATTTCCCCTATGATGGCTATCTACCAGTCAAGCTGACTTTCGACCCTTCGGTGGCTGGGAAAGCTGAGACCTTTGACACTTTGGTGGTGGTCTGTCCTCGCCCACCAGGGGCTAGCAAAAATTCCCTCATTATCGAGACTAATACTAACCTTGTCAAGAGACTACTAACACCTCCTGGCCCAAGGGCAGAACACTTTAACTGCAGGCGACTATGTTTCAAGAAAAAGGTTGAACGGGGTGGGACTTTGTGTGTGCCTCAGAGGAGTAAATAAATGTAGAGATACTGGAATTATAGAAAAATAAACAACTTTTATTTTTCTGCCATAGGGCAGTGATACCAAAAGATCAAAACATGAAATAAAACCAAGTTACAGTTTAGGAGTTTCAAGTTCAGGGTGTGCGATTCCCAAGCATAGAAGATAGTAGGGCCTACGCGTTTCGTGGATTTCCACTTTGTCAGGGCCTTTGAAAGTGGCACAATGAAATATTGTATAAACTCTAAAAAACAGAGAGTGTTGATAGAAAATTATATAAATACCATATTTGATATAATTCAATACAAATAAAGAAGGGAAAAGAAAAACAAACATATAAAAATATACACATGATGATGTTTGTACATTCATTAGATATACATTTATAATCTTCAACATAGATTGTTACAGACTAAATATTACATTATATTAAAAAACACTTCCAGCTATGTGCACGGTTGCATGTATATACAGCGGTGTTCTGTGTGCCAGGAAGATAAAAACAGAAATTTTTGCAATAAAGATTATCAGCATATGTTAGCATGATCAAATATATTAGGTGTGTATCTGTATTAGAAAAGAAACGCACTTACCTAAAAACTGTAATTGCGAGATGCCGGTACGGTGGACAAATAAGGCTTGCATGCCTGTGAGGATACTTCCCCCTACTACACTCACGTGGAGAGGACAGGTGGGTCCCTGTATATATGAACAGGGAAATCTAATGAGTTGATGGCTGAAAAGTAAATGTATGTGTAGCGGGCATTTAAATTTGGGGGGGAGCATCTGGGTTATTCAACCCGGATGCACTAATTGTTAGGGAGTCTGAGAACCCCTTTTGTGGTTCTTGGAGGACTCTGGTGGTACAAGGTTCCCTGCGGCCTGAAGGTGGCGTTGTCGCCCTGGGCCGGAGTTGAACCCGCACCGCAAGACTGCTCCTTTTTTTGTCCTTTCCTGGTGCTGGTACAGCGGGGCGGGGAACCCGCTGTGATGCAAAGGGAGAGGGGATAAAAGGGGCGGACGCCCTTACCACGTTGTGGTCCGAGGGTTCAAAGTTCGGAGTTGGAGGACGCGGCCGCACCCAGGCACCTTCAGCCTGGGTGATGGCGTTCCGGAGTTCCGGGCCCAGGTGCCCTTGACCTGGCCGGAGCAAGAGATGGAGTCCATCCCAGGCACCTTAAGCCTGGAGTGAGGTACTATGGCCAAGGCCTGGGGCCCAGTAACCTCGACTGGGTTCCATGAGGGTGGAGGAGTCCGAGGGGCCCTAAGGTGTTGGGACCCGTATCTGAGGTGAGGAGGCCGGGGAGTGTAACCCTTCCGAATAGCCCGGTACAGCATTAATCCGGTGACGGCGTGGCCTCTGGTAACTCTCTTGGAGGGATGATTTCCCCTGACAGGGGCTGCAGCGTAGCGAAGGTAACTCCAGTTCCTGTTCATTAGATTCGCTGGAAGAGACTCTGAAGCCAAAAAGTAAGTTTTACAGCCACTGTGCTTAGCAACCGTTGGTGAAACCTCAACGATTTAGTTTCTTTGAGGATTGTGCCTTGACCTACTCCCCACCAATACTGAACTGTTCTATTGGTCTCAAACTGTCTGTTTGCAAAGGACTATTTGTTTGCCGTTATGGAATAAATAAGTGTTGGACTATTTCAGTGTGTGGTACTCCAATTACTGGGAGCAAAGGGGGTTATCAGCAGAACAGACTTGGCTCTGAGCGTATACACAGCCCGAAGGTAATCTGGTGCTGGCCTTCACCTCTACATGCAGTAATCTAGAGGACATGGGCCGTGGCGCACCTCGCTCTCCCCTTCAAGGTACCCCTAGACCAGAGCCAGAGTAACCGCTAAAGAGAAGAGAGAGGGTGAGGCCGCTACATATGTAAAGGGGGAAAGAAGGAAGAAAAAGAGAAAAAAGCAATGGGGAAAGGGGGGATGGGACAGGGGGAGCGGGAAAGAAAAGGGGAGGAAAGGAATGGGGGAGAGGGGAGGGGAAGAGTGGTGAAAGTGGAAAGAAATAGGAAGAAAAGGGAGAGAATGGGAAGGGGAAAGAGAAAGATGGGAGAAGGGAAGGGAAACGGAGGGGGGTGCAGGTTTGGGGGGGGAGGATGGGGAAGGGAAGGAAAAAGAGGGGAAAGGAAGCTGAAGGAGCGGAAGGGGATGGAGATGGGAAGGGATAAGAAAGGAGAACGAGAACACAGCAGGTGGGGGTAGGGGAGGAAAAAGAGGGGGGGAGATAAAGAGGGGGAAAGGGGGGGAGGGGGGGGAAGAAGAGGGGAAAGGAGGACCAGGGAATTGTGTATGGGTGCCAAAGGAAAGAGGGAGTGTATGTGAGAGTGTGTGTGTGTGATATATAAGAGTTAAGATATATTTGATCACTTGCCAAATATATACACTAGATCAGAAGATTGATGCTGGTGAAAACTTAGAGGCAATTCAAATGCCAACAATAGAAAACGGTGAGATTATATATCTCATTGATGCATATAGTGAACACAGTGTATATATAGGTGCCGGGAGAAAGAGGAAGTCCAAAAGGATGCCTCTAAGCATAGAGGGGGAATCAGATTCACATCCAATGGAAATCTAGACAAAAACATAGCAGATATCCATTAAATGAGAAGGTCATGCAGAAAAGCCATTTAGACACAAACAGAGAAAACAGAGAAAGTTTCCTTTCCCATAGTACCTTTAGTGTCTGAAGGGAGCGTCTCTCCTCTTAGTCCCTCTCATATAGAGAGGTGCACCGCTAAGGAAAGATTGTGAAAATGTACCTTATATAGGGTGAGCCACCTGATTGAATCCGCGGGAATAAGTGGGGGGAGGGTCCCTGGGATCGCTCCAGTCGCCCAGATCATGGAAAGATACTGGAGTAGATCCAAGGGATCTGGAGGGACTGGAGCAAACCCATCTTGTCACTGATCGCCGCATGGGGTGCATGCTTGAGAGATGCATGCATTTGAATCCCCCGGTTCATGTCCATAAACTGCGTGTTCCGATGGAGGGGGACAAACAGAAACGGACCTCCCGCTCTGGCTGGCCGCGATTGTTTGCCAGAAATAAGGAGGAGGGACTGAGTATGGCAGAGATAGGCTGGACCTGAAGCGGCGTGACGTGCCGACGGCGCTGGTAACCGCATCGTCCACACGTTGCGTTCCACAGCTAGTGAGGGGGGGGAGGAGTCCCAGGTCGGCCGGCTCGTGAGAGCTGTCAGCATGTGGTGTCTCCGGATGGAATGACTTGATGGGAACGCCTCCGGGGGGGTTCTGGTATGAACCGATTGGGTTCTCAGGGCGAAGATGGCAACATCGCCCTGGCCAGGTCCCCGGGCAGTGAGCAGACACAGGCAAAGCCAGAGGTCCCACCTTTACGGACATCATGTGGAAAGACATTTCTGATAGCAAACCTGTTGCAAAAAAAAATTATGAAATAATTAATAAAAAAAACAAAAAACAAAAAACAAAAACAAAAACAAATAGATAGATAATGTTACAGGTATGCAGTTGTAGGTCGAACTAATTCTGAAAAGAGAAGAAATAGTATATAATAAAAATAAAATGTAGTTTTGCATAGTAGACTTCCTGTTGGTTCTACACAGACTCAAAAACACCGCTGGTCATTTACATAGAACCTATAAAGTATACATACATATTCACAAATCATAACAGGCACGTTTGTTTATATACATCATATGATTTGCATATTCCAAAAAGAAAGAAGAATGCCAATGCATAGTGTGGAAACATGTACGCTGGCGTAAATAATGTACATATAATATAAAATAAAAGGGGACACCAACCACAAAAAGAAGCAGGGGGTTGGGGAAAGGGGGGGGGAGAAGGGGAAAGAAGAGGGAAGGTGTTAATAATTCGGATAAACTTTTTTTACAAAAAAGGGGCATAACTGATGCCATCATTAAGCCCCGGTGATTGAGTTGCCCTGAGCTTAAAAATCTATTTAGCCTCCACCTGGAGGATTTTCTGATCGAAGTCACCTCCACGAATAGGGGGTGTATCCGAGCCAATACCTGAAATTTTAGGGAATCTGTGCTGTAGTCATGGGAATCCGCAAAGTGTTTAGGTATGGGTTTCTCCATGATACCCATTTGTATATCTACAGCATGTTCTTTGATCCGTCTCCAAAAATTTATTTTGCTTTTACCCACATAGTATTTACCGCAACCACACGTGAGCAGATATACGATGCCCATTGTGTCGCAGTTTACTAAATGTTGCATAATTAGATTCTCTCCTGTGGGCAAGACGACATTTTTTCCAACCTGGATATATTTGCAGAAATCACAGTTGCCGCATTGGAAGGTACCCCGTGGTAAGGTACCACAGGGATCCCTGGATTCCTGAGGCATAAAATGGCTGAAGACCAGAGTGTCTCTCAGTGACTGATTACGTTTGTAAATTACATGTGGTTCAGGCTCCACAAACAGTTTTAGAATGGGACCGTCCCTTAGAAAGTGCCAGTGATTGCCCAGTATTCTTTGTATAGTTTGAAACTGGTTATTGAATTTGGTGATGGGACGAATCCCTGGGGGTTGACTGGTGGCCCCCTGTTCATTTTGAAAAAGAAGAAGGTCGCGGGGACTATCACTAGCATTTTTATAGGCTTTTTTTAAGGGATCTTTTGATGTAGCCACGGTCCAAAAAATGCCTTTGCAGCAGAGAAGCCTGGATTTTGAAGTCCTCGTCGCTGGTGCAATTGCTTTTGGCCCGTAAATACTGGCCTTTAGGAATTGAATTGATCAGGTGAGATGGATGGGCGCTTGTGGAGTGTAATAAAGAGTTCTGCTGTGTCTTTGCGGTGCAGGTTGGCAGGGCAGGACTTAGGGTGGTGGGGGCTCCTGGGCTTGAGTCACTTTCGGGCCCTACCTTCTATACATTACAAAAAATGGGCGTGGTTCACTCAAAATAGTGGGCGTGATTCAAATGGGCGTGGTTCGGAAGGGATGTGGTTAGAGTCTGAGATGAATGAGGGATGGAGGGAGAAAGAAAGCAGAGTCATGGGGGACGCCGGTCAAATGCACCTTGCACTGAGTGGGTCATTAGACACTCATACATTGTATAGCGATGCATGGCACTTAGTGAGGCATGGTGGCACTGACCCTAAAGTGGCACTGACAGGGGCATGGGGGCACTGACCATAAAGATGCACCCTGCACTGACAGACAACGGACACCGACCATTATGTTGCACATTGCAGTTAGTGAGGCATGAGGCACATACCAAAAGGTTGCACTGAGGGGGGCACTAACCACAAAATAGCACCTTGCACCGAGCGAGGCATTGGGCACTCATGCAGTATATAGTTATGCATGGCTCTTAGCGAGGCACTGACTAGGGCATGAGAGCATTGGTCATAGAGTTGCACCTTGCACTGACAGAGGCATCAGACATGGACTACTATAAAGTTGCACCTTGCACTGAGTGAGGCATGAGGCACTGAGTGAGGCACTAACCATAAAGTAGCACCTTTCACTAACAGAAGCCTGAAGCACTTACCATAAAAAAGTTCCACCTAGCACTGAATGAGGCATAAGGCACAGACCATAAAGTCACACTGACAGAGGCACTGAGGATAAAATTGCAATGAGTAAGGTATGAGGCACTGACCTGGAGCAGTATATAACGTTATTCATGACACAGAGAGAGGTATGAGGCACTGATCTGCAGTATAGAAAGTTATGCATTGCACTGATATAGGCAGCACTGACAGAGGTATGAGGCACTGTCGCTGACCTGGTTCTGGTGATATAGGTAGGTATTTAGGGTGAATTTCCTGGTTGATCACTCTTCCTAGTCTTCCGTCCCCTACTACAAGCAGGACTCAGGAGAAGCTGACTGTCCACTTTGAGCGCCCGCCCTGCAGTGCATTCTGGGAGGTGTAGTCTCTGCAGAGTGTAGGCACAGCCCGGCCGAGTCTAGTGTGTGCTATTGAGAACTACATCTCCCATCATGCAATGTGGTGCCAACTAGGACAGCGGTGGAGCCTGCTATTGGCTGCTGCCACTGATGAGGGTGTAACGGGAGGGAACTTTTAATGTGTGTCGGCGGTGATGTTCTTTCTGTCACGCTAATCTGACAGAACGCCGGCCCACTCGCGGCTCACCCCGCCAGCCTTTGCCTAATTAGAGAGCCGCCTCTGCAGGCAGGGGCCCCCTAGTGGACGGGGCCCATGGGCTTGAGCCCAGTCAATCCCAATGGTAAGTCCAGCCCTGCAGGTTGGTGATAACTCCCTCAGCGTCTTTATGTATGTTTAAATCCAAAAATGGAAGGGTATCATTATGCCAGTTGAAAGTAAAGGATAGGTTGTAGTTGTTGTGATTAAATTGCTCCACGAACTGCATCAAGAGTTCGGGTGTTCCTGTCCACAGAATCAGGATGTCATCAATATACCTGCGCCACAACAAGGCGTAGCGCAGGTATATCGAGGAGTCATCCGAGGAAAACACCTCCCGCTCCCACCCCCCCAGGTACAGGTTTGCATACGATGGGGCACACCTGGTCCCCATGGTACTATTCTGTACAATAGAATGCTGTTTTTAGGTTCTGTTTGAGCAAAACATATACCTACCTAAACTATCGGTGTTCTTGGTTCTTTTAACTTGCATGTGTTCTATGCTCTGTGGACCTCTCTGAAAGTGATGTACGTGCTTAATTTTCTTGTTGATATGCTGCTGTCCCCTCGTGGTTTTATTCGGCCTTTATCTGCTCTGTACCTATTGGAGGCAAGGTCATCAGGTTCCTTATATGTGTTTTATTCTTCGTAGACCTTTCTGACAGTAATTTACATGTTTATGTTTTCGTTGGTATGTTGCTGCCCGCTTGTGGATTTATACCGACTTTATTTGTTTTATGCCTTTTGGAGGCGAGGTCCTCAGCTACGCTGTGCGATGACCTGTCTATGGGACCGGCTATATCTGGCTTACATGCCTATGCGCTTGCACGGCATGAGCGGGATCCCGCTCACTAGACGTGTGCGCGGCTCCCGCGACACACGTTAGTTTGTTTACTTGCACATTATGGTGCTGACCTATGTCATAGGCCATGCGCCACAGCCCCATATGCCGCCATCTTCCCGCGCCAACTGCACGGCAGGCGCATGCGTCAATCTGCTAATACGAACACTGCGGCGCTGACATAGTTACATAGTGTGACAGCAGGAAGGTAAAGTCACCTGGTTGCATCCAGGGGGGTAGATATATTTCGCCCAGATTCAGGCTTTACGCCGACTTATACAACTAGGTGGAGAGTTGTATAAGCCCAGCTGAGGCTAGTGGGCTCATGGATGACTCATACCTCTAGGGAGAGTGTGGGGCGTCGTGCAGACAGGGAGTTGATGAGACCAGCTGAAGCTTGTCAGCTCATTTAGGCCTCTATAAGAACTCCCAGCTTCATTAGATGTTAGCTCATGCCTGGACCCAGACCTGTGTGGACTGTCTAGGGAGAGTGAACCCCTGTGCGGTGAGACAAAGCCTGTGTGGCTATTTGCTTGGACATTTAAAACCAGGGACTTAGGGACTAGGACAGCACTAGGCTGATCCCAGTTGTTAGTTAGGAAACCTGTATGTTTAGTCAGAGGTCAAGTTGACCAGGATTTATTTTGTTTATGTTTCTTTTGCTTTGCTGTGTTTTGTCACTGTAAATAGAAAATAAACCGCACCTTTTTGATTTTGAAAACCACAACCTCCGTTTGCTGGGCCTGTTTTTGTGTGGGGAGCCCATCTCGGGGGTCACACACACCCGCTGCCGAGCTAACCCCCTCACAGTTGGTGGAGAACCAGTGGCAGTTTTTTTTAAGCCAGCATGGAGGAGATACTGAAGCAGCTGGCTCTAGCAAATGCCAATCAACAGCAGACAAATGCAGGTTTGCAAAAGAGCCTTGCAGCTCATCAACAGAGCCTTGCAGCTCAACAACAGAACTTCGCAGCCCAGCAGCAAGCTCATCAACAGAGCCTTGCAGCCCAGCAGCAGACAAACGCAACTTTGCAACAGAGTCTGGAGGCTCAGCAACAAGCCCAGCAGCAATCTGAGGCCCGCTTCATAGACCTGTTGCAGAAGCAAGAGCAGAGACTACAACAACAGATGGAAGCAGTAATGCAGCAACGTCCGCAGACCAGTGAGGAAAGCCGTCCCACTAATACCGCGTCCTTTGGGGTGAGTCGTTTATTGACAAAAATGACTGGAGAGGATGATCCAGAGGTATTTTTGACCACATTTGAAAGGACCGCTGAAAGAGAAAAGTGGCCTGAGGAGCAGTGGGCTGGACTGGTGGCTCCTCTGTTAACTGGTGAATCGCAGAAAGCTTACTATGACCTAGAGCCTAACCAAGCAAAAGACTATGTGATGCTAAAAGCTGAAATATTGGCAAGGCTGGGTGTCACCCAGGCTGTCCGGGCTCAGCGTGTGCATAACTGGACTTTCCAGCTTGGAAAACCCCCCAGGTCTCAAATGTATGATCTCATTCACCTGAGCAGAAAGTGGCTACAGCCAGAGACTTTGTCCACACCAAAGATTGTGGAACGTGTTGTAATGGATCGGTTTTTGAGAGCTCTTCCTACTGCCATCCAAAAGTGGGTAAGCCATGGAGACCCAGAGACGGCCGATGGTCTTGTGGATCGTGTGGAGAAATACTTGGCTACAGAGAACCTGACGGCCTCTTCCAGAGACACTCGGACTTTCCACCCTAAGACCAGACCATCCCCAGGGGCGGATAAGAGGATTCCAAGGGGTGAGGGTGGAGAGAGTGAGAGGGTGGGAGCTCTACCCCAAGTTTGGCGAGAACAGCCTGGGAAATCAGCGGCTCAAGAGGCCGCAAGAAGGATCGTTTGTTACCGCTGCCGGCAAGCGGGACATATTGCAGCCAATTGCCCGGTTGTGGAGGAACCCATGCAGTGTGACTTTCTGACGGGCAGACGTCAGTCGCTGTGTGCGACAGTCGCATGCACTGCCATTCGAGGAACTGAGAAACATTTATGCAAAATGTGTGTTAATGGTAGAAATGTTGTGGTATTGCTGGATTCAGGTAGCCTTGTGACCCTGATAAAGGCTGAGTTAGTTAAAACAGAGGTCTCTGGGAATAGCAAGGTAGCTGTTATTTGTGTGCATGGGGACACCCGAGAGTGTCCAGTGACTACAGTGAGTTTCGAGACCCCCAAAGGTACCCTCTCTCATCCAGTGGGCTTAGTATCTCAGTTACCGCATGACGCCATTGTGGGAAGGGATTTTCCGAAGTTCTGGGAACTGTGGGATGATCCTGAGCCCCCCACTGGTGCCCCTATGTACCAGGAATGTGATAGCCAGAACTCCCCTGAGAGTGGTGAGGACTCTCCGGAATTTCCCTTATCAGTATTGGCAGGGGAGACTCAAGAAACTGGAGAGGAGCCCACCTCCTCAGACGAAAACCTACCGTCTGTGGAGTTTTCTGATCTTGAGGTTCACAGGGAAAACTTTGCCACAGAACAGTTGAAAGACCCCGCCCTAATAAAGGCACGGGAAAACGTAGTGAAAATAGATGGCGAGTTAGTGAACCCAGATAATACCTGCATTTACCCATACTTCAGCGTAGAGAAGGACCTACTGTATCGGGTGGCAAAAAGGGCAGAAGAAACCGTTGAGCAGCTTGTGGTGCCCAAACCTTACAGGAAGTTGGTGTTGGAGTTGGCCCATGGGCACATTCTTGGAGGTCATCTGGGGACAGAGAAAACCCGAGAGAGGGTATTACAGAGATTCTATTGGCCGGGGGTGATGAAGGACATAGAAAATTATTGTTCCTCCTGCCCTGTGTGTCAGAGGTCGGCCCCGATGCCACATTTCCGTAGCCCGCTGGTCCCTCTACCCATCATTGAGGTCCCGTTTGAGAGGATCGCCATGGATTTGGTAGGTCCTATAATCAAGTCCGCTAGGGGGCACCAGTACATATTAGTTATAATGGACTATGCCACCCGTTATCCAGAAGCGATCCCTCTCCGAAATACCTCGGCCAAAACCATAGCCAAAGAGCTATCTCTTGTGTTTAGCCGGGTGGGTATTTGTAAAGAACTGCTTACGGACCAAGGTACACCCTTTATGTCCCGGGTTATGAAGGAGCTGTGTAAATTGTTCAAAGTGACGCAATTACGTACATCTGTGTATCACCCCCAAACCGATGGGCTGGTTGAAAGATTCAACAAAACCCTAAAACAAATGTTGAAGAAAGTGGTGGATAGAGATGGAAAGGATTGGGACTGTCTACTTCCTTATCTGATGTTTGCTATTAGGGAGGTGCCCCAATCCTCTACGGGATTCTCCCCCTTTGAGTTACTATATGGGAGACACCCAAGAGGGCTGTTGGATATTGCCAAGGAAACTTGGGAAAGTGAGAGTTCTCCCCACAGGAGTGTGATTGAGCATGTCGCCCTGATGCAAGACCGAATTGCACAGGTAATGCCCATCGTGAAGGAACATTTGGCCCAAGCGCAGTTAGCACAGCAGAGAGTGTACAACCGTGGAGCCAAGACCCGTACCTTTTCCCCGGGGGATAGGATACTGGTACTTGTCCCTACGGTTGAAAGTAAATTCCTTGCCAAATGGCAAGGCCCCTACGAGATAATGGAAAAAGTGAGCGAAGTGAATTACAAGGTCAGACAACCAGGAAGGCGAAAGCCCGAACAGATCTATCACGTTAATCTGTTGAAAGCCTGGAGGGATAGAGAGTCCCTAGTCGCAGACACTTGGTCACCAGCTCAAACTGGTTGCGTGATTCCTGAGGTTGGAATAGCAGCCACCTTGTCACAACCCCAACAACAGGAGGTTAAGGAGTTTGTGCTTCGCAACAAGGAGGTATTCTCTGAGCTGCCGGGACAAACATCTGGGGTAGAGCATGACATCATTACCCCGCCCGGTGAAAGGGTGAAGTTAAAACCCTATCGGATCCCAGAGGCCCGACAGGAGGCAATACGGGAGGAAGTACAGAAAATGCTGAACTTAGGGGTGATAGAGGAGTCCCAAAGTGATTGGTCTAGTCCCATTGTGTTGGTGCCTAAACCGGATGGGAGCTGGCGATTTTGTAACGATTTTCGTCAGTTGAACAAAGTTACAAAATTTGACACCTACCCCATGCCACGTATAGATGAGTTGATCGACCGGCTGGGAACAGCCCGATACATGACGACTCTTGACCTCACAAAAGGGTATTGGCAAATCCCCCTGGCCAAGTCGGCCAAAGAGAAAACCGCATTTGTAACCCCAGACGGGGCGTTCCAATATAAAAGAATGCCGTTCGGGTTACAGAATGCGCCGGCCACATTCCAGCGGAAAATGGACCAGATGCTGAGGCCCCATCGGAAGTATGCTGCGGCTTATCTGGATGACGTAATTGTCCATAGCACAGATTGGGCCTCACATCTGCCAAAAGTGCAAGCCGTCCTGGACTCTGTTCGGGAAGCGGGGTTTACGGCTAACCCCAAGAAGTGTACCATTGGGCAGGAGGAGGCCAAATATCTTGGGTACACCATTGGGAGGGGAGTAATAAAACCCCAACTCAACAAAGTCGAGGCCATCCAGAGTTGGCCACGTCCCAACAGCAAGAAGCAGGTACGAGCCTTTCTGGGAATCGCTGGGTATTATCGGCGATTCATTCCCCACTTTGCTTCTAAGGCTGTGCCCCTAACCAACCTGACGAAGGGGAAAGGGTCGGTCATGATTAAATGGACCCCCGAGGCTGAGGCAGCATTCCAATTCTTGAAACAAGCCTTATGTAGCCAGCCAGTGTTGTACTCACCCGACTTCTCTAAAGACTTTGTCGTACAAAGTGATGCGTCAGATGTGGGATTAGGAGCAGTATTGTCCCAGGTCTGGAACGGGGAAGAGCACCCAGTCATTTACCTCAGCAGGAAGTTGAAGTCCCATGAGGTAAATTACGCCACCGTTGAAAAGGAGTGTTTAGCGGTGAAGTGGGCTCTAGATTCCCTTCGGTACTACCTGCTAGGTAGGCACTTTGACTTGGTTACGGATCACGCTCCGTTAAAGTGGATGGCTCAAAACAAGGAAACAAATAGAAGAGTGAATAGGTGGTTCCTGGCCCTCCAGGAATTCAACTTCACAGTAAAGCATCGCCCTGGCGTTCAAATGGGGAATGTGGATGCTTTGTCTCGAGTACATGAATGCCTGATTGCTGGTGTTCCAACCCCGAGGTTAAAACAAGAGGGGGGGGTATGTGACAGCAGGAAGGTAAAGTCACCTGGTTGCATCCAGGGGGGTAGATATATTTCGCCCAGATTCAGGCTTTACGCCGACTTATACAACTAGGTGGAGAGTTGTATAAGCCCAGCTGAGGCTAGTGGGCTCATGGATGACTCATACCTCTAGGGAGAGTGTGGGGCGTCGTGCAGACAGGGAGTTGATGAGACCAGCTGAAGCTTGTCAGCTCATTTAGGCCTCTATAAGAACTCCCAGCTTCATTAGATGTTAGCTCATGCCTGGACCCAGACCTGTGTGGACTGTCTAGGGAGAGTGAACCCCTGTGCGGTGAGACAAAGCCTGTGTGGCTATTTGCTTGGACATTTAAAACCAGGGACTTAGGGACTAGGACAGCACTAGGCTGATCCCAGTTGTTAGTTAGGAAACCTGTATGTTTAGTCAGAGGTCAAGTTGACCAGGATTTATTTTGTTTATGTTTCTTTTGCTTTGCTGTGTTTTGTCACTGTAAATAGAAAATAAACCGCACCTTTTTGATTTTGAAAACCACAACCTCCGTTTGCTGGGCCTGTTTTTGTGTGGGGAGCCCATCTCGGGGGTCACACACACCCGCTGCCGAGCTAACCCCCTCACAATAGTTACATAGTTAGTCAGGTTGAAAAAAGACACAAGTTCATCCAGTTCAACCATAAAAAAAATATATATATCGTACAATCCCATATACCCAATTCTATACCCACAGTTGATCCAGAGGAAGGCAAAAAACCTCAGCAGAGCATGATCCAATTTGCTACAGCAGGGGAAAAAATTCCTTCCTGATCCCCCGAGAGGCAATCGGATATTCCCCGGATCAACTTTACCTATAAAAGTCAGTACCTGACCTTCGATGTCAACACGTTAGACACCACCATCCTACGTAATTTTGTCGTGCTTCCCACACTATATAAACGCCACATTTTTATCCCCGCCTTTGTGCACAGCGTGAGGCTGTCTCCTGGGGGCCTAACTATACACGTCCAACGACTCTTGTAAGTACTGCTAGTCTCTTTTGGTCCTCCACTTATTTTATTTACTATTATACTTTCTCTAACACTTCAAACTATATGCTCTCTAGATTTCTCTGCTTGGATCCATATAAGAGGCCGGCCTCACTTCATTATACCAGCTTGGTTTGCCTTATTGGACCCCTGGCTATCTATTTTGACCTTTGTGGACCTTATAAGCCCTACTCTGTGGACACTTGCCCCTATCAAATGAGATAGTTGTTACCCACTAGTAGGTGTTTTTCTGTTTGTCATTCTCTATGCGAACCATATCTTAAGGTACTAACCATATCGCAAGGTACTTATTTGTATGTCATGGTATCCAGTCGGATGCCCATAGAGCATTTTGAACACATGCTTTTAAGTTGTAAGAATGTAATGTATGTCTGTATTTTTATATTGTTTGGTCTATAACTCAAGCATATATCTAATTTCAGATAGTGAGACGTGTTCTCTGTTCTTGCTATCTTTTGTTTGTCCTGAAGAAGCCTCACGGCGAAACGCGTAGAAGCGCAAGGGACCGAATCTATACGTTGCAATATCTTGTATGGTTTTAATTCTTGAACACTGTGATAATCAATTTTTTCTTTAATAAATATATATTTTTTGCTATTTCTATTGTTTCCTTGCCTTTAAAGTCCGACCATTGGTTACCCTATCTGAAATTTTAGTTGGTCTACCTGACCGTGGTTTGGTTTCAACAGAACCCCTCATTTTCCACTTCTTGATTAGAGTTTGAACACTGCTGATTGCCATTCTCAATTCATTGGATATCTTTTTATATCCCTTTCCTGTTTTATACAGTTCAACTACCTTTTCCCGCAGATCTTTTGACAATTCTTTTGCTTTCCCCATGACTCAGAATCCAGAAACGTTAGTGTAGCACTGGATGAAAGATGCAAGGGTCTGTCAGTAGTCCAGAAACTCATTGACCTTTTATACAAACACACTAATTTCAAGCAAACAGATCACAGGTGAGGATGGTTACCTTTAATAGCCATTCAAACTCCTTTGTGTATGTTATCAGGCCAAAATCACCAGCGTATGTAAACTTTTGATCAGGGTCATTTGGGTAGTTTCTGTTGCCATTATTATTTAAAAAGAGTAAACACAGTTGATTGATAATAAATGGCTTCAGCCAAACACTAACCATGAGTGAAAGAAATGTTTTTGTGTTATCATTCATATTCTCTGAAAAATCGCCAAGAAATCGTAAATTCTGCCAGGGTATGTAAACTTATGAGCACAACTGTGTATATATTACATATACAGTATGCACTGATCCGACATAAGTTTATGACTACCCATCTACTATTGAGAAGGTCCCCCTTTTGCCTGACCCGTTGAGGCATGGACACCACTAGACCTCTGAAGGTATGCTGTGGTTTCTGATGTGGTTATCCGCTTACCGCCAAATCACGTACATGATTGACTTCAAGTGGTTATATTGGAGTTATGGCTGCTGCTGTATGCCATGATCTCAGTATTTTTTTTTCCGCCCGGCAATGCTCTTTATCTAAAAGCAATCCTAGTGGCTGATTAGCTGCTGGATTGCTTTTACAGGCAGCGCGAGGGACCACCCACCCGCATCTCTCTAGGCTCTCTCATGTGGTTGGGGAGCCTGGCATCTGATCCGGCGGTGCCACCGGTTTATCATAGAGCTGGCTGAGGACCAGAGGGTCCCTCGTCAGCTCTATGGTCTAGGACAGTGAGTTGCGAAACCCATATGTAAACAGTGTTCACACCACACATTATAGTGAGAGAAAGCATTCTAGCACTAGACTTCTTCTGTTACTCTAAACTGGTAACCTGCAAAAATGTTTAAAGCATTGCCTATGGAGATTTTATATATCGCAGTTTGTTGCCGTTCCACGAGCATGTGTCATTTTAAAGTGTGATATGTGTTGCCTTATGAGGAATGTTTATGAATAATTTCCTTGTAAACTGGGAATATCTGTAACATATATGTATATATATAATTTAGAGTAGGAAATATGTGGGTCTGTAAAGGGTTAACTTGGCTGACAAGCTGGGCTTGAGGACAATCTAATTACCTGTCCTCTTATTTGAATATGCATGAATGCGGGGTGACAAGAGCTGTGGAGTCGTATGGTCTGACGAGGTAACTTAGTATTCAAACAAGCTAGAAAAGAGATCACAGCTGAAACTTGTAATCTATTTCTCTAGATAAAGGCGTGTGTATTCTCCCATATTAACACCCATATCCATTTAAGGGGTAATTCTTCCTGGCTAGTTCTATGCATAGCTAAGTGCCCCATTCAAGGGAAGTTAACGACCGCCGGTCTAATTAAATTATCTTCTAACCCAATTATCACTAAATTCCAGTAAAGAGTGGGCTAGTGTGGGAAATTAATATAACGGCAGGAGGGAGGAGAGATATAACAGCAACCAATCGTAGTCGCCCTGGGTTAGTCAATGGGAGAGGGCTCCATAAAAGGACCACCCCATCCAGTAGAGAGAGGAGAGATGAGAGAACCTGGGCCCAGGATTCATTATAGGTGATTATCAGACCATCTCCCAGCACTTACCATATACTTGCATTTTTCCTATGTTTGTCTGTCTATTTGTAATGTAATGTATATACTTTGTGCTTGAAACTAATATTTACTCCCTTGCCAAAGACTGTAAATGTTTGTGGTGTATTAGATAGACTAATAACCTTAATTCTTTAATAAATGCTTGTTATATTGAAGTTTTCAAATCTTGTCAGAAAAAGAACTCTTATTTAAACCATATCAATAATCGTTGAATATTGAATATTAATTGAATATTAAATATTAAATATTAATATTTAAAAAGCAACATATGTTATCTATTTACTCGGCGTAACATTATCTATATTTAAAATTTCTATTTATATTTTACCAAAAAAATGGTTATTACCGGTATATTGTGTTTTTTGCAATAAAATTAAAGTGTATAGGTGACGTGGCCTGCACCGAGATGATGGCTGCATAGGAGAAGAGCTCAGAGAGTGCCCATCAGATCCCACAGTCATTCAGCGATCAGAAAGTGATCTTTCACAACACACTCTGCTGGCGAGGAAGAAACTAGTCTCACTAACAAAACTGCTACGCAACCATGATTTTACCCACTGGTGGGGCTTCCCCGCCAAACTTCTAGTCACTAGAGATCATTGCACCATTGCGATCCACAGTGAAGAGGAGGGTCTCAAGCTGGTCAAAAAATGGGGATTGCTTCCTAAAGATAATACCTCTTTACCGCCTGCATCTCCACCTAGCAGGATCTCATCAGGATGGGAACAAGCTCCTGGGTGATCAACTGCCCATAAACCTATGGGTTATGAAGAACAACAAATGGGAAGGGGTTAATGTGACAGTTCTGTGTTTGGCCTTTCTAATTACCCATAAGTGGGACTATGCTCTCTGCTCTTGGAGGATAACCCCCTAATTAATGGCATGGCGAAAGCCAATCTGTGTTCCTTTTTTATCTTTTCACTAATGTCCGCACCTATGTTTACCGGTGTTGTTGGTTTTTGATTTTTCTTTGTTTGTTGCACCACTACCTACCAAGATACCCACGTCGAAAATATACTCAATGCTTCAATGTCCTACTCAGAATCGTCTTAACAAGTTCCACAAGTTCTCCAGAACTGTAAGTTTCTGCTTCCTTATATGCATCTCTGAAACACCTAACATGATCTCACCACTAGAGGGCTCCAACTTCCACCTCATGGATAAAATAGAAAAATGGGGCTGAAAATAATATTTCTGAATGCACACGGCCTTAAAGTGATTGTAAACCCGGAAAAAAAAAAAAAAACACCTGCAAGACAAAGCCATAATGAGCTAGTATGACTAGCATACTCGCTCATTATGCATTACTTACCTTAGATCGAAACCCTCAAAGCCGTCCGCGTCTACCCCTCCGGCCGCAGACATCTCTCCGCAGTTACGGCGCTGTGATTGGCCGGAGCGGCGAAGACCTAGGCTTACCTGTAGGTGAAACTTGCAAAGGAGGGTTTACAACCACTTTAAAAGGAGTGGTAAAGTCTCAAGGTTTTTCACCTTAATGTATTCTATGCATACCTCCCACTTTTTTGAGAAGGGAATGAGGGACACCTTTTAGCAAAAGGTACGTAGGCATAGGAAACCCCCTGCCACGCCCCCTTAAAGGAGAATTCAACAAAAAACCATTAGGTAAACCCACAAGTGCTTTTTTTTTACTACTACTATTACTTTATATTGGCTTTTGAAACTTACACATGCAGCAATTTAGAAATTGGATGAAAGGTTTAGTACTGGGAAACACTTTTTGAAAGATAAAAAGTGCATTTTATATACAACTATATAGATCAGACCAAAATGAAGGACAAATGAGGAGGAATGAGGGACAGAGGGACATTGCTCTAAATCAGGGACAGTCCCTCAAAATCAGGGACAGTTGGGAGCTATGTTCTATGCCAGGGATATGCAATTAGCGGACCTCCAGCTGTTGCCAAACTACAAGTCCCATGAGGCATAGCGAGACTCTGACAGCATCCAGCATGACACCCAGAGGCAGAGGCATGATGGGACTTGTAGTTTTGCAACAGCTGGAGGTCCGCTAATTGCATATCCATGTTCTATGCTTTAAAGCGGAGTTCCACTCAAAACTGGAACTTCCGCTTTAAGGCCTCCTCCCCAGCTCCTGATAGTGAAACTGAGCTTTTGGGGAGGAGGGGGGGGAGCGGGTACTTGATTTGGACAGGTACCCGCAGCCACTTCCGTTTCGGTTGCCTTAGGTGATCGGAAGAGGAAGTTCTCCTTCCCCCTCTCTCCCGAAGTCTTCTGGGACACAGGACAGGTCCTAGAAAACTTTGGGATCAATCACAAAGCGCATGAGCAGCGGGCACCCGGCTTTGAAGCCGCAAACTGTCTCAGCTGAGTGTCCATAGTGGAGATGATGGCACAGCAGAGGGAGGAGAGAGGAAGAAGACTGCTGGGGTGAGTGCCCCCACTGGACCGTGGGACAGGTACTGTAAGTGTGTGTTTATTAAAAGTTAAAAGCTACACTTTTTGTAGCTGCTGACTTTTAATAAACACAAATGACTGGAACTCCGCTTTAAGGTGAAAAACCTTCTGTGAAGCAGCTGCCCCTCAGAGCCCCCCTTTTTCTTACCTGAACCTGATCGTTCCAGCGAGGAGAACAAGCCCAGCAGCTCCAGACGCTGTCTCAGGTCCTCATTGGATAGATTAATAGCAGTAGGAGCTATTGGCTCCCGCTGCTGTCAATCAAATCCAGTGACATAGGAGCCGGGGGCAGGGCCGAGTCCTGCTGTCTGTGTCAATGGACGCAGCAGCAGGACTCGGGAGCACGCCCACACGAGTGCCCCCTCTGCGTAGGGGCACGCAATCAAGAGGAGGGTCCAGAAGCGCCGCTGGGGGATCACAGAAAAGGAGGATCAGGGCCGCTCTGTGCAAAACCCTTGCAGGTAAGTATAACATGTTTGTTATTAAAAAAAAAAAAAAAACACTTTACAATCACTTTAACTGTCCATTTAAACAAAAACTCCTGTGGAATGATGCTAGGAAGCTACAAGGGGATGTGCTGTGTGTCCAAGAAACAAATTTTCACGCCCAGAAAGCCCCAAAGTGCTCCCACAAGCTTTACCCCCATATCTTTACTGCCAACGTAAATATGAAAAAAAGGGGTGTATTAATAGCTATTAAAAAAACTTGGTGTCTTTCCAGCTGCATACTATCATCGCTGACCCACATGGCAGACACCTGATCCTGGTCTGCGAACTTAATAACACCACCTATACTATAGTGAATTTGTATGCACCTAATACTGGTCAGCTCCTGTTCCTGAAAACTCTGCTTTAAAAGGTTTCAAAGGTGCGTTGTGGACTTCTCTTGTTTATATTAACTCCATTAGTGATCCTCACTTAGACTCCACATCTAAGAAAACATCTCATAGGAACACTTTATCCACCTTCTTAAAGGACAATAATCTATATGACCCATGGAGATGTCTGCATGCATCAGAAAAGGACTACACCTTTTTTTTCCATCCCACATCAGTCCTACTCAAAAATAGACTTCCTTATGGATCTTCAATTACTCCGTAGAACCACACTTGCAGATAACTACAATACTACTTAGTCGGACCACGCTCCAGGCATCAGTGACTATCATGGAAAATGCACGATTTCCCCAAGGTACCTTTGGCATAACTACACCTCTTTGTTCTCTAAGCCCTCTATCAAACTAAGGCTAAAAGACCAGCCTAAAGAATTTTTTCAATTTAATGCTAATGAGGACATGGACATACGGTATTTACTTTTTGGTGCTTGCATAAGGCATTTTGCAGAGGTTTGATGCTCCAAATGTCAGCGAGAGAAGAGTGCCTGAATTACTTAACCAAATTAAACGGTTGGAAGCTCAGCATAAACAGAAATCTCAACAAACTAAATGAATTACAAAAATGTAGGCTAGATCTTAGGCAGCTTCTGTTGTTACAACATGAAAAAACGATACTATGCCCAAGGTAACAAAGCCAGGCGTTTGTTGGCCAACTACCTCAATGCCAGGCAATCTAAATCTAAACTATCCTCATTAATGCATCCCGTTACGGGAAAGATGATTTTTCACCCTATAGCAATAGCAAGCGCTTTTAAGTCATATTACTCCCGTCTATAAAAACGAAGATTCGGAGACGCCTCAACCTTCGTCAGATAACATATCCGAATTTTTAGCAGATCTAAACCTGCCATCACTAACCCCCCCAGCAGCTTACCTCATACCCATATCAGATGAGGACATTTCTTTTGTCAGTGTCTAAGGTGTTGGTCACGGTTTACTTTATGCTCTCCAGAAGGGCCCTACCCAGGGCCAGAGAGCTGTACAATCAGATCCATCCAAAAAGCCAAAACAAAGGCAAAAGTGGATGCTTTTGCCTGTAACGCTTCTCCCAGGAGAGCTAGGCCCTGGGATCCAGCGCCTTGGTCATATTGCTATACCACAGGTTGTTCTGGCAGGGCACTCTACAGGTCGAAGGCAGTGGACCCTATAAATGAAAAGGCGACACCGTCCTTAAAGGTCTGGCAAGACCCCAAGCCCGCCGTGATGGGTGAAGATTGGGTCCCTGTGTTAATTCCAGTAGTACCCTGCGGCGGGAATGGTAAGTTAAGAAGATCCTTTTGGACTTCTTTTAATGAATAGTTGATGTCTTGCCTGTATTCTCTCCTACCACTAGAGGGTGTGAAGTAGCATACCTGGTGTCAGCATCCCATGCCTGCCTGGTTGAAGGTCTGTCAGCAGCGCTTGTAGAGGAGTTCTGCCTTCCCTCTCAGTTCATCAGCCACCTAAGGAGGGGGAGGGAGAGTTTGGTACCACCAGCAGTCTTCCCCCCCTTTCCCCCCCCCCCCGAGATCCATATGTGGATCGCCACTTCTTATTTTGAAGGAGACGCCACAGGAGCGGCGCTGCCGGCGTGCACGTGTTTCGGCATGCACGTTGCCCTACGGCGCATGCGTGAACCGGCCTTTTTTATAAATTCAAGCCGTGTGTGTACAGGTGCGCGATGGAGAGACACATACACTATTCACAGGGCATGTAAGCACTGGGGACAGGCATTTTCAAGACTCATCTGTTCTGCATCTGAGCTGTGGCATTTGATAGCGGCATATTAAGATTGCTCAGACTGGGCTCAGAAATAGATACATAATAACTAGTACCTCTGCTTTGTGCCTGGGACTATGTATTCCCAAAGGAGAGGGCCAAGAACAGGGAGAAAGGGTGCAAAAACGCAGCGGTCAGGCTCTGGGAACCCTAGGTGCGCCTCCATGGCACCTGCCTCCCCTGTAAGACCTGAATCGGTTGATCAAGCTGAACCCTTGTCAGGCATTGTAGATACCTCCAACACCCCAGCCTCTGCATATGTCACTAAAGATGACTTGGCTACGGCTCTGGCTGGTTTGGAGGGTAAATGGCTAGTTTGATCAGATCCACCTCCCAGTCTGGGAGAAAACGTGACAGGTCCCCTTCCCCCTGCTCCTGGGCCGTTGACTGCAGATCAGGAGTGGGTAGAGGATTCGGATGTGCCTCTAGAGGACCCATTGGAAGGGCAGGAGAAGAGTTCCTCAGCCCCAAAGGAAGCCTCCACAACCTCACAGTCTCAAAGATTGTTAATTCAAGCGCTCACTGAGACAGTACGTATTGGTTATAAGTTGCCCTTAACAGAGTTGGCTAAGGCCCCCTTTTGCTATCTGGGTTCTCTAAGGTCTCCTCAAGGGGCACATGCTTTCCCTATGCACCTGTTGCTGGAACAGCTTATTTATGCTGACTGGGAACACCCAGACAGGCATTTTATTCCTCCTAAGAGATTCTCTCAGATTTATCCTATGGAGGAGAAATTCACAAAAAAATGGAGCGTGCCAGCAGTGGACGCTGCTGTTTCTTCCCTGAATAAAAATCTTACTTGTCAACAGTGGCGTAGCGTGGGTTGTCAGCGCCCGGGGCAAGGCAAGTAATTTGCGCCCCCCTAACCTGCGGACTTTTCGCATTCCGAGTCCCTTCCCTTCCTACAATAGCACTGACCTACCTGATTCCTATACTGACCACTACACAAACTACACAATACACTACCACAGACTAATACACACCACACTACACTTACACAATAAAAGGTGTAGTTGTGGCGCTGTTCTGGCATGTGAACCAACCTATTTTAGTGATATTACTGTGTGATCTTGAAATTGAACCTCAAAAATTAAATAAAAAGAAAAACCAAGTGTTGGCTCAGCCGGGTGTTTGCTACAGCCCGAATTGTGGGGAGGGCTTATTTAGGGGTTTTGGATGAATCCTGGTTTGGAATGTGTCCATAAAAGGTTGTATAGTGAAGAGATTGGTGAATATCCAAACTTCAGGTGGTGTCTCAGCCGGGTGTTTACTAAATCAAAAAATGGCCGATGTAGTGTATTAGTGCTAGATTGCTGGTATAATGTGAGATGTGGGGATCTCGCATTTTTTGATTTTTACATCGGCCATTTTTTGATTTTTTTCTTTTTATTTAATTTTTGAGGTTCAATTTCAAGATCACACAGTAATATCACTAAAATAGGTTGGTTCACACGCCAGAACAGCGCCACAACTACACCTTTTATCCTTTCACATTTCTTGCTCCACCTACACAGGTGGTAGAAATTAGTAGAGGCAGCAGTTCTGCCTACTGTGCAGCGTTTGAATTCCCTTGCGCAGAGTCCCCCAACTCTCTTTTCTACACTTACACAATACTCTACTCACAGACCAATACACACAACACACTACACCACACCACACTGACCACTACACTAACCTACCTCATTCCTATACTAACCACTACACAATACACTACACAAACTACACAATACTCTACCCACAGACCGCTACACAATACACACTGACCGCTACACTAATCTACCTGACTCCTATACTGACCACTACACTACACAAACTACACAATACACACTGACCGCTACACTAATCTACCTGACTCCTATACTGACCACTACACAATACACACTGACCGCTACACAATACTCTACCCACTGACCGCTACGCTACACACACCACACTAACCTACCTGATTCCTATACTAATCACTTCACAAACTACACAATACACTACACACAGACCGCTACACTAATCTACCTGACTCCTATACTGACCACTACACTACACAAACTACACAAACTACACAATACACAATACAATACGCAGCCTGTAATTTATTAATCCTGCAGCAGTAGGAGGGGGGGGGGGCTTTTGGCATCAACTGTACTTAGGCTCGCAGGCATGATGCTGTGTGTGTGTGCTGGCAATGGGGGCATGGTGGCGTGACTCTCCCTAACTGCAGTGCAGCTGACCGGCGGCTGCTCCCATGATCTGAGATGGCTGCCTCAGCTGCCTCCATCATGAAGGCAGCCCCATCTCAGATCATGGGAGCAGCCGCCCGCCGGATCCATCACCGGCTCACTCGCGTGACTCACCTCCGGTTTTTGTTGTCCATGAGATCGATCAGCTTGGGATGAATTCACACTCAGTCCCAGATGAAGTAGTCGGACTCGCACTGCCTTTTCTTTCAAATCGGCGCGGTCTGGACTCAGGCGGAAGGGTGGTCGGGACTCCAGGAGAAGATTGCGGCGGCTTAAGGAAGCACGGGCGGGACTCCAGGAGCAGCCTTCGCGCATGCGCCGCCCGCGTTCAAGGACTGGCCAGCCCGCCGCAGCACTGTGGTCATGTGCTGCCAGCACATGACCACATTCGCCCAATCCCAGGGCGCAAAGTGGCGGCCGGGGTCTGGCGGTGACACATTGAGGGAATTTCACAAAATTTTGAAAAGTGACACAAACTGGTGCAGGATTTTGCGCCCCCCCCCAATGTTGCGCCCGGGGCCACGGCCCCCCTGCCCCCCCACGCTACGCCACTGCTTGTCAACAATGTTCAGGTATTTAAAGACCCAGCAGATAAAAGGCTGGAGTCATTGCTTAAAGCCTCCTTTGCTATGGCCGGTGCAGTTGCACAGCCTGCAATAGCAGGTATTGGCGTCTGTCAATTCCTTAAGGATAAGGTGAAACAGGTCGTCAGAGGGGAACAGGTCCCGTAGCTTATGGAGCTTCCTAAGGCCCTTTGTTTTGCTGTTGACGCCATTAAGGATTCTATCCATCAGACATCACGTCTCACTCTTCTGCTGGTACACATGCGAAGAGTACTATGGCTTAAGCAGTGGTCTGCAGAATTACCTTGTAAGAAACTGCTGACTGGGTTTCCTTTTCATGGAGAGCGTTAATTTGGGGATGATTTGGATAAATACATCCAGAAGATCCCTTCTTCCTGTAAAGAGAAGAAATAAGCGTCCTTCATTTAAACGTTCTGCCTCTCCGTCGCCTGGGGCATCAGCCTCCAGGCAGTCATTACGGCCTCCGCCGTCTGCCCCAAGGCCAAGCTCAGGGCCAGAAAAAGTCCTGGGGACAAAAATCTGCAAAGCATAATCCCAAGGCCTTCTTATGAAGGGGCGCCCCAGCTAGCATGAGTGGGGGGAAGACTCCTACAGTTTGCAGGAACCTGGCAGGAGGAGATCAAAGACAGATGGGTCATCTTCATAGTTTCTCTAGATTACAAGCTAGAGTTTCGGGAATTTCCTCCGCCTCAGTTTCTAAAATCGAGCGTTTCCAAGGATCGGGTAAAAAGGGCTTCATTGTTTCAAGCATTAGACCGGTTGCTGTCTCAAGGGGTGATCATAGAGACCCCCTCAAGAGAACAAGGAATAGGATTTTACTCAAATCTATTCACAGTACCCAAACCAAACGGGGATGTCAGGCCCATTTTGGATCTCAAGGGTCTGAACCAATTTCTGAACATCCACTCCTTTCGCATGGAATCAATTCGGTCAGTGGAGTCCTCTCTTCGGGGAGTGGAATTCTTAGCGTCAATAGACATCAAAAACGCATATCTCCATGTCCCAATTTTCCCTGCTCACCAGAAATTCCTGCGATTTCGCGGTAGAGCGGCAACACTTTAAGTTTATGGCCTTGCCCTTCGGGTTGGCCACCGCACCTCAAGTGCTTACAAAGGTCCTGGCTCTGTTGTTAGCAAGACTAAGAGCTCAGGGGATAGTGGTAAAAGCATACCTAGACGACCTGTTGCTAATCGATCAGTCCATAAAGGGATTAGATCTGAGTGTAACCAGCAAGGTTAGGTATCTGGAGCATCTAGGTTGGATTATCAACCTAGAAAAGTCATCCTTACGGCCAGTAAAAATACTGGAGTACTTGGGTCTGGTGGTAGACACAGCCCACAAGAGGGTCTTCTTACCCTAGGAAAAAGTCTGCGCAATAAGAGATCTGATGTACATGGTCAGGACAAGGGAAGAGCCTCCCATCCATCTCTGTATGAGACTATTAGGAAAGATGGTAGCTTCATTCTAAGCAGTTCTCTATGCTCAGGTGTGGGCAGAGGAACATGTTCCTTGTCTATCTGCGGTGTTCATCCCAGGGGTAGAAAATTGGCAGGCAGACTTCTTAAGCCACCAGCCATTGCTCCCAGGGGAGTGGTCCCTACATCCAGATGTCTTTCTGGCCATTTGCCGGAGATGGGGTACCCCGGACGTGGATCTTTTTGCGTCCAGGTTCAACACAAAACTAGACAAGTTTGTGTCCCGAACAAGGGACCCGCTCGCTTGCGGGACAGATGCATTAGTAACCCCTTGGGATCAGTTTTCTCTGATTTATGCGTTCCCTCCAGTTCAGTTGCTCCCGCGTCTGCTGCGCAGGATCAAAGGGGAACGGAAACGGTGATCCTAGTGGCCCCGGCTTGGCCCAAGAGGTCCTGGTATGCGGAGATCGTGAGGATGGCAGTGACGGATCCTTGGGTTCTATCAGCCTGCCAGGATCTGCTATCACAAGGGCCTGTGTTCCACCCTGCCTTACAAACGCTGAATTTGACGGTTTGGCTGTTGAGACCCTTGTTCTAAAAGATCAGGGGCTTTCAGGCTCAGTGGTATCTACCCTGATTAATGCTAGGAAGCTGGATTCTAGGGCTATCTACTATAGGGTCTGGAAGACTTATGTTTCTTGGTGTGTCAAAAGAGAAAGGGGCGCCCTTGGGACTTTAAGTGAGGTGATCACTATAGAGCCAGTAAAAATAGCAGAAATAAATACAGTATATATTTAATTCAAGTAAAAAATAGTACATACATTGATGTCATGAACATCAGACAATTCATACAAAATACAGAAAATGGGTAAAAATTATTATGTTTCTTGGTGTGAAAGCAAAGGATGCAGGGCCGCCATCACAGGGGTACAGGCAGTACACCTGGTTTGGAGGTCCCCAGGGGCCCGGATGGCCCCCCTTTTTTTGTAAGGGGCCCAGAGGTCCCCAGGGGCCCGAAGTTCCCCAGGGCCCCGAATGTCAACCCCCCTTTTTTAATTAATTTTTTTATAATTGTTTTTTATTATTAATTTTTTTATTTAATTTATTTTTATTTTTTTATTTTATTTTATTTTTTTGTAAGGGGCCCAGAGGTCCCCAGAGGCCCGGAGGTCCCCAGGGCCCCGGATGGAAACCTCCCTTTTTTTAATTTATTTTTTATTATTATATTTTTTATTAAATTTCTATTTATTTATTTATTTTATTAATTTTTTTTTTGTAAGGGGCCCAGAGGTCCCCAGGGCCCTGGATGGCAACCCCCCTTTTTTTTTGGTTTTTTGTTCTTCTGTTTTTTTTGTGTTCATCAGCACCCAAACCCCCTGCTTCTCAATTCGTGGCACCCCCCCCCCCGCTTCTCAACTTGCGGCAGCCCCCCCGCTTCTCAATTTGCGGCTGCAGCACCCACCCCCCCCCGGTTCTCCTCGGCTCCAGGGGGCCCATGTCTGAAGCTGTGTTTTTCCAGAAACCTCTTGCTTCTTACACCCTAGTACAGGCTTTTATGCAAGGTGTAACACACATAAATACTCCGGTTAAGTCGCCGATCTGCCCATGGGACTTGAACCTGGTCTTGTCAGTCTGTCAGGGGCCTCCCTTTGAGCTGATGTGTGATGCCCCATTACCCATGGTCACAAAGAAGCTAGTATTTTTGGTGGCAGTAACTTCCGCAAGAAGAATTTTGGATTTGGCAGTGTTATCTTGCAGAGAACCATTTCTGGTGGTTCATAAAGACAAGGTGGTGTTACATCCTCGGCCGTCTTTTCTGCCTAAAGTAGTGTCCAGTTTTCACTTAAACCAGGACATTTTGCTGCCTTAATTTTTTCCAGAGCTGAATTCAGCAGTAGAAGAATCATTACATTCTCTTGATGTAGTGAGAGCAGTTCGTTTCTATCTGGAAGCAACTGCTCAGATTCAGAAAACGGATGCCTTGTTTGTGTTGCCAGAAGGCCCCAGGAAGGGGCAGGCAGCATCCAAGTCAACCATCTCTCGATGGGTTTGTCAGATTATTACTCAAGCTTTTGGTTTACAAGGTAAAGTTCCGCCTTTCCATCTTAGAGCGCACTCCACCAGAGCAGTTAGCACTTCTTGGGCAGTGTGTCACCAGGCCTCTATGTATCACATACCTGATGGTTGTGAGCCCGAATTGCAGAGGACAGCCTCCCTTATGGCTCCCACCCGCGGCCCCCTGGTAAGGTAACAGTAGGCACAGGAGTAAGGAGTGGCACGGGTGTCTGGCAGGATCAACAGAGGTAAGGAAGTGGATCAGACACCCAGGAAACTTCTTTGCAGGAACTGGGATACAGGAACTGGATCAGCTTAGCAGACTGGATCAGGAACAGCTCAGCAGACTGGATCAGCTCAGCAGACTGGATCAGCTTAGCAGACTGGATCAGGAGCAGCTCAGCAGACTGGATCAGCTTAGCAGACTGGATCAGCTTAGCAGACTGGATCAGCTTAGCAGACTGGATCAGGAACAGCTCAGCAGACTGGATCAGCTCAGCAGACTGGATCGAACCAGGACAGATAGGACCAACACAGGGATAGTCAAACAGGCCGGGTCAGGTATCAGGCGGGCAGCAAAGGTACAGAGGTGCAGGCAAAGAGTAGCCACAAACAGGCCGAGGTCAGATGCAGGCAGATAACTGGATGGTCAAAGGTAAGCCGGGTCCTAATACAGGTAACAGTCTCAGATCAGGTTTTAAGGCACACAACGCTGTAGAGCAGATAGCGGGGACTGTATGTGACAGGCAGGCTTAAATAGCCCGCCTAGTGCCAACAGAGGTGCGCGCGTGTGCACGTGCGCACGCGCATGTGCGGTTGCACCCGCGATCGGGAACCGAAGAGTCTGAGGCGCCTGTTGCTGGCAGGATCTTCATGACACTATGGCTCAAGTGTGCAAGGCAGCAACTTGGTCATCTGTTCATACATTCACAAAATTTTTAAAAGTGGATGTGGTTTAGCAGGAGGATGACGCCTTTGGGCGTAGTGTTTTGCAGGCGGCGGTATAGGTCCTCATGTCTGTCAGAGGCCTGCTTATTATTGGTGTCTCCCTACCCTCAGATGGCATTGCTTTGGGACATCCCATGTAGTAATTAATGGCTCTGTGTCCCGTGACGTACTGAAAATTATATATTGCTGTGCTACAAAACTGAGGTACTCCCCATGTGGGAGGGGTTATATAGAGGGGGACTTCTGGTCTTGATTATGCCAGTGTCCATCACCTGAAGGTGGTCCTATAACCCATGTAGTAATTATTGGCTTTGTGTCCCATGATGTACCTTGAAGAAAAAGATTTTACAGGTAAGCTGTTATAAAAATCCTATTTTTATTGGCTATTAAAACCATGCTAAACGGAAAAAGGAAAATCCCCAGATACTGAAGGATTCTCAGCAGTACATTATCAAGAATTTGCTGAAGTACTGCTTTCACATCTAAACAAAGTGTTTAATAGGTCTGCAACCTTAGCTCATTTTCCTTCAGAAATTATCAGGGCAATCATAGTAACACTTTCTAAACCAGGGAAGGCTCCTGACCGCCCTCAAAAATTTCACACTATTTCTCTACTCAATTCAGATTTAAAACTTTATGCGAAAATTATAGCTAATAGATTTGTAGACATATCCCCCACTCTAATTTAAGCCGATCAGGTGGGCTTCGTGAAGGGTAGACAAGCAGCAGATGGTACAAGATGCATGTTCAATTTACTGAGACTAGCAGTAATCCACAAATCTCCATCAGTCTTTCTGCCGTTGGATTCCAAAAAGACATTTAATAGGGTCCATTGGGGATACCTTCAGACCACTTTAACCAAATTCGGTTTCCAGGGCCTTATCAAACGCACCATTTCTTCGCTTTACACCAGTCCATCTGCTCAAGTTTTCACCTCTAGTGTAATGTTTAACCACTTCTTCATTACAAATGGCATGCGTCAGGGGTATCCCCTTTCTCCCCTAATTTTCTGACTAATTTTGGAGCCATTACCTGCCCTTTTTAGATCCCATCCCCAGATTCATGGCATCACAGTAAGCGAATAAGCGCATAAAATAGGGCTGTTCACAGATGATGTGATTCTTACCCTCACTGACCCACAGTCCTCTCTTAAAGCAGTAAATTCTGTTTTGGATAGTTTCAGTAGAGCAGTGGTTCTCAACCTGGGGGTCGAATGACGATTTGCCAGGGGTCACTAAATCCTGGGCTGTTCCTAAGGCCCGAACCACTCTCTCAGCCTTTTCGTGGATGCCCAGCAGGGCTGTCCATTGAGCCTGCGGCCGCCCACTCAGCTTCTTTGCAGCTGCCCATTCAGTTCACGGCATGGGTGGGGGACAGAGACTAGAGGTCAGCTAACTGGTGAGGAATGTGAAGGAGGGGCTAGAGGTGACCCTATTTCCTGATTTCGGCATAGGTGTCACTGCTGTGAGACACCACAAAGTTGGAGACAATGAAGCCAGAGACACAGTGAGTAACACTACCTGTGATTATAGTTTCCATTAAAAGTCCCCACTACAGTTCTCAGATCAACAGATGACCTTCATCAAGAGCACCAAAGTTGGTTAATCAGAACTCCCCGCCAGCACTTCCACTCATCCCATTCCTCCCACCACCCCACCAAGGAGTAAGAGGAGAAATGAAAATAGAAAATACATGGAAGGGAGAGGAAAAGGGGAAGCACAAAGAAAAAGGGAGAGAAAGAACAAGAGAGACGGATAGAGAGAGGGATGGGGGAAAAAAACAAGAAATTAGGATAGAGAGGGATAAAAGGGAAAGAAAGGACCAACAAAGAGAGAGTGGTACATTCTAAAATGTACCATAAGGGGTTTTAATACTGTGCGAGTGGAAGGGACTCAGGGAGCGCTAAATGTCCGTGGGTTAGGTGCGCAAATTACTTGTCTTACCTTGGGTGCTGACAACCCATGCTACGAAAATAATTTTACTGTTAGGGGTCCCCACAACTTGAGAAATTTTATTAAGGGGTCACGGCACTAGAAGGTTGAGAACCACTGCAGTAGAGTATCCTTTTATAAACTCAACGTTTCGAAATGATCTGCTCTACTGCTAGGTATAGTTGGAAAAGCTTCACGGGAGCTGAAAGTGTCCTTTAAAGTGGTTGTAAACCCAAATTTTGATTTTTAAATAATATAACCACCTGCAAGAGAAAGCCATAATGAGCTAATATGACTAGCATACTAGCTCATTATGCATTACTTACCTTAGATCGAAGCCCCCGAAGCCGTCCACGTCTTCCCCTCTGGCCGCAGTCATCTTTCCGGAAGGTTACTTCTGGGTATCGTCGCTCCAGCGCTGTGATTGGCGAAGACGTCACTCCGCACATGCACGCAGGGGCCGTCAAATCTGGCAACGCCGGATTTGTGAATGGGATTTACAGTGCGCCTGCGCCGTTGTCTGCGGTGTGCATGCGCCGTAGACAACTGTGTAATCCCATTCACAAATATCTCCTAAACTGTGCAGGTTTAGGAGATACTGAAAACACCTACAGGTAAGCCTTAATCTAGGCCACTCTTGGTGGGAGCAGGAATGGGCCCTGCTGTGAATTATTAGATAAAGAATTGTAATTACATGCCCCTGTTGAACAGGGGCAGAAAAATTGGGCCTTAGGCACTGGTGCCACAACACTGCAACCCCTCACAGGTACTGTACTTGGAGCACAGCAATGAGCCCTGTTGCAAAGTATTGCATCAAAAATTGTAATTACACGCCCCTGTTAAACAGGGGCTGAAAAATTGGGCCTTAGGCACTGGTGCCACAACACTGCAACCCCTTACAGATACTGTACCAGATACTGTACTGTACTGTACTGTGGCCACTAACTCCTGCAGATGCCTGTATTATAGAACAGCAATGACGGGTATATACACAGGTGTACACTGTGGCCACTAACTCCTGCAGATGCCTGTATTATAGAACAGCAATGATGGGTATATACACAGGTGTACACTGTGCCACTAACTTCTGCAGATGCCTGTATTATAGAACAGCAATGACGGGTATATACAGGTGTATACTGTGCCACTAACTCCTGCAGATGCCTGTATTAGAGAACAGCAATGACGGATATATACAGGTGTATACTGTGCTGGGGGCACACAACACCCACTAACTTCTGCAGATGCCTGAGAAAAGAATAGAACATAGAACACACTGTCCCTGTTACCTGTAGGTGAAACTTCCGGGGGAGGGTTTACAACCACTTTACTGTAACTATCAATGGGAGACTACTAAACTCTTGTCCTTGTGTATCTCTCTCACCTACCCTTCAACACAGACTTACGAGGCTAATTATGGGGCTCTATTGAAGCTAACTGTAAAAGATTTTTCCCACATAGGGAAACTTACACTTTCTTGGATGGGGAGGGCACCCAAACTGTTGCATTGTTTTTGCACAGTCCCTATACAAGTCCCTATAAGCTTTTTGTTGTGCCATTGACGCAGCCATTCGTCATTTTATATGGCGAGGAAAAAAGCCTTGCATAGCGTACTCCATCCTAGCAATGCATAAATGTAAAGGGGGAGTGGAACTCCCAATGCTTCACAATAACTACTTTTCCACCCTACTAGATTATATCAAAGCCTGGTTTCTGCGTTTAAACAATGGGTGAATATGGAACACGCTATGACACTAAATCACGACTTACAATCATTATTGCTGGCAGGATCTGTTTCCATTCCTAACTCCAATTTTATCCTTATTGTGGGGTCACCAGTATGGTATTTGTAAATTTAAATCATATTCCCTCTCAAGCGTCTCTTCTCCAGAGAGAATAAGTTCAGTGCTCGCAAACCTTTCTTCATAACTAATATCCTCCAGACCCTTTATTAGCTTTGTTGCCCTTCTTTGTACTCGCTCCATTTCCAGTACATCCTTCCTGAGGACTGGTACCCAGAACTGGACAGCATACTCTAGGTGCGGTGGGACCAGAGTCTTGTAGAGCGGGATAATTATTGTTTTATCTCTGGAGTTAATCCCCTTTTTAATGCTGTAACGGCACCCCAAATACGAAAGGGGGTAACGCGCCGTTTAAAGATATTCCCTCTCCTGGACACAACTTCCCCGTCGATCCTCCACAGCCAGGCGACCCCTTCCCATAGGAATTAATCCTTCCAAAGAACGAGACAACACGCTCTGTATCTTTCTAGGATCGAATGAGTTTATTGAGAAAAACATTGTAACTTTTATATCCATCCAATACTGCATTAACCTAAAATGAACAATGGTCCAGCTCCACCCATAACATAACAAGACTCAATACACATTATTTTGACGTCTGCTAGGAGACAACAGGTTCTATTACCCTTTATGTTTAAATAACTATGCATGACCTTTATATTCACCAGACTGTCTGTTACTTTACAATACGCACAAGGACACACTTAATTTCCCCAATCCACATCACCACAAACAATGAACAGGTCTTCTAGAAGCTGGAATTCATTAGCATTACACTAGGCAGACAGGTGATTGAGGCTGAACACCTCAGTATCTCTCAATTAACCTGTTGAGTTCAGAATAAGTAAATAGTCCTTTACAGATATCCTTGTGAATATGGTGGATAAATAGTTCAGACCCATTTTAGGTAGTCCAAGATATATTTCTTAATGTCCATTATTTCCTGGCTCACTCTGTGTCCAAAGTGACCCTCCTGTCACAAATGCATGCCAATATTCTGTTTGCTTTGTTAGCAGCAGCTTGGCATTGCATGCCATTGCTGAGCCTATCATCTACTAGGACCCCCAGGTCCTTTTCCATCCTAGATTCTGGACTCCTGACAGATCCTTGCATCTTTCATCCAATGCTGCACTGACAATTCTGGATTCTGAGTCATGGGGAAAGCAAAATAATTGTCAAAGGATCTGCGGGAAAAAGTAGTTGAATTGTATAAAACAGGAAAGGGATATAAAAAGATATCCAAGGAATTGAGAATGTCAATCAGCAGTCTTCAAACTCTAATCAAGAAGTGGAAAATGAGGGGTTCTCTTGAAACCAAACCACGGTCAGGTAGACCAACTAAAGTTTCAGCCACAACTGCCTGGAAAATTGTCCGGGATGCAAAGAAAAACCCACACATAACTTCAGGTGAAATACAGGACTCTCTGAAAACATGTGGTGTGGCTGTTTCAAGATGAACAATAAGGAAGCACTTGAAGAAAGATGGACTGCATGGTCGAGTCGCCAGAAGAAAGCCATTACTACGCAAATGCCACAAAGTATCCTGCTTACAATACGCCAAACAGCACAGAGATAAGCCTCAAACCTTCTGGTCATTTGGAGTGATGAGACCAAAATTTAGCTTTTTGGCCACAACCATGAACTATACATTTGGAGAGGAGTCAACAAGGCCTACGAGGAAAGGTACGGAGGTGGATCGCTGATGTTTTGGGGATGTGTGAGCTACAAGGGCACAGGAAATTTTGTCAACATTGATGGCAAGATAAATGCAGTATGTTATCAAAAATACTGGAGCCAGGAAGCTGCGCATGGGACGTACTTGGACATTCCAACATGACAATGATTCAAAACACAAGGCCAAGTCGACCTGTCATTGGCTACAGCAGAATAAATTGAAGGTTCTGGAGTGGCCATCTCAGTCTCCTGACCTCAATATCATTGAGTCACTCTGGGGAGATCTTAAACGTGAAGTTCATGCAAGACAGCCCAATAATTTACAGGAACTGGAGGCTTTTTGCCAAGAGGAATGGGCAGCTTTACCATCTGAGAAGATAAAGAGCCTCATCCACAAATACCACAAAAGACTTCAAGCCGTCATTGATGTTAAAGGGGGCAATACACGGAATTAAAAACTGGGGTATGTAAACTTTTGATCAGGGTTATTTGGGTAGTTTATGTTGCCATTATGATTTAAAAAGAGTAAACACAGTTGATTGATAATAAATGGCTTCAGCCAAACACTAACCATGAGTGAAAGAAAAGTTTTTGTGTTATCATTCATATTCATATATTGAAAAATGGCCAAGAAATCATAAATTCTGCCAGGGTATGTAAACTTATGAGCACAACTGTATATACTGAATCATACTAACCCTAAACACCCTTGTGTAACCCTAGATATTCCCTTGAGAGCTTAAGAGCATCTCTTACCTTCAGTAAATGTCTCACAGTGGCTGTGAAGGGGGCTCACCACCTACAAAGACTTCACAGAGCAAACAGTGGGTAATCTTGTCTACTCCCACCTACAATTACGCAATTTTCACCACACACCTTCCTCGAGCATTGACATAGGCGCCAAACTTTGACAATATTTAAATCGGCAGAATTCTATTAAAGGGGGCATCTCCTGGTTCGATGGTGTGACAGCGGGGTCACTTTGGACACAGGGTGAATAAAAGAAACCCCCGATATGGTCTGTGATAGCCATATTCAAGGCTGTATATACATTGTATATAGATTGGATGTATACTATATGTGGGGGTTAAGTATCATTGCTGTGAGGAATTAAGTTGTTTTGCATTTCTATTGTTCATTTAAGTCTGTCCTTGTGTGTATTGTAAAGTGCCAGACAGACTGGCTGCCAACCCTTTGTGAAAAGATGTGTATTGGAGATCGTATATTCTATTGTGTTGGGATCTTTTGAAGCCTAGCAGACGTCAGGATGAGGTGTTGAGTCTTGGGATGTGTGGGTGGAGCTGGGCCCTTGTTCATGTTAAATCATGTGCCTTGAATTGTGTATAAAGTTACAATGTTTCTCAATAATAAAGTCATTCCTACTACAGAAGAGACAGAGTGCGTCTCGTCTTCTTCCAGAGGGGTCGGGTCCTATAGGAAAGGGTCGTTTAGCTGTGGATATCGGTAGCGAGTGGATGTGTGTCAAGGAGAGGGAACATCGTAAACGGCGTTAATACCCCTTGAGATTGGGGTGCCGTTACAGATGGTTACCTCCAAAACTCAGAACCATTCACAAAATCCCCAAAGATGATTAGCTGGGAAAGGGATTTTTCCAGATCCTTCTCCTTAAAGGAGGGGCAACATGCTCTAGCTAATTACATTAGTGTATCCCACTGTGTAAATCATTAAGATAATGGTTTAGAAATCCTTTATAGAAACTATCTTACACCATATAAATGATCTAAATGGCACTGATGCGTCACCTTTGTGTTGGCATCGGTGTAGTAGTGTGGGTAACCTAATGCATATATTGTGGACCTGCAAATCTCTCAAGTTAACAGTATTATAACCACGCCGACGCCACACTTAGCCTTGTTAGGTCTGATGATAGATTCCTTCCCTACGCAGTACAAAACTATAGTGTCTCATATTCTGTCTGCATCAAGGTTGACTATCACCTCCGCGTGGAAGTCATTTAACGCATTAAATATATCAGAAGTGGGTCACTCATTTAACACACATAATTCAGGATGGCACTTTTGTGACCTTTGAGAGTCTGAGGTGGGGAAGGAATATTGACAATAAGTTATTTTTCAAATACTTGTTGCTCCGACACGCCATTCGTACACAATTTGGGTCGCTGTCTGTAGAGCTCACGGAGACTCCTATTGAGGACTTGCTCTCTTATCCCTAAATCTCAAAACTGGTGACAACATTCTATGGCAGACTGTCCCTGAAGGGGGCCAACCCATTTCAGAACTCACGTGGTAAGTGGTCGGTCTTACTACCTGAGCTCTCAGATGAGGGCTGGGAGGAGGCCAGTGAAGTTTTTTTCCAAGATTCAGTACTGCTGACCGGTTCATCCAATTAAAAGTTATACACCACCTTCACCATACTCCAGCCAAGCTGTCCCGAATGGGATTGGGCACTTTAGTCGCTTGCCCCAGATGTACTTTAGCTGATTCAGATTTGCTTCATATGTTCTGGAATTGCCCGGGATTTTTTCGAGAATCAACTTGCACTTCCTATACCCGGGACCCTGGAGGTTGCACTTTTAGGTATATTAAACGATTTTGTACATAGAACCCACCCTCAAACTTTACTCTGCACGTTTCTGTACTATGCCCGAAAGGTTATATTGTTGCAGTGGAGGGATGTAAACTCTCCAACAACCCAAACCCTTTATCGCATCATTAACAGTAAGCTCCCCAAGCTCAAGCTAATATATAAGAGTAGGGCTTGTACAAAGAAATTCACAAAAATTTGGCAGCCATGGCTGGATATCACCAATTTGTTTTGGGGTGCTGTCCTGTCGTCCCAGTTGGCGTAGTCTGGTTTGACCTGTAGTGCATGATACCCTACCTACACTTTCGGGGGTGAGGGTACGATCAAACTGGAAAGAGCCTTTTATGATAATAAACTTTTGTTTCAATTGAACTTCAGAGCGAAGTGAGCTGAGACCTAAATAGATTTAAGGTGCATCAGGGTGAATGATTGAATGAATGTGTGTGTGACTGCTGTTGTTTTGTTATGGGTTCCTTCTACTGTATTCTAACTCCTTGACCCCCCACTGTTGGGACTGTATTGGACAGGTGATGAGCAGCGCCTGGTTTTCTCCACACATACCGCTTAGAATTAAGGCCAAAAAGTTCTATCTTGGTCTCATCATACCAGAGAATCTTATTTCTCACCATCTTGGAGTCCTTCAGGTGTTTTTTAGCAAACCCCATGCAGGCTTTCATGTGTCTTGCACTGAGGAGAGGCTTCCGTCGGGCCACTCTGCCATAAAGCCCCGACTGGTGGAGGGCTGCAGTGATGGTTGACTTTCTACAACTTTCTCCCAAGTACAGGGATATCCTGGACGAAAACCTTCTCCAGTGTGCTCAGGACCTCAGACTGGGCTGAAGGTTTACCTTCCAACAAGACAATGACCCTAAGCACACAGCTAAAATAACGAAGGAGTGGCTTCACAACAACTCCGTGACTGTTCTTGAATGGCCCAGCCAGAGCCCTGACTTAAACCCAATTGAGCATCTCTGAAGAGACCTAAAGATTGGCTGTCCACCAACGTTTACCATCCAACCTGACAGAACTGGAGAGGATCTGCAAGGAGGAATGGCAGAGGATCCCCAAATCCAGGTGTGAAAAACTTGTTGCATCTTTCCCAAAAAGACTCATGGCTGTATTAGATCAAAAGGGTGCAAATACTAAATACTGAGCAAAGGGTCTGAATACTTAGGACCATGTGATATTTCAGTTTTTCTTTTTTAATAAACCTGAAAAAATGTCAACAATTCTGTGTTTTTCTCTCAAAATGGGGTGCTGTGTGTACATTAATGAGGAAAAAAAATGAACTTAAATTATTTTAGAAAATGGCTGCAATATAACAAAGAGTGAAAAATTTAAGGGGGTCTGAATACTTTCCGTACCCACTGTATACACTCTACATACACTGATAGGACAGAGATCATATATACACTGTACATACACTGATAGGACGGAGATCATATGTACACTGAACATACACTGATAGGACGGAGATCATTTATACACTGTACATACACTGATAGGAACGGAGATCATATATACACTGTACATACACTGATAGCACAGAGATCACATATACACTGTACATACACTCAGGGCTTTTTTTCTGGCGGAACGCACCGGAACGGTGTTCCACCACCTATGTCAGGCATTATTGTCAGGGTCACCTGTGGCCAGGTGACAGATGCACACCGTAGGGGGTCAGGAGTGCACCGCGAGGTAGTGAACCCTATAGCTGGCTTCTGCGGGTAGGAAACTGGGTGGTTGTGGAAAGCGGGACCAGAGGAGCACAACCGAGATCCTAACGGAAGCTAGAGCCAAGATTCCCCAGGGCGCGGAATCTAAGACCCAGCTGGTCTTCTCCAGGGCCTCCAGTGGTGAGGATGTTGCGCTGCAGGCTGGGACCAGGTCGCGGCCCCTGGAGTTTCCTAGCTCACGCCCCGTAGGATAAGGGGAAAAGAGGGGAAGCAGCAGCACAAGATAAGGGAGAACCGAATAACAAGCCGAAGGTCAGGGGCCACAAGCAGACAAGGATAACGAAAGAACGAGCCGAAGGTCAAGGGTCACGAGCAGACAGGAATAGTCGGGGACAAGCCAATAACGTAACAGAGAGACAGACGTAGCACACGGCAGGCAGGAACCCAAACACACAATGCCTAACAAACACGTTGATCAGCAAAGCAGGCTTGCAGTGCACAGGTTAATATAGTGTTCTGTGATAGGGCCTGGGGTGGAGTCTGGCTGGGAGGAGATTATAAAGGAAGCCAGGTGAAGGAGGTCTGGTCTCTAGATGAACACATGAGGAGGAAGGTAAGATGGCAGACAGACATTAATGCATATCCATGACAGTACCCTCCCTCTTACGAGGCCTCCCCCTTCCCCGCCTGGGCCCAGGTTTAGAGGGAAACTTCAGATGAAACTCCTTTAACAGACGAGGTGCAAAGACCTCAGATGCAGTGATCCAAGACCTCTCCTCAGGACCAAACCCTTTCCAATGAACGAGGTACTGAAGAACGCCTTTACAGAGTCGGGAGTCCAGAATTTGACTGATCTCGTACTCCTGATTATCCTCAGAGACAGGCACCACGGTAGGGAGAGGACGAGAGAATTTGTTGAGGACTAAAGGCTTTAGAAGAGCAACATGAAAGGAGTTAGTGATTTTAAGGCTCTTAGGAATCTGGAGTTTGAAACAAACCGGATTCAGTTTAGCAGTTACCGTGTATGGACCGATGAATCGTGGAGCAAACTTCAGAGAAGGAACTCGGAGCTTGATGTTCCTGGTAGAGAGCCAGACTTTGTCCCCTGGCTGAAGAGAAGGCGGTTTACGCCTGCGGCGGTCGGCAAAGCCTTTGAATTTTTCAGCAGCTGCCCGGAGGGAATCATGAACGTGACCCCAAACGGAATTGAGAGACTCCTGAACCGAAGCCAAAGCTGGAATGTCAGGAGAACAGATCATGGGAAGAGGAAGTTGAGGGTGTTTTCCATAAACTGTGAAAAAGGGTGTCTTCTGCGAACTGGTATTCACATGATTGTTATGGGAGAATTCTGCCCACGGGAGTAGAGAGGACCAATCGTCATGGTGAGAAGACACAAAGGTGCGAAGAAAGACCTCTAACTCCTGATTAACCCTCTCAGTCTGTCCATTGGATTGGGGATGGTAAGAAGAAGAAAAATCCAAGACAATGTTGAGGGATTTGCAAAAGGCTCTCCAAAAACGAGACGTGAATTGGACTCCCCTGTCGGAAACAATATGAGAAGGGACCCCATGTAGGCGGAGAATTTCTCGAATGAAAATGGGAACCAAGGCAGGGGCAGAAGGAAGACCAGGAAGAGGAACAAAATGAGCCATCTTGGAGAATCGATCGATTACCACCCAAATGACTGTATTATTCTCAGACAGTGGGAGATCGGTGATAAAATCCATGGCAATATGGGCCCAGGGTTCCTTAGGAATGGGCAAGGGCATGAGGAGACCAGCAGGAGCTTGTGTGGAGGATTTGGACTGAGCACAGACATGACAAGCTTTAACGTAGTCTTTGACGTCTGAGTGGAGATTAGGCCACCAGTAGTGACGACTGATGAGTAGGAAGGATCGGAGGAATCCAGAATGCCCTGCCACCTTGGAATCATGTCCCCAACGAAGGATCTTAGCTCTTAGCTCAGTGGGGACAAAGGTCTTACCAGGCGGAATTTTTGACTTCAGGGTGGTAGAGTGGGCAACAATGCATGAGGTTGGAATGATCGGCTCAGGTTCAGGGGCGGACTCCTCGTCCAAAGTGTCAAATGACCTAGAGAGCGCATCAGCCCGACCGTTGCAGGAACCAGGTTTGTAGGTAATCGTGAAATTAAAACGGGCAAAGAAGAGACTCCACCTGGCCTGTCTAGGATTCAGACGTTTAGCATTCTGTAGATACTGTAAATTCTTGTGATCGGTAAAGATCGTTATGGAGTGAGGGGAACCCTCCAAGAGATGACGCCACTCCTCTAACGCCAATTTAATTGCGAGAAGTTCCCGATCACCGATGGCATAATTCCTCTCTGCCTGAGAATTTTTTTTGGAGAAGAACGCACATGGTTGGCGTCTCTTCTCAAAGATTTGAAGAAGCACAGCTCCCACCCCCATTGAGGAAGCGTCCACTTCAATAAAAAATGCATTCCCAGGATTTGGTCTCCTCAAGAGGGGGCCAGAAACAAAGGCCTGTTTCAGGTTGTGGAATGCAGAGACAGCTTCGGGAGGCCAGTCTCTGGCATTCACACCCTTCTTGGTCAAAGCGATAATAGGCGCGGCAATGGAAGAGTAATTCCTTATGAACTGCCTATAATAATTAGTGAAGCCAAGAAAGCGCTGTGTGGCCTTGAGGCTAGCAGGAAGAGGCCAGTTGGTGATAGCCAAGACCTTCCCAGGGTCCATACGAAGACCCGAACATGAGACGAAGCACCCCAAAAACAGGACCTCAGAACATTCAAAGGAACATTTCTCCAGCTTGGCATAGAGATTGTTCTCTCTAAGACGTTGAAGTACAGTGCGGACATGGTTTCTGTGGACGAGCAGATTTTCCGAAAAGATCAGAATGTCATCCAGATAGATGACAACAAACTGGTACAGCAGATCTCTGAAAATTTCATTGACAAAGTTTTGAAACACGGCTGGAGCATTACACAGACCAAAAGGCATCACCAGATATTCGTAATGCCCGTCTCTAGTGTTGAATGCAGTCTTCCATTCGTCACCCTCCCGTATCCGAATGAGATTGTACGCGCCTCTGAGATCCAACTTGGTGAAAATGGAGGCACCCTTCAACCTATCGAATAGCTCAGATATTAAGGGTAAGGGGTATCGATTTTTAATAGTAACCGCATTTAAACCCCGATAATCGATGCAGGGTCTTAAGGTACCATCCTTTTTGGCAACAAAAAAGAACCCTGCCCCTGCAGGCGATGAGGATTTCCGGATGAAACCTCTCTCCAGATTCTCTGCGACATACTCCGACATGGCCTGGGTCTCTGGGATGGACAGAGGGTAGGTACGACCCCTGGGTAGAGTTGCTCCGGGGACAAGATCAATAGCACAGTCAAAAGACCTGTGGGGAGGAAGCACCTCAGCTGATTTCTTACAGAACACATCCCGGTAATCGCTGTATGCAGCAGGAAGATCAGAAGAAACAGAAGTGGCAGCAACCGGAAGACTCTCCTTGGGGGTCACCTTGAGAAGACACGACGAGAAACATGAGGAACCCCAGGCCAGGATCTGCCCAGAGACCCAGTCCACATGTGGAGAGTGGAGCTGTAGCCAAGGGAGGCCCAATACAACTGGGGTAGAGGCCTTGGGTAGAATAAGAAAGGATATCCACTCCTGGTGGAGAATCCCTACCGACATCCTAATGGGTAGCGTCTGGAAGCGAATAGGGCCCCCTGGGAGAACAGTGCCATCAATTGCCGAGACTACCAATGGGGTAGTGAGAGGTGAAAGGGTAAGCTTCATAGAAGAAGCAGTTCTCCAATCCATAAAATTGCCGGCAGCCCCGGAATCCAGGTATGCAAGGGTTGACTGAGGAGAAGTGCCTACATGAAGGAACACCGGCAAGAGCAGGCGAGAAGGTGATGTTTCTGGGTCCAATACTCCACCTTCCAAATGTATTAGACCCGAGCGTTTCCCGGACGAAGCGAGCAGGAGTCACGAAAATGAACCTTGCCACCACAATAGAGGCACAAACCCAGAGTTCTGCGCCTAGCACGTTCTTCGGGGGTTAGTCTGGTCCGGCCCAGCTGCATAGGTTCTTCAGCAGGTAGAGGATGCTCCACGGAATGAAGGGAGGGGAGCTCAGACTGGCTAGGACCTAGAGAGTGCTGGCGTCTTTTTTCTAAAGACCTCTCTTGAAAACGAATGTCGATCTGGTTGCATAATGAAATTACATCGTCCAGACCGACGGGAATGGCTCTTCCCGCTAATTCGTCTTTCACTCGGTCAGAGAGGCCATGTAAAAAGGTAGCGACCAGGGCCTCATTATTCCAGCTCAATTCAGCTGTGTGGATACGGAACTGAAGAGCATATTGCCCCACTGAACTAGATTCTTGGCGAAGACGTAAGACAGCACTAGCCGCTGAAGAAGCTCGAGCCGGCTCTTCGAAGATATTACGAAAGAGCTTCAAAAAATCGGACAGACTGGAAACCACCAGATCGTTCCTCTCCCACAGGGGGGCAGCCCAGGCCAAAGCTTCACCGGAGAGGAGGGAAATGACATAGGCTACCCTAGCCCGGTCAGACAGGAAGCTTTGAGGCTGAAGCTCAAAATGAATTGTGCATTGGCTGAGAAACCCCCTGCAGGCCTTGGAGTCCCCAGAGAAACGGGACGGAGCTGGCAATCTTAGTGAGTGTGAGGCTGCGACTGGTGCGATAGGTACAGCCGCTGGTTGTACTTGGGGTTGCGGACTCGGGGTTCCCAAGGAGACCTGAAGCTGCTCGAATCGAGAAGCCAGATCCTGGAGGAATCGCATCACCTGAGTCTGATTTGATTCCTGGGCTTCGAGTCTGCGAACTATGCCCTGCAATGGATCATCCGCGGGAAGCGCAATGTCAGCCGGATTCCTTCGCTGATCAAACTGTCAGGGTCACCTGTGGCCAGGTGACAGATGCACACCGTAGGGGGTCAGGAGTGCACCGCGAGGTAGTGAACCCTATGGCTGGCTTCTGCGGGTAGGAAACTGGGTGGTTGTGGAAAGCGGGACCAGAGGAGCACAACCGAGATCCTAACGGAAGCTAGAGCCAAGATTTCCCAGGGCGCGGAGTCTAAGACCCAGCTGGTCTTCTCCAGGGCCTCCAGTGGTGAGGATGTTGCGCTGCAGGCTGGGACCAGGTCGCGGCCCCTGGAGTTTCCTAGCTCACGCCCCGTAGGATAAGGGGAAAAGAGGGGAAGCAGCAGCACAAGATAAGGGAGAACCGAATAACAAGCCGAAGGTCAGGGGCCACAAGCAGACAAGGATAACGAAAGAACGAGCCGAAGGTCAAGGGTCACGAGCAGACAGGAATAGTCGGGGACAAGCCAATAATGTAACAGAGAGACAGACGTAGCACACGGCAGGCAGGAACCCAAACACACAATGCCTAACAAACACGTTGATCAGCAAAGCAGGCTTGCAGTGCACAGGTTAATATAGTGTTCTGTGATAGGGCCTGGGGTGGAGTCTGGCTGGGAGGAGATTATAAAGGAAGCCAGGTGAAGGAGGTCTGGTCTCTAGATGAACACATGAGGAGGAAGGTAAGATGGCAGACAGACATTAATGCATATCCATGACAATTATGTCCATAAAATCCTCCTGATCCTATCTGTATAGCCTGCACCCTGCCTCCCGCGGAGGGATCAAACACAGAAAAAACGCCATACACAGTCCTGGGCCGGCTCCTCCTGCTCCTCCGTTTGCCCCGAGGGATCAAACTGAGCATGTGAGAGAGAAAGGCGGAGTGAGCTGTACTCCGCGGCTCCGCCCTGCCATTCAGTGCTGTGCGGGAGATCGGTTTGGCGCCGTGTGTCGGATGTGGCGGTAAGTAGCCTGTCAGGCGGTCTTCCTACTTCTCCTCACTAGCCCCAGGTGTGTTACTGTTTTGTAAAAAAAATCATGCTCAATGTGGTTGTGCTGGGCACCCTCTTTCCCTGGGCACCCTCTTTCCCTGGGCACTCTCTTTCCCGGGCACTCTCTTTCCCTGGGCACTCTCTTTCCCTGGGCAGTCTCTTTCCCTGGGCACTCTTTGCTGGGCAGTCTCTTTCCCTGGGCACTTTGCTGGACTAATCTGGGCGATCTCTTTGCTGGGCTGGGCAGTCTCTCCGCCAGCAAAAAGGCCACCCAGCATAGTGCAGCAAAGAGACCGCCCAGCTCAGCAAAGAGACTGTCAGCAAAAAGACCACCCAATTTAGTCCAGCAAAGAGACTGTCAGCAAAAAGACCGCCCAACTTAATCCAGCAAAGAGACCGCCCAGCCTAGCAAAGAGACTGTCAGCAAAAAGACCGCCCAACTTAGTCCAGCAAAGAGACCGCCCAGCCAAGCAAAGAGACCGCCCAGATTCGCCCCAGCAAAGAGACTGCAAAGCAGCGTTTGATGGGCACAGTCATGATGGCACAGTCGCAGCATTTGATGGCACAGTGGCTGCAATTGATGGCACAGTGGCTGCAATTGATGGCACAGTCGTAGCATTTGATGGCACAGTCGCAGCATTTAATGGCACATTCGCAGCATTTGATGGCACAGTGTAAGCTTTTGATGGCACAGTGTAAGCTTTTGATGGCACAGTGGCTGCAATTGATGGCACAGTCGCAGCATTTAATAGCACAGTCGCAGCATTTGATGGCACAGTGTAAGCTTTTGATGGCACAGTGTAAGCTTTTGATGGCACAGTGGCTGCAATTGATGGCACAGTGGCTGCAATTGATGGGCACAGTGGCTGCATTTGATGGGTACAGTGGCTGCGTTTGATGGGCACAGTGGCAGCGTTTGATGGCACAGTGGCAGCGTTTGATGGCACAGTGGCTGCATTTGATGGGCACAGTGGCTGCATTTCATGGGCACAGTGGCTGCAATTGATGTTTTTTTTTTTTTTTAAATTTAGTTTGTTTGCGCCCCCCCAATTTTTTTTAGCACCAGCCACCACTAATTGTAGTGGACAGTGTAGTGCAGTGTAGTGGACAGTGTAGTGAATAGTGTGTAGTGTAGTGGGTAGTGCAGTGTAGTGGACTGGGTAGTGGGTAGTGTAGTGGTCAGTGTAGTGTAGTGAAAAGTGTAGTATAGTGTAATGGACAGTAGTGGGTAGTGCAGTGTAGTGGACAGTGTAATGTAGTGTGTAGTGGGTAGTGTAGTGTAGTGGACAGTGTAGTGTAGTGTGTAGTGGTTAGTGTAGTATAGTGGTCAGTGTAGTGTAATGGACAGTAATGGGTAGTGCAGTGTAGTGGACAGTGTAGTGTAGTGGACTGGGTAGTGGGTAGTGTAGTGTAATGGGTAGTGCAGTGTAGTGGACAGTGTAGTGTAGTGAACTGGGTAGTGTAGTGTAGTGGACAGTGTAGTGTAGTGGACAGTGTAGTGGGTAGCGCAGTGTAGTGGGTAGTGTGTAGTATAGTGGACAGTAAGGGACTGGGTAGTGGTCAGTGTAGTGTAGTGGACAGTGTAGTGCAGTGTAGTGTGTAGTATGGTGGACAGCAGTGGGTAGTGTAGTGGACTGGGTAGTGGGTAGTGTAGTGGTCAGTGTAGTGGGTAGTGTGTAGTATAGTGGACAGTAGTGGGTAGTGCAGTGTAGTGCAGGGGACTGGGTAGTGGGTAGTGTAGTGGGTAGTGTGTAGTATAGTGGACAGTAGTGCAGTATAGTGTAGTGGACTGGGTAGTGGGTAGTGCAGTGCAGTGTCGTGTAGTGGACAGTGTAGTATAGTGTAATGGACAGTAATGGATAGTGCAGTGTAGTGGACAGTGTAATGTAGTGTGTAGTGTAGTGGACTGAGTAGTGTACAGTGTAGTGTGCAGTGTAGTGGGTAGTGCAGTGGTCAGTGTAGTGTAATGGACAGTAGTGGACAGTGTAGTGTAGTGGACTGGGTAGTGGGTAGTGTAGTGGTCAGTGTAGTGGGTAGTGTGTAGTATAGTGGACTGGAGTATGCAGTGTAGTGTAGTGGACTGGGTAGTGGGTAGTGTAGTGGACAGTGTAGTATAGTGTAATGGACAGTAGTGTGTAGTGGACAGTGTAATGTAGTGTGTAGTGTAGTGGACTGGGCAGTGTTTTGTGTGAAGTGTAGTGGGTAGTGTAGTAGTCAGTATAGTGTAGTGGGTAGTGTAGTGTAGTGGACTGGGTAGTGGGTAGTGTAGTGGACAGTAGTGAGTAGTGCAGTGTAGTGTAGTGGACTGGGTAGTGGGTAGTGTAGTGGTCAGTATAGTGGACAGTAGTGGGTAGTGCAGTGTAGTGTAGCGGACTGGGTAGTGGGTAGTGTAGTGGACAGTGTAGTGGACAGTGTAGTATAGTGTAATGGACAGTAGTGTGTAGTGGACAGTGTAATGTAGTGTGTGGTGGACTGGGCAGTGGGTAGTGTAGTGGACAGTGTAGTGTAGTGTGCAGTGTAGTGGGTAGTGTAGTGGTCAGTATAGTGTAGTGGGTAGTGTAGTGTATTGGACTGGGTAGTGTAGTGGTCAGTATAGTGTAGTGGGTAGTGTAGTGTATTGGACTGGGTAGTGTAGTGGGTAGTGTAGTGGTCAGTATAGTGTAGTGTCGTGTAATGTAGTGTGTAGTGTAGTGGACTGGGTAGTGTAGTGGTCAGTATAGTGTAGTGTCGTGTAGTGGACTGGGTAGTGTAGTGGACAGTGTAATGTAGTGTGTGGTGTAGTGGACTGGGTAGTGTAGTGGGTACTGTGATGGGTAGTGTAGTGGACAGTGTAGTGTAGTGGATAGTGTAGGGTAGTATGTAGTGTAGTGAACAGTAGTGGGTAGGGCAGTTTAGTGTAGTGGACTGGGTAGTGTGGTGTGTAGTGGACAGTGTTGTGTAGTTTTGTGGTCAGGTTGGTCAGCTCTAGTGGAAGGGAGTGCTAAAAGTCCACAGGTTAGGGGGTGCAAATTTCTTGCCTTGCCCGGGCGCTGACAACCCACGCTACGCCACTGGCTGGGCGGTCTTTTTGTTAGGCTGGCTGTCTCTTTGCTGGACCAAGCTGCGCAGTCTTTTTGCTGGCGGTCTCTTTGCTGGACTAAGCTGGGCGGTCTCGTTGCTGGACTGGGTTGTCTCTTTGCTCAATATATGTGGGTGCATGCTTTGGTCCATGTGAGTCGCAGGCCTAAGCTGGGCAGTCTCTTTGCTGGACTAAGCTGGGCTGTCTTTTTGCTAGGCTGGCTGTCTCTTTGCTCGACCCAGCTGGGCAGTCTTTTTGCTGGCGGTCTCTTTGCTGGGCTGGACGGTCTCTTTGCTGGATTAAGCTGGGTGGTCTCTTTGCTGGACTGGGCGGTCTCTTTGCTGGGTAGTCTCTTTGCTGGGCTAAGCTGGGTTGTCTCTTTGCTGGACTAAACTGGGTGGTCTCTTTGCTGGACTAAGCTGAGTGGTCTCTTTGCTGGGCTGTGGCTGTCTCCCTGCTGCACGTTTGGGAATGTCTCTTTGCTGCACATTTGGGAATGTCTCTCTGCTGCACCTTTGGGAATGTCTCTTTGCTGCACATTTGGGAATGTCTCTTTGCTGCACATTTAGGAATGTCTCTTTTCTGCACATTTGGGAATGTCTCTTTGCTGCACATTTGGGAATGTCTCTTTGCTGCACATTTGGGAATGTCTCGACTCTTTGCTGCACATTTGGGAATGTCTCTTTGCTGCACATTTGGGAATGTCTCGACTCTTTGCTACACATTTGGGAATGTCTCTTTGCTGCACATTTGGGAATGTCTCGACTCTTTGCTACACATTTGGGAATGTCTCTTTGCTGCACATTTGGGAATGTCTCGACTCTTTGCTACACATTTGGGAATGTCTCTTTGCTGCACATTTTGGGAATGTCTTTGCTGCACATTTGGGAATGTCTCTTTGCTGCACATTTGGGAATGTCTCTTTGCTGCACATTTGGGAATGTCTCTTTGCTGCACATTTGGGAATGTCTTTTTGCTATTTTTTTTGCACATTTTACTGCATTGCTTTTTAATTAATTCCATACAATTACTTTTATAGCCCCCAAATTTTACTTACATCCCTGTTCTCTAAAAGGGCGGTTTTAGGGGGCGGTTCAAGGGGTGGGTAGGGGTGTAACCAGGGGAGGGGGGTGAGTTCCACCACCTTTTCTCTGAGAAAAAAAGCCCTGCATACACTGACAGCACAGAGATCATATATACACTCTACATACACTGATAGCACAGAGATCATATATACACTGTACATACACTGACAGCACAGAGATCATATATACACTGTACATACACTGATAGCACAGAGATCATATATACACTGTACATACACTGATAGCACAGAGATCATATATACACTGTACATACACTGATAGCACAGAGATCATATATACACTGTACATACACTGATAGCACAGAGATCGTGGCTGACTGGCTGTGTTGTAAAGGAATATGATTTCAGTCCTGCGGAGGAAGAACAGTGCTGTAATGGGAAAGGAGCTCAGCAGCCGGACATAGTATCCAGGGCGGAGGGGGTGGTCAGGGGGCTTTGGGGGGAGGGGGCTAGGGTAAGGTGACCAGATTTTTAAAATGAAATCCGGGGACATATTATTTTTTTTTACTAGTAATGGCGACAATCAGCGACTCTCTGCCCATCGCTGCCGCCCACCTCACAGCCTGTCAAGTCTTACTCTCTGGGGCCCCGGCTACTACTGGGTGGGGAGTGGAGGAAGATCACTCCACCAGGGAAGGCAAGGAGATAAGCAGGCAGGCGGCTGGCCGGGACTTGAGCCAAGGCAGAAGAACATGCGAGCTGAATGGGCACCTGAAACTGAAGAAATATTCCCTCCGCTCCGACCAGCACATGATCATCAGAAAGGGGCACAGATGATGGAAGAAAATACACCCCCCTAAGCTAGTAGGAGCGGCAGAACAGGGGTGTGTAATTAGTATTAGTATTTTTATTCATTTTTTTATTTCTTTTTAATTTTATTATTCCGTACGTTTTTTGGCTCTGCGTAACTTCTGCATACTTTGAGCTATTAAAACCATTCAACTGAATGTTCAGCCCTTTCAGCTAATGATGGGACTTCTTCAATTTTTTTTGTACTATTTATACTTTTTAAAATATTAAGCTTTTTAACACTTTTTGTAACATTAAAGTCTATGAGAGCATTCTTCAAATCCTTAAAATCTTCTTCCGCTCCCAAAAGTTTCAGCTCCTTCAAACTTTTACCTACAGACACCAAACAAACTTTAAAATGTTCACAAAATATTCAGCTATCCGAAAATATCTTTTCAGTTTGATATCTTTTACAGTTTTTGTGAAAAAGCTGTTTAAGTTTAGTGATCATTTCAGAAAATGTTATCAATTAAACAGAGTGTGTATTGGGCTGCTTAGAGTGGATGATGTCACAGCTAGAGCACAGAGCCTTAAAAAAATTATCTTAGTTCCTTCTCTATAATTTGCTCTCACGCCCACAAGTTCTACTTGTCATACACAATTTATACATTAAAACGTAGGTATCTTTGTCTAGTTTCAGTTTTGTGATACACCTTTTAATTTTGGCTGGTTGAGCTTCCAAATGACAAGAGTTCTACACTTTCTTCCATTGACTGTCCTGTATAAAAAAAAATGTTTTTTAAAAAAAAAAAAAACATTTTTGAAAAAAAAAAATTAAAGAAAAAAACATATTTTTTATTTCCAATCTGATTTTATTCTAAAATTATACCACAGACATTAGTAAATTCGTACATATATAGATTATGCAGTTATTTCCTCTAGTCGATTTTGGATACATTTTTATAAATTGCTCCAAAGACAAAACAAAACAAAACATAGTAAGACAATACATGACAAGACATGACAAAACAGAACAGAACAAAACAGAAAAGAACAAAACCAAAGAAGGTGAGAAAAAAAAGGGGGATACAAGAGGAAGAAGGGGATGGGATGGTAGATGGCAGCAAATATGGATGTCCTATATTAAAACCCTTGCTTATAACAACTATTTTCCTTTCTTTGTTTCCCCAAGGACCTTCTAATTTCTTATTGTTTCCCTATATACCCTCCAGGGAGCCCATGTCCGGTGGTACTCCTCTTGTGTGTCCAGTTCATGTGCTAAAAGTGATTCCATCTTCTCTATGCAGTCCATTTCAGTAACCCATTCCTTGACTGATGGAATTTGTATTGAGCGCCAATGTCGTGGTATGACTAGTCTCGCTGCTGTCAACCAGTGTCTCAAAAGACCGTTTTTAATGTTTTTAAATGATCCTGGTAGAATCGAAAGCAGGGTAATTTGTGGCGTGTTTGTTATTAATTCCCCAGTAACGGAGTTGTATAATTGCATATTCTTTTCCCAAAAATTAAAAATTTAAGGGCATTCCCACCAAATATGGAACAATGAGCCTTTGGACGCATGGCACCGCCAACATATATCCAATTTATCTGGATATATACGCTGAAGTGACAGTAGCTCGTCTCTTGTGCTTTAATTGATAATGACATAAAATGTGTTAAGTTAAATGATTTCTTCCACTCTGCATCTTCACTTTGAACATTTAACTCATTCACCCATTTGTTTTTATATTCGGGAGGTTCGGGGTGATTTTTTAGAGTGATTATCTTATAAATTGTTGATAGAACATGTTTTGGTTTTGAATCTTGTAGCAACAAAAGTTCGAACTGGGTTACATCTCTATAAAATGATTTATTTGGGGGAATGGAGGACAGAAATGATAGTAATTGCCGATATTCCAACCATTGCGTGAGTGAAAGTTGCTGTGCAGGTAATAAATTTAATCCAGGTGGGAGTGTTTCCTTGCAGGTAATCTGACAAAATCTTTTTTTTTTTTTTTTTTAAATCATTAAAAAAAAACATATATAATCATTTTTGAAGAAAAAATAATATTTTTGAAAAAAAAATCATTTAAAAAAATAATCCTTTTTGAAAAAAAAACAATTAAAAAATTTTGGAAAAAAAATAAAATCATTTTTGAAAAAACAATTTAGTTTAGTGTCAGCTTTTCAAAAAAGCTTTAAATATTCTACATCTTTCATACATTAGTGGTGTTAAACTTTTTAAATGAAATTCATGTTTATTTTAAAACCAATTCCTACTTTTCCAACTATTCTCACTTCTTCAACTTTTTCTTACGGATTTAAGCTATTCATCCAGTTAGCTTTAGCAATTCAGCTATTCAGCATTCCCACGCATTCTCTGCAGGAAATGCATTATCTAGTTCAGATTTTTTTTTAAGCACTTCCATACCAGGTCAGTGTAAAATGACGCCGGCAGGAACCCTCTCTCCCTCCGGGTGGACGTCATATGACGTCCTGGGTTTGTGGGGGGATATCTGAATGATGCCTGCAGCTAGAGGTATCATTCAGATATCCTTCTCTTCTGCCGGCGATTCTGCACACCATAAGAATGATCATAGCGGCGGTTCCGCCGCTTGATCGTTCTTATAGGCGGCGGAAGGGGACATCCCCCCTTCCTGCCGCCATCCGGTGCTTCTCCGGGCTCTGCCGTGCCATCGGGGGCCCGGAGAAAGAATCGTCCAGCGCCAGTGGTCACATGACTAGCATAGAGATGACTGGTGGCCAGATGGTCTCCAGTCATCTCTATGACCGTCGGAGGCCTGGGCGCAATGTGATGACGTCACGCCTGGGTTCCCAAAGGTAGCCGATTGTGGCTGAAAGCATGAAATCTGTGATTTATTTTTCCCGATCTCATGCTTTCCAGCCTGGAGGAGAGATGTGGGGTCTTATTGACCCCGCATCTCTCCATAAAGAGGACCTGTCACACACCATTCCTATTAAAATGTAAAAGAAAGTGTAAAAATAAAAAAAATTAAGTAAAAAAAAAAAAAAAAAACAATTTTTTTTTTTTAAATGCCCCTGTCCCCAAAAGCTCGCGCTCAGAAGCGAACGCACACGTAAGTCCCGCCCACATATGTAAACGCCATTCAAACCACATATGTGACGTATCGCCGCGTGCGTTAGAGTGCGTGCAACAATTCTAGCACTAGACCTCCTCGCCTATGGAGATTTTTAAGTACCGAAGTTTGGCACCATTCCATGAGTGTGCGCAATTTTAAAGCGTGACATGTTAGGTATCTATTTACTCAGCGTAACATAATCTTTCATATTTTACAAAAAAATTGGGCTAACTTTACTGTTTTGTTATTTTTTAATTCATGAAACCATTTTTTTTTCCCAAAAAAAGGCATTTGAAAAATTATTGCGCAAATACCGTGCAAGATAAAAAGTTGCAACAAGCGTCATTTTATTCCCTAGGGTGTCTGCTAAAAAAATATATATATATAATGTTTGGGGGTTCTGAGTAATTTTCTAGCAAAATAATGATGATTTGTACATGTAGTAGAGAAGTGCCAGAATAGGCCCGGTATGGAAGTGGTATAAAAAGCCCTGTATTGAAGTGGTTAAATTCTGCACTGTCTTTGAATTTGCACCAGCCCCTGTTCAAATCCAATCCGGGGACAAAATCAGGGACAGACTTGGTCTGGGGACAGTATCCTCAATCCGGGGACAGTCACCCTAGGCTAGGGTGCCCACGTGTCCCGGACTGCCCGAGACTATCCCGTAATTGACATCTGTGTCCCAGTTCCCGGGCAACTTCATTCCGGGACAATACAGTGTCCCGGAATGAAACTGACACTGGGAACAGTTATGAATTCAGGGGACAGCCGCGGTAGCGCTGGCTCCGGGACCACCTCCACCAGACTTTAATCCTGGCCACTGGTTGCTAGAGCCGCATAGCATGTAGCAACCAGTGACATCATGGCTGCAACCCCCTCCATGCTCAGCGTTGAAAGCGAGGGAGGATTTCACTTCCTCCTCCTCCGCGCTACTGCTCCTGGGACCCAACGCAGCTGAGCTCCCAGGCCGCCCCCTTGTCATATCATGGTCATAGAGAGGGACAGTCCTGCTGGTGGCAGGGTGCAGGTCAGGGCAGTTGACAGCAGCAGCATCCTGAAACAGAGAGTGGCTGCCCCGGTGAGCAGCAGGAGGCTGGCTAGAAGGAACAGCGCAAGAGGGAGTGTGGGAGAAAACCTCACCGCCACCCTGATCTGAGCAGCAGTGAGGGCAGCACCCCCGGCTCCTCCCAGAGCCTGCACACCTTCTCCAACATCGGCTCCAGCTGTGACTGTCATCAAGAAGAAATATAGGCTGGCCGAGGGCCCAGAGGACGAGGGTGGGCAGGAGGTAGGTGCATCACACACACCTACCCACAGACAGGCCAGGGGCTGGGACAGGGGGGTACAGGAAGGACTGCAGGCCAGGCTAGGGGGTCAATTTCACTCACCCCCTCTCTCTCACCCACCTCCTCTCTCTCTCTCTCCCATCCCTCTCTCTCTCTTCCACCCCCCACTCTCTCATCCACCCCCCTCTCTCTCTCCCATCCCCCTCTCTCTCCCACCCCCTCTCTCTCATCCACCCCCTCTCTCTCTATCACCCCCTCTATCTCTCATCCACCCCCTCTCTCATCCACCCCCTCTCTCTCTCTCATACACCCCCTCTCTCTCTCATACACCCCCTCTCTCTCTCTCTCCCATCCCCCTCTCTCTCCCATCCCCCCTCTCTCTCTCATCCCCCCTCTCTCTCATCCCCTCTCTCTCTCATCCCCCCTCTCTCTCTCATCCCCCCTCTCTCTCTCATCCCCCCTCTCTCTCCCATCCCCTCTCTCTCTCATCCCATTCCCCCTCTCTCTCTCCCACCCCCTCTCTCTCTCATCCACCCCCCTCTCTCTCTCATCCACCCCCCTCTCTCATCCACCCCCTATTTCTCTCATCCACCCCCTCTCTCTCTCTCTCCCATCCCCGTCTCTCTCTCTCATCCACCCCCTCTCTCTCATCCACCCCCTCTCTCTCTCATCCACCCCTCTCTCTCCCAACCCCCTCTCTCTCTCATCCCCCCTCTCTCTCCCATCCCCCTCTCTCTCCCACCCCCTCTCTCTCTCATCCACCCCCTCTCTCTCATCCACCCCTCTCTCTCTCTCCCCCACCCCCTCTCTCTCCCACCCCCCCTCTCTCTCTCTCCCCCACCCCCTCTCTCTCTCATTCACTTCCCTCTCTCTCCCACCCCCTCTCTCTCTCATCCACCCCCCTCTCTCTCATCCACCCCCTCTCTCTCTCTCCCACCCCCCTCTCTCTCTCTCATCCACCCCTTTCTCTCTCTCTCTCTCCCACCCCCTCTCTGTCTCTCCCACCACCTCTCTCTCTCACCCCCCTCTCTCTCTCCCACCCCCTCTCTCTCCCTCACCCCCTCTCTCTCTCCCACCCCCTCTCTCTCTCATCCCCCTTTCTCTCTCCCACCCCCTCTCTCATCCACCCCCCTCTCTCTCTCTCTCTCATACACCCCCCTCTCTCTCTCTCTCATCCATCCCCTCTCTCTCTCACCCACCCCCTCTCTCTCTCTCATCCACCCCTCTCTCTCTCCCACCCCCCTCTCCCACCCCCCTCTCTCTCTCTTCACCCCCTCTCTCTCATCCCCCTCTCTCTCTCCCACCCCCTGTCTCTCATCCATCCTCTCTCTCTCACCCCCCTCTCTCTCTCATCCACCCCTCTCTCTCTCTCATCCACCCCCTCTCTCTCTCATCCACCCCCCTCTCTCTCTCATCCACCCCCTCTCTCTCTCCCACCCCCTCTCTATATCACCCACCCCCTCTCTCTCTCTCTCTCCCACACCCTCTCTTTCTCCCCCACCACCTCTCTCTCTCATCCACCCCCCTCTCTCTCTCATCCACCCCCTCTCTCTCTCATTCACCCCCTCTCTCTCTCTCTCTCACATCCTCCTCTCTCTCTCCCATCCCCCTCTCTGTTTCTCCCACCCCTCTCTGTCTCTCACCCCCACTCTCTCTCTCTCCCACCCCTCTTTCTCTCTCATTCACCCCCTCTCTCTCTCCCACCCCCTCTCTCTCCCTCACCCCCCTTCTCACCCCCCTCACCAAGCCCCTCTCCCCTCCCAAGTGGAAACTGACTAACATGTGACAGCAAGTGAGAGTTAGTAATCCCATCCCTTCCCAAGCACTGCCACCTAACCCATCCCCCCAGCACTGCCACTCATCCACCCCCCACCCCCACCACTGCCACTGACCTCATCCTCCTAATGAAGGACTACAGGTCCCAGAATGAGCCCCTCAGAGCTGAGGATGTGACACACCCCCCAATGGAGGGGGTAAGAATCAGGTAGGTCAGTGTAGTGACCAGGTAGGTCAGTGTAGGGATCAGGTAGGTCAGTGTAGTAGTCAGTGTAGTAGTCATGCAGGTCAGTGTAGTGGTCAGTATAGGGATCAGGTTGATCAGTGTAATGGTCAGTGTAGGAATCAGGTAGGTTAGTGTAGTGGTCAGTGTAGGAATTGGGTAGCTTAGTGTAGTGTTCATGTATTTCAATGCAGCAATCAGGTAGGTCAGTGTAGTGGTCAGTGTAGGGATCAGGAAGGTCAGTGTAGTGGTCAGGTAGATCAGTGTTGGAATCAGGTAGGTTAGTGTAGGAATCAGGTACAGTAGGTCAGTGTAGTGGACAGGTAGGTCAGGGTATGTCCAGTTTTTACCCCAGATCCCTCGGGTCATTTGTATTTCTTTTGTAGTATGAAGTACGGGGTTTTATATACAACTTTAGTGCCTTAGATATAAACAGCATTTGTTTCATGTATGTTAGCCCAACATTGCAAGAACTATTACACTCTATTAATCGAAGTGGCCGCCTGCAGCTGCAATGATGGGCTAACATACATGAAACAATTGCTTAAATAGGTAAGGGGCGGGGCCTCTCGGCAACGTCATATGGTGGCACTGCCTTCTTGTGATGTCACCGACCGGTGCTTGCTGGGGGGGTGTCCCTGAATGGCTGTTTGGAAATGTGGTCACCCTAGAGGGGGCACAACTTAGATCTGGGGCTGCAAAGCCACGTGACACAAAATCTGGAGCGTGAAGCTCCTCAGGGGCCCCTCAGGAGGTGTTAAGGGATTTGTTTTAGCAATTACTGAAGGTTTCTCTGTCAGTGTTGGCAGGTGTTGGTTGAAGGTCACCTCCCGGAGGTGTGTGTCTTTTCCCCAGTTGTCAGGGAAGTGGGGTAAGCGGACATTCCCAGGTGGGGGGGTACAGAGAATTCCAGCTGGTGACTAGGAGACACTGTCTTACCTCACCAGTAACATCGTCCCATCGTGGCTACAGGACAGCACTCTCCTCCTCTTGCCACACTAAGCTTGGTTACCATTCCATGTTGCCAGCACACAATACAGGCACTTTCCCATCCTGGGCTGTTCTCACCTTGGGCTCCTCTCCATTCAGGAAATGTCTCACAGCTTCTCCCCAGCCAATGAGAAGGAGTGTGGACGGCAAAGTGGAAGCCCAGTACTGGAGCGTGGCTCTGGGGCCCAAGGGCAGATTGGAACTGGACTTTGCGGAGGATATGATAATATGACAGGAAGGCTGCAGGGGCTCCCTGGAGCTGGGGGCGGGGTTGCAATTGTGATCCCTGCAACCTCTTATGCTACGCCCATGTACACTGCACACACACTGATAGCACAGAGATCATATACAGATGATACTCGAAAAATTAGAATATCGTGCAAAAGTTTATTTATTTCACTAATGCAACTAAAAAGGTGAAACTAATATATGAGATAGATTCATTAAATGCAAAGCAAGATAGTTCAAGCCGTGATTTGTCATAATTGTGATGATTATGGCTTACATCTCATGAAAACCCCAAATCCACAATCTCAGAAAGTTAGAATATTAAATGCAATCAATAAAACAAGGATTGTACATAGAACAATATCGGACCTCTGAAAAGTATGTAGCGCCCTGCTCCCAATGAATGTGTGCTATATGTTAAATTATAGTTATCTGAGCAATAGTTTGGCTCAGAGGGATTGTGTTATAAATTGCACTCTGTTTCAGTTCAGCTGGTTGTGTGATTTCCCTCCTGACAGTGGGTGTCGCTGCCACCGCTGGTCAGGATTGGAAAGGCTACAGGCTGGACGTATTGGGTACCTCTTTCCTAGTGAGCAACCCAGGGGGTGTGGTGAACCCACTGTGCATGCTGGGAGGGGGTATTTAAGTAACAGACACTATTAGGGCAGAGAGAGATTTTAGGGTCATGTCTTCGGTCCCCACCTGAGGGCCCTCATGGCCTCAGGGAAGGTTGGCAGTTTCCGCCTCGGGGCCACGTTGGCCTGAGGCTTCGTTACTGACGGATAGGCCCAGGAGTTGCTGGGGCCTACTGATCCGGGAATGATCCTGTGTCGCCTTGCCTGCTGGAGGGGACCAAGCAATTGAGGACTCAATTGGAGGATGCACCCGGATCCTAATCTACCTCACAGTGCTGCCGGAATGGCTGAAAGATTCTAACACTAAGAGCTGTATTCTTCATTCAGAAGGTAACCCAAGTGAAGGTTATTCCAAGTCTGTGGCAGAGACTGTTCTAATTGCACCAAGGCTGTGGTAGAGACTATACGTGATCGAGCTGTACATCGGCTGCTAGGCCAGTGAGATTGGGCCTATCCGATGTCTGCTGAGTCCAGCGTGGAGGCAGTTATTCCTCTGGACCTAGGAGAATTGTTATGAGTCGCAATTAAGGTACCTGAGTCCTCCCCATCCCTTCATCCCCTCTGTTGGAAACTTTATTTCAAATAAACCCTTGAAAGAGACTTTTGTGTTGGTGCAAACTTCTTCTAGACAACTCTGGAAAACCCCTGAGACGAGCATACGGAACAGTGAGGTAACGTGCAAGGCCCAAAATTAAACCAGCGGCCCTTACGGGGGTATTGCTATAAGTATAAGCATGCATATGTACTCAGTACTTGGTTTGGGCCCCTTTTGCAGCAATTACTGCCTCAATGCGGCGTGGCATGGAAGCAGGGCCGCCATCAGGGGGGTACAGGCAGTACACCTGTAAGGGGCCCGGAGGTCCCTAGGGGCCCGGATGCCCCCCCCCCCTTTTTTTAAAAAAATGTTTAAATTTTTTTTTTTTATTTATTCTTTTTTTTGTAAGGGGCCCAGAGGTCCCCAGGGCCCCGGATAGCAACCCCCCCTTTTTTTTATGTTTAATTTTTTTTTTAAGGGGCCCAGAGGCCCGGAGGTCCCCAGGGCCCCGGATGGCAACCCCCCTTTTTTTTATAATTTTTTTTGTAAAGGATGGCAACCCCCCTTTTTTTTTTTGTTCTTTTGTGGGGTTTTTTTGTTCGTCAGCACCCAAAGCCCCCCTGACCTCAACAATTCACGGCAGCAGTACCCCCCCGCTTCTCAATTCGTGGCACCCCCCCGCTTCTTAATTCGTGGCAGCCCCCCCCCCCGCTTCTCAACAATTCGCGGTGGCAGCACCCCCCCCGGTTCTCCTCTGCTCCAGGGGGCCCATGCCTGAAACTGTGTAAGGGGCCCCAAAATTCCTGATGGCGGCCCTGCATGGAAGCTATCAGCCTGTGGCACTGCTGAGGTGTTATGGAAGACCAGGATGCTTCAATAGCGGCCTTCAGCTCTTCTGCATTGTTCGGTCTCATGTCTCATCTTTCTCTTGGCAATGCCGCATAGATTCTCTATGGCAGTGGTTCTCAACCTGGGGGTCGGGACACCCTCAGGGGTCGAATGACGATTTGCCAGGGGTCACCGAATCCTGGGCTGTTACTGAAGCCTGCACTGCTTTCCCAGCCTTTTCGTGGCCACCCAGCTGGGCTTGTCCTGGAGTCGGCGGCTGCCCACTCAGCCTCTTCATAGCCGCCCATTCAGTTCACGGCATGACTGGGGGGCAGAGACTAGAGGTCAGCTGACTGGTAAGGAATGTGAAGTGGGAGGGGCTGGAGGAGACCCTATCTCCTGAATTCGGCAGAGGTGTCACTGCTACGAGACACCACAGAGCTGGAGACACTGTGAAGCCGGAGACACAGCGAGTAACACTACCTGTGATTAGAGTTACCATTAAAAGTCCCCACTACAGTTCTCAGATCAGCAGATGACCTTGATCAAGAGCACCCAAGTTGGCTGATCAGAACTCTCCCCAGCACTGCCATTGATCCCACCCCCCACCAGCACTGCCACTCATCCCATTAACCCCCCCCCCCCCACCAAGGAGTAAGAGAAGGAATAAAAATAGAGAATACATGGAAGGAAGAGGAAAATAGGGGGAGGAACAAAGAAAAAGGGAGAGAAAGAAGAGAAAGAACAAGAAACACGGCTAGAGAGAGGGATGGGGGGAAAAACAAGAAATTAGGATAGAGAGAGAGAGGGAAAGAAAGGAGAACAAAGAGAAAAAGTGGTACATCCTAAAATGTACCATAAGGGGTTTTAATACTGTACGAGTGGAAGGGACTCAGGGAGCGCTAAATGTTCCTGGGTTAGGGGCGCAAATTACTTGTCTTGCCTTGGGTGCTGACAACCCACGCTATGGCAATTTTACTGTTAGGGGTCCCCACAACTTGGGAATTTTTTTTAAGGGGTCACGACACTAGCAAGGTTGAGAACCACTGCTCTATGGGGTTCAGGTCAGGTGAGTTTTCTGGCCAATCAAGCACAGTAATTCCATGGTCATGTGACCAGGTTTTGGTGCTTTTGGCAGTGTGGGCAGGTCCTAAGTCCTGCTGTAAAATGAAGTCAGCATCCCCATAGAGCTCATCTGCAGAAGGAAGCATGAAGTGCTCCAAAATCTCCTGGTAGACGGCTGCGTTGACCCTGGACTTAATGAAGCACAGTGGACCACCACCAGCAGAGGACATGGCTCCCCAAATCAACACAGACTGTGGAAACTTCACACTGGACTTCAAGCATCTTGCAGTGTGTGCCTCTCCATTCTTCCTCCATACTCTGGGTCCTTGGTTTCCAAATGAGATGCAAAATTTGCTCTCATCAGAAAAGAGGACTTTGGACCACTGAACAACAGACCAGGTCTGTTTTTCTTTAGCCCAGGTAAGACGCTTGTGACGTTGTTTGTTGTTCAGGAGTGGCTTGACAAGACGAATATGACATTTGAAGCCCATGTCCAGGATCCGCCTGTGTGTGGTGGCTCTTGATGCACTGACTCCAGCCTCAGTCCACTCCTTGTGAAAGTCCCCAACACTTTGAATGGTCTTTTCCTGACAATCCTCTCCAGGCCGCGGTCATCCCTGCTGCTTGTGCAACTTTTTCTTCCACACTTTTTCCTTCCACATAACTTTCTATTAATGCTTTGATACAACACTTTGGGAACATCCAACTTCTTTTGCAATTACCTTTTGAGGCTTTTCATCCTTATGGAGGGTGTCAATGATGGTTTTAGGCACAACTGTCAGGTCAGCAGTCTTTCCCATGATTGTGATTCCTACTGAACCAGACTTAGAGACCATTTAAAGGCTCAGGAACCCTTTGCAGGTGCTATGGCTTAATTAGCTGATTAGAGTGGGACACTTTGAGCCTAGAATATTGCACCTTTTCACAATATTCTTATTTTCTGAGATTGTGGATTTGGGGTTTTCATGAGCTGTAAGCCATAAATATCACAATTATGACAAATCACGGCTTTAACTATCTTGCTTTGCATGTAATGAGTCTATCTCATATATTAGTTTCACCTTATAAGTTGCATTAGTGAAATAAATGAACTTTTGCACGATATTCAAATTTTTCGAGTATCACCTGTACTTCCTTATCACCCCCCCCCCCAAGAGCTTGCATACTATTGATGTTAGGCTAACTGGTCTGTAATTCCCAGGGATGTATTTTGGCCTTTTTAAATATTGGTTTTACATTGGCTTTTCGCCAATCAGCTGGTACCATTCCAGTCAGTAGACTGTCAGTAAAAATTAGGAACAATGGTCTGGCAATTACTTGACTGAGTTCCCTAAGTACCCTCGGGTGCAAGGCATCTGGTCCCGTTGATTTATTAATGTTAAGTTTCCCAAGTCCATTTCTAATTCTGTCCTCTGTTAGCCATGAGCCTGATAGGACGGAGATCATATATACACTGTACATACACTGATAGTGCAGACATCATAAATACACTGTACATACACTGATAGGACAGAGATCATATATACACTGTACACACACTGATAGCATAGATAGAAGCGGCATTGTTGTGCACAGGTGAGGCTGCATTGTTTTGCACAGGTGAGGATACATTGTTGTGCACAGGTGAGGCTGCATTGTTGGGCACAGGTGAGGCTGCATTGATAGTTACATAGTAGGTGAGGTTGAAAAAAGACAAAAGTCCATCAAGTCCAACCTATGTGTGTGATTATCTGTCAGTATTACATTGTATATCCCTGTATGTTGTGCTTGTTCAGGTGCTTATCTAATAGTTTTTTAAACTATCGATGCTCCCCGCGGAGACCACCACCTGTGGAAGGGAATTCCACATCCTTGATGAGAAGTGAGGCTGCATTGATGGGCACAGGTGAGGCTGCCTTGATGAGAAGTAAGACTGCGTTGATAGGCACAGGTGAGGCTGCATTGTTGTGCACAGGTAAGGCTACATTGTTGGGCACAGGTGAGGCTGCATTGCTGGGCACAGGTGAAGCAGCATTGTTGTGCACAGGTGAGGCTTCATTGTTGGGCACATGTGAGGCTACATTGATGAGCATAGGTGAGGCTACATTGATGAACACAGATGATGCTGCATTAAGAGCAGTGGTGAGGCTTCATTGATGAGCACAGGTGAGGCTGCATTGATGGGCACAGGTGAGGCTGCATTGATGAGCACTGGTGAGGCTGCATTGATGAGCACTGGTGAGGCTGCATTGATGAGCACTGGTGAGGCTGCATTGATGAGCACTGATGAGGCTGCATTGATGAGCACTGGTGAGGCTGCATTGTTGAGCACTGGTGAGGCTGCATTGTTAGGTACAGGTGAGGCTGCATTGTTGAACACAGGTGGGGCTGCATTGTTGGGCACAGGTGAGGCTGCATTGATGAGCGCTGGTGAGGCTGCATTGATGAGCACTGGTGAGGCTGCATTGTTAGGTACAGGTGAGGCTGCATTGTTAAACACAGGTGGGGCTGCATTGTTGGGCACAGGTGAGGCTGCATTGTTGAGCAGTGAGGCTTCATTGATGGGCACAGGTGAGGCTGCATTGATAAAGTTGTTGTTAAAGCGGTTGTATACCACGCTTTCACATTTCTACCTACAGGTAAGCACATAATAAGGCTTACCTGTAGGTAAAATTAATATCTCCTAAACCTGTACGGTTTAGGAGATATTCACTTTGCATGCAGCCGCTGACATCAGCGGCGCATGCGCTCTGAAGGTCCAGCGGATGCTGTCGGAAAATCAGAGCACCTTGCCGGAAAAAGGACGTAATTGCGGCTCCGGCCACTCTCAGCGCCGGAGCCGCAAACCTGGAAGAAACGCAGAGGGAACATGTCAGCTTCCTCAGCGGTGACCGGGAGGTGATGCCGGCGCTTTGTTCTAAGGTAAGTACAGTATTTCATAATGAGGTAGTATGCGGTGGGGCAACTGGTGGCGAGCAACACTTAAGGCCTGGCTAGTAGCTCAGGACTTGAAATTTTGACCCCTGTATGTATATATATACACACACACAGTATTTGACAAAAGAGAGTACACCCCTCACATTTTTGTAAATATTTTATTAAATCTTTTCATGTGACAACACTGAAGAAATAACTTTGCTACAATGTAAAGTAGTGAGTGTACAGCTTGTATAACAGTGTACATTTGCTGTCCCCTCAAAATGACTCAACACACAGCCATTAATGTCTAAACTGCTGGTGACAAAAGTGAGTACACCCCTAAGTGAAAATGTCAAAATTGGGCTTAACCCTCTTGGGCATTGAGTTCACCAGAGCTTCACAGGTTGTCACCGGAGTGACTTCCACTTCCACTCCTCCATGGCGACATCACAGAGTTGGTGGATGTTAGAGACCTTGCGCTCCCCTCCACCTTCCATTTGAGGATGCCCCACAGATGCTCAATAGGGTTTAGGTCTGGAGACATGCTTGGCCAGTCCATCACCTTTACCCTCAGCTTCTTTAGCAAGGCAGTGGTCGTCTTGGGGGTGTGTGTTGGGGTTATCATGTTGGAATACTGCCCTGAGGCCCAGTTCTTGAAGGGATCATGCTCTGCTTCAGTATGTCACAGTACATGTTGGCATTCATGGTTCCCTCAATGAACTGTAGCTCCACAGTGCCGGCAGCACTCATGCAGCCCCAGACCATGACACCCCCACCACCATGCTTGACTGTAGGCAAGACACACTTGTCTTTGTAATCCTCACCTGGTTGCCACCACACACGCTTGACACCACCTGAACTAAATACGTTTATCTTGGTCTCATTAGTGTCCTTAGTCTGCTTGTCTTTCGCAAACTGTTTGTGGGCTTTCTTGTGCATCATCTTTAGAAGAGGGTTCCTTCTGGGACAACAGCCATGCAGAGCAATTTGATGCAGTGTGCAGCGTATGGTCTGAGCACTGACAGGCTGATCCCCCACCCTTTCAACCTCTGCAGCAATGCTGGCAGCACTCATAAGTCTATTTCCCAAAGACAACCTCTGGATATGACCCTGAGCACATGCACTCAACTTCTTTGGTCGACAGTGGCGAGGCCTGTTCTGAGTGGAACATGTCCTGTTAAACTGATGTATGGTCTTGGCCACTGTGCTGCAGCTCAGTTTCAGGGTCTTTGCAATCTTCTTATAGCCTAGGCCAGGGGTCTCCAAACTTTTCAATACAAGGGCCACATTGTAGATTTTACAAGTATTCGAGGGCCGAAAACGTCTGTGTCCCCATCAGAGTCTCCCCAATATCAGTGTCCCCCATACTGTGTCCTCCATCAGAGTCTCCCCATCATCAGTGTCCCCAGCATAGTTTTCCCATCATCAGTGTCCCCAGCATATTTTGTCCCCATTATCAGTGTCCCCAGCATAGTTTTCCCATCATCAGTGTCCCCAGCATAGTTTTCCCATCATCAGTGACTCCAGCAGAGTTTTCCCCCATTATCAGTGTCCCCAGCAGTTTTCCCCCCAATTATCAGTGTCCCCAGCAGAGTTTTCCCCATTATCAGTTTCCCCAGCATAGCTGTCTCCATGATCAGTGTCCCCAGCATAGCTGTCCCCATGATCGGTGTCCCCAGCATAGCTGTCCCCATTATCAGTGTCCCCAGCATAGCTGTCCCCATTATCAGTGTCCCCAGCATAGCTGTCCCCATTATCAGTGTCCCCAGCATAGCTGTCCCCATTATCAGTGTCCCCAGCATAGATGTGCCCATTATCAGTGTCCCCAGCATAGATTTCCACATTCTCAGTGTCTCCAGCATAAGTGTCCCCAACATAGATGTCCCCATTACCAGTGTTCCCAGCATAGATGTCCCCATTATCAGTGTCCCCAGCATAGATGTGCCCATTATCAGTGTCCCCAGCATAGATGTGCCCATTATCAGTGTCCCCAGCATAGATGTGCCCATTATCAGTGTCCCCAGCATAGATGTGCTCATTATCAGTGTCCCCAGCATAGATGTGCCCATTATCAGTGTCCCCAGCAGAGTCTCCTGTACATGTATAAGTGCAGATTTATGCCCATTTGACGCTTGCCTGTACAAGCCGACTGCTTCACTGTAGGAGCCGACTTCAGCTCTCCTGCACCTCTCGACTCCCGCCCACTGCTACACACGCAGGCTGTAAGGTGGAAGGATTCCTAATGTAAACAGCGGGCGGAAAGCCGGGAGGTGCCACGCTGATGACTTCACCTCCTAGCAACCAATCCTCAGCTCGACACAGCAGCCAATCCTTTGGCAGCACGGGAGGGTGTGCGGAGAGCGGCTTTTTGTCCTGGACCTGCCAGACATATACTGTCGATAACAGCAGCTGCTTTTAAAAGGTAGCAGATCGGCAGTGCTGTGTTGGCAGAGTCTGGGCAAGCTGGGGGCCGGACAAAACACACCTGCCTACCGGATGTGACCCGCGGGCCGGGGTTTGGAGACCCCTGGCCTAGGCCATCTTTATGTAGAGCAACAATTCTCCTCAGAGTTCTTTGCCATGAGGTGCCATGTTGAACTTCCAGTGACGAGTATGAGAGAGTGAGAGCGATAACACCAAATTTAACACACCTGCTCCCCATTCACACCTCAGACCTTGTAACACTAACGAGTCACATGACACAAGGGAGAGAAAATGGCTAATTGGGCCCAATTTGGACATTTTCACTTAGCGGTGTACTCACTTTTGTTATCAGCGGTTTAGACATTAAGGCTGCTTTCACACTGGAGCGGGCTGGCGCTGGCGGTAAAACGCTGCTAGTTTTAGCGGCGATTTACCGTTATTTTAGCGGCGCTATTCGCTGCTAGCGGGGCGATTTTAACCCCCCCTAGCCGCCGGAGAAGGGGTTAAATGCGCCCGTGTAGCGCCGCTGCCAAAACATTTTGCAGGCACTTCCGCAGCGGTGCCGATTAATTTCAATGGGCAGGAGCGCTGGAGAAGCTCCTTTACCGCTCAAAAGATGCTGCTTGCGGGACTTTTTTTTAACATCCTGCCAGCGCATCGCCTCAGTGTGAAAGCACTCGGGCTTTCACACTGAGACTGCAGGGGAGCTGTTTTTCAGGCGCTATTTTTAGCCCAAAAGCGCCTGAAAAACGCCCCAGTGTGAGAGGGGTCTAACGGCTGTGTGTTTGAGGTATTTTGAGGGGACAGCAAATTTACACTGTTATACCCCCAAAAGATCCCCACCCCCGACTACTGCCACCCCCCACCGTCGACAGAACCCCACCCCCGACTACTGCCCCCTCCCACAGATCCCCCACCCCTGATTTCCGCCCCTTCCACCGCCGACAGATCTCCACCCCCGACTACTACCCTCCAGACAGATGCCACTGACTACGGCCCCCTCCCACCTCCAACAGATCCCCACCCCGACTACCGCCCCCTCCCACAGATCCCCCACCTCTGATTTCCGCCCCTTCCACCGCCGACAAATCTCCACCCCCGACTACTACCCTCCAGACAGATGCCACCGACTACGGCCCCCTCCCACCTCCAACAGATCCCCACCCCGACTACCGCCCCCTCCCACAGATCACCGCCCCCTCCCACCACCGACAGATCCCCACCCCCCACTACCACCCTCTCCCACAGATCCCCCTCCCCCCCTACCGGCGACAGATCACCGCCCCCTCCCGCAGATCCCCCGCCCCTAACAGATCCCCACCCCGACTACCACCCCCTCCCACAGATCCCCACCCCGACCACCGCCTCCTCCCAGCGCCGACAGAGCCCCACCCGACTACCGCCCCCTCCCACAGATCCCCACCCCCTCACACAGATCCCCCAACGCCGACAGATCCCCACCCCGACTACCACCCCCCTCCCCCTACCGGCGACAGATCACCCCCCCTCCCACAGATCCCCCGCCCCCAACTACCACCCCCTCCCACAGATCCCCACCCCCGACTACCGCCCCCTCCCACAGATCCCCGCCCCGACTACCGCCCCCTCCCACAGATCCCCTGCCCCCCACCGCCGACAGATCCCCACCCCCTCCCACAGATCCCCTCCTGCCGGCAGATCTTCACCCCCGACTACCGCCCCCTCCCACAGATCCCCCGCCCCCCACCGCCGACAGATCCTCACTCTGACTACCACCCCCTCCCACAGATCCCCACCCCCGACTATTGCCCCCTCCCTCCGCCGTCAGATCCCCATCCGACTACCGCCCCCTCCCACAGATCCCTTGCCCCCCACTACCACAGATCCCCCCTACTGCCGACAGATCCCCACCCCGACTACCACCCCCTCCCACAGATCCCCACCCCCTACTACCACCCCCTCCCACAGATCCCCCGCCCCCTGATCCCCGACTACCACAGATCCCCCCTACTGTCGACAGATCCCCACCCCGACTAGCACCCCCTCCCACAGATTCCCCCCTTACCGCCGACAGATCCCCACCCCCTACTACCACCCCCTCCCACAGATCCCCTCCCCCCTACCGCCGACAAATCTTCATCCTGACTATCGCCCCCTCCCACCACCGACAGATCTTCACCCCTCCCACCGCCCCCTCCCAGCGCCGACAGAGCCCCACCCGACTACCGCCCCCTCCCACAGATCCCCACCGCCGACAGATCACCGCCCCCTCCCACAGATCCCCCGCCCCCCAACTACCACCCCCTCCCACAGATCCCCACCCCCGACTACCACCCCCTCCCACAGATCCCCGCCCCCCACAAATCCCCACCGCCAACTACCACCCCCTCCCACAGATCCCCTCCCGCCGACAGATCTCCACCCCGACTACCGCCCCCTCCCACAGATCCCCCGCCCCCCACCGCCGACAGATCCTCACCCCGACTACCACCCCCTCCCACAGATCCCCTCCCGCCGACAGATCCCCACCCCCGACTACCGCCCCTCCCACAGATTCCCTCCTGCCAACAGATCCCCACTCCCGACTACCGCCCCTCCCTCCGTCGACAGATCCCCATCTGACTACCGCCCCCTTCCACAGATCCCCCGCCCCCCCCACTGCCGGCAGATCCCCACCCCCGACTACCACAGACCCCCCCTACTGCCGACAGATACTCACCCCCTCCCACAGATCCCCCCCTACCGCCGACAGATCCCCACCCCCTACTACCACCCCCTCCCACAGATCCCCTCCCCCCCACCACCGACAGATCACCACCGCTGACATATCTTCACCCCGACTACCGCCCCCCTCCCACCGCCGACAGATCTTCACCCGACTACCGCCCCCTCCCACCGCCAACAGATCCCCACCCCCTCCCACAGATCCCCTCCCGCCGACAGATCCCTATCCCCGACAGATCCCCATCCGACTACCGCCCCCTCCCACAGATCCCCCGCCCCCCCAACCACTGACAGATCCCCACCCCCGACTACCATCCCCTCCCACAGATCCCCCCTACCGCCGACAGATTCCCACCCCCGACTACCACCCCCTCCCACAGATCCCCTCCCCCTACTGCCGACAGATCCCCACCCCCGGCTACCACCGCCGACAGATCTTCACCCCGACTGCCGCCCCCTCCCACCGCCGACAGATCCCCACCCCGACTACCGCCCCCTCCCACAGATCTCTGCCCCCCCACCGCCGACAGATCCCCACCCACAGATCCTCTCGCCCCCTCCCAGAGATCCCCACCCCAACTACCGCCCCCTCCCACAGATCCCCCGACTACCACCCTCTCCCACAGATCCCCTGCCCCCTACCGGCGACAGATCACCGCCCCCTCCCACAGATCCCCCGCCCCTAACAGATCCCCACCCCGACTACCACCCCCTCCCACAGATCCCCACCCCGACCACCGCCTCCTCCCAGCGCCGACAGAGCCCCACCCGACTACCGTCCCCTCCCACAGATCCCCACCCCCTCACACAGATCCCCCACCCCCGACTACCACCCCCTCCCCCCCTACCGGTTACAGATCACCGCCCCCTCCCACAGATCCCCCGCCCCCAACTACCACCCCCTCCCACAGATCCCCACCCCCGACTAACGCCCCCTCCCCCAGATCCCTGCCCCGACTACCGCCCCCCACCGCCGACAGATCCCCACCCCCTCCCACAGATCCCCTCCCGCCGACAGATCTCCACCCCCGACTACCGCCCCCTCCCACAGATCCCCCACCCCCCACAGATCCTCACCCCGACTACCACCCCCTCCCACAGATCCCCTCCCGCCGACTACCGCCCCCTCCCTCCGCCGACAGATCCCCATCCGACTACCGCCCCCTCCCACAGATCCCCCCCCACTACCACAGATCCCCCCCTACCACCCCCCCCACAGATCCTCACCCCGACTACCACCCCCTCCCACAGATCCCCTCCCGCCGACTACCGCCCCCTCCCTCCGCCGACAGATCCCCATCCGACTACCGCCCCCTCCCACAGATCCCCCCCCACTACCACAGATTCCCCCCCTCACTACCACAGATTCCCCCCCTACTGCTGACAGATCCCCACCCCCTTCCACAGATCCCCACCCCCTACTACCACCCCCTCCCACAGATCCCCTCCCCCCTACCGCCGACAAATCTTCATCCCGACTATCGCCCCCTCCCACCGCCGACAGATCTTCACCCCTCCCACCGCCCCCTCCCAGCGCCGACAGAGCCCCACCCGACTACCGCCCCCTCCCACAGATCCCCACCGCCGACTACCACCCCCTCCCTACTACCGGCGACAGATCACCGCCCCCTCCCACAGATCCCCCGCCCCCCAACTACCACCCCCTCCCACAGATCCCCACCCCCGACTACCACCCCCTCCCACAGATCCCCCGCCCCCCACAAATCCCCACCGCCAACTACCACCCCCTCCCACAGATCCCCTCCCCCCGACAGATCTCCACCCCCGACTACCGCCCCCTCCCACAGATCCCCCGCCCCCCAACTACCACCCCCTCCCACAGATCCCCACCCCCGACTACCACCCCCTCCCACAGATCCCCCGCTCCCCACAAATCCCCACCGCCAACTACCACCCCCTCCCACAGATCCCCTCCCCCCGACAGATCTCCACCCCCGACTACCGTCCCCTCCCACAGATCCCCCGCCCCCCACAGCCGACAGATCCTCACCCCGACTACCACCCCCTCCCACAGATCCCCTCCCGCCGACAGATCCCCACCCCCGACTACCGCCCCTGCCACAGATCCCCTCCCGCCGACAGATCCCCACCCCCGACAGATCCCCATCCGACTACCGCCCCCTCCCACAGATCCCCTGCCCCCCCACCGCCGACAGATCCCCACCCCCGACTACCACAGACCCCCCCTCCTACTGCCGACAGATCCCCACCCCCGACTACCAACCCCTCCCACAGATCCCCCCCTACCGCCGACAGATCCCCACCCACTACTACCACCCCCTCCCACAGATCCCCTCCCCCCCTACCACCGACATATCTTCACCCCGACTACCGCCCCCTCCCACCGCCAACAGATCCCCACCCCGACTACCACCCCCTCCCCACGACAGATCTTTACCCCAAAATAACGCCCCTCCCCACCGCCGACAGATCTCTACCCTTGATTACCGCCCATCCCACCGCTGACAGCTCTCCACCCCTGAATACCACCCCTCCCACAGATCAACACCCCCCACAGATCCCCATCCTCGCCCCATTCCTACCCCCGACTACTGCCCTCTCCCACAGATCCCCACCCAACTACCGCCCTCAGATTTCCACCCCTGCCACCACCGACAGATTCCCCACCCCGACTACCGCCCCCTCTCCACCCCTGACTACCGCCCTTTCCCCACCGTCGACAAATCTCCACCCCCGAATACCGCCCCCTCCCACAGATCACCACCCCTGACTACCGCCCCCTCCCACCCCCGAATATCGCCCCTCCCCACCACCAACAGATCTCCACCCCCGAATACCGCACCCTCCCCACCGCTGACAGATCCTCACCCTGACTACTGCCCCCTCTGCACCCCAGACTACTGCCACCTCCCACAGATCCCCACATCTGACAATCGCCCCTCCCACCGCCGACAGATCTCCACCCCCGATAACCGCCCCCTCCCCACCGACAGATCTCCACCCCCGAATACCGCCCCCTCCCCACGACAGATCTCCCCCACAAATACCACCGACAGATCTCCCCCCCAAATACCGCCCCCTCACCACCGACAGATCTCCACCCCAGAATACCGCCCCCTCACCACCGACAGATCTCCACCCCCGAATACCGCCCCTCCCCACGACAGATCTTCACTCCCAAAATACCGCCCCCTCCCCACCGCCGACAGATCTCTACCCCTGACTACTGCCCCTCCCACCGCTGACAGATCTCCACCCCCTGAATACCACCTCCACAGATCCCCATCCTCGAATACCGCCCCCTCCCCACCCCCGACTACTGCCCTCTCCCACAGATCCCCACCCGACTACCGCCCCCAGATCCCCACCCCAACTAACGCCCCCTCCCCACCGCCGACAAATCTCCACCCCCGAATACCGCCCCCTCCCACAGATCCCCGTCGACAGATCACCACCCCTGACTACCGCCCCCTCCCCACCGCCAACAGATCTCTACCCCCGAAAACTGCACCCTCCCCACCGCTGACAGATCCGTACCCTGACTACCACCCCCTCTCCACCCCAGACTACCGCCCCCTCCCACAGATCCCCACCCCTGTCTACCGCCCACTCCCACTGCCGACAGATCTCCACCCCCGAATACCGCTCCCTCCCCACGACAGATCTCCACCCCCAAATACCGCCCCCTCACCACGACAGATCTCCACCCCGAATACTGCCCCTCCCCACCGCCGACAGATCTCTGCCCCTGACTACCGCCCCTCCCACCGCTGACAGATCTCCACCCCTGAATACCACCCCTCCCACAGATCCCCACCCCCGAATACTGCCCCCTCCCTACCAACAGATCTCCACCCCTGAATACCGCCCCCTCCCTATGACAGATCTCCACCCCCAAATACCGCCCCCCCCACGACAGATCTTCACCCCAAAATACCGCCCCCTCCCCACTGCCGACAGATCTCTACCCCTGACTACCGCCCCTCCCACCGCTGACAGATCTCCACCCCTGAATACCACCCCTCCCACATCCCAAACCCCGACTACCGCCCCCTCCTCACCCCCGACTACTGCCCTCTCCCACAGCTCCCCACCCCCGACTACCGATCTCCACCCCCAAATACCGCCCCTCCCACAGATCCCCACCCCTAACTACTGCCCCTCCCACCGCCGACAGATCTCCACCCCTGACTACTGCCCCCTCCCACCGCCGACAGATCTCCACCCCTGACTACTGCCCCCTCCCACCGCCGACAGATCCCCACCCCTGAATACCGCCCCTCCCACAGATACCTGCTGACAGATCCCCACCCCCGACTATCGCGCCCCCCCCCTCCCCACTACTGCCCTCTCTCACAGATCCCCACCCTTCCCACCCACAGACCACCAACCATTCTTCTGCCCACCCTACTACCCCCCCTGGCCCTCAGCCCCCCGAACTTCAATGCTCCGCCCCTGTGATCTCCTGAACCCCCCCTCCCAAATATCGGCACTGTTCATAATGCTGAGCCATGCCTGTGTCCCCGCTCAGCTGTCATGTTGTAGGATGAGATCTATACCGGCCATAGGTACCGGGTATCTCTTCGGTTACATGTAAAGAGCTCGCCTGTCACAGTGTAACGCGAAGATCTGCAGCTCGGCTTACTTTGCCTGAATCCGGCGCATGCGCAGTTGCTGCAGGGGAGGCGTTTCCACGGCTTACGTCTCTTAACTACACGGCGCACATGCGTAATTGCTATACGGGAGGGGGGTGCCAGTGTAGTTAGATGGCGGAGAGGGAGACCTTCGGAGTCCCGCCCCGGCCCCGCCCAACGTCCGTGTCAGGGCTGAGAGTGGAGGGGGTGTGGTCATCCTCAGTGTCGGCGCTCCGGCTGCGGCGGGAAGATGTCTGCCCTCTCGGCCTGGTTCTGGAATGAGCGCTTCTGGCTGCCGCAGAATGTCACCTGGGCGGACCTGGCGGACACCGAGAGCGGGGAGCAATACCCCCGGGCCGGGCACCTCCTCTACGTCTTACCCATTGCGCTAGGCATCTTCACCCTCAGGCTGCTATTCGAGAGGTGAGGGGGACACCGGGGGGCCGTGTTGTGGTAGTGAGGGGGGGACACTGGAAGACATGGTGTGGTAGAGGGGGCACACCCAGGGGTTGTGGTAGTGGGGTGAGGGTGGCAGATGTGTGAAAGTAAGGTGAGTGTGGCAGAAATGTAGTGGGGTGAGGATGACAGAGATGCCTTGGTAGTGGGGCGAGGGTGACAGGTGTTGTGGTAGAGGGGTGAGGGTGGCAGAAATGTAGTGGAGTGAGGGTGGCAGAGATGTTGTGGCAGAGGTGTTGTGGTAGTGGGGTGAGGGTGGCAGAGGTGTGGTGGTAGTGGGGTGAGGGTGGCAGAGGTGTGGTGGTAGTGGGGTGAGGGTGGCAGAGATGTCGTGGTAGTGGGGTGAGGGTGGCAGAGATGTCGTGGTAGTGGGGTGAGGGTGGCAGAGATGTCGTGGTAGTGGGGCGAGGGTGACAGAGGTGTTGTGGTAGAGGGGTGAGGGTGGCAGAAATGTAGTGGAGTGAGGGTGGCAGAGATGTTGTGGCAGAGGTGTTGTGGTAGTGGGGTGAGGGTGGCAGAGGTGTGGTGGTAGTGGGGTGAGGGTGGCAGAGGTGTGGTGGTAGTGGGGTGAGGGTGGCAGAGATGTCGTGGTAGTGGGGTGAGGGTGGCAGAGATGTCGTGGTAGTGGGGTGAGGGTGGCAGAGATGTCGTGGTAGTGGGGTGAGGGTGGCAGAGATGTCGTGGTAGTGGGGCGAGGGTGACAGAGGTGTTGTGGTAGAGGGGTGAGGGTGGCAGAAATGTAGTGGAGTGAGGGTGGCAGAAATGTAGTGGAGTGAGGGTGGCAGAAATGTAGTGGAGTGAGGGTGGCAGAAATGTAGTGGAGTGAGGGTGGCAGAAATGTAGTGGAGTGAGGGTGGCAGAAATGTAGTGGAGTGAGGGTGGCAGAAATGTAGTGGAGTGAGGGTGGCAGAAATGTAGTGGAGTGAGGGTGGCAGAAATGTAGTGGAGTGAGGGTGGCAGAAATGTAGTGGAGTGAGGGTGGCAGAAATGTAGTGGAGTGAGGGTGGCAGAAATGATGTGGCAGAGGTGTTGTGGTAGTGGGGCGAGGGTGACAGAGGTGTTGTGGTAGAGGGGTGAGGGTGGCAGAAATGTAGTGGAGTGAGGGTGGCAGAGATGTTGTGGCAGAGGTGTTGTGGTAGTGGGGTGAGGGTGGCAGAGGTGTGGTGGTAGTGGGGTGAGGGTGGCAGAGATGTGGTGGTAGTGGGGTGAGGGTGGCAGAGATGTCGTGGTAGTGGGGTGAGGGTGGCAGAGATGTCGTGGTAGTGGGGTGAGGGTGGCAGAGATGTCGTGGTAGTGGGGTGAGGGTGGCAGAGATGTCGTGGTAGTGGGGCGAGGGTGACAGAGGTGTTGTGGTAGAGGGGTGAGGGTGGCAGAAATGTAGTGGAGTGAGGGTGGCAGAAATGTAGTGGAGTGAGGGTGGCAGAAATGTAGTGGAGTGAGGGTGGCAGAAATGTAGTGGAGTGAGGGTGGCAGAAATGTAGTGGAGTGAGGGTGGCAGAAATGTAGTGGAGTGAGGGTGGCAGAAATGTAGTGGAGTGAGGGTGGCAGAAATGTAGTGGAGTGAGGGTGGCAGAAATGTAGTGGAGTGAGGGTGGCAGAAATGTAGTGGAGTGAGGGTGGCAGAAATGTAGTGGAGTGAGGGTGGCAGAAATGTAGTGGAGTGAGGGTGGCAGAAATGTAGTGGAGTGAGGGTGGCAGAAATGTAGTGGAGTGAGGGTGGCAGAAATGTAGTGGAGTGAGGGTGGCAGAAATGTAGTGGAGTGAGGGTGGCAGAAATGTAGTGGAGTGAGGGTGGCAGAAATGTAGTGGAGTGAGGGTGGCAGAAATGATGTGGCAGAGGTGTTGTGGTAGTGGGGTGAGGGTGGCAGAGGTGTTGTGGTAGTGGGGTGAGGGTGGCAGAGGTGTGGTGGTAGTGGGGTGAGAGTGGCAGAGGTGTGGTGGTAGTGGGGTGAGAGTGGCAGAGGTGTGGTGGTAGTGGGGTGAGGGTGGCAGAGGTGTGGTGGTAGTGGGGTGAGGGTGGCAGAGGTGTGGTGGTAGTGGGGTGAGGGTGGCAGAGATGTCGTGGTAGTGGGGTGAGGATGGCAGAGATGTCGTGGTAGTGGGGTGAGGGTGGCAGATGTTGTGGTAGAGGGGGGAGGGTGGCAGAGATGTTGTGGTGAGGGTGGCAGAGATGATGTGGTGGCGGGGTGAGGGTGACAGATATTGGGTGATGGTGGCAGAGATGTGGTGGTGGGGTGAGGGTGGCAGAGATGTTGTTGGGTGAGGGTGGCAGATGTCATGGTAGAGGGGTGAGGGTGGCAGAGATGTGGTGGTGGGGTGAGGGTGGCAGAGATGTGAGGGTGGCAGATGTCGTGGTGGTGGGGTGAGGGTGGCAGATGTCGTGGTGGTGGGGTGAGGGTGGCAGAGATGATGTGGTGGCGGGGTGAGGGTGACAGATATTGGGTGATGGTGGCAGAGATGTGAGGGTGGCAGAGATGTTGTGGGGTGAGGGTGGCAGAGATGTTGTGGGGTGAGGGTGTCAGAGATGTCGTGGTAGCGGGGTGACACGGGAAGGCCGTGTTGTGATAAATGAGTGACACTGGAAGTCATGTAGTAATGGGGTGACACCGCCTGCTGTGACCCCGATCACCTCCTCTATACCAACCCTTTTCAACCAGGGTGCTTTTAGTCAGTACCAGTGTTCAAAATTGTATTTGCTTTGAAAGAATAAATCACCTGTAATGTTCAGTGTCCTATGTGTGCGGATGTTGTTGTTTTATGTAGAACTATTCATTTATTTTTTCAAATTTTTGAATGGGGTGCCTCAAGATTGTGCAGAATTTTAAAGGACGCTTTAACTAAAAAGGTTGAGAAACGCAAATCCTATACTGATCACCTCATCCATCTCCTCCTGTACTGTATACCCGTCTACTCATATCACTCTTATCACACTATATACACTGATTATACACACCTATCACCCTCTACACTGATTATATGTTATGCTTATCACCCTGTATACACAGATCGCCCCTACACTCACCTATTGCAATACACACACACACACACACACACACACACACACACACACACCGATCTTCATTTACACCGATTGTCCTGTACACACCCATCACCCTAGAGCAGTGTTTTTTCAATTCCAGTCCTCAAGGCGCACCAACAGGTCATGTGTTCAGGATTTCCCTCAGATCAAAGGGCTGTGGTAATTACTAAGGCAGTGAAACTGATAAAATCACCTGTGCAAAATAATGGAAAGCCTGAAAACATGACCAGTTTGTGTACCTTGAGGACTGGAATTGAGAAACACTGACCTGGACACAGTGATCACAATAAATATGCTGTTTATAATATACACTGGTCACCCCCTAGACTCACCGATCGCCCTATATACACCGATCACCAACATTCACACCGATTGCTCAATATACACCAACCATAATTTACACCGATAAATTACACTGATAATCTACACTCACCGATCGCCCTATATACCCTAGACACACCCATAATAAATTACACTGACTGACCCCCCCTGTACAGGGCTCTTCTGTGTGTTCTGCCTGTCACCATGTGTATACCGCTCTGTGTCCCCAGTCATAAGATTCTTCTTCTATACATCTCTGTGAACCCCATCATTAATCTACAACTTCTGTATCCTCATCCTACCTCTCTCCATAGTCTTTTCCCTATGACGTCTGATTATAAGGTTCACTGATCTCACTGTACACTGATACTAATCATGACATGGATTGCTCTGTTTAGTCCCTGTGTGACATTTGGTAAACCCGAGGAGCTGATCTTCTCCATGTACACAATGGGGGAATTGATCATTTATTCTGCTTCATTTTATAGTGCCTTTAAAATATATATATACACATACGTTGTGTCTCTTCAGTATCGATCCCTGTAACTGATCCATTGATCTAGCCCAGTGACACTGGAAGTAATCTATCCTCCTCCTCACCCTCCTCTGTGACCCTGACGTGTGTATATATGTTTGTGTGTGTGTGTGTGTGTACATATATACACACGCACCGCAGCCATAACATTATAACCACTCACCTAATATTAAAGCGGTGTTCCACCCAAAAATGGAACTTCCGCTTTAAGGGAAGGTGACCCCCCTGAAATGCCACTTTTGGGGGGGGGGAGCGTAAACCCTCTTTTTTTTTAGAGGGCTCCAGCTCCCACTTCCTCCCGGGGCTCCGTGGCGCTGGAAAGAAGTTCACCTCTCCCCCCTCCCTCTCGGCAATCATCTGGGACACGTCAGAGGTCCCAGATGATTGCTCGACCAGTCCCATTGCACCGCGTGGCTCGCGTGTGCCCGGCTGTGACAATGCCGGCTGAGAGGAGTAGGGCTTCGTTCCCCCGCATCGCTGAACCTTGGGACAGGTGAGTGTTTGATTATTAAAAGTCAGCAGCTGCAGTATTTGTAGCTACTGACTTTTAATATTATTATTTTTTTTTAGTAGGAACTCTGCTTTAAGCAGATCCCACATTTGCCACCAAAACAGCCCTGACCCGTTGAGGTGTAGTGTCATATTTTGCTCCCCATCACAGATTGCTCCAGAAGTGACATTCTGTCACCGCCATCTTGCTACACCCCACACTCCTTCAACATCTAAACAGTCCGTTGGATTTCCAACTACTGTATTTAAGCAGATAAGCTCAGTTTTGTGCTGAAAACAACATCGAAAACTCCGGTGGGTGTAACAAGATGTCCGCTTGCCCCCTTCTCACTCTATCATTACTGTGCAGGAGTGTGGGGTGTAGCAAGATGGCGGCGGCGGAACGTCACTTCCGGAGCAATCTGTGATGGGGAGCAGAATGTGACAAGACAGAGGCATGGACTGCAAAGTAACATCCACATGAATGGCAGGACCCAGGGTTTTCCAGCAGAACATTGCCCAAAGCATCACACTGCCTACACCGGCTTGCCTTTTTCCCATACTACATCCTGGTGTCATCTCCTCCCAAGGTAAGTAATGGACACACACCCAGCCTTCCACATGATGTAAAAGAAAACATGACTCCTCAGACTAAGGCCACCTTCTTCCATTGCTCCGTGCTCCAGTTCTGATGCTCACCTGCCCGTTGAAGGTGCTTTTGGCTGTGGACACGGGTCAGCATGAGCACCCTGAGCAGTCTGCGGCTACATAAACTGACATGCATTGTGTTTTTTTTTTTTTGTAACCTCCTATTGGAATCAGGATTAACTTTTTCAACCATTTGAGCTATAGTATCTCTTCTATTGGACTACACAGGGCAGCCTTCTCTCCCCACATGCATCAATGAGCCTTGGCTGCCCATGACCATGTCGCTGATTTTCCTTCCTTGGACCACTTTTGGTAGGTCCTGACCACTTTAGGTAGGTCCTGACCACTTTAGACTGGGAACATTCCACAAGAGCTGCAGTTTGGCCCTTGTCAAAGTCACTCAAATCCTTACACTTGTCCTTTTTTACCTGTACCTTCTTTGATGGTGCATCCTCCTGTACCATAGATCAAAATATTTACTTAGTACATATGGTGCCTTGTTCTCCTTGCCTGCACACCCTTTTGTTACCCTGAGGGTGGTGGTAGTGCCCTTTTTTGCCTTTAATGTTCTTTGTTCGATCCCATTACCTTTTGCATTAAGCTGGGTACCCACGGGCCAAAAATCGACTAAAAACAGCCAGCTTTCAGCCCGTACAGCTGTGTTTGGTCTACAAAAGCCGGGCTTATGACCAGCTTCTGTCGGACCGGCATGCTGCAAAACCTTGTGATGTGTATTAAAAAAAAAAAAAAAAAAAAAAAAAAATACAGAGCTGTCCCTGTGTTGTAATCCATATAGCAAGATAAAAAACCACTTTTCTAAAGTCATATGACACAATACTACAATTTCAAGACAATGCATATAGTCTGTAAATATCATTTGTATTCAAAAAGTTATAAAGTGCTTGTTAACCGATTGCCGCAAAATCACGTACCGGTTCATCATTCTGCTTCAAGTGGTTGTACTTCACCCCGGTACCATTTTTTTAGAGCCAACGGTCGGCTTCCTTGTAATAAGAACCCATGCAGCTAAGCAGCATCTCCATTGTAATCACAAGCAGCGGGAGGGGACGTCTCTCTACCTTCCGCCCAGGCTCTCCCGTCCCATCGGGGGACCCGAACGATTAGCCGGCACGTCCCCCGGCTGGCCAGAGACCCGAACACAGCCAGAATCAGCTTTGATCGGGTCTCTTATGTAGTAACCTGGAAACAACGTCCCTTTCAATTTACTGGAGTCTTAAAGGTGTCAGTTTAAAAAATTTGAAAGTACCGTATATACTCGAGTATAAGCCGACACGAATATAAGCCGAGGCACCTAATTTTACCACAAAAACTGGGAAAACTTATTGACTCGAGTATAAGCCCAGGGTGTGCCTCACTTTGCCTCATTGTGTCCATGACTAGTCTGACGTTTAACATTGGAGTCTATGGAGGGGGTGCCCATCTTTGAAAAATCGGTCCTCCCCGGCCGTAAGTCCCCCGGACAAGAAACTTTGCAAACTTGTAGAGGAAGAGTGGGGCTACATGTGTGCCAAGTTTGGGGTCCATAGGACCTACATCCGGCTGGTACCGGCTCCCCAAAGTTACCAGAGAAATTACCGTTTAACATGGGAGTCTATGGAAGGGGTGCCCGGTTTTGAAAAATTGGTGCTCCCCGGCCGTAGGTCCCCTGGACAAGAAACTTTGCACACTTGTAAAGGAAGAGTGGGGCTACATGTGTCCTAAGTTTGGGGTCCAGGGGACCTACGGCCGGCTGGTACCGGCTCCCCAAAGTCCGGGAGATCAGGCGCAAAAAGGTGACCCGAGTATAAGCCGAGGGGGGCATTTTCAGCACAAAAAATTGTGCTTAAAAACTCGGCTTATACTTGAGTATATATGGTAATCAAAACGCAGATCTTGGCATTTTGAATATTTTCGAGTGCAGAGGAGGGGTTTGGGGTCTTATAGACCCCGATCCCTCCAGAAAGAGTACCTGTCACTGCCTATTACTTTCACGAAGGGATGTTTAAATTCCTTGTGATAGCAATAAAAGTGATCAAATCTTTTTTTTTTTTTTTTTTAAGGGACTGTAAAAATAAAGAAGATACTAACGCATACGTAAGTTACGTCCGTAAATGTAAACAGTGTTCAAACCACACGTGGGGTATAGCCGCAATCTTTAGAGTGAGAGCAATATTTCTAGCACTAGACCTCTGTAATTCTAAACGGGTATCCTGTAAAAAAAAATGCGTCGCCTTTAGAGATTTTGAAAAAACGTATTTTTTTTGCCATTCCACGAGCGTGTGCAATTTTAAAGCATGACATTTTGGGTAATCTATTTACTCGGCGTAACATCCTCTTTCGCATTCTACAAAAAAAATTGGCTAACTTTTTTGTCTTTATTTTTTATTTTTTATTTTTTAATTCACTAAAGTGTATTTTTTTTCCCCAAAACAAATTGCGTTTGCAAGACTGCGCCAATACAGTGTGACATAAAAATATTGCAACAACCGCTATTTTATTCTCTAGGGCAGTGGTTCTCAACTCCTGTCCTCAGGACCCACTAACAGGCCAGATTTTAAGTATTACCTTGGTGAGATGCAGACTAGAATACTCCAATCACTGAGCAGCAAATTATATCACCTGTGATGCATTTCAGTTATCTTGCAAACCTGGCCTGTTGGTGGGCCCTGAGGACTGGAGTTGAGAACCACTGCTCTAGGGTCTTTTCTAAAAAAAAAATGTGTGTGTTGTGTAGAGCTTTAAGCGTTAAAAAATCGTGATCTCGATTCAACCCCCCTGACGATCTCCAATGCAGAGTTTGCCGACTCTTTCATATAACAAGTGGAGAGACTTATCAGCTGTCAAAAGAAAATATCTGGGCAGTCTGCCAAGTTTTTAACAGGAAACATTTGTAAGGCTTCCTTCTTAGATCAAAGGGATTAACTTCTGTGTGTGTAAAGAAAAAACAGTCTGCCAAGTTTGTAACAACATGAAACATTGTAACTAACTTCCTTCTTAGATCAAACTTCTGTGTGTAAATGCAGGAAGTTTAACCACTTAAAGTCTAAATCTTTTTCTGACACTTGTTTCTCAGAGACCCTAGGGAATAAAATGGCAATTGCTGCAATATTTTATGTCGCACTGTATTTGCCCAGCAGTCTTTCGAATGCAATTATTTTGGAAAAAATACACTTTAATGAATAATAATAATTAAAAAAAAAATGAAACGGTAAAGTTAGCCCAATTTTTAATTTTTTTTTCCTTCATTGTTTTAATGTGAACGATGTTACGCCGCGAGAATCGTGATCTAACTTATTTTTTTTTTTTTTTAAACCGTAAATAGCTTTTTATTTAGAGCCCTTTCACACTCAGTGCCCATAGCGTCGGCAGTAAAACGCCGCTATTTTTACCGCCGACGCTATGGGCGGATTTGCAGCGCATTTCGGCCGCTAGCGGCCGAGAAAGGGTTAAAACTGCCCGCAATGCGCTGCTGAAGCAGCGCATTGCGGGCGGTATAGCTGCGCTGTCCCATTCATTTCAATGGGCAGCAACGGTGGAGGTGAGCGGTAAACACACCGCTCCTTCACCACTGCAAATTAAAGTTGACAATGATACAGTATATGGACATCAATACATACATAAGGTCAGAAGGATCCAATGGAACAGGTCAAATAAAGCTAGTAATCGTTGTCTCAAAATTGTGATAGTCTAAGGCAGTTGATACATAGTTGTGATCTAGTACCGGGTAACATTGTTGAATGTAGAAGAGAAAGAGGGGTAAGGAGAAGGGAGGGGAGGTAATTGGGGGCAGGGGAGGGAGGGGGTGATCTAACTTCTAAGCAAAAAATCGTGATTCTCATTTTAGCCAGATTCATGCAGCTCTATAATGTTGGGGGTTTTAAGTAATTTTCTAGCAAAACGTACAGATTTTTAGCTTGTAAGCAACAAGTGTCAGAAAAATGCCTGGTCTTCAAGGGTGTAACTAAGGAGTCCATCTACAGGTCCTTCTCAAAAAATTAGCATATTGTGATAAAGTTCATTATTTTCTGTAATGTACTGATAAACATTAGACTTTCATATATTTTAGATTCATTACACACAACTGAAGTAGTTCAAGCCTTTTCTTGTTTTAATATTGATGATTTTGGCATACAGCTCATGACAACCCAAAATTCCTATCTCAAAAAATTAGCATATCATGAAAAGGTTCTCTAAACGAGCTATTAACCTAATCATCTGAATCATCTAACTCGAAACACCTGCAAAAGATTCCTGAGGCTTTTAAAAACTCCCAGCCTGGTTCATTACTCAAAACCGCAATCATGGGTAAGACTGCCGACCTGACTGCTGTCCAGAAGGCCATCATTGACACCCTCAAGCAAGAGGGTAAGACACAGAAAGAAATTTCTGAACGAATAGGCTGTTCCCAGAGTGCTGTATCAAGGCACCTCAGTGGGAAGTCTGTGGGAAGGAAAAAGTGTGGCAGAAAACGCTGCACAACGAGAAGAGGTGACCGGACCCTGAAGAAGATTGTGGAGAAGGACCGATTCCAGACCTTGGAGGACCTGCGGAAGCAGTGGACTGAGTCTGGAGTAGAAACATCCAGAGCCACCGTGAACAGGCGTGTGCAGGAAATGGGCTACAGGTGCCACATTCCCCAGGTCAAGCCACTTTTGAACCAGAAATAGCGGCAGAAGCGCCTGACCTGGGCTACAGAGAAGCAGCACTTGACTGTTGCTCAGTGGTCCAAAGTACTTTTTTCGGATGAAAGCAAATTTTGCATGTCATTCGGAAATCAAGGTGCCAGAGTCTGGAGGAAGACTGGGGAGAGGGAAATGCCAAAATGCCTGAAGTCCAGTGTCAAGTACCCACAGTCAGTGATGGTCTGGGGTGCCATGTCAGCTGCTGGTGTTGGTCCACTGTGTTTTATCAAGGGCAGGGTCAATGCAGCTAGCCATCAGGAGATTTTGGAGCACTTCATGCTTCCATCTGCTGAAAAGCTTTATGGAGATGAAGATTTCATTTTTCAGCACGACCTGGCACCTGCTCACAGTGCCAAAACCACTGGTAAATGGTTTACTGACCATGGTATTACTGTGCTCAATTGGCCTGCCAACTCTCCTGACCTGAACCCCATAGAGAATCTGTGGGATATTGGGAAGAGAAAGTTGAGAGACGCAAGACCCAACACTCTGGATGAGCTTAAGGCCGCTATCGAAGCATCCTGGGCCTCCATAACACCTCAGCAGTGCCACAGGCTGGTTGCCTCCATGCCACGCCGCATTGAAGCAGTCATTTCTGCAAAAGGATTCCCGACCAAGTATTGAGTGCATAACTGAACATAATTATTTGAAGGTTTTTTTTTTTTTGTATTAAAAACACTTTTCTTTTATTGGTCGGATGAAATATGCTAATTTTTTGAGATAGGATTTTTGGGTTTTCATGAGCTGTATGCCAAAATCATCAATATTAAAACAAGAAAAGGCTTGAACTACTTCAGTTGTGTGTAATGAATCTAAAATATATGAAAGTCTAATGTTTATCAGTACATTACAGAAAATAATGAACTTTATCACAATATGCTAATTTTTTGAGAAGGACCTGTATATTGGTGAATCCTGTTCCAGTGAGGTGTATCACAAAGACGTGCTCCCCTCCTCACCAACAATAGATGTAAATGGGCACTGATCGTGTACCAATGTTGTGTCTCTCGTTTATTCCTCCTCCACTTCTTTTAATATAATCTTCAGGCAACAATACTGTATATGGCTTTCTCAATCAAACGGGTATTGAATATGGATATGTGGTCTCTCCTTTACTCCTCCTCCAGACTCAATATGTATAATGCAGGAAAGGATGGGAGAAATCTCCATAGTGTGATATTGTTTTATTTAATTTATTAAAAAGCAATTGCACCTACATTGGCATAAATTCATAAAAGGATGTGTACAACTCCAAACGCCAGTTGGCTGTGTGAATCGCCACTGACTGTCCTCGCTTGGCCATCTGTTTTTTAATTATTTTATTTTTTTGTGTTCAGCCCACTGGGTACTGTGTATAGAGCCTTACTGTCCTCTATCACTCAAAGCTGTTGCACAATGTCCTTCATAGTGTGCTGAATAGAATTGTCTGCATCTCTGAATCCTACCTGGAAGGGTAGGATTCTTCAAAATCTTCAGGTAGTGTTTTCTCTTACCACTGCAAAGATTGGCCACAGGACACCCTTGGCAGAGCAAGGAGATGTGAGGGAGTGAGGATAAGGTGAGTATGTTGGGGGGTACTTTTTCCAGAGACCCTGTCATTTTTCTCTGCATGGGCAAGGTGACTGTCTCTTTAAAGGTGGAAATTGCAGGGATAATATCCTGTTTCTGGCTGGTAAGGTCTGCAAGATTTGAATGTCCCACCTGTATACGTGTTACATCTTGATGGCATACTAATTAGTTATGATCTGGATGCCGTTTAGAGCCTGCACACCTATAAGGTTGCAGTTGCACTTATTTTGTAAAACCCCCCCCCAGCCCCCCTCCCCAGTTTTATACTCGCCCGTGTTTGATCTGTAAAATGTTGACTGTGTGGCTTTTATCTTATTTTGCCAGGCCGGTGTGTGTCCACAAAGGGGTACCACGTCTGTGCTGTCATCTTCTCCCTGGCTCCTTCCTGGTGTTCGTCTTTGGTCATATTCATTGGCCGGTGCGGGGTGACAACTCCTGCACATATGCAACAGGCAATTATCCCGGGACACACGGGGACCATGCCTGCGATGTAATGTGAGATGCACAGCTCAGTTTATATGTCACAGAAGACTAAGTAGGCAGGTAGATGTAGTGTTTGTTTTTTTTTGTTTTTTTGCCAAAGACTTTGCATGTCTCTTCTGCGATAAATTGCGTGCTCGTGAGTTGTTGTTTTTTTGTCTGTAGTCAGTTCTACTTTAAACTTTTTTAGATATGCCCCTGTCATCGTAATTCTGTGTCTGTACAGGTTTCCTTTTAGCAGAAGCAGGTTTTGTTTTGAGATCGCTCTCCCCTTTATTTTCATGCTGAAATTTTCTAGAAAGATGGGCACTAGGGTTAAAGATATTGAGTTAGTAAGCTATAAGTTATATTTACTCAAAGTACCTTTTGTGTGAAGGGGTCTCATCTCTATTCTCTGTGCTAGTCATGGGCATTTGCAACTGTAAGTATATTTTGTATGATATCAGATGGACAAAGGTTGTGTTCTGTGGCATATTACAAGGAGCATACAGAAAAGGTTGTCTGTCTTTATCGGTCATAATGCTGTGTAGTTCAGTAATATGGGTGAAACCCTGACTACTAAAGAAGAAATCCAGACAGATTTTTACCGGACCAGCGTGGACCAGCCTGGACCAGTGTAACTGCTGTGTACAGGTACATCTCATAAAATTAGAATATCATCAAAGTTATTTATTTCAGTACTTCAATTCAAAAAGTGAAACTCATATTTTATATAGATGCGTTACACGCAGAGTGATCTATTTCAAGCATTTTCTTTCTTTTAATTTTGATGATTATGGCTTACAGCTAGTGAAAACCCCAAATTCAGTATCTCAGAAAATTAGAATATTACATAAGGTCAATAAAAAATAAAAATAAAAAAATGTAATACAGAAATGTTGGCTTACTGAAAGTATCTCCATGTACAGTATAGTATGCACCCAATACTTGGTCAGGGCCCCTTTTGCATGAATTACTGCCTCAATGTGGCATGGCGGTGATCAGCCTGTGGCACTGCTGAGGTGTTATGGAAGCCCAGGCTGCTCTGATAGCGGCCTTCAGCTCATCTGCATTGTTGGGTCTGGTGTCTCATCTTCCTCTTGAAAATACCCCACAGGTTCTCTATGGGGTTTAGGTCAGGCAAGTTTGCTGGCCAATCAAGCACAGTGATACCATGATCATTAAACCAGGTATTTTGGCAGTGTGGGCAGGTGCCAAATCTTGCTGAAAAATGAAATCCGCATCTCCATAAAGCTGGCCAGCAGAGGGAAGCATGAAGTGCTCCAGAATTTCCTGGTAGAGGGTTGCACTGACTTTGGACGTAACATGGAGGACATGGCTCCCCAAATCATCACGGACTGTGGAAACTTTACACTGGACCTCATGCAACTTGGATTATGTGCTTCTCCACTCTTCCCCCAGACTCTGGGACCTTGATTTCCAAATGAAATGCAAAATTTTCCAGTCAGTGATGATTTGAGGAGCCATTTCATCTGCTGGTGTTAAAACACAGTGGTTCATCAAGTCCAAGTCCAAAGTCAGCGCAACCCTCTACCAGGAAATTCTAGAGAACTTCATGTTTCCCTCTGCTGACCAGCTTTATGGAGATGCTGATTTCATTTTCCGGCAGGACTTGGAACTTGTCCACACTGCCCAAAGTACCAATACCTGGTATAATGATCATGGTATCACTGTGCTTGATTGGCCAGCAAACTCGCCTGACCTAAACCCCATAGAGAATCTGTGGGGTATTGTGTAGTGGAAGATGAGAAACGCCAGACCCAACAAGGCAGATGAGCTGAAGGCCGCTATCAAAGCAACCTGTGCTTCCATAACACCTCAGCAGTGCCACATCGCCTCCATGTCACGCCGCATTGATGCCGTAATTCATTCAAAAGGAGCCCCAACCAAGTATTGAGTGCATACTAAACTGTACATGGAGATACTTTCAGTAAGCCAACATTTCTGTATTAAAAATCCTTTTTTTAAATTGGTAATTACCGTATATACTTGAGTATAAGCAGAGGCACCTAATTTTACCACAAAAAAATGGGAAAACGTATTGACTCGAGTATAACCCTAGGCTGTCCATCTGCATGCCTCACTTATGGCTCACTGTGCCTTACTGTGGCCATGCCTCACTGTGCCCAATCTCCCTACTTGATCTCCGGTGCTGTGTGACTAGACTGATGTTTAACATGGGAGTCTATGTAAGTGGTGCCCGGCTTTGAAAAATCAGTGCTCCCCGGCCGTAGGTCCCCCGGTCAACAAACTTTGCACACTTGTAGAGGAAGAGTGGGGCTACATGTGTGCTAAGTTTGGGGTCCAGAGGACCTACAGCTGGCCGGGATCAGGTGCACAAAGTTGAAGATGGACACAGACTCGTGTATAAGCCGAGGGGGGCATTTTCAGCACACAAAAAATGTGCTGAAAAACTCGGCTTATACTCGAGTATATACAGTATGTAATCTAATCTGAGATGCTGAATTTTGGGGTTTCGCTAGCTGTAATCCACAATGATCAAAATTAAAAGAAAGAAATGCTTGAAATGGATCACTGTATGTAATGAATCTATAAAATGAGTTTTAAATTTTGAATTGCTGAAACTGACTTATTGATCTATTTTTATGAGATGCACATATACCATAAATGACCGATGGTAAAAACAATTCTGTGAAGAATTCTCTGAATGAAATGAACCCCCCCCCGTACCGAGTGGCAGACCTCTGTGTTCACGATGCATCAGGTCGGCCGCTCAGCATGGGGCTCGGAAGCAAGTGGAGATCACTGGAGTAGTTGTGTTTACTTCCAGCGGCCATTCCATACCTGGAATTCTTCTTTAATAATACTTTCTAAAGGCACATAGAGTCCCTTGTACAATGTGTTTTTTATTATTTTTTTATTTTTTTTCTTATAATATTACACAAATGACTTTGTCAGCATTCTGTGCAAATAAATTATTTGAAAGTCAAACATTGGTGCGCTGTGAATTGTAGTCCCACGCAGAATATGAAAGGTTTTAGTGTAGTAGAGAATTCTCTCTTAGAAAGTTCTAAATTAGAAAATGCTTTTTTCTGAATTCAGGAATGTTTTCGAGTACAGAAATTGAGACAAATTTACTAGTCAGTGCTGTTGTGTTATCAAATACGTCACCTTATCTGTTATGAAAAGGAGATTGTAGCCTCAGTGCTGAAACGTCTCCTTTAAACTACCAGCACACTGGCTGTGGTATTGAAAGGTTGTATGATGTCTATCTTGTGAGAGTCATTGGTTTTGACGCAGGTTCCCTTTCTTGGTTATTTTAGTAATATATGCAAAGGGCAGAGATAAAGTACAGTAACCGCTATACACTATTCAGATTACATGGGGCTTATTCACATCTCGGTGCAAGTCTTAGTGGATTAATAAGTCAATAATAAGCAGATGCCCTTTTTTTTCCCCCCTTCTGTGCCTTTACCATGTACTGTAGTGTCTATTGTGCTGCGCAAAAATGCAACCTCTACAGGGTTTTTTTTTTGTAGTTTACACACCAGCACAATTCATTTGTGTGGACTGAAACCATAGGAAATAAGGCTGTTTGCCTGTTCCTTGCATAAGGACTGCATTGGGCAATGTGCAGTGCAACGCTGCTGAATGTGCCCGCTATCTAGTCACGTCCGTGAAAGGTGAAATCTGATTGGTTTGTTTATTCAATGTTTATTTCTGAATTGGATGTTCTGTATCAGAAGAAAATATGCAGGCCAGCTGTCTATTTACATGTGTATTTAGAATGTTAAAGATGAAAAAAAAAATCCTCTTGCCTTTAATTGGCCTCAAGCTCCTTGCAGATGTCTAGAAAAAACTGAGCAGGAAGACCGGGTAACTGAGAACTTCTGGACACAGAGACTAGAGTTGTCATGGTTGCTAGGGTCAAAAATTTACATTGTAAATGATTTTTAGAAAATCTTGGCTGTCTGCAGGTGGAAATGGAAGGATAATTTTATTAAAGTGGTTGTAAAGGCAGAAGGTTTTTTTTTTTTTTACCTTAATGCAGGGCTTGACAAATTTGCTTGGAATCTAGGAGCCAGCTAAAAAAGTTAGGAGCCAGGAACGCGCCCCGTCCCGCCGAGCTTGCGCGCAGAAGCGAACGCATACGTGAGTAGCGCCCGCATATGAAAGCGGTGTTCAAAACACGTGAGGTATCGCCACGATCGGTAGATCGAGAGCAATAATTCTAGCCCTAGACCTCCTCTGTAACTCAAAACATGCAACCTGTAGAATTTTTTTAAATGTCGCCTATGGAGATTTTAAAGGGTAAAAGTTAGTCGCCATTCCACGAGCGGACGCAATTTTGAAGCGTGACATGTTGGGTATCAATTTACTCAGCGTAACATTATCTTTCACAATATTAAAAAAAAAAATGGGCTAACTTTACTGTTGTCTTATTTTTTTATTTAAAAAAAAGTGTATTTTTCCCAAAAAAGTGCGCTTGTAAGACCGCTGCGCAAATACGGTGTGACAAAGTATTGCAACAACCGCCATTTTATTCTCTAGGGTGTTAGAATAAAAAATATATATAATGTTTGGGGGTTCTAATTAGAGGGAAGGAGATGGCAGTGAAAACAGACAGGGAAACTCCATTAGCATTGCTGTTTGTCTTGTCATACCAACGGCCACCACAAGATGGCGCTAGATCACAGAAGGAAGCATAGGCCTGCAGAAGGCCGCGGCCTCAATTACCGGCCGGCACGGCCCGACGCAATCCCGCGGTGCGGAGGGGGGGAGCAATGGAGAGACAGGATTCCCCAGCTGTGCTGCGCCAGGTCGCTAATTCTAGTCGCAATGGCGACCTGGCGCCCGGGGTTTGTCGAGCCCTGCCTTAATGCGTTCTCTCTGCATTAAAAAAAGTTTGGGAATATGAAAAAAAAAAAAAAATTGTGCTCCTCCTGGATGGCCGCAGCACCGATCCCAGCTGCAGCTGTCCCCTGCCGCCTCTAAAACCTGAGAGCTGAGCGATCAAACAACGCTGGTCGCTCAGTCCTCCCGGCTTCCTGCTCTGCCCCTCCGGTGCTCACTGGAGCGCTGTGATGTGGAGGGGTTAGGACTGGCTGGCTCAGGCTCTTAGCAGCTCACTCAGAGGCTGAGCCAGTTGTCAGTCCAGACTTCTGGGCAGATCCTGACTACACGGTAGAGCTGCACGATTCTGGCTAAAATGAGAATTACGATTTTTTTGCTTAGAAGATAGATCACGATTCTCTCTGCGTAATATCATCCTTCACATTAAAACAAAACAAATTGGGCAACTTTACGGTTTCGTTTTTTTTTTTTTTTTTATTCATTGAAGTATATTTTTTCCCAAAAAATTGCATTTGAAAGGCCCTTGGGCAAATACAGTGTGACATAAAATATTGCAGCAATTGCCATTTTGTTTCCTATGGTCTCTGCTAAAATATATATAATGTTTTGGGGGTTCCAAGTAATTTTCTAGCAAAAATATTGATTTTAACTTAAAGGGGTTGTAAAGGTTCATTTTTTTTATTTTCTAAATAGGTTCCTTTTAAGCTAGTGCATTGTTTGTTCACTTACCTTTTTTCCTTCGATTTCCCTTCTAAATGTTTTTTTTCTTTGTCTGAATTTCGGGGGGGGGGGTTTGAATCGAGATCACGATTTTTTTAAACGATTAATTGTGCAGCTCTACTACACGGTCTGTATCTTTTCAAGGCGTGTACTGGGTCTGTGATGTCGCACCCTCCCCCCATCTCATCCTCCTACTCACCTGAGCCTGATCACGTTACAGCGGTGTATATGAGAGGAGCCGCTCTCTCCCTCCCTCCTCATTGGCTCAGAGACAGCAGGAGCTATTGACTTCTGCTGCTGTCAATCACAGCCAGTGAGGACAGAACGGGGGTTGGGCTGAATCGCACTGTGTGTGTCTATGGACACAAAAGAACCGACTCGGGAGCAAGCATGCACGAGTTAATAAGGCCCCTTTCACACTGAGGCGTTTTGGCGCTAAAAATAGCGCCTGAAAAAATTCTGCCCTGCAGTCTTCAATGTGAAAGCCCGAAGGCTTTCACACTGAAGCGGTGCGCTAGCAGGACCGCTCCAAAAGTCGTCCTACCTGCATCTTTGGAGCGGTGAAGGAGCGATGTGTTTACCGCTGCTGCCCATTGAAATCAATAGGACAGCGCGGCTATACTGCCCGCAATGCGCTGCTTCGGCAGCGCATTGCAGGCGGTTTTAACCCTTTCTCGGCCGCTAGCGGGGGTTAAAACTGCACCGCTAGCGGCCGAATATCGCGGCAAAAACAACGATATAGCAGCGCTAAATATAGCGCCGCTATACCGCCAGCGCACCTCCCCGCCCCAGTGTGAAAGGGGTCTAAGCAACTTGCTATGGGGTCTTTTGTCGGGTGGAGCCAGGAGTGGGGGATCCCAGAAGAGGACTGGGGCAAAACGATTGTACAGAGCAGGCAAGTATAAATGTATTTTTAGGTAATAAAATGGTTGCTTTTGCAATCACTTTACTGGCAATAAAGCCAACTCTTTGCCATGGCGTTCAAGCCCAAAAAAAAAACCCTCATCACCCCATCCCTCTGTCCAAAGAATGGAGTGGACGGAATTCGCTCAGGCAATGTAACGTGTCCATCCACATGTACAGTGTATACGGACTTCCAGAAAGTAGTTATTTGCACATGATGTTTGAGGAGCTTTAGGGGAGGACTGGAGCACTAAAAATAGTATTGGGGGGGGGGGGGGTGTTTTGAATGTGAGGAAAGGTGTGCTTTAAAAGGTCTTGTGTAGCAATTATATATTGTGATCTGGTTTCTTTTATTAGCAAGGGAGCCCGTGGTTCTCTCTATTCTTGGATATCACAGTTGTTTTCTGAACAATCTGTGATAATGAGCCATATGCCGGGTTTTGTTGCTACCTGTAGGATAAAGAGCTGGCATATGGGGTAACTGTCAGTCATGGAGAACCGGTCTCTGGGGTATCTCTCCCTCTCTCGCTCTCATTTTCTTCCCCCTTGTGTAATGCTCTGTGCTTTTCATGAGAAAGAGGATTGTGTCAGAGGTCTAAGTGCTGTGTTTGAACGTTGGGTAATAGACAGTCATTTCTTTTCCTAATGGTTTTGTTTTATTGTCTTTGTTTTGACAATTCTTACAAACAACACCGGTGACGGTGATCGTCTGTTCTTTCCTTTTTCCCAGTCCCTAGGTAAAACGCGTTCATTAGTGCTTATGGCTTAGTTACACCGAGATATCTTTTATGAGGGATTTGTTTACAATCCGCTGTCTTAGATTTCATCCTGTACCTGCTAGAGATCGCTTGTCTTCTAACACTTACATCCACTCCAGCCAGTACTATTGCTGATAAGCGACGGCCTTCAATCGCCACTTTTTGCTCTTCAGACACTTAGAATGAAATGATGTGTGTTCTGTATAAGTATTGGACACACTTCATACTAAAGTATTAAAAAAATAAAAAATATAAAAATACAGAAGTTGTATTGGAGCCAGCTATGTAATCATGTTCCAAGTTTGTAATAATCCACCTATAACTTGAATATAAAGTGCTTTCTTCTATATGTGTCTATGGTAGTGATTCTTGGGTTTACTACATTGATTATACAATTCTTTTTTTTTTCCATGCAGATTTTTACCATTATGCTTCACATATTCATCAGCACTGTGTCCTTCACCTAACCAGATCAATGTCAGACAGATGCTGTCACCTTGCAAGCGCTCCCTTACTGCCCTTGCCTCTGTCACAGCCGGCACTAGAACCCGAGCTGAATTGTTTTTAGTACTGGTTGGCATCACTTCCCAGTCCTGTGAGGGTATTGTCATCAGCTATGATGAAGCAAGAAGCAGAGATGGCGTGCTGGTGAGGTGAATATCAGGAATTCAGGAGGGCACTTTAGACTAGGGTCACATCTGGGCGTTGTGGGAATGCGTGCAAAATTGTCCGCTTTCCCACAATGCACTTAAACGTGCAGCCCATTTTCAGAAGCGTAGAGGTGCCATTAATTCTTAATGACACTCTCATGCATCTTGTTAATGTGTGTACCAGAATGGATGGTAACAAAGTAGAGTTGCACTGAATGGAAATTTTGGAGCCGAAAATGCATGATGCACTTGGCCGAAAATGTCAGTTTTTAAAAAAGCATTTATATTTTTATATATAATTGTATTATATTCGACTTTTTAATTACCCTCATCAATTTTAAATGAATATGAATTTATTGTCGGTCAGCAATTGGCATATTTAGCGCAATAAAAAGTCAAGAAAAATGCATTCCTTTAAATTCTATGTATGTCTTCACAGAGGTTAGTTGTGCTTCCATTGTGGTGTTAAAAATCCAGCTTGGTGCATTTTTGGTCAGTTAAAAAAAATGCATCTCCCAGTTCAAACGCATTGAAAACGCAGCAAGAACGCATCTTTACTCACCCGTGTTACCTGTTAGATGCAGTTTTTGAGTCACTTGACCTATGAAAAACACACAATAAGCACAGTAATCATGGTAAAATCGCAGTGAATTCAGGGTAGAATTGCCACAAATTTGTGGCATAAAAGCAGTGTGTTTTTGGTGCCATTGTCGGCACCTTTTCTCTTATCGGCATTCTGCCGATTTTTAACACCATTTTCGACGGAAAATTTCGGTGCATCTCTATAACAAAGTATCGTGTGTTTTTGTTGCAGTGCAATTTTTCAGAAAGGTCATTCACTTCTTTAGTGCGTTTTTTTCCCATCTAGGGCGCCCATTAATTTTAATGGGCTGCCCGAAATGCGACATTTCAGAACAAGTTTACACTCCATCATATCTGCATAGGTGTGAATGAAGCCTTACAAAGACTGTTCTCCAGCCCTAAATAGTCAGGGTAACTGCCTTACATTTCATGGGCACTCTTTGGATGGCCCTCCTGCTGTAATAAGACAATGGCGGGACTGTCTGGAGTATGTCCGATCCTCGCCTTCCCCCCCCCCATGCATAGCCAAAATGTTGGGGGGCATCTTTAACCACTTAAGCCCCGGATCATTTGACTGGCAAAAGACCAGAGCACTTTTTGCGATTCAGCACTGCGTCGCTTTAACTGACAATTGCGCGGTCGTGCGACGTGGCTTCCAAACAAAATTTACATTCTTTTTTTCCCACAAATAGAGCTTTCTTTTGGTGGTATTTGATTACCTCTGCGGTTATTTTTTGCGCTATAAACAAAAATAGAGCTACAATTTTGAAAAAAAAAAAGCAATATTTAGTACTTTTTGCTATAATATCCCTAATTTTTTTTTTATACACTTTTTCCTCAGTTTAGGCTGATATGTATTCTTCTACATATTTTTGGTAAAAAAAATCACAATAAGCATTTATTGATTGGTTTGCACAAAAGTTATAGCCTCTCCTCCTCTAGCAAGCTGGGCACAGCACCTGTGTGTGCAAGCTCCCTTCAGGTCCAACGCTGAGCTGTGTGTGTCAACAGACAAACATACTGAGCCACACCTTCGATACCTCTTCACAGGAATATGACAGGAGCAGGAGTCTACGGCTCCACTGTGCTTGGCTTTTCCTTTGAAATGAGGGGAGCGACGCTGGAGCCAGAGACGGCTCTAGAGAAGCAACATGGGGCCAGGTAAGCATTTTGAAAAGGAGGTTGGAAATTAGCGGCATGTTTTATACCTTGAGGCAGAGAATGCAAAGTGGAGAGCAACATCCCAGCGCTGCCACACATCACAAGAGTTACGAACAAAATAGTATTTTTTTTTTTTTTTTTAATTCCTCAGCTGCTGACATACTTAACCGATTACCGACCACCGCACGAACTTATACGTCGACAGAATGGCACGACTGGGCAAATGGACGTATATTCTACGTCCCTTTTTAATTTGCCGCCGGCGATGCGCTCGCGAGCTCCGTGACCGCGCCCGCGGACTCTATGTCCGCCCGTGTCCCGAAGCTGAAGAACGGGGAGATGTCAGTGTAAACACAACATCTTCCCGTTCTTCCTAGTGACATGTCACTGATCGTCTGTTCCCTCTCATCGGGAACGGCGATCAGTGACGTGTCACTCGTAGCCATGCCCCTCGACAGAAGCACTCCCTAGGACACACTTAACCCCTTCAGCACCCCGTACAGGTTAACCCCTTCACTACATTTACACTGTAATAAGTGAATTTTTATAGCACTGATCGCTGTATAAATGTGAATGGTCCCAAAATGGTGTCAAAGGTGTCCGATGTGGGAAGAGGGAGGAGCCTAGTAATGGCGCCGACAGCTTGCGGGAGCGAGTAGGTGAGATGCCGGGTCTCCGCGTCCCTCAGTGAGAAAGGAACAGGCGAACCTAAAAACCCCGCGGCACGTCCATCCACCCCCCCGGCCTGGAAGCACGCTTACCCACCCTGTATACTCTGGAGCAGCTGGCAGGACGGAGCGAGCTAATAGCCCGCCCTGCGTGGACACAGCCAGCAGGTGAACGGAAGTGAGAGATCCGGGAAGAGCTGCTGGATGCTGGAGACGACGGCGGGCAGAGAGAAGGAGCAAGAGACTGGGGCAGAGTCGCAGCCCCGACCTTACCATAGCACAGAATCCCCCTCCTGTTGTGCCTGTCTGGTCGCCAACATCTCCACTTGTCCTCCACCTTCCTTCATTGTAAAATGGTTACTCCTTGCTGTGCTGAACGAGGAAGCGGATGGTACAGGACACAGTACTGAAGAAACGCGAGTAGCCCGCATGTGGGGACTTATTGGAAAAAAATAATAATTGTGGAATACTGTGAAAGTGCCATACCTGTAGAAAGCATTTTGAAAGTAAAAAAAAAAAAAAAAAACTCCACAGATGTAAGAGAGACAAATATCTTTTTTTTTTTTTCTGATGCAAAGAGGGATTTAAATATGGACTGTAAACAGCCTATATTGTCTCAACAGATGACCTAGAGGGGCACCTTGGCAGCAAAACTTCAAAAAAGGAGGAGGAACCCCCCCCCCCCCCCCCCCTGTTTTATTTTTGTTTTGTTTTTTGGTGCTGCTTGTTTTCTTTTCTTCTTGCTGCCTTACTGTCCGTGCCTTTATTAAAAGTCATAGAACGCCGAACAGTCCGTGAAAATAACAGAGAAAGTGTCTCTCTTACTCTTTGCTCCTATTACCCAAATTGTGAGGAAGGAGAAGAACTGTGCAGAGACACCTGGTGCAACCCTTGCAATCTCTGCCTACCTGCACCCTCCAGTACCGATTTACTGACTTACAGGACTGTTAAGCTGGGTCCCTGGGTTGTCCATACCCCCCCCTGGAGGTACAGCACTAGCAGGGAGTATTACAAAAGTAAAGGAAAAGCGAGGAAAGGAGAAAATTTGTTCCCTTTTTTTTTCTTTGTCTTGCGGAACTGGGGCTGTGAAATATGAACGGTAAACAATAAGCTGCCCGTGATCACTACTATAAGTACGCAGAAACGCTGATTACATTCCTGATACTATGGTTAGCGTCTGAGATAACAGCAGACGTGAACGGGTTGGGACCTGTGTTTTTTATTTATTTATTTTTTGATTGGTCTGCCCTTTTTTCTCCCTCCCCCTCCTGGCACGCTTGGCTGTTAAGTCTGGGATAGAGGAGGAGGGAAAGGAAAGGGAAAGCATGAGTACAAGGGCAAAGGGAGCAAGGGGGGGGGGCAACCCCAAAATCCCCACGTCTAAGCCTGATCCCAAGCCTGGGCCCAATGAATAAATATGTAACCCATAGTGGAAATGGAGACAAACAGGCGGCGGAAAAGCAAGGAGGTAAAAGTAATCAGACGGACAACAAGGAAAGGAAGAAGGAAAAGAAAAAAGCCCAAAGTAAAAACTCTACAGGGACTGATACACTATCAGAGTTCAGAATAGAACAAGAGGCTGAAGTGAAGCCAGAGTGGAGACAAGAGGAGAAACAACAAAACAAAGCGCTATTACCAACAAAAATAGAAATAGAAGGCATATTTGCAGCCCTGGAAAAAGCGCTAAAATCGCAGATGGAGGTAATACAGGAAAATATGGGGTATATTCGTGATAGAGTAGAGGAAGTTGGAAAAAAAACTAACGAAACCACCATAAAAAAGCTGGAGGGAGAAATAAGATCAATAAGAAAGGAACAACGGGGACAAGCATACAAACTGGAAGATCAAGAGAACAGAGACAGAAGGCAGAACATAAGAATTTGAGGAGTACCCGAGTCATCCCAACCAGAGAATCTTTCAGAAATAATAATGAAAATCTGTAATCCATTGCTGGATACAGAAATAACATCCCTAATAAGAATTGAGAGAGCGTACAGAATAAGAAAACCAAAAGAAATATCGCAGGAAAACCCGAGAGACATTATTGTGCGGTTTGAAAGCTGGGAGGAAAAAAATCACTAATGGAGAAGCCTGAGAGGAAAGCCACCAATAAAATTAGAAGAAAACCAAATCCAAATTTTCCAAGATCTATCCCAAGAAACACTGAAAAGAAGGAGGAACTTAAAACCATTATTGAAAGTCCTACAGGAACACGAGATTCAGTACAACTGGGGCTTCCCAGCATGCCTGATTGGGAGGAAAAATGGCATCTCGGCAAGATTGAGATTTATAGAGGAGATACCTCAATTTTGTAAAAAGCTAGAAATCCCAACACCAGATATTTAAATAGAATAAGCAGAGAAGGTGATAGGAGGAGACCGTGGGGATTGGGTTTGTATAGACAAGGGGGAAGGGGAGGAAGGAAAGAAGGGAAAGAGAAAATTGCAATAAATTGCCAAGATCATTGCTGGTTGCGAAAGTTACCAGTATTAAGACCCAATATTAGTACAGCCTGACGTGCTCCTTTTTTTTTCTTCCTCCTTTTTCTCTCTCCTTTTTTTTTGGGGTGGGGGGGATGGGGGTGTGGGGGGTGAACTAGATTAAACTAGATGGAAATAGAGATAAAGAGATAGGAAGAGGGATATGGAGACCCAGACTCACTGACTACTCAGTCCCCACTCCCCCTCTGCTAGGGGGACGGTGCCAAACAGAACTCCACCTCAAGCCCAGGAGTGCAGAGAGCCTATAGGGGCTCTAAGAGAGAAAATCCTGCACTACGACCATGAGGTCAAGGTTCCAACAAGGGAGGGGGGAGGAAAAAGCGGGAGGAGGGGGGAGAGGTGGGCGAGGGGAGGAAAGGGAGGGGGGGGAACTATGATCTGTACATCTTAAGAAAAAGGGAGGGGAAAAGGGAAGGAAAAAAAAAAAAGAGAAACATATGACTGACGTAAACTTTATTACATACAATGTAAGGGGCTTTAATTCCCCAGAAAAAAGGCACATGATATTAAGGGAGTTGGAAAGATATTCCGCAGAAATCGTTTTTCTACAGGAGACACACTTAATGTTAGACTCTAATACAAAAATATATTCGCGAGCCATTCCAACCTGGTATTATGGAGATTCCCCAAATAAAAGAGCAAAAGGAGTTGCCATAGGTGTAGGAAAGAATATAAGCTTTATTGTAGAAGAAAGAAGAGTGGACCCAGATGGCCGCTACCTGTTCCTAAAAGGGAATCTCTAGGGGAAAAAATACACGTCAGCAAACGTATACTGTCCAAATAATCATCCCAAAAAAAAAAAAGAATGGGATCTTAAATGCTTTAATGGACTTTAAACAAGGTTATGTAATTCTTGCTGGGGATTTCAACTTTTCAATGGAACACAGACTCTATAGTACATCTGGTGCACCGATACGAGATAGAAAACAATTAAAATTGGTCAAAAAAAATAATTATATATATATATATCTATCTATCTATCTATCCATCAATTAGTAGACTCTTGGAGAGTGACACATCCAAGTAATAAAGATTATACGTATTATTCAACGGTGCACGACACGTATTCGAGATTGCATCATATGTTAGTTGACCAAGGGCTTTTGGAATATGTAGTGGATGCCTCAATAGGTGTAATATCAATCTCAGACCACGCCCCTGTAATGGTAAAAATAAGATTTAACAATGTTGAACAAAGAAAGGGTATATGGAGCTTAAACGAGGACCTCTTAGATAATAAAGAAGTGGGTGAGACACTATCAAGGGAAATTTAAGAATATTTTAGAATAAATAATACACCCGAAGTAAGTGTGGCGACGATATGGGAAGCCCATAAGGCTTGTATAAGGGGTAAACTGATCTCCATAGGAGTGCGGAAAAAGAAGGAAAGAGACTTAAACAGGAAAAACCTGTTATAGGAATTAAATGATTTGGAACAAAAAGATAAAAAACAGCAAGACAGAGAAACACACCAAAAGATAATTAAGCGAGGTCAACTTAGAGATCTGATGGAACAAGAAACTAGAAAAGTATTTAAAAACGTAGCAAAGGAAAGGTATAAATGGGGGAACAAGCCCGGGAAATACCTAGCAAGAGTAGCAAAGGGGGAAAAAAACTCTAAATTATATAAATAAAATAAAAAACCAGAGAGGAGAGATGAAATATAAAACATCTGAAATCGCAGAAATCTTTAAAACATACTATAGTGCATTATATGACATTAGAGCGAAAGAGACACGAGAGGAAGAGGAAAATAGGAAACTTAGAATACAGGAATACCTAGAGCAAACTAATCTACCAAAGATAACACCTGAAAGTATTGAGTGCCTAGAAGACCCGATTACACAAGAAGAAATAAAGCTCTCCAAGAAACACCAGGGGGGAAAAGCCCAGGACCCGACGGATTCCAAATTAAGTACTACAAAAAATTTAAAAAACGGCTAGTACCAGAACTGTGTAACTACTTTTAATAAAATGGGAGAAGAGGTAGAAATAAGAAAAGAATCTCTCCTTGCCAATATCTCTGTTAAACTAAAAGTGGGGAAGGATGGAACTATATGCTCTAGCTATCGGCCTATAGCACTATTGAACTCAGACATAAAGTTTATATGCAAAGGTATTGGCAACAAGATTAAAAATCCTAATGCCGGAACTAATAAATGCAGATCAGGTGGGTTTCGTGGCGGGAAGGGAAGGGAAGGGAGAGAATAACAGTAAAAGAACCCTATTAATCCGGAAGGGGATAGAGAAGAAACCCCCCCCCCCCCCCCAGTCATCCTCATGTCGCTAGATGCTGCAAAAAAGCATTCGACCGAGTCGACTGGGGGTTTATGATGGAGACACTCCGTAAAATAGGTCTGGGACCAAAATATATGAGATGGATTAAAAATCTATATACCCATCCTACGGCCAGGGTTAAGGTAACTGGGAGTATGTCGTCTGTATTCGAGATGCACAATGGAATGAGACAAGGGTGCCCACTCTCGCCCCTCCTGTATGTGTTGGCATTAGAACCACTGTTGTCAAATATACGGAACAGTCGGGATATAGGGGGGTTGAGAGTGGGAGATCAAGAACATAAGGTGGCTGCATTTGCAGACGACATTCTCCTATACTTGACAAAGCCAAGGTTGTCATTGCCCAATGTAGTTAAAAAAAATAAAAAAAAATATGGGGATCTTTCAAATTTCTAGATTAACCCAAACAAAACGGTTATTTTGAACCTGGGAATAGAAATAAACGAAGAAAGACTATTGCAGAAAGAATTCCCATTCATCTGGGAGACAAAAACATTAACATACAGTTTTTCACGCCAGGGAAAACAATTGGGAACTGCACAATTAAAGGACATGATCATATCGGGTAACATAAGGACAAGACAAGACTTAATCATGACACATGGGTGGAACCAGCTTAGTGACTGGGAGTACCTTCAATTAAAACACTTAGCACTATAGCACAACCAATTAGAAACGAAAAAGCACTAACTCAAATGGAAAAGATATGTAGTAAAGGAAAGCCTCTGAAGCATAGTATATCACAGGTATATAAAATACTAACAGAATTAGAAACGGAGGGACTACTACCGTTTATAGAAAAATGGGGCCAGGAACTGGGTAAAGGAATCGAGGAAAAGCAAATGATTGAAGCCGTGTACAGTTTTTTGCTTCAGATATAAACACGATAGAAGCAAACTATAAGAGTATGGTACGTTGGCATTTGACTCCAGAAAGAATGAACAAAATTCACCCCAGCAACTCCCCATTATGTGGGAGGGGCTGTAAGCAACTGAGAACGACAATACATATGTGGTGGGAATGCCCAATAATAGTGGAGTACTGGACAGGAATCCTGGACTACATAGAGGTAGTAACCGGGGGGAAAATTCCACAAAACGCCTGGACATGCCTGTCCCATGGCACAAATAAAACAAAAAAACAATATAGAAAAACGCTAGTCCCACCCCTGCTTAACGCGGCAAAGGGGTTAATTCCAAAAAACTGGTTATCAACAAAAAAACCGACCATAAAAGAATGGATACAACGGGTGGATTACATCTCTGAGATGGAATATCTGAGCCAGGGAGAGCAGGGAAGGGGGGAAAGCTATGGAGCAACATGGGGAAAAATGGAGAGTTTTTTTAAACTATCCGATAAATATGTGCAAGGAATGACAGAAAAAGAAAAGGAATAAATTAGATTGGGTGAGGAAGAAGACAGATCAGGGTGGGAGGTAGGGAGAGTGGGGGGGTAAGGGAGCAGGGAGGAGGGTGGGATATGGGAAACGGGGAAAAAGGGGAAGATAGTACAAAAATATGCATACATATTTCCTACGTTTTTTTTTTTGTTATTATATACACCAATGTGGGTGTGTTTTGTACTTTTCTATTTATCTCCAATAAAGAATGAGTTATAAAAAAAAAAGGTGTCCGATGTGTCCGCCATAATGTCGCAGTCACAATACAAATCGCTGATCGCCGCCATTACTAGTAAAAAAAAAAATATATTAATAAAAATGGCATAACACTATCCCCTATTTTGTAGACGCTATAACTTTTGCACAAACCAATCAATAAACTCTTAAGGATGTCAATTTTGTTTGGAAAAAACGTTGCTCGACCGCGCAATTGTCAGTTAAAGCGACGCAGTGCCGAATCGCAAAAAGTGGCCTGGTCTTTGGACAGCCAAATGGTCCGGGGCTTAAGTGGTTAAAGCGGAGTTCCGCTAAAAAATTTTTATTACAAATACAGCAGCTGACTTTTAATATGGACACTTGCCTGTCCTGGGCGCCCACGATGTCGGCACCCGAAGCCGATCTCTCCCTCTGCTCTAGGGTGCTGTCGCCATCTTCGGTAAGGGAATCGGGAAGTGAAGCCTTGCGGCTTCACTTCCTGGTTCCCTACTGCGTATGCGCGATCCCACTGGTCCCTGCTGTCTTGTGGGACCTGTGTGTCTCCCAGAAGACAGCGGGGGGGGATGGAGTAGGCGCCAGACGTGGCGTAGGTCACTCCGTTGATCTATGCCCGGAAAGTGGGAGCAAATACCTGCATTAGACAGGTATCTGCTCCCTCCTCCACCCTGAAAGGTGTCAAATGTAACACCGGAAGGGGGGAGGATTCCAAAAAACGGAACTTCCATTTTTGGGTGGAACTTTGCTTTAACAGAACGCACATGCATGAACATAACAGACCAGTCAGGTCTTAACCACTTGCCGACCAGCGTACGAACATTTTACGTTGACAGAATGGCACGGACAGGCAAATGGACGTACAGGAACGTCCCTTTTTAAATTTTCCGCTGTGTGGTCGCACATGCGTGAGCCTGCCGCGAGCTCCGGGGAGATGTAACTCGTAGCCACGCCCCCTTAAAGTTCGAATCGCTCCCTAGGACACACTTAACACCTTCCTAGCCCCCATAGTGTTAACCCTTTCACTGACAGTCACATTTACACAGTAATAAGGGCATTTTTATAGCACGGATTGCTGTAGAAATGTGAATGGTCCCAAAAATAGCGCCAAAAGTGTCCGATGTGTCTGCCATAATGTTGCAGTCACGATAAAAATCGCAGATCGCCGCCATTACTAGTAAAAAAAAAAAACGCTCCCACTGCTATCAATCTGTCCAATGAGGAGAGAGACAGTGATAGGAGCCGCTGCGCTCATGCACATCGCTGGGTTGGGTCGGGCTCAGGTAAGGAACAGGGGGAGGTCTGGGTGGCAGCTGCAGCACAGAAGGGGTTTCACCTTAAGGCTTTAGCATCACTTTAAGCTGCAAAGGCAGCTGGACGGTAGGTGTACACATGCTTAGATGGTTTGCATCGCAGCATGGAAAAGTGGTCACCTTTTGTCATGTTCGGTGGATGAAAAATTATGAACTATTGATTGCTTTTCACATACCAATGCAAGTGTAAAGGAGACCTAATAGGAAAAAATGGTAAAGTAGAATTACGGGCAAAACATTAGTCAGTGTTAATGGGGGGAATCCCTCTCCTGGAGCTATTGTGTTCTCCCGGCAGAGGGGCGCGGGGAGTCGTCGGGAGAACACGGTGATTACTGCTAGCGGCATGTAAAAATCCAACTTGCTTTTCTTGTTAAAAAAAAATCCAACTTGCTGGTTGTACCCAAGTTGATTAATGGATCGATTTGTCTACTATCAGCCTGCCCATAGATGGTTTGAATCTCGGCCGCTCCCTGCTGAACCAGCCAAGATGCGAACCATCTATGGACAGCTTTACTCTATCCAAAATGGGAAATAAAAAGTCTTTTGCTTTTTGGTTCTAGTTTACTTTTAATTAATGTAAGATGATTTCATATCGGCATTCAGAGCTTTATGCTGATGTGATTTTTAGTGAAAGGGGAAAATGCCTTTTTATCTATATAAAGAGTTTTGCAGCAGAAGCTGATCATGATGTTTTATCTCAAACCTCATCTCTTTTTTTCCCTCTGGTAAGATAAATTGTATATGTGAGCTCTGGCTGCCAACATACAACTGGTACTTGTTCGGGAAATAAATTGGGTCATGCTGTAGCAGACATGTCGGAAAGCAATCGAACGTGCTCTTGAGTATTTGGTCTGGGTGTGAAAAAATGTTATGTAGGCTGTGTGTGTGTGTGTGTGTGTGTGTGTGTGTGTGTGTGTGTGTGTGTGTGTGTGTGTGTGTGTGTGTGTGTGTGTGTGTGTGTGTGTGTGTGTGTGTGTGTGTGTGTGTGTGTGTGTGTGTGTGTGTGTGTGTGTGTGTGTGTGTGTGTGTGTGTGTGTGTTTGTTTTTTTTCCCTAAAAAAGAAACATTGAATATTAACTCTGCATTCCAATTGAACAGACCAACCTTGAAAGACTGAGGCGGGTGTGTCGGGGCTTGTGGGTGCTCCAGGATATGGTCAGCTTTCAGTTATTTAGGTTTTTTTTTTTTTTTTCTGTAAATTTCTGGATGTCAGTCACAGAGCGAGCGTGTGTAATGCAGTACTACCGCTCCGGTCTACATTTTTATACTGGCAACGTTTTATGGATCACAAAATAATTACAACTCCTTGCTTGTGTGTTATCCTGCCTAGTTAGGCATTTGGGCTAACCGCCGCATGCTCATTCATACACTGCAATTCTGGATGGTGTGAATTTCTTTCTAGCAACCAACGGTTGCAAGAAATACATTTGCATGATTCCCCTGTCAACACAGACAGTACTGACAGGGAAATCCCTCTTCCTGAGACCTTGTTTTCTCCCGGGAAGGGGAGGCGGCCAGGAGAAGCCATCTCCGTCGGGAGAAGACAGGGATTATTGCTATTATACTCGCTCCATGTCTTTATGGACCTTCCTTTGTGCACTGGTATGTTGGAACAGGAAGGGCCATCCCCAAACTGTTCCCACAAAGTTGAGAGCATGAAATTGACCAAAATGTCTTGGTATGCTGACACTTTAAGGCTTCATTCAGACGAGGTGGATCCATTGCATCAGAGTCCGCCAGCTCAGCGGGAGATCTCTCCATTGATCTCCGCTGAGCTGGCTGATGACAGGTCCCTCTGCTCACTGAGCGGGGAGGGGCTTGTCGAGTGCCGCTGTCTCCTATGGAGAGATCGGACGAAAACGGACAGCATGTCCGTTTTCATCAGATCTCATCCGATCCGCCATGGATGGATAACGACGAATTGCCATCCGTCTGATTTTATCGGATGTCAGCGGACATGTCACCGCTGACATCCGATGCTCCATAGAGAAGCATGGAGCGGCCGTTCAGGTCTGTCGAAAAAACTGAACGGTCTGACCGTGTGAAAGGGGCCTTAGCCCCTTAGTTCCCATGAAGGGAACTCTAAGTCCAACCCCTGGAGAAAAAAAAACGCACCATAATTCCCCCTCCACCAAATGATTTGGACCAGTGCACAAAGCAAAGGTCCATAAAGACATGGATGAGCGAGTTTGGGGTGGAGGAACTTGTCCGGCCTGCACAACCCGATAGAACACCTTTTGGGATGAATTAGAGCGGAGACAGCAAGACAGGCCTTCTCGTCCAACATCAGTGCCTGACCTCACACATGCGCTTCAGGAAGATGGTCAAACATCCCCATAGACACCCTCCTAAACCTTGTGGACAGCCTTCCCAGAAGAGTTGAAGCTGTTATAGCTGCAAAGGGTGGGCCAACTCAATATTGTACCCTACGGACTAAGACTGGGATGCCATTAAAGTTCATGTGTGTGTAAAGGCAGGTGTCCCAAATGGCACTAATGAATAGTACTATTTATTGTTCCATGTTATTTAAAGGGACACTTGCCATTGCCACACTTTTTTTTCCTGTTGACTTTTTGGTATTTTTAAAAGATCTCATAACTGTGAAGCATGGTGTTAGAAATGTCATTGATTGGAGTTGCTGTTGCTGTTTTGTGCCTGGGCAGCTTGCAGCCATCAAGTCAACTATACATTAAATTGTGCTTGAGAAGAATGTGAGGCCATCTGTCCAAAAGTTGCCCTGGAAATGAGCCTTTCAACAATAACGATATGATGCAGACTGGCAGATCCGCCAAGGAATGGCTGAAAAACAAGACCTAGAGAGTTACGAGCTGCCCTAGTCAATGCCCTGATTTGATTGCCCATGACATTTTGAAAAGGGGCAGTTAGTGGAAGAAAACCCACAAGTATCTTCCAGCTGAGGGCAATCCATAATCCTCTATTGCACCAGAGATGGACAAAAGATACCCGAGATGTCAGACAGGGAGGCAGCTATACTGTCTAATAAAGCCATTTCTGCAAAAATTGGAATATCAGCTTTTGATGCCAAGAGTGTACTTACTTTTTCCACGGTACATCTTTTTCTATTTATTGGTATTTTGTTGAGTAAATAGGCAAAATTTCTTCAATATTTTTATTGAAAGAAATGTGAGATGTACAAAAACATTGTACAATTATACAATGCAAAAATGTACATTACAATAGAGTTGTTGTATTTTTCCATAAAATGTGATTAGATTATGGGCCAACAACAACAGTCAAGTACTAACGGGAACATATGCTGGTAGTGTAGTCGTAAGAACAATCCCCAGACCTCCTGGGAGAAAATTGGCATATACAGTATGCTCCTGATGGAGATGCGTAGAGCGTAAATGTCTAATGCTAGGCTCTATAAGATGAGAAAAAAAGGGCTTGATTTAAAGAGAAAGGAAGAATAGATATGGAGATAGGGGGAAAGGGTGGGGAGGAGGGGTATTGGGGTCACGTCCAGCCTGGCCGCACTGTGTAGGTTTTAACAAGCTGAGGTCAGTTTATTGTGATAATTAATCGACCCAGGTTTGCCAAACTTCAAAAGATTTTTATTGTTTATACACAACCAAATAAAAGTCAGCCATATAAAAGAAATATCGCTGTACAAGGTACATGGAGAAGAATCGGGTGAAGAGAACACCAGCCCATAATCTGAGTACAATTTATAAAAAGCTATAAGCAGACTGGTCAGGACCAGTGAATCGACTATTACATCAATTCATCAAGAGTCAGTGCAACAGTGAACCATCTACAATAATTTGTAATGATCGGCATATCAGAAAGTACCCTGTATGCGCAGAAGGCTGGCTGTAGTGTAAACATAAAAATAAATCTAAAGAGAAGGTCGAGAGATTGGAAGGTAAGTCAAGGATAGAAAAGAGAGAAGACCTAGGTACAGTTGTGCTCATAAGTTTACATACCCTGGCAGAATTGATGATTTCTTGGCCATTTTTCAGAGAATATGAATAACACAAACTTATTTTTCACTCATGGTTAGTGTTTGGCTGAAGCCATTTATTATCAATCAACTGTGTTTTACTCTTTTTTTTAAATCGTAATGGTAACAGAAACTAGCCAACTGACCCTGATCAAAAGTTTACATACCCCAGTTCTTAAAGTGGTTGTAAACCCTTACAACACACTTTTTGCTACAGGTAAGCCTATAATAAGGCTTACCTGTAGCTACCCTGGATATCTCCCAAACTTAAATGGTTTAGGAGATATCCCCCTGTATTTGCATGTGCCAGCGTAATCGGCACATGCGCACTGAAGTAATGGCAAGTACGTGCCGTTGCTTTCAGTGAGTGTGCCGTTACCTGCGGCTCCCGTGCGCATGCTGGTGCGGATCCCATGCGATGTCTGTGCAATGCGAATTCAGCCATACAGTTGTATGGCTGTACTCGCATTGGATTCGCACAAAAGAGGTTCAGGGACTTTTTTTTTTTTTTTTTTACTCACACTGGAATCGGATCGCATGGGTATTTGCACCCATGCAATCCGATTCCTGTCCGAATTTACACTTTGCACTGCAATCTGTGAACCGACCTGGGGGTGTCATTAACATTGTATTAATACCAGCGGCTGTTCGCAGAGGGCAGTGTGAACTGCCTGTGGAAACTGGCACTGGAATTGCACTGGTTCCTGCATCGCTATAGTGTGAACCCAGGCTGAATGAGTTTACCAAAAACTGAAATATTGCAGAATATACAGCCTCATGCTCCATTTCATGCTGAATAAACTAAATTATTAATGTATCTTAAATAGAAAAACTATCTTTTTAGATAGATTTTTACTCCAAAAGCATTAAGCAATAAGCTGAGAAAACTTTTGCGACCCTAGCTGGAACCAGGTACCATCTTGTGATAGGGCTGGGAAAAAAATCGATTTTAATCTTAAATCGAGTTTTGAGTTCAAATCGATTTTTTTTTTTTTTATATTTTTTTTAATTTTTTTTTTTATATTTTTTTTTTCCTTCAAAGTTTCCGTAGCAGGGCTGCAGGGGGCGTATCCGGAATGGCACTGGGTGGCGTTACCCCAATTACATCTACTCGCCGCAGCCGCCACGAGTAGATGTAATGTAACACTAACCGCAAGCCGCCGTCTGCCTACCTGATCAGCGTGTCATGCAGACAGACGGCGGCCATTGCAGTGTTCAAAAGCCACGCCTCCCGAGTCCTCGTCGTCTGTGATAGGCGGAACACTCAATTTCACAGCAGGCAGTGTTCAGCCTATCACGGACATCCTCTCATCCTCGTCTGTGTTATGAGGATGAGCGTATGTCTGCGATAGGCGGAACACTGAATGCTGGGAAATTGAGTGTTCCGCCTATCACAGACGAGGAGGCACGGCTTTTGAATACTGGAATGGCCGCCGGTGTAGCAGTAAAATCCGTATCCCATGAAAATCTGCATCAGGTACGGGGCACAGTGATTGAAGCTTGGGCACAGTGAGGCATTGGGCACAGTGAGACACGGGCACAGTGAAGAATGGGCACAGTGAGGCACGGGCACAGTTCAATTCAACTAAGAGTAACCTCAAGATTTTTTGTTTTATTAGCTAAATCCAAATACAGTATTAATAATTTGGATGTTTAACAATCTTTGTTGCACACTGACTTTGCAGTTAGAGAAAGGGTTTGCCTTTGCAATTTTCTTTGTTGATGCACTTTAATTATTTTAATTTAAAAAAAATCGAATCGTAAATCGAGTTTTTTATAAAAAAAACGCAGATTTTTTTGGGGGGGAAAATCGCCCAGCCCTATCTTGTGAGGACTTTGTAGTTGGCCTGTACGTTCATAGCGTAACACTTAGTGGCCAACCATATGTTGGTCCAGTCTTCTGGGTCTAGTAAGAGGTCAAGGTCTTTAGCCCAATGATTGGGAAAGGAAGGGGGAATTGAGATGTCCATACAATTAGAAGCCCGTCCCGGTGCCTGGGGGTCAGATTCAAAGATGCGCTCAAATTTCATATGAGTATACAGGGATGTGTGGTCCTTTTTATATAAATAGAGAAGAAGTTGGTATTTTGGAGGTATCTAAATATCTGAGCTGGGGAGAGAATTTTTCACGTAGGCCCATGAAGGAGTATAAAGTGGCAGATGGTAACCAGGTGACACAAGTAATAGAGCTTCAGGGTCTTTGTGTGTGTGGGGATTGTAACCGGCACTGAAATTTTAGTGCATCTCGTAGGGTCAGAGAGTGTTACGGGATTGGGTTGGAAATCGTAGGTCTTTCTTTGGGTCATAACCATTGAAGATTATCAGCAGGTCACATTTGGCTGCTTCTATGCTGACCCACAAGAGAACCTCCTGTAGTCGTGTGAAATTGGGCTAAATATGCGAGTTGTGTCCCTTGGTAATATTTGGAAAGGCTTGGAAGAATAGACAGATTTTCTTATTTATTCAATGATGTCACCTTTACCTGTAGGCACTGTTTAAATAAAGATCTGATGTTTGCCTATTTTAAATGTTGACTTTAAAAAAAAAAAAGTAAATTTCCATGTGGTGTACTTTAATTTTGCATATATATATGTGTGTGTGTGTGTGTGTATATATGTGTATATGTGTATGTGTGTGTGTATATGTATATATATATGTATGTGTATATAATATATATATATATATATATATATATATATATATATATATATATATATATATATATAATATAAAAATGTGCATACATACTATTGCAGCCATTTGCTAAAATCATTTAAGTTCATTTTTTTTCCCCTCAATGTACACACAGCACCCCATATTGACAGAAAAACACAGAATTGTTGACGTTTTTGCAGATTTATGAAAAAAGAAAAACTGAAATATCACATGGTCCTAAGTATTCAGACCCTTTGCTGTGACACTCATATATTTAACTCGGGTGCTGTCCATTTCTTCTGATCATCCTTGAGATGGTTCTACGCCTTCATTTGAGTCCAGCTGTGTTTGATTATACTGATTGGACGTGATTAATAAAGCCACACACCTGTCTATATAAGACCTTACAGCTCACAGTGCACGTCAGAGCAAATGAGAATCATGAGGTCAAAGGAACTGCCTGAAGAGCTCAGAGACAGAATTGTGGCAAGTCACAGATCTTGCCAAGGTTAAAAAATATTCTGCTGCACTTAAGGTTCCTAAGAGCACAGTGGCCTCCATAATCCTTAAATGGAAGGCGTTTGGGACGACCAGAAGCCTTCCTAGAGCTGGCTATCCGGCCAAACTGAGGTATCGGGGGAGAAGAGCCTTGGTGAGAGAGGTAAAGAAGACCCCAAAGATCACTGTGGCTGAGCTCCAGAGATGCAGTCGGGAGATGGGAGAAAGTTGTAGAAAGTCAACCATCACTGCAGGCCTCCACCAGTCGGGGCTTTATGGCAGAGTGGCCCGACGGAAGCCTCTCCTCAGTGCAAGACACATGAAAGCCTGCATGGAGTTTGCTAAAAAAAACACCTGAAGGACTCCAAGATGGTGAGAAATAAGATTCTCTGGTCTGATGAGACCAAGATAGACCTTTTTGGCCTTAATTCTAAGTGGTATGTGTGGAGAAAACCAGGCACTGCTCATCACCTGTCCAATACAGTCCCAACAGTGAAGCATGGTGGTGGCAGCATCATGCTGTGGGGGTGTTATTCAGCTGCAGGGACAGGATGACTGGTTGCAATCGAGGGAAAGATGAATGCGGCCAAGTACAGGGATATCCTGGACGAAAACCTTCTCCAGAGTGCTCAGGACCTCAGACTGGGCCGAGGGTTTACCTTCCAACAAGACAATGACCCTAAGCACACAGCTAAAATAACGAAGGAGTGGCTTCACAACAACTCTGTGACTGTTCTTGAATGGTCCAGCCAGAGCCCTGACTTAAACCCAATTGAGCATCTCTGGAGAGACCTAAAAATGGCCGTCCACCAACGTTTACCATCCAACCTGATAGAACTGGAGAGGATCTGCGAGGAGGAATGGCAGAGGATCCCCAAATCCAGGTGTGAAAAACTTGTTGCATCTTTCCCAAAAAGACTCATGGCTGTATTAGATCAAAAGGGTGCAAATACTAAATACTGAGCAAAGGGTCTGAATACTTAGGACCATGTGATATTTCAGATTTTCTTTTTTAATAAATCTGCAAAAATGTCAACAATTCTGTGTTTTTCTGTCAATATGGGGTGCTGTGTGTACATTAATGAGGAAAAAAATGAACTTAAATGATTTTAGCAAATGGCTGCAATATAACAAAGAGTGAAAAATGTAAGGGGGTCTGAATACTTTTCCGTACCCACTGTGTGTGTATGTATGTGTTTATATATATATATATATATATATATCTATATATAATTATCTCTATATCACAGTATATGTGTGTGTGTAATATAGATGTATATACATACATACATACATACATACATACATACATACATACATACATACAATATATATAATGTGTACAAAATGATCTTCTAAACTAAACCAGGAAAGGTAAATCATCCAAACAATGATGTTCTTTGTTGTCATGTACACGTGTGGATACATGACTGAGTGAAGTTTTCTTTTATTCTGCACATAATTCTAATTACCATACCTATCCAGAAAATCCTGAACACGAGAACTTTCATTGGTACTTGAGGGCTGGAATTGAAAAGCATCCAGGATCTGTGAGTCAGCAGATGGATGTATTATAGATACCAGTGGAAGCTGCACCCTGTGTGTTTCGATCCCTTGTTTAATTAGAGCGTGTTAACTTACATTGACAGGTGCATGTTTTATTTAGATTTTGCGTTGAATGGATTGGCTAATATTGACTGTAGCCTATAGCTGAGTCTGTACAATGGTTCATTGCTTAACCCTTGCTGGAGAGGTGAACCCATATTGTTGGCACACAAAAATTGTGACCGCTCCCTACTGTCAAGTTCCCCCACATCAAGCAGCTTGCTATGGGGCGCCTGAGCCGAGCCACCGCTCCCTGTGTCCATTCAGACACGGAGCTACCGTTCGGCCCTGCCCCTTCTCTCCCCTCATTGGCTAACTGACTTTGATAACTGTGGGAGCCAATGGTGCCGCTGCTGTGTCTCAACCAATGAGGAGGAAGAGTCAGAGATGGGGCTCAGGTAAGTATTAGGGGGTGCTGGGGAGGCTGCTACACACACAGAAGACTTTTTATCTTAATGCATTGCATGCATTAGGATAAAACCTGCCTTTACAACTCCTTTTACTACTTGCCGACCAGCCGCCGTCATTATATGGCGGCAGATGGACTCATTCCCGCGAATCGCCATAGCATTACGTCGGCCCTTTAAACAGCTATAGCAGGCGGGGGAGCTGATGTGCGTGGCCGTCAGCCGCAATGTCCACCGGCCACCCGCGATCACTCCATAGTGAGGCAGAACGGGGATCTGTAAATGTTAACAAACTGTTCTGTCAGGGGAGTAAAGTGATAGTCTGTTCCTAGTGATTAGGAACAGCAATCTCTCTCGTCCTCCAGTCAGTACACTCCCCCCACAGATAGAAACACCTCCCTGGGAACACATTTAACCCCTTGATCGCCCCCTAGTGTTAACCCTTCCCTGCCTGTGATATTTGTACAGTAATCAGTGCATTTTTATAACACTGATTGCTGTATAAATGTCAATGGTCCCAAAAAGTGTCAAGTGTCTGATCAGTCTACCGCAAGGTCGCAGTCCCACTAAAAAACGCTGATCTCCACCATTACTAGTAGTGAAATAATAAAAATGCCATAAATCTATCCCCTATTTTGTGGAAGCTATAAATGTTTTGCGCAAACCAATCAATATACGCTTTTTTGCTATTTTTTTTGTAGAAGAATACATATTGGCCTAAACTGATGAAGAAATATATTCTTTTCTTTGGATATTTATTATAGCAAAAAGTAAATATCATCAGTCTTTTTTTTTTTTGTTTATAGCGCAAAAAATAAAAACCGCAGAGGTGATCAAATACCACCAAAAGAAAGCTCTATTTGTGGGGGGGGAAAAAATATATAAATTTTGTTTGGGTACAGCTTAGAGCTTAATGGCGATCTCGATTCACCCCCCTTCCCGCGATCTCCGGCCTTGAATGCCTCGATTTTTTTTTTTTTTTTTTTTTCGGGTCTCCCCCATGATGTAGACTGGACCGAGGAGAAGCTGTCGGAACCAGCGTGGAAAGCAAATGACGGCGATATCGGATCTGACGTCATTAGCCGGAACTGACGTCAGTCAGCAGAGACTGATGCGCCACTGGATGGATGCCTGGGCGTGGGCGGTACCACGTCCTCTCGGCCAGGAAACGCTGCAGTGAGTCCAGCATTGATCGGATGGCCAATGCCAGGCATTTCCCAACAGAAATGTGAGCACATATTTAATCATATATACTACGCAAATATATTACTGTACTTACTGCTTGCTTGCTGCTGATAGATTGATATACCCAGGCCAGAAAGAAAGCCCATGACATAGGGAGGACTAAGATTACCCCCTCCTGTCCCCATGCTGCACACCACCCACAGCCATCTACATTTAAAAATGGTTAATTCAAAAAGGAAAAATCTACCGTATATCAAAGTTAAACTCATATGTATATAATACATACATCCATACATTTTTTTTTTTTCTTGTTGAGTTTAACTTTGATATAGATTTTTCTTTTTTTAATTAACCAATTTAAAATGTAGATTTGTCGGTGGTGCATGGTGACATAGGGAGGACTGAGAGATTTTTTGAGAATCGTGATCTGTATTCCAAGCAAAAAAAAATCACGATTCTCATTTTCCCCAGAATCGTGCAGCTCTAGTACAGCGTTGCACGATCGCGCAATTGTCAGTTAAGGTAACACATTGCAAAACAAGGGGAAAATCTTCCAGTCCTTAAAGTGGTTGTTAAGCCACTCTAACCTGTATACACCATCAGCACTGCCTCCTATTGTAGTATCCCTCTCTGTGTGTGATTTATAAAAATAAATGCTGCAAATACCTAATTTCACTGCTGAGATTGCGATCACATGACTGGCCAGCTTTCTCCTTTCCTCCTCTGAGAGATGCAGCGGGCGGGGCTGAGCTTTCTTTGCTTATGTCAGACTGGGGGGGAGGAGGTGAAAGCTGGCTGGTCATGTGATTGCAATCTTGGCTCTTAAATGGGGTTTTGACAGCATTTATATTTATAAATCATTCACAGAGGGGAACACTGCAATAGGAGGCAGTGCTGATGGTGTATACAGGTTAGTGTCATGAGAGCAGCAAGAGAAGTGCCACGATTCTGCCCGCAATTTCAAAATGCTCCGCTAACATGACACATCGTACAACCTGAATTTCAGATGCCATTCATTTTAATGGCACTGAAAAACGTGGTTTGGTTCTGCCACGGTTGTCGCACACTAAAGGCACCCAGAAGAAATCTCCTGATCCTTTTTTTGGGCAACTATCTTTCACGAAATGTGGTTTGCCGCGATTGCAATGCAATTTATCACTTGACAATCATGGCAGAACTGCGCCCCATTTCTAGGTGCCATTAAAATGAATGGCATCTGAAATGCGTGTTGTGCAATTTATAATTTTAGCAGAGTGTTTTTTTTTTTTTTTTTTTTTAAATTGCGGGCAGAATGGTGTCGAGAAGGCATATGGTATTTTCAGTAATCGCTTATTTTTTTTTGCACTGGTTATCGTTTAAAGTGATTTAGTCGTCTCCTTTTGAAAAAAGAACAAATAATTGAAGCGTGGGCAGCCTGTAAAAAAGAAGCAGATAAATGGACTGTGTCAATGTAGCATGTTTTTAACATTAGTCTGGGATCTTTCAGAACTAATTGCAGATGCACTTGACCTGCTTCTGAAATCCCATAGACTTGTATAGGGAGAGAAGCAGTTGATATGAACAAAGGCTTTTTGACACCATCCATTATACCCACCTGGCTGGTGAGTCACAAGTCACACCTTCATTTTCTTCCAGAGATCCTACCACCAATGTTGTCTGGCACTTCCAGGTTTGTTGGGTAGTGTGTCCCTGTGGCATGCCGTGGTCCCTGTGCTATGTCCATACAGGCCCTACAGTAGTGATGTAGGAACCAGCAGATCGAAACAGATGGAGACCAGGAAATAAACTCTCCTGGATTCTGCAGGATCCTCAGCCGTCTGTTTTGCTTTACTACTGAGAGATTGGCAACATGGGCAGCAGGAGAGGCATGTATCCATTACAATTTATTTTTTTATATACAGGAAACGATTGGAATATTCATTTCAGTAATAGAATCACTTTTAAAAACGGAGTTAGGAGAACAAAGCAATAAGCAAGCATGTCAGCCACAGTGTACCCAAGAGAGCTGCTTGGATGTCGAAGGGGGCTAGACCCCTAAAAGCTTGTCCTGTTAATACCGTTGAGTACTACCCATGATAGTTTTATTTATTACAAGTACACATAACGGCTACAATCTCCTTATGAAAATAAAGTGTATATACTGCGCTGTCTATATATGAATATTGAACATTATAAATGATACTAAAATAAAAAATACTGCAACTTAAATATGTGAGACACACACAATAGACAAAGATAATAAAAAATCAAGCTGCGCAAAATCGTGAAATAAATCCTATATAAATATAAGAACAGTGAGTCCAATCACTGATGCATATTATGCTGCACACAAGGAAGAGGATTGCATGTACAACTGACTAGCATGGGCTATAAAACCCAAAAGTACCCTCCTATGCGACCAAATCGCATAAAAAGTGCATCAGTCCATATAAAGTCCATATATCAGTTCACATTTAAATTGTTGTAAAAATAAGTAGTCTGCAAAATTAGCATTGATATTCAGTTGATAGAGATATCTAAACATGCATCTGTGACTTCAATCGTTTGCGCAGCTTGATTTTTTTATTACAATCTCCTTATGCCTTAAAGTGTTACTAAACCCAGACCCATGGAAATGCAATTACCCGTATATACTCGAGTATAAGCTGAGTTTTTCAGCACTTTTTTTTTGTGCTGAAAATGCCCCCCTCAGCTTATACTTGAGTCACCTTTTTTGCACCTGATCTGCTGGGCTTTAGGGAGCCGTTGCCGGCCGTAGGTCCCCTGGACCCCACACATGTAGCTCCACTCTTCCTCCTACAGATGTGCAAAGTTTGTTGTCCGGGAGACCTACGGCCGGGGAGCACCGATTTTCTTTCAAAGCCGGGCACCCCTTCCATAGACTCCCATGTTAAACGTCAGTCTAGTCATGGGCACAGTGAGGCATGCAGATGGACACCCTAGGCTTATACTCGAGTCAATACGTTTTTCCCAGTTTTGTGGTAAAATTAGGTGCCTCGGCTTATATTCGGATCGGCTTATACTCAAGTATATGCGGTATTTTAGTAAATATAAACTACTAATTACTTTTTCTCATCAGCAGTATATAGCAGTCTTGTGACTTCTATCAGTTTCTGGTGAAGCTTGTAGGAGGGGTTTTCATACTGCACTAAGCTGTCCTATGAGGCTGCGGGACCCCTGACTGTCTGGACAGTGCTGATTGGCCCTGTGCTGATCACATGCACCCTACCAAGAAATTAAAAAAATCTCTTTAGCAATACACACCAAACTGAGCATGTATAGCTTGACTCCAAAGGCTCGGTCTAATCTGGACTTGTCCAGGGGGGCAGTTCAGTGAGGGGAGGATCTGTGCAAACAGGATCAAGCAGTCTTTTTACACAATGCAGAGGATTAACCCCTTTGGTTCAACAGTGAGTATAACAAGTCTGCATATACAGACTGATTTTACTGTTGTGGGTTTAGTAACTTGTTTTATTTAACTTTAAATCGTTTGCTGTAATGAAGTGTTCAGCAGTGTAAGTGCATTATGGTGTTAAGGGTTTAAGCACAGGGCTCAAGGCTTGGGTATATGGGGCAAGCGGAGAGGATTGGGTATACGGAGATTGACCTTTTATACAAAAAGTTACGGTCTCTGAGAAGGAAGTTTGCCAGAAATTTTAGGTACTAGTAGTAAAATATTCCATACCATGACTGCTTGGTTTTAGGGTTTTACCTGCTGGCATCTCTTCTGGAATTGGTGAAGGAGTGTTTGTAGGGGCTGTTATATGTGAGGATTGGGTCAAACTATGAATAGCACAGGAATGCGCTATGCATTCCTGTGCTATTAACATGCAATCCGGGTGCAGTGGGATTTCAGCCCTTTCATTTGAATGGACTGAAATTGTGCCAGACTGAAGGAAATATAGTGCATGCACTACTTTATAAAACACAGAGCAACCAAATCACATGTTACCAGTGTACCATGCAATCCGGTTCAGGTAAATGCACTGTTTTTAAAGTGGTTGTAAAGGCAGAATGTTTTTTTTATCTTAATGTATTCTATGCAACACGATAAAAAGCCTTCTGTGTGCAGAAGCCCCACTCCGTCCCCCTAATACTTACCTGAGGTTCATCCAGATCCAGCGATGTTGCACGAGAGACTCTGCTGTCCGGGACTCCCCTCCTCATTGGCTGGAATAGCAGCTCAGCGCCATTGGGTCCCGCTGCTGTCAATCAAAGTCAGTGAGCCAATGAGGAGAGAAAAGGGTCCGGGCCGTGGCTCTGTGTCTGAATAGACAAAGTGAGCTGTGGCTTGGCTCAGGTGCCCCCCATAGCAAGCTGCTTGCTGTGGGGGCACTCAACAGGAGGGAGGGGCCAGGAGCACCAAAGTGGGACCAGAGAAAAGGAGGATCTGGGCTGCGCTGTGCAAAACCACTACACAGAGCAGGTAAGTATAACATGTTAGTTATTTTTAACAGGAAAAAAAACGAGACTTTAGTATCACTTTAAGCTTACAATGACACTCAATGCAGATCACAGCTGCAATGCATTTTGTTCACGGAAATGTGCATGGAATGTGAATGAAATGTGCGTGGGACACAGGTTTCCCATGCTGTGAACTGGTCCTGAGACCATGATGGCAAACTATTACTACTTAATAAAATGTTATGTCTCTTGTTCCCTAGATAAAGTATACAAACCCTACCCATTAAAACAAAACAGTCCTATTCGCCTAGGTGGGTGCAGAAGCGATCTGATGCCGCATCTGTCCCCCACCGACTTTGAACCGAATGATCAAAGACTGTTGATCGCTCGGTTCTCAGTCTTTAGTGAGCTGTGGGGGGGGGGGGGGGTGCTGGCTCAGGCTCTGCATGACGTGATGAGAGGGTGAGCCAGCTGCTGGTTCAGATGACCCCAAGACTGCAAGTGATGAAACTATCACGTTGGGATACATACAAAAATACTTTTATTAGTTAGAACTTCTATCAGATGTTGTTGTCTGCATTCCTGCTGAAGAGGTCCCCCCATAACACACATACACACTTCTATGCAGCTCCCCCTGTCTAGCAGGCAGCAGTGAAAACCCAGCAGAGGTTCTCGTTTCCTTTTCTATCTAGAACAGGGGTATGCAAACTTTAACATAGGGCCAGTTTGGACTTTAGGGGGGCTGGAGAGAATGGTGCACAAGTGGGGGTAGATAATGCACCAGCATCAGTGGGAATAAGCAATATCTTGGGCTTGGTGGTCAGTAGGAGTAAAACAAATAACATTGAGCCTGTGGCTAGTAGGAGGAGGAGGAGGAATAGTGCTTCATCATTGGTGTAGGTAGAAGGGATGGTGCCCCACTGTTGGTGCCAGCGGGAGGGATGGTGCCCCACTGTTGGTGCCAGCAGGAGGGATAGTGGCCTATATCAGTGGGAGAAGCAATTCCCCAAGGGCCAGATAACAACACGCAAAGGGCAACACTTTGGAAACCACTGATTTAGAACAAAAGTTTTAGATAGAATTCCAGTTTATTGAGAAGGACCATCATTTAAATGAAGTCACTGATAGTTTGTGTCTCAAATTGGGTTCTCCTCATACTGCAGAGCGCCACACTTGAGTGATCACTATCTCTATACATTCTTTGGCCATTCTTCTGGAGTCATGTCAGTGAAAGGGATCTTTTTTTTTTTTTTTCCTTTATGTTTCTGTTCAATATGCTCAACAGTCTTTTTAGTGTCTTATAAGTGTACATTTCATTTGTAAATGATATGCTCCTTGCTGCCCTGTTCTTTATCAGCAGTGTGAATACACAAGACATATGGCCGACGCACATGACCACGCTCGCCTGAAATAACTATGCATGTGATCTGAAAGTCAGAATACACTCATTCACAATACAAACAGATTAGTATAGCTAGTCTTTGGGTTGGAATATGGGGTTTTGTACGGTAAGTACTAGAAGGAAGTGGTGTTGGTGAGCACCTAATAAAGGTCAGAGCCCAAATGTTGAATAAAATCGATGTATCTAAATGATCAGATGGCTGCGAGCGCTGATTAGGCGCCTTTCACTCGGACGGCTGTTTTGCCGCAGTTAAATGCATGTAAAATGTTCTGTGAAATTCAAGGCTCCATGTACTGCGATTAGCTGCATTTGTACATTGCGTTTACGTGCGGTTACATGCGGCCGCGTTTAGCTGTGGTAGTCATTCCCATAGCAACCCTTTTTTTATACCTACGGATTATGATGTGCTTCCTGTTGTTGTTGTTTTTTTTTTCTCACGCTGCTATCTGCAGTTGACAAAAAAGACTGCGATTACCTGCGGTTATGTGCATATAGCTGCGCTACATCGCACCTGGACGCATTAAATTCTATTTTTTCTATTCTCACCAAACCGCATGTAACGAAATAGCAGCTAAACGCTGTGTGTGAATGGGGCCATAGGAAAGCATTGTGTGAATTTAGCTGCGGTAGAAAACTAGAAAATCCACCGCTAAAAGCACCATTCTATCCGTCCGTGTGAAAGGGGCCTTAGTGTGTCAGAACACAACAGCACAGCGGGGGAGATCGCTGTACTAACATCACTTGTGTTAGAACAGTGATCCGTCTTTTTTTTTTTCCTTCGTTCCGCTGCTTTGAACGGAAAAAAAAACTGCCTGTGTGTACCAGGCTTAAAACGTAACCTCCTATATTACAACCCTAATCTTAATCCCGAAGTACCGGATTTACCAAATCTATGCTAAACATACCCCTTCAAGACAGTCAGGCACTGAATTCAACTGTTTTGGGAAACAGCATTTTGTAGTTTTATAAAAGTATTTGTCTGTCTGTTTTGACTACATATTCAAATCTTTTTTCAGGTTTATTGGTAAACCATGTGCACTTCGACTGGGTCTTCAAGGGAAGGGGTCACGCATAGCACAACCAAATTCCATCCTAGAAAAAGTCTTCACTTCCATCACAAAGGTGAGTGTCTGCAGCTAAAGATCTGCTGTTTCTACATTGGGAAGGGTTCTTGTGTATGTTCTATACAGTGCTGGGGTAAGACTGATCCTGGGCCATGTCTAAAGCAAACTTTTTTGCAGTACATAACTTACAGTAGCACACAGCGGTGAATGGAAATGTTGGCGCTTGTAAAAAGAGTGACAGGATATATGTATTAGATTGTGATCACGATCAGTAATTATATGCCAGTGCACTTAGAATTATTTTTTTTGTGTGTTTTGATGGGTGTAGTTCACCTTTTGCAAAAATGTAATAATTCCACCCACATTATTGAAAAAAAAAAAGTGCATTAATTAAATGTCTGCATTCAAGCCTACAGAGCATTGGAGCTGTGACTAGTATGTTGTGGGTAAAAAGCACAGGCTGAATTGTCTATTGCTAGTCACCTACAGGACTTTTGTTATGGGTCTGAAGGAAGTAAACCATGAATTACGAGTTTGGTCTTGTCACTGCACCTGTGCTACATTGTGATCTATGAGTTTCTCTGTTGTGGTGGAAGATGGGACGTGTAGTCTTCCTATTCGCAGATCCCTAAATTTAAATAGCAGTAGATGTCTGCAGGGAGAAGCATTCTGCAGTTTGGGTAAGAAGAGGGGCAGTTTGAGGGTCGGGTGCTGGAGAATGTGACCATATTAAAGTGTTCCTAAACCCACAAGTGTAAAATCAGTCTGTATATGCAGTAAAGCATGCTTGTTATACTCATTGGGTTAGTTAATAGCGTAATACAATAATAAATAATAATAAATAATAAAAAATGTATAATATATGAATAACTAATTGATTAATTTACTAATTTAAATCTTTTGATTTATATTTATTAGCATGACTACTGCGATGAGTATGATTATTATTGTCATGCTATGTGGCCTTTCCCCTGTATTGATCAGGATTGGGGTTATCCTCATTATTAATACAGCATTTGCCAACATAATTATTTCCTGGTAGTTTATTATTATTACTATGCGCCTCTTTTATTTTATTTGCTCTTTCGTTTACGTTGTCTTTGCTATTTGTTTCTCTGTATATTTTTGTACATGATTTAATATATATATGTATGTATGTATTTGTTTACATACAGTACATATATCTCCCTGGGCCTTATTTTGTATTGTATCTTTTTAAGTTTGGGTTTCTAAGTTTTTTTTTATTTTCATTTGTCCATTCGGGCCACCTAGTTTTTATTCATTTACTAGTCACTAGTTATAGCTAGTTATTTGACATCAGATCTGGTAATTTCCTGTTGGCGATATATGAATGGCATAGGTTTTTTTATTTTTTTATTTTTTTATTTTTATTTTTTTTTATGTTTCAGCATTTGAGATATATAGACTTGTCGTGTGTGTGTGTATGTGTGTGTATATATATATAATTATAAATAATTTATATTTTCTCATGTTTTCACTATTAAAGGTTGCTTTCTATATACTGTATTTATTGGCGTATAACACTCACTTTTTTACCCTGAAAATGGAGGGTAAACTGTTCCTGCGTGTTATACGCAGGGGGCCGTGGAAAGTTTTTTTTCCCCCGACACTTCCCCTCTTAAAGTTAGGATGCGTGCTATACGCCGATAAATACGATTTTTTTATTATTAATATATATATATATATATATATATATATATATATATATAATATATATATATATATATATATATATATATACACAGTATGTGTGTGTGTGTGTGTATATATATATATATATATATATATATATATATATATATAAATAATTATATCTATATCCACACACAGTGGGTACGGAAAGTATTCAGACCCCCTTAAATTTTTCACTCTTTGTTATATTGCAGCCATTTGCTAAAATCATTTTAAGTTCATTTTTTTCCTCATTAATGTACACACAGCACCCCATATTGACAGAAAAACACAGAATTGTTGACATTTTTGCAGATTTATTAAAAAAGAAAAACTGAAATATCACATGGTCCTAAGTATTCAGACCCTTTGCTGTGACACTCATATATTTAACTCAGGTGCTGTCCATTTCTTCTGATCATCCTTGAGATGGTTCTACACCTTCATTTGAATCCAGCTGTGTTTGATTATACTGATTGGACTTGATTAGGAAAGCCACACACCTGTCTATATAAGACCTTACAGCTCACAGTGCATGTCAGAGCAAATGAGAATCATGAGGTCAAAGGAACTGCCTGAAGAGCTCAGAGACATAATTGTGGCAAGGCACAGATCTGGCCAAGGTTACAAAAAATGGAGAGGATCTGCAAGGAGGAATGGCAGAGGATCCCCAAATCCAGGTGTGAAAAACTTGTTGCATCTTTCCCAAAAAGACTCATGGCTGTATTAGATCAAAAGGGTGCTTCTACTAAATACCGAGCAAAGGGTCTGAATACTTAGGACCATGTGATATTTCAGTTTTTTTTATTTTTTAATAACTGCAAAAATGTCAACAATTCTGTGTTTTTCTGTCAATATGGGGTGCTGTGTGTACATTAATGAGGAAAAAAATGAACTTAAATAATTTTAGCAAATGGCTGCAATATAACAAAGAGTGAAAAATTTAAGGGGGTCTGAATACTTTCCGTACCCACTGTATATACTTATACATATACATCTACTTTTTTGATAACAATGTTTTTAACAATGTTTTTTTGTTGTCTCATGTAAACGCGCATTTTCCATGGTATATACACGAAGATGTGTTTAGGAGGTGGTTCATTTATTTACTTTTTCATGTCATAATATTGACTTAAGGGGGTTAAAGGTTAGTTTTTTTATTTTCTAAATAGGTTCCTTTTAAGCTCATGCATTGTTGGTTCACTTACCTTTTCCTTCGATTTCCCTTCTAAATGTTTTTTTTTTCTTTGTCTGAATTTCTCACTTCCGGTTTCTCCTCAGTAAGCTTGCCCCCATCATCTGAGCCGTTCTGGCTGGGGGTTAGTCAGCCAGAACAGCTTACTGAGTAGGAACAGGAAGTGAGAAATTCAGACAAAGAAAAAAAACATGTAGAAGGGAAATCGAAGGAAAAGGTAAGTGAACCAACAATGCACTAGCTTAACCACTTCCCGCCCAGTCAATAGCAAATTGACGTCCGGGAAGTGGTTCTGTTATCCACACTGGACGTCATATGACGTCCTGCAGGATAACAGCCGCCGCGCGCCCGGGGGGTGCGCATCGCGGCGATCGGTGGAGCGGTGTGTCAGTCTGACACACCACTACACTGATCTCGGTAAAAAGCCTCCGGCGGAGGCTTTTTACCACGTGATCAGCCGTGTCCAATCACGGCTGATCAGGATGTAAACAGGAAGAGCCGTTGATCGGCTCTTCCTCACTCGCGTCTGACAGACGCAAGTAGAGGAGAGCCGATCGGCGGCTCTCCTGACAGGGGGGGGTTTGCGCTGATTGTTTATCAGCGCAGCCCCCCCTCGGATACCCACACTGGACCACCAGGGAAGCCCCCCAGGACGCCCCAGGAAGCCCCAAGCATGTGGATGGCCCCCATGGCCATCCACATGTAGTAAACAATAAAAATACATTAAAAAAATGCCAATCAGTGCCCACAAATGGGCACTGACTGGCACTATCATGGCACAACCACAATGTGTGGTGGCTGGCATTGCTGGGCATCAGTGTCACCAGTGCCACCTACTAGTGTCCATCAGTGCCACCTATCAGTGCCCATCCGTGCCACCCATCAGTGCCACCTATGAGTGCCCATCAGTGCCGCCTATGAGTGCCGCCTATGAGTGCCAATGAGTGCCGCCCCATCGGTGCTGCCCCATCGGTGCCGCCCCATCGGTGCCACCTCATCGGTGTCGCCTTATCAGTGCCCTTCAGTGCCGCCTTATCAGTGCCCGTCATTGAAGTAGAAAAGGTACTTATTTACAAAAAAAATTAACAGAAGCAAAGAAAAACGTAGTTTTTTTTCAAAATGTTCCCTATATTTTTTTTATTTGTTGTGCAAAAAATAAAAATCGCAGAGGCGATCAAATACCATCGAAAGAGAGCTCTATTTGTGGGAACAAAATGATAAAAAATTTGTTTGGGTACAGTGTAGCATGACCGCGCAATTGTCATTCAAATTACGACAGTGCTGAAAGCTCAAAATTGGCTTGGGCAGGAAGCTGTATAAGTGCATGGTATTGAAGTGGTTAAAGGAACCTATTTAGAAAATAAAAACAAACCTTTACAACCCCTTTAAAGTGGAGGTCCACCCTAAAAACAACTTTTCAGGAACAGCTGTCATTTAATTAAATAAAAAAAAAAAAAAATATTTTTAGACACTCCTACCTCACTGTTGCTAGGCAGAATAGGTTTTCTGCCTATTTCCTTGTCCGCGGAGAGAAGACTTCCTGTCCTAGGACGCATTGCCTCCTGGGAAACTATTGCAGTAGTTTCCTCTGGAATATCTAGGCATTACTTTGCCTAAAATCGCGTTATTTCCTTACAGGAAATGACGCGATTTAAGGTGTATCTCCGCGCCATTTTTGAAAAGGGACGAACGCCCTTTGTTATGGCATAACAAGAGTTGATTGTGAAGAGAGAGGACACGAGCAGAAAGTCTGTCTTCATCGCGGTTTCCAAGCAGCCTTTTCACCCAGAACATTTTCACAGAACAGGCAAGTCTTTTTTATGTTGTAATGTGCTCACTATCTCTATATGTCTCGTGCTGTTGCTTTGCAAATCCTAATTATTTTTATGTTATTTTTTTGCTCTTCCATTTTTTGGTCTTTTGATTTCTTTGTGTAAGAAATGTCCTTCAAATGTATTTATATCTATACATATATACACACACACAATAAATGTATGTATTGCAATGATCACTTCATGGCTCTAACTACCTTATCCAAGCGCTGCACAGACTGCTTGGAAAGGGGATGGGACTTTTATTGTAAGCTAGCTTTAGTTACAACGGGGCGGGACGTTCCTCCGTCGCCGCCCGTTGTCATGGCTACATAAATAAACAAACAGCGCTACGAGCACCGTTCGAATGCGCACGCGCGAGATGTACCGATGCATGCTGGTTAACCAGCATGCAACGCTCGATGAATTGGAGGAAGAATAAGCAGGGTTCGTACGGTCATTAAATTCCTGGAAAAGTCATGGGATTTTGACATGGCACTTTCCAGGCCTGGAAAAGTTTTGGAAAATGACTGAATCCACTAAGTTTTGGAAAAGTCATGGAATATTTTAGTCACTACTAGTCGTGCAACGGATCGTAAGCGATCCGTGATCCGAACAGGTCATCCTGTTCGGATCGGCACACGGCGCGATCCCCGGAGCGCTCCGGGGCCTCGGCCATTAGGAAAGGCCGCGGCTTCGGCCTATCTCCGGAGCCGCGGCCATCTTGGTACACCCGGCGGCAGCCTATTGGCTTAGCGGCACGCTGACGTCAGCAGGAACTGGAGGGACACACACTGCGCCGTGTATTGCTGTTCTGAGGTCTGTAAGGGGTGGGGGGGTGCCTGCATTACTGGGGGGGTGTCTGTACTTGGAGGTCTGTACTGAGAGGTCTGTACTGAGAGGTCTGCACTGGGGGTGTCTGCACTGGGGGTGGCTGTACTACTGGGGGTGTCTGCACTGGGGGTGTCTGCACTGGGGGTGTCTGTACTGAGGGTGTCTGCACTGAGGGTGTCTGCACTGAGGGTGTCTGCACTGGGGGTGTCTGCACTGGGGGTGTCTGCACTGGGGGTGCCTGCACTGGGGGTGGCTGTACTACTGGGGGTGTCTGTACTGGGAGGTCTGCACTGCAAGGTCTGCACTGGGGGTGTCTGTACTACTGGGAGGTCTGCACTGGGGGTGGCTGTACTACTGGGGGTGTCTGCACTGGGAGGTCTGCACTGGGGGTGGCTGTACTACTGGGGGTGTCTGCGCTGGGAGGTCTGTACTGGGAGTGTCTGTACTGGGAGGTCTGTACTGGGAGGTCTGTACTGGGGGTGGCTGTACTACTGGGGGTGTCTGTACTGGGAGGTCTGCACTGGGGGTGTCTGCACTGGGAGGTCTGCACTGGGGCTGTCTGTACTACTGGGGGTGTCTGTACTACTGGGGGTGTCTGTACTACTGGGGGTGTCTGTACTGGGAGGTCTGCACTGGGGGTGTCTGTACTGAGAGGTCTGCACTGGGGGTGGCTGTACTACTGGGGGTGTCTGTACTGGGAGGTCTGCACTGGGGGTGTCTGTACTGTACTGACGTCAGTACTACAGTTTGAATTTATTTGTGTGAACTGTGAAGTTAAGTCATGGATTGTGGAAACTAACTAGTGTCGGGTGATTTGTATATAGTGTATACCACATTTACCACTGACTAATGCAGAGTTGCAATGCAAGGAGATCAGCTAAAGTAGTTGGATCTGTGCGTGCGTTATAATTAATTAATCAAAATTAGTCGTTTAATCGATTTAAAAGAAAAAACGATTAATCGAACATATAAATTTTAATCAGTAACAGCCCTAATTTATATTAGTAAAAATATGCTGGGTGTGACATGGATTTTCTTCTTATTTAACATGTATACATAGACATTTCATGAAACATAAGGTCATGAATATTTATACGTGAAGTCATGGAAAAGTCATGGAATTTCATTGGTAAAAATGTGTATGAACCCTGAATAAGGAGCTGGGCTTCACAGTGCCCACACTCATGATGGATGCGGCCAGATCAGGAGCTGAAACGAACAAGGTGACTGACAATCTACTTTAACTAAACGGCTGGGGAACGATTTCTATGTTATGTGGAATATGATAGGTATCAATACCAATCAGTGCAAAAAAAAAAATTTTTTTTTGACCGGATCTCCGCTTTAAGTTATAAACACTCCTATGTTGTTGTTTTGTTTTTTTTTGTGGTCCATCTCCGTGTTTTTCTTGGCTGTGTGCTTTCTTTTCGACCACATCTGTTTGCAATAAAGGACAATACAATTGATCATGTGATCTATGTTGCACCAGTATATATTTGCCATAAACACTTGTGGTCTTATAGCTATGATTAAGCACTGTTGAGAGTGTGAAGCGCATCGGTATTTCCTGCCTGTACCCTGCTGTTGTCATGAACTTTTGATATTTTTCACAATGAAGGCATTTTTATTGGAGTGCTGCTGTCCAGGTTTTCTCCTTTCTATACTCTCTGTGGAACCTAAGGGGTTAATCCTCTGCATTGTGTAAAAAGGCTGTTTGATCCTGTCTTCACTGATCCTCCCCTTCCACTGTTCCCAATCCATCTGCTGATGGAGCAGAGCCTTAGGGTCACTCTGCACATGCTCAGTTTGGTGTTTATTACAAGGGAGTTTTTTTTTTTCCCCTTGGGAGGGTGCATGTGATCGGCACAGGACCAATCTGCACGTTCCAGACTGAGGGTCACGGGTCCTGCAGCCTGATAGGACCGTCAGAGTAGAATAAAAACTCCTACAAGTTTTAACAAGACACCGATAGAAGCCACAAGACTGCTATATACTGCTGATGAGAAAAGGTATTTAGCAGTTAATATTTACTAAAATAATTGCATTTCCATGTTCTGTGGGAGACCAGATATAGTGAATGCAGGGTTTGGTTACTCTTTAATCCTAAAAATGGTTGCAACATTAAGCATGGTCCTAAAGGTCAACTGTTACCTTAGGGTGCTATTAGTCGAGCTGCTTTCAGAGCAGATTTACCCAAAATTGTGTTTTTAATTTTGTGTGATTTGGCACCAGTTTGAATTGCTTATCTCTGCAGGACTTTCACGTGGTTAGATTTCCCCAGAAGGATTTCCAGTTGCATCTCACTGATACAACTGGAGGGTTAGATTATTCTCTGTGTAACATAGAAAAACAATATTTGGAGACTCTAGAGTTGGCGGTTGGTGACCCGTCGATCGCAGGCAGGTGACGGGTAGATTGTATCCTGTTTTTGCTGACCCTCAGAACCTGCATTTACTGGAACTGCCGGCATTCGGCCACCAAAGGAAGAAAATACTGGGTATTGGTTCCAGTAAATGTCGCCTTCGGTCCTGTCCAGGTTCCCCTTCCTTCTGCTGACCAGCCACTAAACCCCCCCATTCAGTCCCTGTACCAATCACTCACTGTGTTCATTCATATCTGAAGCATAATATGTTTATGAACGAACAGGGAAGCTGTGCAGAGCTCTTGTTCATTCATGCTGTGCCACTGAGGCTGCAGGGATGGTGGTTTTGGTGGATTTTATGAAAGCGCATCAAAAGGCCTGCATGCAGGAAATGCACAGGAACTGGCTGATGCAATAGAAGTCTATGGAAAAGAGCAGGTAACCTGCATGAAACCGCATGTACACTGTTCAGCGGGAAAGCTGCACCTGTGTGAAAGTACCCTTAAAGCGGATTTCCACCCAAAAATGGAACATCTGCTTTAAGTACGGTAAATGGAGCGAGTACAATTAAGGGCAACAAAGCTATTAAAGGGAATGGAGGATATTAGTTATGAAGAAAGGTTGCGAGCACTGAACTTATTCTCTCTGGAGAAGAGACGCTTGAGAGGGGATTTGATTTCTATTTACAAATACCATAATGGTGACCCCACAATAGGGATAAAACTTTTTCACAGAAGGGAGTTTAACAAGACACGTGGAAAAGAGGTTTAACCATAAACTGCGTAGAGGGCTCTTTACTGTAAGCGCGGCAAGGATGTGGAATTCCCTTCCACAGGCGGTGGTCTCGCCTGAACGACCACAACATACAGGGATATACAATGTAATACTGACATATAATCACACATGTAGGTTGGACTTGTCATTTTTCAACCACACCTACTATGTAACGACTCGTGACCCCCTGACATGCCACATTTGGCATGTCCTTTTTTTTTTTTTGCGGGGGGTGCGGGTACCCATTTTTCACAGGTACCCAGCTTCCACTTCCTCTCCTGACGCCAGAACGAAGTTCACCTCTCCCCTCCTCCCTGCAATCTTCTGGGACACGTCATCGGTCCCAGAAGATTGCCCGACCATTCATAACGTGCGGCTCGCACATGCACAGTGAGCGCCTGGCTGTAAAGCCATAGCCGGGCACCCGCGCTTGCAATGCCGGTGTCCTGATGAGAAATGCCCCATATCGAAAAATGCCCATCCAGAACAGCGCATGCACCGCACATGCGCAGAACGGACCCTCAGAACAGCTGAGTTTATATCAGCTGTTGCCTCGCGTGGCCGAGGCACGTTCATGTAGGAGAGGGGCGGATATTTACATGATGGGCAGTGCTGGGGGCGGATTTTTTATCGATGGCCAAACAAATCTACTAAAGAAAAGCGTTCAAAATAAATGGCAGATAAAGATTTATTTTGCAGATTTCTTTGGCCATCGCTAAAAAATTACGCCCCCAGCGCTGACCATCATTGAAAAATTTGACCCCTTGTAAATATCCACCCCTCGCCTACATGAACGTGCCTCGGCCACACGACACAACAGCTGACCGAACACCGGCACAGAGAGGAGAGGGAGAGGAGCGAGGCTCCGGGCGGCCGCATCACTGGACCGTGGGACAGGTGAGTGTGTGTTTATTAAAAGTCAGCAGCTACACTTTTTGTAGCTGCTGACTTTTAAATGGGTGGAACTCCACTTTCAGCCTGTGTATACTATCTCTATCACATGATGTCCAGGCATCTGAAAGCCTAGAATGCTATCATTTTTCAATTAGTATTACAATGTCACACCCTGTGGTTGTTGTATTGCTCATGTCGCAGGTCTAGCAAGCTGTAGTATATGAAACTGAAATCTTCAGAAGATTTGAGAGTAGCGTTCCCCCATTAGTCATGTGGGGACCGACTTCCAAGAAATACCCAGCAACTGAGTGCTAGAATCACATGTTATCGTTTTGTAGGACTTTCCCAGATCTTTGGAAAAAACTTGGAGAGAGAAAGATTTAGACCTGCTGTTTATCAATCAATCTGTGGGCAGCTGTAATTTTTTATTTTTTTTTCTCAGTGATAAACTTCTATTGCACTGGTAAAAAAAGGTTTGACCACTTTTACCACAATCCACGTTTCTTCCAACATTGCGTGTTTATTTCACATGGGCTTCAGGCTGCATAAGAGCAGTGTGAACAGCAAGCTTTGACAAAGCATTTGCAAGAACAAGCTTTGAAGCTTTTAAAATACCATGTAACTCCTAATTTGTAAAAGTTGAACACTGATCCTAATGGGAGTGCTGATTGTCACTTTAAGCAAGTTGCTAGCAGGCTTCAGCAAGCTTCCAAGAAATTCTGAAGCCTCCTAGCAGCTTGTTTAAAGTGGAAATCAACACGCCCATTAGGATCTATGTATTCTTTTGCTGTTAACCTTGCATATTGCAATGCCTTATATATTTTTGCAATGCAAAAGACACATCAGGCCAGATATGGCCATTCCCTATTCTCAGAAATAGTATAGTGGGATGTGTACATTGAATCCTCTCTGTGGACCGCAGACAAGAGGTTAATCCATGTATATAAACTGAATGGTGTCATAGGGCAGAGAGATAACAATTCATTTGACCCAGAAACGGTCCTAGATAACTTATCACTGTGTTGTGCACCTTGTACATTTAATATCTTTTTTATAATTGGAAAACAATCACTTTGCTATGTGTTAGTGCTGTCCTTCACAAGTTTATTTGTGCTAAAGGAGCCTTTCTCAACCTTTTTAACATGAAGGAACCCTTGAAATAACTTTCCACGCTCAAGGAGCCCCTGCTAACATTACTATATCTGCAGCTCATGATACATTAGAGTGATAGTCATTGGGAAGAATGCTCCGCTTACAAATGGCTAAAAAGATCATTGGTGCCAGTGGTTACTAAAATTGCCGGTTACTCAAGGAACCCCTAACAACCTCCTGGAGGAACCTTGGGGTTCAACCATGGCTGAGAGAGGCTGTGTGAAATCGCTTTTTGTTTAACCACTTCATATTGTGCTATAGCCAAAAGACAGCTATAGCGCGGCTCTCTCGTTCAGGGGGGGGTGTCCGTGGATGTCTTCAAAGAACCGCCGTGCTCTGTGATCACTGTGTTTTTCTAACACAGCTGATCACAGATCGCGGTAAAGGACCGATCACAACGCGGCCCTTTACCATGTGATCAGCTGTGTCCAATCACAGCTGATCACATGTAAACATGTGCTGTTTTCGGCATTCCTTTTCTCATGCGCCCTCAGTGTGAGGAGAGGAGAGCCGGTAATCGGCTAGTGTGATTGAAACAAACTTTAAAATGTGTACTGATTAAAACCAGCTAGTGTGACGGGACATTTACACAGATAATCCGTGCACTGATCATCAATGCAGCCCCATCAGTGCTTCCTCGTCAGTGGTGCATATTAGTGCCGCCTATCAGTGCCCATCAGTGAAGGATAAAAACGACTTTTCTCTTTTCATCCATGGACGGACACAGCCTTCTCAATTCTTGACGTGTGGGTTATGTTCCTGCTCATAGGAGAGGACTAGGCAGAACATGTTTGATAATTAAAACACATGTTACATTAACCAGAGTTGAACAGCCCCACCCAGGGGGCGGTCCCTCCAGACATAACCCTCCGCCCTGCAGTCAGCAGCTCAGTTTTTTCTGCCTAGCAGAGAAGGACGTGGCTCCCTTTTGGGCCCAGAGTCCTGAAGAATTTTTTATTTTTTGGAATCTTCTATGAACTGCCGACTGGGCGACAGGCTGGATATATAGATTGTAGTCTTCCCAGTTCCGGCCATCGAGCGTGCCAGTCCTTAGCTTCGCGCTGGTTCTGCCATGACATACCCCATGGCTCCAGGGTTGGCCGGTGAGCACATGCTCCGGGGTCCACATATGCCTGGGCTGCTTGCTGTCTCACTCACAGTGGACCGGGCCGACAGCTACGCCCCGGTTGTAGGTCTGTCCAGAACGCACCAGCGGGTCCTCACGTGGGCGGGTAAGTACTTTTCCTCCTGCCTTGGCAGGTGGAAACAGCTGGGCGTTCTAAGGATTGCGAGGTTCTCCTGTCCTCCATTTCCCTGCTCTCTATCACTATCTCCTTCTGCCCTAGGGCTCGCTGCGACCAGGGCGTACCTGTGGTGGGACTCCGGATCTCAGTGGGGGCCCGTTTCTCTGTGGGGGGTGCTCTGCTCTGGGGAAGTCCCTGCCTAGGCCTTCTCGTCCACATTGCGGTGCTTAGGCGCCATTTTTGCGGCGCTGACACCATTTTTTGTGTGCCTGCTGGTTTCTATTTTTTTCCATTGGCGGCCATTTTGCCGTGGCCGCGCCATGGCGAAGGTTATTGCGGGCGGGCATTTTCTTGTGGTCGTGCCTTTTTTTTTCTCTGAGGCGTCTGGCGGTCATTTTGGTGTGGGTTTGGCCTCTAGTGCTGGCTTCCTGAACGGCGCACAGACGGAAGGTGGACAGCGGCGCTGAGCGGTCTTATGCTGGGTGGTGAGTCCCCTGGGTAACCCCCCCCGGTCAGTGCAGCAAGGAGGGTGGACTTTTTTTCAGTTTATTTTCTGACTGAGTGCCTGAGAGATGTCAGTGGTGTCATGGAGTCAGTGTCTGGCCCTTCTTCCCCAAACTTGCCAGAGGCAGCAGCCGGTGCACCTGCAGTTACCATGGATGCTTTGTCGGCAGTCCTGGAATCATTTGTTGCCAGGGTGGAAGCGGCGTGTGAGCGCAAGGGGGGGTAAAAAGCGCCCCCTTCCCCCGCCATCGCCAGGGGAAGGTTCGGACTCAGACCCGGGCCTGGCTGCGGCACAGGAACCTGGTTCTGGGTTGTCAGAAGATGCGGACCAGGACCTTCCTTGTGAGGAAGACCCCTCGTCCGGGTCGGCGCAAGACAGGGCACGTGTTGGTGAACTTATGCTGTAAGGGACTCCCTTAAGCTGGACGCAGATGAGGCTTCCACAGAGGGGTCAGTCTCTTTTTGGGTCGCACAAATCGACCCGTTCTGTAAAGGTGTTCCCCCTATGTGTCCTTCTTTGATAAATTAATAGATAAGGAATGGGAAAAGCCGCAGGGGACCTTTTTGTGGTCCCTCAGCGCCTGGCGGTCAGGTATCCTTTTGAGGAGAGCCTTTTGAAAAAATCATCTTCTCCTCCGGTTGTTGACCCTCCGGTCGCTCGGTTAAATAAAGTTACCACTCTCCCTGTAGAGGGGACCCCTGCATTTAAGGACCATACTGATGGGGGGTCCGAGGCGCTGAGCAGGTCCATGTTCACCTTGCTGGGGTCTGCGTTGCGGCCTATTTTGGCTGCAACCTTGGTGTCTCAGACACTCACTGACTGGGCAAAAATTTTGCGTCAGACCGTTGAGGAACACCAGCTCCTTTCCGGAGTGTGCAAGACTGGCCGACCAGTTGGTGCAGGCCCAGGGCCTTGTGTATGTCTGTGATGCCACTCTGGATGCGGCCCCCTTAATATCCAGGGCCTCTGTATCTGCGGTGGTAATGCGCTGCCTAATTTGTCTAAAATGCTGGTCCGCTGACCAGGCTTCCAAGAAGGCCTTGGCAGACTTGCCCTTCAAAGGTGGGAGGCTTTTTGGTGCCTTGCTGGATGACATTATTAAGGATATCACTGGAGGTAAGAGCACGTTTCTCCCTCAGTCCACTAATGGGAAGGAGCCACGCCGTAAGCCGGGGCCCTCCTTTCCCACACAGAAGCGGTATTTTCGTTAGTCAAGACCTGCTGGACGACCCTCCCAGGAGGACAAAAGTCCTGCTGGGGGACAGAAGCGTCCCTGGGTGCGCAAGCCCAACAAGCCAGCAAACAAGCCTGCTACCGCATAAAGTTTTGCCCCCGCCCGACTCCAGGGTGGAGGAAAGGCTTTGCGGGTTTGCAGCTCGGTGGACCTCCCTGCTCTCCGGCCAGTGGGTCTGCGAGGTTGTCACCTCGGGGTACAAGATAGAGTTCCTTTCTTGTCCACCAAACAGATTCTTTTCCTCAAATCTCCCTCTCCTTCCGACTCGTCAGTCTGTCCTAATGGGGGCAGTGCAGGACTTGCTGAGGTGTGGAGTGATTTTACCTGTACCACTGGGAGAGAGGTTTCAGGGTTTTTATTCGAATCTGGCTGTGGTCTCGAAGGACGGAGTCCGTCCAATCTTGGACCTAAAAGCCTTGAATGTCTTTGTAAAGGTTCGGAAGTCCTGCATGGAATCCATTTGTTTGGTGGTTGCTGCGCTCCATCCAGGGGACTTTCTGGCATCCTTGGACATCAAGGACGCATACTTGCATGTCGCCATCTGTGCAGGACACCAGAGGTTTCTGCGCTTTGCAATCGTCGAAGACCACTATCAGTTTGTGGCTCTTCCCTTTTTGGCCTAGCGTCAGCACCGAGAGTTTTCACCAAGGTGCTCGCCCCAATTCTAGCTTTGCTGAGGCAGCGAGGCATTGCTATCGTGGGCTACTTAGACGATCTTCTTCTGAGAGCAGCTTCTGGCTCAGAGTTAGAGAAAGATGTGTCTATAGCCATTCAGACCCTCTGAGAATTCGGTTGGGTGTTAAACATTCAGAAGTCGGTCCTGACACCGACTCTGCGTCTGGAGTACCTAGGTTTAATTCTGGACTCCAAGGAGGCAAGAGTCATCCTTCCTTTGGAAAAGCTGCAGACTCTCCAGTCTGCGGTGAGGTTGTTGACATCCCGCAAATGGTCGTCTCTCCGTTTTTTGCATGCGAGTTCTGGGTCTCATGGTAGCCTCCTTCGAGGCAGTACCATATGCCCAATTCCACACTCGAGTCTTGCAGAAGGAGATCCTGTCCAAATGGAACAAATCTCCATTGTCTCTGGATTGTCAGATTCAGGTAAGTCACCTGGTCAGGGCTTCTCTGAGTTGGTGGCTGAGATCCCCAGCTCTTCAGTCCGGGAAGTCGTTCCTTCCCTTCCATTGGACTGTGATTGCGACGGACGCCAGCCTCACAGTTTGGGGGGGGGGGGGGGGGAGTCCAGTCGGCCCAGGGTCCCTGGAATCCGGACGAATCCCGTCTGTTGATCAATGTCCTGGAACTCCGGGCGATCAGGCTGTGTCTTTCCAAGTGGTCACAGAGACTACAAGGGCATCCAGTCAGGATCCAGCCGGACAACGCCACAGCAGTGGCTTATGTCAACCATCAGGGGGGAACAAGGAGCTCGGCTGCAGCGTCTGAGGTCGCTCACATCCTACGGTGGGCGGAAAGAAGCGTTCAGGCTCTGTCGGCCGTCTACATTCCGGGTGTAGAAAACTGGAAGGCGGACTATCTGAGTCACCAGATGCTAGACCAGGGGGAATGGTCATTACATCCGGAGGGGTTTCAGCTCCTTTGCCGGAGGTGGGGCATGCCGGACGTTGACCTCCTGGCCTCTCGACTCAATAGCAAGGTGTCAACATTTCTGGCCAGGTCCAGAGATCCCTGGGCAGACGTGTCAGACGCGTTGGTGGCCCCATGGGGTCGGTATCGGCTAATTTATGCCTATCCCCCCCACTAAAGTTGCTTCCTCGTCTGCTCCGCAGAGTGGAGACCGAGGGGATCCCAGTGATTCTAATCGCTCCAGATTGGCCCCGGTGTCCTTGGTACGCCGACCTCGTGCGCCTGGTGGCAGATGCACCCTGGCGGCTGCCAATGCGGGAGGACCTTCTGTCTCAAGGTCCCATACTTCATCCTGCTTTACAGTCACTGGCTTTAACGGCATGGCTATTGAAAGCCAGTTACTAAGGGACTGAGGTCTTTCGGATTCGGTCATTTCAACCATGCTGAGGGCACGGAAATCTTCCAGGAAGATCTATCATCGTACTTGGAAGACCTACATCTCTGTGTGAAGAGATGGAATTGCATCCACGGACGTATTCGGTTTCCAGGGTCCTGCTGTTTTTACAGCGTGGAGTGGATAACAAAGTTGCCTTAAGCACATTAAGGGTCAGATTTTAGCCTTAGCTGTTTTCTTTCAACGGCCTTTGGCGACCCATTCCCTGGTAGGTACTTTTGTGCAGGGGATTTGACATGTGCTTCCCCCAATTAGACCACCTCTTCCTCCATGGGACCTGAATCTGGTGCTTTCGGTTCTTCAGGAACCTCCCTTTGAGAATATCAGAGAGATTCCTCTCGACTGTCTCAGAAGATGGCCTTTCTAGTGGCCATTACATCGGTCAGAAGGGTTTCTGAATTGGCGGCCTTGTCTTGAAAGTCACCATACTTGGTCCTCCATATGGATAAAGCAGTGCTACGCCCTCAGCCTTCCTTCCGAATGTGGTTTTGGCTTTTCACCTGAATGAGGACATTGTGCTGCCGTCCTTGTGTCCTCGACCGTCACATCCCAGAGAGACTGCGCTCCATAACTTAGACGTGGTACATGTCTTGCGGTTGTACCTGTCTGCTACGGCTCAGTTTTTGGAGGTCTGACTCACTGTTTGTGTCAGTGTCTGGTCCACAAAAGGGACTGGCGGTCTCGTCTGCCACCATTTCTCGGTGGATCAGGCAGACCGTCATCAAGGCCTATGCCCTTAAGGGGCGGCGCCTCCCTTTCCGGTCAAGGTACATTCAACCAGGGCAATTAATGCTTCCTGGGCTTTCCGACATCAAGCGTCTGTCTCACAGGTGTGCAAGGCGGCGACTTGGTCATCCGTGCACACGTTTTCCAAATTTTACAAGGTTGATGTGAGTGCATCTTCTGATACTTCCTTCGGCCGCAAGGTTTTGCAGGCGGCTGTTTGAAGTTGCAACTCCTCCGTTGAGGAGCTCTGCTTGTTTGGGGTCAAGTTAGTTGTTTGTTTTGTTTTTTTTGATACTGTTGCCACCCCTTGTTTTTTTGACACTGCTTGGGGACGTCCCACACGTCAAGAATTGAGAAGGCTGTGTCCGTCCATGGACGAAAAGAGAAAATAGGATTTTTTTTGTACTCACTGTAAAATCCTTTTCTCGTTGGTCCATGGACGGACACAGCACCCACCCCTCCTTTTTAGGTTTGTACTGCTTGTTACGAACTGAGCTGCTGACTGCAGGGCAGAGAGTTATGTCTGGAGGGACCGCCCCCTGGGCGGGGCTGTTCAACTCTGGTTAATGTAACATGTGTTTTAATTATCTAACATGTTCTGCCTAGTCCTTTCCTATGAACAGGAACATAACCCACACGTCAAGAATTGAGAAGGCTGTGTCCGTCCATGGACGAACGAGAAAAGGATTTTACGGTGAATACAAAAAAGTTTATTTTTTTCTTCTTCTTCTTTTTTTTTTATTCTTAGTCGTTTTTCATTTTGTTAAGCAAAAAAAAATAAAAAAAAACAGCGGTGAATACCACCAAAAGAAAAGCTCTGTCTCAAAATAATTATAAAAATTTCATATGGGTACAGTGTTGCATGATGACCGTGCAATTGTCATTCAAAGTGGTCTGGGCAGGAAGGGGGTGAAAGTGCTCAGTATTGAAGTGGTTAAAGCAGAATTAAACTTTGTTTTAAAAAATTTTAAAAAAATCCACCTGCAAGGCAATATCCTAATGTGCACTGCATACTTTCAGATTGTGAAAGACTCCACTTTAAGGCCCCTTTCACACAATAAGCCCGCTCGGATCCGCCTGTCTGTTTTTCAGGTGGATCCGAGCGGGCCACCCTTTGCCTCCTATAGGCAGGCGGATATCAGTGGAGATGTGTCTGCTGACACCCGCCTTCCTTTCGATCTGCTCAAGATAGACCTATGGCGATACGTTCAGCCTTCTGTCTGGAGGATCGCATGTGATCTGATGAAAACAGACGTGCTGTCCATCTTTCCATAGGAATCGGCGGGGCCCTGACAAGTCCCTCCCTGCTCAGTGAGAAGAGACAGACCTGTTATCCGCCGGCTCAGCAGAGATTAATTATTGAACACAGCGTCTCTATGCAGGGATGTAGTCCCAAGGGAGGGGGCGAGCACGCTGACTAACCCCCAGCCAGAATGGCTCGGGTGATGGGGGCAAGGTTACTGAGGAGAAACAGGAAGTGAGAAATTCAGACAAAGAAAAAAAAAACATTTAGAAGGGAAATTGAAGGAAAAGGTAAGTGAACCAACAATGCACTAGCTTAAAGGAACCTATTTAGAAAATAAAAAAACAAACCTTTACAACCCCCTTTTTTAAGCTGGTCTTCCTTCCGTGTTTGGGGACGGTGGCGTTTGGCCGAGCTGCGATGATGTCACTCCTGCTCATGTGTGCGGGAGTCTCGGCTACGGCACACAGCTCTGAAGGAACGACATGAGTATGCCGTTCCTTCAGAGCGCATGTGTCGGTGACGTCACTGGCTGCTGCTTGCAACAATATGTCCTCAACAGTGCACATTTAGGAGATATTCATTTTGCCTACAGATGAGCTTGCCTGTAAGTAAAAATTAAATTCTACACTTTTTCCTAGCACTTTTAGACCCCTTTCACACTGGAGCAGTTTGCAGGCGCTATTGCGCTAAAAATAGCGCCTGCAAACCTACCCTAAACAGCGGCTGCTGTTTCTCCAGTGTGAAAGCCTGGAGGGGCTTTTTCGACCGCTAGCGGGGGTTAAAACCGCACCGCTAGTGGCCGAATACCGCTGCAATTCCGACGGTAAAGTGCCACTAAAAATAGTGGCGCTTTACCGCCACCGCCCCTCCCGCCCCAGTGTGAAAGGGGCCTAAAGGTACCCATAGACATAAGATAGAGGTAGAGAATGTTCATTTGTCTGTACATGATTTTCAGGGCTGACCGATCCAGGAAGAAAAGATGGATTTTCAGGCGGATTGTTACTGCTGTCAGAAATAAGAAAAGCTTAAGGCGTTGTAGGTAGGGTGAGTTGCAATAAACATGGAAAACCTGTAACGTCTCCCCCACTTGAGTAACGGCAGCGGAAGAGGGATTTCTGGGAGCAGATTGAAGCTGGAACCCAGCATGGCTGAACTTTTAGTAGAGCATGCCGGGTGTTCATGTCCTCTGCAAGATGGCTCAGACCATTAGCTGTGCAGAACACTAGGATTGGGTAGGATTGGGAATACCCCACCACCCTTTCATACAAAGGAGAACATGGTGTTCCCAGATTACCAGCAATGAGGAAGCTTTTAGCAGTAGGATGGACAGGAACACTACTGCTGTACCTGAATGAAAAAAATCAAAAGGCGAAGGCAGCTGGACTATGTTCTCTTTATTTCAGGCCTGATTTTTATTGTGTCTGGAGTGTACCTTGTACCGTGTCAGGTCTTTATGTAATTTTCTTTTAATTATTTACCTTTTTTTCGTTTTTTGATGTGCTTATTAATCGCTTTTAGGTGTATTTGTAATGTGGGCCTGTTTCAGAATGGTAAGACTATGGGCCATGCTGAAGAAGTATATGAGCAAGCAGTATATACAGGAGGGCATTGTGGAAGCTCTATAGATGGGCTGTTCTTTAGTATAGGTACACATAGAGGAAATGTGTTTACATTCCCTCTAATACAATAGGATTTGAGGCCATCTCCACCCAGTTTTCAGTTTTGGTTACCGTTGCTGGTTGGAGTCACCTGCCAGGTTAAAGTATATGCAATATAATTACTAAAATCTCAAGTCATTTCAAAAGTAATATTTCATTTTTTAATCTGAAGCTTTTATTTTACTTTCAGCCATGAAAATATTTTTGGTGGCACCTGTGATTTATAAGGTGACAATGCTCTGTTTCTTTGTCCTGCCTTGTCACCCTGTCATGTTCTCATCCTGTGGCGACTGTTGTGAAATGTTTCACTGTGGTCACCATCAGGAATCCAGCTTTAAAAGAGAAGTATGTTGTGTTTTTTTTTTTTTTTTTGATTCGTACTTGCCTAGGTTAATGCAGCATCAGACCGATGCTGGATCTGTCCCCTGGTGTCTCTGCACTGAGAACCAGGCCACCGAACACCGCCGATGGCTCGGTTCTCACTCCTCCCCAAGCGGAGAGCTGCTGACTGCCGGTCAGCATCTCTCCTGCTCTGCTCCTCCTCGCTCACTGGAGCTGTGGAGGGGCAGGGAGCGGCCATCTCAGCGGAGAGCTGAGACTGCCATCAGTCCAGGCATCTGGCTGATCCAGACTTCTGTAGTCGGGATGATGCTGTGCCTGGACTGATTGCAGTGACGTCAGTGGAGAGTGGACTTCAGACCGCTCTCTGCTGAAAACGGGTCACAGGAGAGCAAAATGAAATTGCACTCCTGTAACCCAGAGGAGAAGCCCAGCCTAAAAAGCTCAGGCTGGACTTCTCTTTTAAGAAACGATATCCAGCCGTTGCTAGAGTGCATGCAATTAGACAAAAAGGGAGGAATTAATAAGACAAACTCAGCCGTAGCACAGCCAATCCGCTAATACATTTTTATTTTCGAAGCTGTGTAAAAAAAACTAAAGATGACACCAGTTGAGACAGACTTTTTTTTATTTTTTATTATTGTTCCCCCTGAAGTGTCTGCAAAGAGGTTACTCAAGATCAGCACTGGTGTGAAACAAAGTGATGAAAGAGTAAAACAGTTTTAGATGAATATTTGACTTAAAAAAAAGAAGAAAAAAAAACTGCCATCGTTAGGATTTACATCCACTTTAAAGGAGATGTAAAGGCAGAAGGTTTTTTATCTTAATGCATTAAGATAAAAATCCTTCTGTTTGTAGCAGCCTCCCAAGCATCTCTGTCCAGTGATGTCCACGAGTTCCTGACTGTCTGAGACACAGCAGTGGTGCCATTGGCTCCCGCAGCAGTCAATCAAAGTTAGTTAGCCAATCAGGGGTGAGAGGGGGCAGGGGCCGAATGTCAGATTTCTGTCTGAATGGACACACGGAGCTGCAGCTCGGCTTGGGTGCCCCCATAGCCAGCTGCTTGCCGTGGGGGCACTCAATAGGAGGGAGGGGCCAGGAGCAGTGAAGAGGGACCAGAAAAGAGGCTCTGTGCAAAACCACTACACAGAGCAGGTTACTTAGTTACATAGTTACATAGGTGAGGCTGAAAAATGACACAAGTCCATCAAGTCCAACCTGTGTGTGTGCTTTTATGTTAATAGTACCTTGTATATCCCTGTATGTTGCAGTCGTTCAGGTGCTTATCTAATAGTTTTTTGAAACTATCGATTCCCCCTCCGCTGAAACCACCGCCTGTGGAAGGGAATTTCACATCCTTTCCGCTCTTACAGTAAAGAACCCTCTACGCAGTTTAACTACTTCCCACCCGGCCACTGTACATATACAGCCGGGTGGGCGCTCTCTCCTGAGCGGCCGCAGCCCCAGTGTGGAAGGGATATTACTGATGATGTCTATGACAGAGGGACGAAATGGCCTGCAATGCACGCACTGTCCTGATTATTACAGGAGGGAATAGCTGTGATTGGGAAAGGCTTTCACCTGATTAGGTGTTCCCTTTGGGACCAAGCATACATTGGTCTGATGGAAATTATATCCTCACCCAATCAAGCTAGATCATCTTGGGCCCCTTTCACACTGGGGCGATTTGCAGGCGCTATTTTGCTAAAAATAGCACCTGCAAACCGAGCCTAAACAGCGGCTCCTTTCTCTCCAATGTGAAAGCCCCGAGGGCTTTCACACTGGAGCGGTGCGCTAACAGTACGTGAAAAAAAGTCCTGCTAGCCGCATCTTTGGAGCGGTGAGAGGAGCGGTGTGTTTACCGCTCCTCCACCACTCCTTCCCATTGAAATTAATGGGATACCGCCTGCAAACCGCGGCTGTAGCCGCGGTTTGCGGGTGGAATTAACCCTTTTTCGGCCGCTATCAGGGGTTAAAATCACACCGCTAGCGGCCAAATACCTCTGCAATCCCGACGGTATAGCGCCGCTAAAAATAGCGGCGCTATACCCCCACCGCCCTAGTGTGAAACCAGCCTTATGGCTACTGGTAGCTTCATCATGTACTGTATGCTGCTCAGTTATTGCTGTTGACACATCACTTGTGAATTTCCAGTTGTGTGTCAGTGGGTATTGTTTACACTGAAGAAACCCGGCCCCTGCTCACATCTGATAACAGTAAGGTCTGAATTAAAGGAGCACTAAAGCTTTTTTTTTTTTTTTTTTTTTTTGCTTAAAAATAACAAACATGTTATACTTACCTCCACTGTGCAGCTCGTTTTGCACACAGTGGCCCCGATCCTGGTCTTCTGGGGTCCCTCGGCGGCTGTCTTGGCTCCTCCCCGCAAGGACTCCACACCTTAATGCGAGTGAGCTCGCATGGTGTGGAGTGATTGCGGGCGCGCTCCCGTGATACAGCGGCGGCCATAGCCGCCGACTGTATCACTCGGCCCCGCCCCCCGGCGTGCCGCGTCATTGGATGTGATTGACAGCAGCGCCAGCCAATGGCTACGCTGCTTTCAATCCATCCAGTGTAGCCAATCGGCGGCCAGGCTGAAAAACGAAGAGGATGACGGGGACGAGCATGGGACTTTCGAGGGGCCGGGTAAGAAAAACGGGGGCTCGGGGGGGGGCGGTATTGTCGAATGTTTTTTCACCTTAATGCATAGGATGCATTAAGGTGAAAAAACATGTAACTTTACTACTCCTTTAATTTTCGCCCAAGTGTCAGGTTTTTGGTATAGACATGTTGGACACATCTGTCACAGGTTTTTTTTAGTTGGTGTAAAGAACTTGCACGTGGGGAATTTTAGTTCAGAGATTATTGGAACTAAACGGAACACTTTTTAGGATGAAACCTGAATGATTGCTTTGCATCAGGCCTTGGAATTCAGCACAACTTGTAATCGATGTAGTATTATTTTTTTCTGATTTACTGTGGGATAAAGCACTAGTTGTTTATACACCATCAGCCATAGCTTTGACTACTGACCGGTTAAGTGAAAAACACTGACTATCTTGTTACAATGGCATTTTAAGGTCCGTGTCATATATTGGGCAGCAAGTAAACATGTTGTCCCTGAAGTAGATGTGTTGAAAGCTGAAAAAAATGGGCATTGCAGTTGTGTATGGGGCTGTGTAGCCGTAGAATGGTCAGGGTGGCCACGCTGCCCCCTGTCCACAGCCAAAACGCCTACAATTGGCAGGTGAGTATCAGAACTGGACCACGGAGCAATGGAAGAAAGGGGCGTGGTCTGACTAATCACATTTTCTCTTGCATCGTGTGGATATCTGAGTATGTGTGCGTCACTTACCTGGAGAGGGTTGGCCCCAGGATGCAGTACGGAAGGACGGCAAGCAGTCAGACAGTGTGATGATACTTTGGGCAGTGTTTTGCTGGAAACCTTGAGTCCTGCTATTCATGTGGATATTACTTTACCACTTAACCTAAACAATATTGCTGACCAAGTACACCCCTTCATGGAAATTATATTCTCTGATGATGGTGGTATCTTCAACAAGACGATGCACTCTGCCACGCTGCAAAAACGATTCAATAATTTTTTGAAGTATTGACTTGGCCTTCGTTCTCCAGATCTCAATCCAATCAAGAATCTATGTGATGTGCTGGAAAAAACAATCCAATCCATTAAGGCCCCACCTCGCAAGTTACTGGAATTAAAGAGTCTACTGCTGATGTCTTGGTGCCAGATACCAAAGCATACCTTTTAGAGGTCTAGTGGCATCCATGCCTTGACAGGTCAGAGCTGTTTTGGTAGCAAACTTGGTACCTACTCAATATTAGGTGGGTGGTCATAAAGGTATGGCTGATTGTGTATAGCCTGCCTAAATTTGGCCTTTAAAGTGGTTGTAAAGCTTGTGATTTATAAAAAAAAAAAAAAAACATGTCATACTTGCCTCCCACTGTGCAGTTCGTTTTGCACAGAGTGGCCCCGATGGGTTCTCTTCTGGGGTCCCCCCGGTGGCTCTCGCGGCTCCTCCCCACATCAGATAACCCCCTAGGAGAAGCGCTCTCCCGGGGGTTACCTTGCGGGCACGCTCCCGAGTCATTCATTCGGCGTCCGTAGCCGCTGAATGTATGGCTCGGCCCCGGCGCCCGCGTCATTGGATCTGATTGACAGCAGCGGGAGCCAATGGCTGCGCTGCTATCAATCTATACAATCAAGAGCAGAGAGGAAGAGCGCATCTCCGCTGGCTGAAGTTCCAGGGCTCAGGTAAGTAAAACGGGGGGGCTGGGGGGCCAGTGACTGCCAGAAGTTTTTTCACCTTAAAGATGAATTCCAAACATAGTATATTTCTACATAGTTTCATTGGACCAATGTGTGATTTTTATATATTTTTTTTATATATATATATATATATATATATATATATATATATACATATACATTACGCTACTTTTGGCGACTTCTGGGGGGATTTTAATAGACATGCATGAACCCGCACAGATGTCTTTCAAGTCGCCCCCCGAAGTCGGACTGAAATGCGGTTTTGAAATCATGCGAGTTCCGATGAACTCTTGCGATTTCAAAGCTGTGTTCAGTGTGAACGAGGGCTAAAGCTTTGCATGCATATTGGAAGCACCATTTGCTTGTTTAGTAGTTCATTATCATCATTATTATCATTATTTATTATTATTATTTATTTATTTTTCCTATCTTGATGAGGCTGTACAGCTTCAGCCCACTTTGAGCCATTCTGTCTGTAATCTGATGGTCCCGGAGCATATCTGCAGGTGATGCTGGAACACCTTCTATACTGCCTTCCACGCACAGCCGCAAAAACTCTCGGAGCTTCGATTTTTTTATAGCCACTATTCAGTTTCTGACCTGCCTTGGTCCTTTTTTGAATTGGATTTTTTATTTAAAGTAATATTAAAGCCTTGTTTAAAAAAAAAACATGTAATACTTACCTGCTCTCCTGGCTCCTGCCGGGTTCCCCCCACAGCAAGCAGCTTGCTATGGGGGCACCCAAGCAGGCGCCGCTGCTCTGTGTGTCCATTCACACATGGAGCTGTAGCTCAGCTCCGCCCCCTCCGTCTCCTAGCTATGATTGACGGCAGCGGGAGCCAATGGCTCCCACTGCTGCTAAAAGCCATTGCGCGTCCCCGGAGTGGCATGGCTCTTGTGAACATCGCTGAATTGAGAGGGGGCTTAGGTAAGTGTTACGAAGAGGGGATGGGGGGGGGGGTTGCTGCCCACAGAAGGTTTTTTATCTTCATGCATTCTGTGCCTTTACAACCACTTTAATATAGAGAAAGTGGAAGTTACACAGCACAAGCTCCAGGAATTACCCTCCTACTGACTTTTTATTGAAGCGGTAATAACGTTTTTAAAAAAAAACTTTTCCCTGCAGGGTAAAGGCATTATGTGCTAGTATGCATCACATTATGAAAGACTTGCCTTAAACTGAAGCCTTTCACCGCTGCAGAGGCTTTCATCTTCACCCCGGTCTTCCTTCCGGGTTCATGGGCTGTGGCTGCTTGAATGGCCGAGCTGCGATGATGTCACTCATGTGGGTGGGAGTCACAGCCATGGCACACAGCTCTTTAGTAGCGTCCCGGTAGGCTTTTCCTTTAGAGTGCATGTGCCGGTGACGTCACTGGTTCCAACCAAGTGAATATCTCAAACGGTGCATGTGTAGGAGATATTCATTTAACCTACAAGTAAGCTTTATTATAAGCTTACCTGTAGGTGAAAATCGAATTAGTGTGCTTTTATATTGAAAGCGGAGATTACATGTAGCTGAGATTAAACTAAACCGAGAGCTTTCTGCGTTTTGCATAGTTGTTTTGTTTATTGGATAGCGGTAGTAGCCCACAGAACACTTTCATTTGTTTCCTGGAATTGCTTTTTAATTGAATGCATTAGTTTTATAATGTAAGGCCTGTAATAAGCATTTCCTGACGTGCTGTGGTTTACAAACAATACCGGTGATTGCACTGCGTTGTTTTATCTTCTCATTTATTTGGAAGTGGATTTTTCTTTTTCTGGCAGTAGATATATAGTGGCGGTTGAACGTGTCTGATAAGATATAAAGATTTGTGAAGTGATCGTTGCAGCGTATGTACATGGGTGGAGGCGCTCCACAGGGCAGTCTGTGTGTAGCACACAATAGGCTCAGTTCCCTCTCAGTGAGTGCCAACATGCTTGTTATATAATGAAACGGGGTGGATTTTATTTAAATCACTAGTAAAAAGGCTTGATTTAAATCAACTTTGATTTAATTCCTAATTTTTAAAGAGCAACGGCCCATCTCTGTCCCGCGGCGGCTCCTCCTCTGACCCGCTGTTGGCTCACGGCAGTCTCATTCACTTTAATGGGACGGCTGGTGATGCGGCAGTGACACAACAAGGTGAGAGACGTGGCGGCAGCAGGTGTGTGGATGCCCGCTAACAGGCAATGCCATGACGGATCTGAAATGACAGGTGCTCTTTAAATTTAAGGACTTATTCTTGCTGGTAGTTTAAAATCTTTAATATTTGCAAACAAAAAATTTTAACGATTTAGAATAATAAGCTGTCAGGTTAGTAAAACAGTGATATCGACCAATTCAATCGTATAGTTCGTAGTGTACATAGGTTTGCAAAACAACGGGATAAAGGAATATTCCTGAACTTTGTTTTATCTCATGGTTACTGTGAAATTGTGTAAATGCATCAATGCAGTGCATGTTATCTCAGCTTGTAGAGCTTGGATTCATTGAATGAGTTTACCAAAAAGTAAATATTGCAGAATTTACAGCCTCGTGCTACATAACTAAGCTCCATTTCATGCTGAATAAACTAAATTAATCATGTATCTTAAATGGAAAACTATCTTTAAGCCGGCCATACATGGTTCGAATTTCTTTCGAAAATCGTATCAAAGAATTTTCGTACGAATTTCACACCGTTGGTGGACTGCAGCAACAGCCGATTTTCGTGCGGCAGTCAAATTTGAGGAATCTGACATGTTGGAAATTTTTTGAAAAACAAACTATTTTCTAATCAATGATGGGAGAATCGTGCGAGAAATGTAATAGAAAAAAAAATGCGCATGTGCAAGAAAAGAATATTCCCGGAGAGAAAAGAATATTCCCGGCCGAATTTCGAAAATCAATGGTGGCATCATCGGATCACGAAAAAAAAAAAACTTTCTGATTTTGAAAAGAAAATTTGTTCGAAATTTTGACCGTGTATGGCCTGCTTTAGATAGATAGATAGATTTTTACCCAAAAAGCATTTTATTAAAATACATTTTGATAAAAATCAAAAAAATCAGTTTTTTTTATTTTTTTAAATGATTGATTTTTATCCACCCTGTAATGGATATTTCCCCCTCTCGTGGATGAAAAGGAGTTCCTATAGCATAGTCAAGTGAGCCCATTATCGGTCAATAATTATACACAATGCTACTTGAGAATACAGTCCATATCACTGCATTCGAAACTAGAACAATTTGTTTCATAAGTTGCAGTTTATGATGCGCTGACCAGATTTGCCATGGAGGCGTCTCATATATACAGTGGCAAGAATAAGTCTGAGCCCAGTAGAACAGTTTTCTGCAGTAATTTGCCTTAAAATGTGATCGGATCCCCATCTAAAACCCGGTCGGGACACATGTAAAGTTTTTTTTTTTTGTTTTTTTTTTTTTTCATTCAACCCAGCAGGCTAAAAGAAAGAAACCTGACAGATCGCCATACTAAGGCTGGCCATTGACGGAGCAAATTTTTTGCAGGAAAAAAATTCTCGTGATTTTCCTAATTAACACAGTCAGTTTTGATGGGGGAATCCCTCCTGCTGAGTCAGTGTTCTCCCGGTGGGGGAAGCCGCCCCCACCAAGACAGCACAGTGATTATTGCTAGCAGCTATATCAGCCGGTAGCAATAATCGCATGTAAAATCTGGCAGGCTGGATGTACCCAAGCTGATCGATTGATCATAGTCGACTTTAAGTGCACACAAACGCTATATAGTATCCAATTTTTTGGGAAAAATCGAAAAGATGATGCCCAATAAATCGATACCTAACATGTCATGCAATAAAATTACGTACACCAATGGAACGTCATCAAGCTACGGAACCTAAAAATCTCCATAGGCAACGCTTTAAACACCTTCACAGGTTACCAGTTCATAGCTACACAGGAGGTCTGGAGCTAAAATTCTTGCTCTCACTTTGACATTTGCAATGATACCTCACGTGTGGAGCAATCACGTTTTACATTTACGTGGAACTTAGGTATGCATTTGCACGTTAGAATGGGGGGCGCTTTCATTTTATTTAAACTTTATTTCTGTTACAAGAGCTGAATATCCCTTGTGATAGCAAGGTCCTCTTTATGGAGACCGCAGATCTCTCCTCTGACCTCCGTGCAGCTGATAAAACACACATCGGTCTGATCGGCTGCTCTCTTGGCCACTAAGGGCTTGGGGTGTTGAAAATAATCTGCGCATCGATGCATTGTGATGCAGCCTTAAACGATTCTGCATCGATGCTTAGAAGGGCTGTATCGCGATTGCATGGTGATGTCATCCTGGCGGGACACATTAGCGCCCTCAGAGTGTTTTCAGGCCCAGTGCACCCGCCTATGATTCGTAGCCGCAAGGTGTCGGGGGCCTCTTACCTCTCGGCTTGGGCACCTCTCTGGGCACCATGTGGCGGGCAGGGTACATGCTGAACGGACACCCTGCCAGCAGCAGACCCAAAAAGAGCACAGCCATCTGACTGGGCCTGGAGTGCTCTCTCATTACCCCAGGGCCGGCCTGACCCTGCCGGGGGAGCAGGAGGAGGAGAGTAAGAGAAGGAAGGTCAGGATGACACGCCAGTTGGGTACAACATCTCGTAGGGCCACTACCGCCGACATCGCCCAGCTCATTGGGCCTGACCTCAAGAGCCTGCAGCGCAAACTGCCACCCAATAGGCCCATGGACTGCTGCCCCCAATGGACTGCTCAAGGAGGTCCTGCTCTCCGCCTTCACGGTGCATGGCATCCGGTATGAGTTTGAGCACAAAAACATCATGAGGCTCATCATCCCTGAGTCGGGTCCTGTCTGAGCCCTACTTCACCTACACTTACCGCTACTTCATCCACAATTGGCTGCAGCTCTGCTTTCTGGTATGTTGGGGTACTACAAGGCCCAGCATTCCATCTTACCAGGGCCTGCTACACTACATCTGGGGGGGGGCTACAGGTCCCAGCATTCCCCCTCTGTGTTCTCATCAGGGTCTGATATACTAACTGGGGGGACTGCAAGGCTCAGCCTTCCCTATGTTCTCACCAGGTCCTGCCACACTACAAAGGAGGACGACTACAAGGCCCAGCATCCCTCTGTACTCACCTGGTCCTGCCACACTACAACTGGGGGGACTACAAGGCCCAGCATTCCCCCATCTATGTCCTCATTGGGGCCTGCTACACTATAATCGGGGGGACTACAAAGCTCAGCCTTCGCGTTGTCCTTATCTGGTCCTACCACACTACAACTGTGGGGACTACAATGCCCAGCATCCCTCTCTGTCCTCACCAGGTCCTGCCAAACTACAACAGGGGGACTATACAGGTTCCAGCATTCCTCCTCTCCTGACAAGGGCCTGCTACACTGCAACTAGGGGACAACAGGTCCCAGCATTCCCTCTGTCCTAACCAAGGCCTTCTACACTACAACTGAGGGGGGGGGGGCTACAGGTCCCAGCATTCCTCTTCTGTCTTTACTAAGGCCTAGTAATCTAGGTCCCTGTAATCTTCCTCTCGGAATCAGGGCATACTACACTGCAACTGGGGGGATTACAAGGCTCAGCTTTTCCAGCTGTGTCCTAAACTGGGCCTGCTAATGCTATACTACAACTGGGGAGACCACAAGGCCCAGCAATTATCCTCTGTGCTGACCAAGGCCTAACACACACTGCAACTTTGGGGACTACAAGGTCCTGCATTCCCCCTGTCCTAACCAGGGCCTGCTACACCACAGCTGACGATTTGGGGGAGGGGGTGATGCAGCCTTGGAATGATTCTGACTGCTTAAAATTGTTGATGAAAAAACATGGGCAGTAATCGTGATTCATCGAATCGAACCGTTGACCGGATAATAGTAATCGAATCGTGAGACCAGTGAAGATGCGCACCTCTACCAAGGGCCAGATAAAATACCCGAAACTGGTGAAATCCTCATTTCTTTCGGTTTCTGGGGTCACAGATAGGGAGGAACAACGTCAGTTCCTCCCTCTCTCCTGTGTAGTGTTGGGACCTGGGAAAGGCAGCAGCCGGGGGGGGGGGGGGGCGTCCCCAGAAGTGATCGAGTGGCTATTCAGCCACTCAAATCTCTTCTGCTTTAAAATCCCATCAGCCGCTCTAAATTTTGATCCTGGGATGATACCTGCAGGTGCAACCACTTCACTCCCAGGACGTCATATGATGTTCAACTGGGTGAAGTGGCTAAACAACGAAACATGTCGCACTTACCTGTTCTGTACTAGTTTTGCACAGAGCAGCACCGATCCACCTCTTCTTCGTTCCCTGCCGGTGCTCCTGGCTCCTCCCCCCCCTGACGAGTGTCCCCATAGAAAGCCACTTGCTGTGGGGACACGTATGTGTGTGCTTGCTCCTGGGGGAAACGGATACCCAACCTCTGCCCCATGGGCTACCATTCAAGCTCTAATAACTTGATCTCCTGGAGCAGGACTGGGTATGGGAAGATCTCGGCCTCCTGTACACTACATGGGTCAGTCTTAGATTCTGCAGCCTTTAGACTAGTGAGTAAACAATGCCATAGAAGGAGACAAGTGTTCTCTTTGCTCACTTGGCAATCCTGTTGCTGGTGATTTGTCACCAGGGACATGATTAAAAAAGACATTACCCTAACACTGGAAGCTGCAGCGATACTACAGGGAAAGCTGGTGTCACCACCTTGGCTATCTAATAATGATTTGGGTCATTGAATCATAAACAAGGGCCAGCTGTGCCACAATAAATTTTCAACACTGCTGAACATACAGTGTTGAATTAAATATCGTAATGTAAACGGCACCTATGTGATCCTTCATTTAATGTCGTCATATTATTATTTTATTTTTTTCGGTTTCAGCAGAGTGTCGTAGAGTAGAATAAAGATGCTAAACCTTTGAGCTATTATAATTTTCTTTCCCATATTCGCAGTTCACATGTAGCTGGTAATCTTGCACTTTGGTCTCCCGGCCCTAATGTGGCCAGTTTTCCACTGGTTGGACAGTTCTTGGAATATTGGGGCTAACTTGGCAATCTCTGGTAGAGACTTTCTAAACTTGGGACCCGTGGAACCCTAGGTTTCCTCCAGAGGTTGCTATGGGTTCCTAGAGAAAGGAGCTGTTTCTGCCTCTTATGCTGCGTACACACGGTCGGAATTTCCGACAACAAATGTTCGATGGGAGCTTGCTGTCGTCTGAAATTCCGACCGTGTGTAGGCTTCGTCGGACATTTGCTGTCGGAATTTCCGACAACAAAAATTTGAGAGCTGGTTCTCAAATTTTCCGCCAAAGCTTGTTGTCGGAAATTCCGACCGTGTGTACACAATTTTGAAGCACAAAAGTCCACGCATTCTCGAAATCAAGCAGAAGAGCTGCACTGGCTATTGAACTTAATTTTTCTCGGCTCGTCGAACGTCACCGCGTTCTCGACGTTCGGAATTTTCGACAACATTTGTGTGACCGTGTGTATGCAAGACAAGTTTGAGCCAACATTCGTCGGAAAAAAAATCTGCGGTTTTGTTGGAATGTCCGATCGTGTGTACGTGGCATTAGATAAGTACTGTACTTGTTGACCACACGTGTAAGGAGCAACTCTCCGAGTGACTAGGCTTGCACTGATGCTGTTTGTTTACCTACGAGTACCAATACCTTCAGTCAGGTACTCACCGATACTGAGTATTGATACTTTTTGCAAAGAATCGCATGCAATTTGAACATGAATGTGGTGCGATTCCTGTCCGAATAGCATGCAGTTTCCCGCACCGCTCCTTTGTGCATCCAGTAAAAGTTAGGGAAGCGCCATCTAAATGCAGCAATGGGCAAATTGTTTAATAAAAAATGTTATAAACACTCACACGTTAAAAATACATATCTGTAATATGTCAATACAAATCTGCACAGTCATAGTATGATTGCAAGCCACGGCTGCTTGCGGTGCTCACAGGGCTGGAGGAGATGTATAGGCAGTCCGTCCCCAAGCTGACATCCCTTCCACCCTATACCCATGTGTGCGCACCAAGCTGGTTTACAGGGGTTCCGTAACTTCATTACATCTCCTTCAGCCCTGTGGGTTCCCGGTGTTCCATCATCCCCGGACACTATGACTGCGAGGATCTGGATTTGACATATTACAGATATGTAGTTTTAACCTGTGAGTTATAATTTTTTTTTACTAAAATGTCATTCATTGCTGCATTTAAATGGTGCTTCCCAGTCTTTCTATACTGGGTTCATACAGGAGCGGTACTGGAAGCCCCATGCGTTTCGGACAGGAATCGCACCACTATCCTGTTCAAATCTTTGGCGATTCTTTGCAGTGCGATTTAAGCCCATTAATTTTGTATTGGCTCAAATTGCTCCTCAAAGGTATTGGTTTCTGCTATCGGAGCATTTGCACGAATACTTGCTTGGTATTGGCACAGATTATCGGTATCAGTGCAACCCTACCCGTGACCATCACACTTCTCTACAGTGAGCTGTACATATAGTAATTATCAGAAGCGGTTCTGAGACTGGAAAGTCATTTAAAGGGTTCCTCTGTGTAAGGTTGAGAGCGGCTGCTCTGGTGGGGGACAGTGTTAGATCTCAATGATGTTCAAGTGTTGGATATAAAGGGGTTCTTATGTTTTTAGGTGCTTTAACTTACAATCATATTAAAAAAATAAAATAAAAAATAGACTTTGTGTTTTTTGAAATCTGTTTGATCCTTTTGTTATCCAGTGTCCCGATGGAAAGCACCTGGAAGGACTGTCAAAGCAGCTGGACTGGGATGCAAGAAAGATCCAGAGGTGGTTCAGGCAAAGGCGAAATCAGGATAAGCCAAGCTTAGTAACAAAATTTTCAGAGAGCATGTGAGTGGATCCGTCTTCTCTCTCTTATTGTAATTAGAAGTGTTTGCTGGTGTAACACATGATATTCACATGATATTTCCATCACAAAATTTGTATTTCTTTTTTAAAATGGTAATTTTGAATAAAGAGTTCATATTATATTAAACTGTATGAATAGAATAAAGAAAAATATATACAGTACATCTCAGCAATGCAAACACATTTCCCTGTATTTTACCTCTATAAAGGCCTAGAAGTACAGAAAAATACTTTTTCATGTGCCAGAAATGCACTCATGTCGGGGGCAGATAACGCAGCCGAGTGGTGTCAGCCCTAACCTGTTGTCTTTTTTACTAAACTACTTTAACTTTGCTATTATTCTGTTCTCAACATCATAGACAATGATTGATCTGTTGCCCCAAGATAGAAGCTAGATGGGCAATTTGGCCTCCTGTTGAGATAAAACAGGAAGTGAGCGCAGGACGCAGAACAGCTTTGAAGCTTTGCATTTCTGACATGGTCAACTGGTATTTGTTTGCACCTTCTTTAACAGATATATAAAAAAAAAAACTTTCCATAGTATATTATTTACCAGGCCAAAAGGGAGCAAATAAGAGAAGTTTGCTTAGCGCTGCAGCTGGTCCTGGGCGCTTCATCTTCATTCCAGGTATGCTCTGGTCGGTCTCTTGAATGGCCAGGCCACGGTAGCATCACCTCTGCACATTCGCGCAGTAGCTGTTGGATGGATGGTGCCATAAATGTACTCTGAGCTGCGCATGCAGGAGGTAGCATTTATGACAGGGTCTCTTTTGTCATAAATCCCTACATATCTATCCGTGTGCATTTTTTCTTTATCGTACACCACGGGACACAGAGCTAGTCATTACATAATGGGTTAAGGGTCACCAGCGGTGATTGGACACTGGCACAACCAATGGAAGACAGTTCCCCTCCATATAACCCCTCCCATCAGGGAAGTACCTCAGTTTTTTCGCCAGTGTCGAAAGGTGTTGGACGCGTTAGGAGGTGCTAAAGGAAAGCTCTACCAAAGAGACCCTCTGGGGGTAAAAGAGCTATGCTTTCGGATCCATCCAAGACGCCTACAAATGAGCTGAATCTGGATGGGATCCGGGCCTCATCCATGAGGCGTCGCCTGTAATGTCTCTCTTCGGAGGACTGGGCTCTAAGATCCAGCACTTTCGCTATTTCGCTATAAAGTCCTGGTAAGAGTCTTGTACAAGGCCCAGGGGAGAGGTATCCTTTAAATAGGAACCCATATCCCTGAAGGTTGGCACACATAGCCCACCGTGAAGGGTGAAGTTTGGTATCTGTCTGAAAACTTTCAGCAGAAAAACCTGCGGCGTGGATAAGGTGAGATTAGAAGGTCCATAACTAGGTTGGGACCTTTTTCAAAAAGTGGATGTCTTCTTTTTTTCCACCACTGGGGGGAGTAAAGAGCTGAATATACTCACCTCACTCTGTTCAGTGTCGGCTTCGGCGAAGTACACTGCTCGTCACCTCCGCTGCTGAGCTTGCTTGAGCACCCCGCTCCTCCTTCCGGTGGCCGATACAGACACCTGCAGATGCAGGTAAGTGGGGACAGGGGCTGATGAGAGTCCTCTCTCACTATGGCCACCACCATAGCGCTAAAGGCCGCGCGGGAGCGCGCTTTATCGGAGGGGGGGCCGAGGCGTGCGCGGGCACGTGGCGCGCGCAGGCACAGAAACGGCGCCAAATTTAAAAGACTGTCAGTGTAAAAAGCACTGCAGCAGCAAGCAAGCTCGTTAGTTCTCTTGTTCCTGGCAGAGAAACACAGCAGCTATACAGGGACGTAAGACTCCATGTGGTTGGATTGGGTACTTCCTAGAAGACATCCATGTTATGCATAGTTATGTGTTAAAAGTTGCATACTTAATGTATTTGCTAAACTGAACACGGTAGTATATGCATTTAGGTACCTTGTATTTTGTCTAAACAGAGCCTTCCAGGGGAAGTAATGCGGACAAAAAGAGATAAAAGAGCACCGCCGCCTGAGACAGGGGGCTCTAGCTGTGCTGACTCGGTACCTTCCTCTCCTGTGTTGCCAAAAGCACCTGTACAGGATGAGCCATTACCTCTGTCAGGTATGGCGGCTTCCCCAGTGAAGCCTGGGCCTGCATATGTCACTGAGGACACTTTATCAGCTGCCCTAAATAATCTGGAGGAGAAAATTGCTACTTTAATCGCTAAATCCTCTAAAAAGGACAATAAGCGAAGCAGATCTCCTCCAGTATTGGACCTCCCTTCAGAAGTACCTGAGGAGGAGGAGGATGAGGAGGAGGCTACATCAGCAGAGGATGAGGAGTCAGACGGATCAGGGATATCGGATGAGCCTTTTTCGGTATCCCAGATTTTAAAGTCACAGGTGCAATGCTATGCAAGAGCCGTGCGAGCTGCATTTAGGTTACCCTCTTTGGAGGTAACAGAATCACTTGTCTCCTCCCTAGGATCATTAAGATCCCTGCAAGGTGCATGCTCCTTCCCGGTTCATCCGTTACTAGAGGATCTATTGTACGCAGACTGGCAACATCCAGATAAGCGTTTTTCACCTCCAAAAAAGTTTAACATTCTTTATCCTATGGAGGAAATTTTTTTAAAGAAATGGAGCCTGCCTACGGTAGATGCGGCTATTTCTTGTGTAAATAAAAACCTGACATGTCCAGTGGATAATGTACAAGTGTTTAAAGATCCTTCTGAGAAGAAGTTGGAATCCTTACTGAAATCCTCCTTCCTTTTGGCCGGCTCAATTATCCAACCTGCAGTAGCAGCAGTCGGTATGTGTCAGGTCGTCAGCCAACAGGTAAAGCAGGGGCTGAAGGAGCTGCCTTCAGAGCAGGCTAAAAATTGGGAGAATTTGCCTAAAGCCTTATGCTTCACAGTGGATGCCATGAGAGATTCTATCATACAGGCATCACGCCTTACACTCCAGCTGGTACAGATGCGCAGAGTACTTTGGCTTAAGCATTGGTCAGCGGAAGCCCCATGCAAAAAGTTGTTGGCAAGTTTCCCGTTCCATGGCGAACGCCTTTTTGGGGAAGATTTAGAAAGATATATCCAAAAGATATCAAGTGGTAAAACGACACTTTTACCTGAGAGAAAGAAAAACAAGAGACCTTGTTTTAAACACACTCTCTCCCCAGCTCCCGGGAAATCTGACTCCAGCCAGTGGCGACGGCCTTTTCAGCCACCCAAAAAAGCCAAAGAACAGGCTCAGAAGAACAAGAAGCCGTGGGGTGCAAGAGCTAATAAGCAAGCCCCCAAAACCTCTCATTGAAGGGGCGCCCCCGCTCGGCCGAGTGGGGGGAAGGCTTCGTCAGTTCTCAGCGACTTGGCGGACAGAAACCCAGGACAAATGGGTGGTATCCACAATATCCTCAGGGTACAGACTGGAATTTCGAGAGATCCCATCTTCTCAATTCCGAAGTTCAAGACTCTCCAAGGATCCACAGAAAAGAGGATCCTTCTTCAAAGGTTTGAATCACTTAATAGCTCAAGGTGTGGTTACAGAGGTACCCCAAAAGGAGCAAGGTTCAGGTTTTTACTCAAACCTCTTTGTGATTCCAAAACCGAACGGAGAAGTCAGACCCATCCTGGATCTAAAAAATCTAAACCAGTTTCTGAACGTTCGCCATTTTCGAATGGAAACGATTCGATCCGTGGTCGCTACTTTAAAAGGCGGAGAATTCATTGCGTCCATAGATATCAAAGACGCATATCTACACATACCAATCCTCCCCGCTCACCAAAGATTCCTAAGGTTTGCGGTAGAAGATCGCCACTTTCAATTTGTGGCCCTGCCATTTGGTGTAGCCACCGCGCCCAGAGTATTCACAAAGGTGCTAGCTCCTCTGTTAGCAAACCTAAGAACACGGGGCATTGCGGTAACAGCCTATCTAGACGATCTACTATTAATAGATCAGTCAAAGGAGGGATTGGATCACGCTGTAGACACTACAGTAGGATACCTGGAGCATTTAGGATGGATTATAAACTTACAAAAATCCTCTCTCCAGGCCCAAAGAAGGATAGTGTACCTGGGCATGATCATAGATACAGCCCAAAACAGGGTATACCTGCCAGAGCCAAAGATACAGTCTCTGAAAGACCTGATCCACAAGGTCAAAGCAAACAAGAGGCCGTCTATTCGCCTTTGCATGAGACTATTGGGAAAGATGGTAGCCTCCTTCGAGGCGGTCCTTTACGCCCAGTTTCATTCGAGACTACTTCAAGGCAATATTTTAGCCTCCTGGAACAGGAAGAGCCAAGCTCTGGATATACCCATGCGCCTGTCCTCACAAGTACGCCACAGCTTCAATTGGTGGCTAGAAGCCAGGAATTTACGGAAGGGAAAGTCCTTCCTCCCAGTGGCCTGGAAGGTGGTATCTACGGATGCCAGCCTATTGGGCTGGGGTGCAGTATTCGAGGAGGCTTCTACCCAGGGAACCTGGGCCAAGACTCAGGGGATCCTGCCCATCAATGTGCTAGAGATCCGGGCGGTATATCTAGCCCTCAAAACCTGGACATACAGGTTACAGGGCTACCCAGTTCGGGTTCAATCCGACAATACTACGGCAGTAGCTTACATCAATCACCAAGGAGGCACCCACAGTCGGGCAGCCCAAAGAGAGGTGAACCGGATCTTGGCATGGGCAGAAGAGCATGTACCTTGCATCTCTGCAATCTTCATTCCAGGGATAGAAAACTGGCAAGCAGACTACCTGAGTCGTCAGCAGCTGCTACCAGGAGAGTGGTCTCTTCACCCAGAGATCTTTCAGGCCATATGTCTGAGATGGGGAAACCCAGATGTAGACCTGCTAGCTTCCAGGTTCAACAAGAAATTGGACAACTTTGTGTCCAGAACGAGAGATCCTCTAGCCTACGGGACAGACGCTCTAATAACTCAATGGAATCAGTTCTCACTGATCTATGCATTCCCTCCGATCCCTCTTCTACAAAGACTGCTTCGCAGGATCAAGGAGGAGGGAATACCAGTAATCCTAGTGGCCCCAAACTGGCCCAGGAGGCCTTGGTATGCCGAGATCGTAAAAATGGCGATAGGAAGGCCCTGGAAGCTTCCACTTCGACACGACCTGTTGTCACAGGGTCCAGTATTCCACCCTTCCTTACAAAGGCTAAATTTGACGGCCTGGCTGCTGAGACCCACATTTTGAAAAAGAGAGGGGTCTCTGGCCTGGCTCTTTCTACGCTCATTAATGCTAGAAAGCCAGCCTCCAGACTCATCTATCATAGAGTCTGGAAAGCATACGTTTCCTGGTGTGAATCCAGAAGTTGGAATCCTCTGAAATATGAAATAAGTAGGATTCTTGCTTTTTGCCAGTTAGGAGTGGATATGAAATTAGCCCTTAGCACCATCAAAGGGCAAATATCGGCTCTATCAGTCTTCTTTCAGAGACCATTGGCATCTCACTCCCTAGTTCGGACATTCATTCAGGGGGTACTGAGGATAAATCCTCCAGTCAGGTCTCCCTTGTGTCCATGGGATTTGAATTTGGTTGTCAGTGTTGCAAAAGCAACCTTTTGAACCTATTCGCCATATTCCTTTAATTATATTAAGTAGGAAATTGGCCTTTCTGATTGCTATAGCTTCTGCTAGGAGAGTATCAGAGCTAGCAGCTCTTTCTTGTAAAGAGCCTTATCTAATTTGTCACAAGGACAAGATCGTACTACGACCCCATCCGGCTTTTCTGCCTAAGGTGGTGTCGGCTTTTCACTTGAATCAAGACATTGTTCTGCCTTCCTTTTTTCCAAACCCGCGGACGGCGGGGGGAAAAATTATTACACTCTCTAGATCTAGTGAGAGCGGTAAGGGTGTATCTGCAAGCAACCGCTCAGATACGTAAAACAGATGTTTTGTTTATTTTACCAGATGGTCCCAAGAAGGGCCAAGCGGTATCAAAATCCACCATTTCCAGGTGGATTAGACAAGTAATTGTTCAAGCTTATGGTTTAAAGAACAGGACTCCTCCTTTTCCTGTTAAGGCGCACTCTACCAGGGCGATAAGTGCTTCATGGGCAGTGCACCACCAGGCTTCGATGGCTCAGATCTGTAAGGCTGCAACTTGGTCCTCAGTCCATACATTTTCCAAATTCTATCAAATAGATGTGAAAGGACATGAGGATTCCGCCTTCGGGCGAAGTGTGCTGCAGGCAGCAGTATAGGGCTTCTGGTCCGCAAGCGGTCGGTTTGATCTGTGTCTCCCCCCCTTCATATGAGCATTGCTCTGGGACGTCCCATTATGTAATGACTAGCTCTGTGTCCCGTGGTGTACGATAAAGAAAATAGGATTTTTATAACAGCTTACCTGTAAAATCCTTTTCTTGGAGTACACCACGGGACACAGAGGTCCCACCCTTCTTATGGGAACCTTACTGCTTTGCTACAAAACTGAGGTACTTCCCTGATGGGAGGGGTTATATGGAGGGGAACTGTCTTCCATTGGTTGTGCCAGTGTCCAATCACCGCTGGTGACCCTTAACCCATTATGTAATGACTAGCTCTGTGTCCCGTGGTGTACTCCAAGAAAAGGATTTTACAGGTAAGCTGTTATAAAAATCCTATTTTTATTTATTTATTTTTTAAAGTTTACATTAACGAAGTGCAGTAAACCAGAGCAGTCAATCAGACTTACTTTGAAAAATTATATTCAGTGAATGAGGCTGGCATTATCGATTCCATTTTAGGGATCGCCAGCAGGGTTACCAACTTGAGCCAGACATAGATGGCGTAAAATTTCAGCTGGTTCAGCAGGGTCCGGCTGAGATTCGAGATTCGATCCATCTATGGGCAGGCTGATTGTGCCCAAGTCAATCCATTGATCAACTTGGGTGCAACCAGCATGTGGGATCTCTAACATGCGATTTTATTGCCAGCGGCTATGACCGCTAGCAGTAATCACTGTGTTCTCTTGCCGGGGGTGGCTCCCCACAGGGAGAACACAATAGCTCCGGGGAAGGATTCCCCCATCAACACTGAATTGATGGCGGAATCCCTCCCGCGGAGCTTGCAGGAAAAAAAATAATGCATCATCTATGGCTTTCCTTATTTGTTTAGTTTCTGAAATATGAGTTGGTCAGGCAATACACGGTTCGAATCTTGAATATTACCGCTGGCAATAATTACAATAACCAATAAAATGGCTCGACGGGAGGGATTCCCCCATCAACACAATCTGTTGATGGGGGAATCGAGCAAATTTTATTTCAGAGAAATTTTCTCTAAGTATGACTGGCTTTACACAGGTTATGTGGCTGATTTAATCCAGGTAAGGATCTGGTTAAGTCCTTTGAGTCACAGGACATGTGTAAAGTAGGAGAAAATTAAGGACTTGTGACTACAGCTGGCCATATACCAGTAAAATTTGTTTCACATGTTTTCCCTTTAAGAACATACACGCAATTTTTTTTTCTCTTTTCTTTTTTTTTTCTCGAACAAATTTCTAGGAGTAAATGTAGTTTTTGTTGAGGATATTGCCTTAATTCCATATCAAATGCTAAACACAAATGGAATTTTGAAGTACTTTCAAACATCATTAGTCAAGGTTTTGAATTTACTGAGTTTTTATATGAATATTCGTACGAATGTTCATTCAAAAATCTACTAATGTATGGCCAGCTTAAAGTGACACTAAAGGTTGACTTTTTTTATTTATTTTTTAAATGACAAACCTATCATACTTGCCTCCACTGTGCAGTTCATTTTGCACAGAGTGGCCCCTATCCTCCTGTTCTAGTGTCCCACGGCGGCTCTCGCGGCTCCTCCCCGCAATATATAACCCCCTCCCGAGGAGGTTACCTTGCGGGCGCGCTCCTTTGTCATACAATCGGCGTCCATAGACACTGAGTGTATGACTTGGTCCCGCCATTGGATTTGATTGACAGCAGTGGGAGCCAGTGGCTGCGCTGCTACCAATCTATCCAACAAAGAGCCGAGAAGCAGTGGAGAGAGCGATGCTGGGTCGCGCCCACTGAAATTCGGGCTCAGGTAAGTAGAACGGGGGCTTGAGGGGGGGGCGGACAGTGCAAGGTGTTTTTTCACCTTAATGCATAGGATGCATTGAGGTGAAAAAACACAAGTGTTTACAACCCCTTTTAACTGTACTATAAGGACAGCACCCTGGAGTATAAAACCATTCATACTACCTGAGTAAAGAGATTTTGTAGCCAGACCTTGTTTTCATTTTACGCAACACTGCTCAAATGCGTGTGCTTAAAAGCAAAGGTCGAATGCAGAAGGCGGCGTTCACACACATACTTTATGTAACCCCATTGCAAAATCTTCAAATTAATTTCAACGGAAGGCTGTATGCAGCAGCTGAGGGTCCTGGGAGAAATATTATGCAGTCTCTGAAGGCTGTACGCCCCCCTGTATGAAGGGGTCTGTTTATCAATGTATTCACCAATTCATCGAGTAGACTCAGACATGCGAATGTTGGGTGACAGCTATATGCCATTTTTGATGGAAATATTCTATAACTAAAAGGCAATTTTTAGTTTACCTTAGGATATAGTGGAGAGGGATTACCTGTCAGATTTATATTGTTGTCTTTGCCTGTTAGGGAGTTTCACCCTCTCAATTTGTCCCGTTTACCATTATCACAGAAAATGAAAGTGATGCCTTGTACACACGGTCAGACTTTTGACCACGTTTCTCTCATTTAAACCAACGGCAAGGACTGTGCTCCGATTGCATCTAAGAGGTGTTTGACAGATGGTGAGGAGGCAATATGTTGCCTCCTCGCCACCTGATTTAACACCCTATGGGTTGTGTTTGGCAGGCAGTACCCTTTTTTTGGTGTCCTGGGTGCTCTTGAGCGCTATCAAGATATATTCCTATATGGTATGCTTTTTATGTCAATGCATACATTTTCCCTTTTTATCTTCCATTGTTCTATTTGTTCCCCATTTTTCTAGTTGAAAAAAGCAGGGGAAGGTGCAGCGCTTTAGTGGACGGATTGTTACTCCATCTAGTTTACATGCAGGGTACACGACACATCAGTGCATCTACTGTATTTTACATGGCGTATAAAATACATGCCTGCTTGGCTTGATTGTCAAAAAAATATCATGACTAAGCTTTGTGGTTTAACTGCAACCCCCCCCCCCCCCCCCAACCTCTAATGTAAATGGGCCATTAGTGTGAGTGGCCAGCTTCAGACTGACAGATAACATTGAATAACTGCAGCATTGAAGACAAAAATCATAGGGCTACTCACCGACCACAGAAACCACACTCCATAGGAAAAGATATGAGTAAAATATAAACTCCCTAACAGGCAAAGACAACAATATAAATCTGACAGGTGTTGTATTCCCTCTCCACTATATCCAAAGGTAAAATAAAAATTGCCTTTTAGTTATAGAATATTTTCCTCAAAAATGGCATAGCTGTCACCCAACATTCGCATGTCTGAGTCTACTGGAAGAATTGGTGAATCTTCAGTGAATACATTGATAAACAGACCCCTTCATACAGGGGGACAGGGGGCGTACAGCCTTCAGAGACTGCATAATATTTCTCCCAGGACCCTCAGCTGCTGCATACAGCCTTCCCTTGAAATTAATTTGAAGATTCTGCAGTGGGGTTACATAAAGTATGTGTACCTACTTTGCCGGCAAAACAAATGCATCTTTGTGGAGACTGCTGCATCCAAAGAGACAGCTGGTCAAACGTCTCTCTCCGGACTGTCATCCACACCAAGTAATAAAGTAAATGGGAATCTCCTGACCCGTGTTTTACAAAAGCAGCAAACAATTCCTGTCTATATGAGACAGAAGAAATGTTATGAATGAAATCTGCAGTGTTTTTGTTTATTTCATCTCGTAGGGTACCCAGAGATACTTGCTGTATTGTCTGATTGGATGACAATGGGGCATTGTGTGAAGGGTGACTTTGAGGGACAGCAGGGAAAAGTATGTCAGAATGGAATTTCTGTACAGCTTCCCCTTGTGGTTCACAACTTTCACAAATGATTGTGGGATACTCTGAATATTAATCTAAATTAAACAAAATCATTCAATGATTTGATCATTACTTTATGCTGTAAAAGGTTCCAATGTAGATAATCAATGTTATTGGGAAGGATGTTCACTTTTCTCTTCATATTGGTGACTCTGAAGTTTTTCAAATCGCATTTCTTCTCTTTTCACTCTATATTCCTTCTAGGTGGCGGTTTATATTTTACTCGTATATCTTTTCCTATGGAGTGTGGTTTCTGTGGTCGGTGAGTAGCCCTATGATTTTTGTCTTCAATGCTGCAGTTATTCAATGTTATCTGTCAGTCTGAAGCTGGCCACTCACACGAATGGCCCATTTACATTAGAGGTTGGGGGGGGGGGGTGCAGTTAAACCACACAGCTTTAGTCATGATATTTTTTTTTTTGTAAATTCTTTATTTATGCAAAAAAAGAAGGGATGTACACGACCAGTAGAGAGAACAGAACACGTTCCTCAATACATAGAATACTCAGCAGACATGCTGACAATCAAGCCAAGCAGGCATGTATAATACGCCATGTAAAATACAGTAGATGCACCGATGTGTTGTGTACCATTGTCATACCCTGCATGTAAACTAGATGGTGGAACAATCCGTCCACTAAAGTGCTGCACCTGCCCCTGGTTTTTTCAACTAGAAAATTGGGGAACAAATAGAACTAACAACAATGGAAGATAAAAGGGAAAATCTATGCATTGACATAAAAAGCATACCATATAGGAATATCTCGAGAGTGCTCAAGAGCACCCAGGACACCAAAAAAAAGGTACTGCCTGCCAAACGCAACCCCATAGGGTGTTAAATCAGGCGGTGAGGAGACAACATATTGCCTCCTCATCATCTGTCAAACACCTCCTTAGATGCGATCAAAGCACAGACCTTGCCGTTGGTTTAAATGAGAGAAATCACCTGATAACCCCCATCCATGCTAAACAGTGGGGATGGGCAGCACAGTGGCTAAGTGGTTAGCACATCCGCCTGGCAACACTAGGGTCGGATGTTTAAATCTCAACCATGACACCACCTGCATGGAGTTTGCATGTCTCTCCCTTTGCCTGTGTGGGTTTCCTCCGGGTGCTCCAGTTTCCTCACACACTCGAGACATGCTTGTAGGTTAATTGGCTCCTGTCTAAATTGGCGCTAGTATGTGTATGTATGAATGCAAGGGGACCTTAGATTGTAAACCACTTGAGGGCAGGGACTGATGTGAAATGTAATAAGAAAAAAAATATATATATATGTAAATTTACGGCGCTATAGAAGTACCTGTAATAAATCTCTCCTGTCCGCTATAGTATTCTGACAGCTGGCCTAAAGTGCATTTCAACCACGTTGTGGGCGTGTTCTGTATGATCAAAACGTTTTTTAATTATTTTTTGTTTTGTTTTTTATTTTTTTTATACCATCAAAGCATCTCCATAGACAATTCCATTCCTTGGGTGACATCTGGTACTCGGTTCAGCAGCAGTGTTGTCACCATTTTTTGTGCACTCATGTGTTGGAGTACCAGCAGCTGACATGTTCTTCCAGTCACAGCAGTGAAAATTGTGACATTCAGCTGCTGCTGGGGCTTGTACACACCCACAGGAATGTGTTTATAGGAAGTGCACAGTGCAGGGAGTGAAAAAAATAAATGAACATAGTAGGGGGAAGGTTTAAATATAATTCAGTTCTGTTTTTACTTGGTGCTCTACAAAATCACACCACACAAGCATGCTTTCACGTGGTCTCCGCTAGACTTGGAGAAGGATGCTGATTGGCTGTTTCTGAATGAATGAACTTCTCTCTCTGCCAACCCTTTTGGCTTTGATTACAGGCAGTCACATGATTAGTCACCACGAGTCTAAAGATAAAGCTTCTTTAGAATAGTTCTACCCTTCTGTAACCCTTTATGTGCCCAGCAAAATCAGTAACTTGTATTACAAGGTGGAATCGAAGGCAATATTTTTTTCTTCCCATATTGGAAAGAGTCAGGCTGCTTTCACATTGAAAGAGCCCGGGCGTCGTCGGTAAAACGCTGCTATTTTTAGCAGAGTTTTACTGTAGTTTTTGTGGCGCTTTTTGCCTGCTAGCGGGGCGCTTTTAACCCCAGCTAGCGGCCGAAGAAGGGTTAAAAGCGTCCGCAAAGCGGCGGTTCGGCAACACTGCCCATTGATTTCAATGGGCAGGGGCGCTTTAGGAGCGGTGAGTTCACCGCTTCTAACGCGCTGCAAAGAAGCTGCTGGCAGGACTTTTTCTGACGCCCTTCCAGCGCACCGCTCCAGTGTGAAAGCCCTCGGGTTTTCACACTGGAGTGAATGAAGCCGCTCTTTCAGGGCGCTTTGCAGGTGCTATTTTTAGCGCTATAGCGGCTGCAAAGCGCCTCCAGTGTGAAATGGGTCTAAGGGAAGGTTATAAACCCCCCCCCCCCCATCTGTGTACCCTTAGGGCAGTTTCCCTTCATTCCTGTTTCGTAGCCAAAATGGGAAGTGAAAACAAAGCTCTCTGAAGGAGGAGGGGGGTCGGCAATCTGTCGATCACAATCTGTCACCCGACGGCTATTATTATTATACCGGATTTATATAGCGCCAACGGTTTACGCATTGCTTTACCATATAAAAGGGAGACAATACAGTTACAATACAATAGGATTAAGAGGACCCTGCTCAGAAGAGCTTACAATCTAATAGACAGGTTTATCACAAACAAGTTCCTGCTTTGCTGGTCCTTCCCCTCAGTGGCCACTACTCTCATCTTCACTGGAGAGCGGGAGGCAGCGCAGTACTGGACCAAGCCAGGGGTGGGATCAGCCTCCGTTAATCTTTCAAGTTATTCAGCAGGTGATTGGTTGCTGGGACAGCGGGCGGTCCTAACAACTAATTACCAGCTTGTTAATATGAAAAGTCAACACCGGCAGCTCCCGCTTTCTCCATACTGTCCATCACTGTGCTGCTTCCTGCTCTCCGCTCTGCTGTACACCAATTGTAAGGTAGGAGAACGCTACCTACACACTGGTGTTTGTCTGTGTCAGGGAGAGGAGTTGTGGGGGGTAGAGGAAACTGGTTTGGGGGGTTCACAGGACACTACTTTGATGGGGACAGAGGACACTGCTATGGGGGGCAGATATCGATACTACAGTGTGTGGGGGGGTATTTAATATGGACAGAAGTGCAGAGGACATTACTGTGGAGGGCAGAGGGGCATAGGACACTAAGGGGAGGGGGGTTGATGGGACGGGATGAGAAGAGGGCCGGGGGACACTGTGGGGGCAAGGAAACTACTTTGGGGGTGATGTAAAGGGGGGCAAATGACACTGCTTTTTTTTGTGGGCGCTGCTCCCCCTTCCCAGGGATCTATAATTTCCTCCATGTTGTCCAGGTAGATCTCAACCCCTGAAAGGTTGCCTACCCCTGCTCTAAAGTGACGGAGTCCCTTGTTACCCGAATCACCAGTACTGGTGTCCCTATAGGAAAATATCCCCATTATTCATGTTCTGGGGACCACCCAAATTTTGGGATGTTCCTTTGTGCCTTGTACACACAGCAGGACTTTCCGAGGGGAAAAAAAAAGTCCGGCCGTGTGTAGCCTCCATTGGACTTTTGTCGCAAATACGACGAACCGTAGATAGAGAACTTGTTCTCTTTCTTTCCGACGGACTCACGGCGGACTTTTGCATGGTCAAAAGTCTGACCGTGTGTACAAGGCATCACTTTCATTTTCTGTGATAATGGGAAACGGGACAAATAGAGAGGGTGAAACTCCCTAACCGGCAAAGACAACAATATAAATCTGACAGGTGTTGTAATCCCTCTCCACTATACCCAAAGGTAAAATAAAAATTGCCTTTTTAGTTATAGAATATTTTCATCAAAAATGGCATAGCTATCACCCAACATTCGCATGTCTGAGTCTACTGGAAGAATTGGTGAATCTTCGGTGAATACATTGATAAACAGACCCCTTCATACAGGGGGCGTACAGCCTTCAGAGACTGCGTAATATTTCTCCCAGGACCCTCAGCTGCTGCATACAACCTTCCGTTGAAATTAATTTGAAGATTTTGCAGTGGGGTTACATAAAGTATGTGTGTGAACGTATGCTCTGATCGCACCTATCTGCGTACAGCTGCATCTTCTAATTTACAAAAAATTTATAAATAATACTGCGCCAACCCTGTGTGGTGAAAAAGGAGCAGCCAAACACAAAATCAGACAGGATATAGAATGCACATAAATATATATAGTGTGGCGCTGTGAAAGAAGTGGAAAGTTCCACTTCGTATATACCATATAGTGATATAATAAATAAACGTAAATGATATAGTGATACCCTAAAGCAGTGATGGCGAACCTTGGCACCCCAGATGTTTTGGAACTACATTTCCCATGATGCTCATGCACTCTGCAGTGTAGCTGAGCATCATGGGAAATGTAGTTCCAAAACATCTGGGGTGCCAAGGTTCGCCATCACTGGCCTAAAGGAACACAACAGCAATAAAGTCTGTGTATCTTAAAGTGCACAGAAGCAACAAACGATCGAAATAAATACTCTGATCATGACCCAAAATTTTTTTAGCATAGAGTCCAATAAAAATATATAAATAAGTTAAAAAACCGTGCTAGTGAGACTTCACAAGTGAGTATCAACTCCTAAGCAGACATAGATCACGCATAAAGTTCATAGGCGATATCCAACATGGAGCTTGCATCAATAATGGATAAACACAGGAAGGTGGATGTGTCTGATGGTCTGTGCAGATATGTGAGATATATAACATCACCCGGGAGTGCCTTCACCTTGGGCAAATGGGGGAGAAATGAATACCCTTACCAGACAGAGTGGACCCAGATCACCATATAGCGGTGGGTCGATAAAGCTTTGTCCACTCTATGGACCCAGGGAACAGTAAGGATCTGCAACACACCTCCACTTTTGTGCTGACAGCACCGCTCATCCGTGTATCGAAGCCCAGGAAAAAGGGATCCTGATGTCCAGAGATGACCCCTCAATACGTAGCAATCATAAAAAAAAATAGAAAGAAGAGAAGTCCTCCTCCACATAGTGTAAATCCGAAAGATTTATTGTAAATCCATAAAAAGTTCAAGCAAATGAACATCCATAAAAAAATCGAATACAAAAGAGTAAAAAAAAGCGTCGTAAGGGCAGCTGGAGCTGGCGTATAAACCCGACCGGTTTCGTCTCAAACAGACGTCAACTGGGGTTCCATTTTTTTATGATTGCTACGTATTGAGGGGTCATCTCTGGACATCAGGATCCCTTTTTCCTGGGCTTCGATACACGGATGAGCGGTGCTGTCAGCACAAAAGTGGAGGTGTGTTGCAGATCCTTACTGTTCCCTGGGTCCATAGAGTGGACAAAGCTTTATCGGCCCACCGCTATATGGTGAGCTGGGTCCACTCTGTCTGGTAAGGGTATTCATTTCTCCCCCATTTGCCCAAGGTGAAGGCACTCCCGGGTGATGTTATATATCTCGCATATCTGCACAGACCATCAGACACATCCACCTTCCTGTGTTTATCCATTATTGATGCAAGCTCCATGTTGGATATCGCCTATGAACTTTATGCATGATCTATGTCTGCTTAGGACTTGATACTCACTTGTGAAGTCTCACTAGCACTGTTTTTTCACTTATTTATATATTTTTATTGGACTCTATGCAAAAAATTTTTTGGGGTCGTGATCAGAGTATTTATTTTGATCGTTTGTTGTTTCTGTGCACTTTAGGATACACAGACTTTATTGCTGTTGCGTTCCTTTAGGGCAGGCGTCTCTTGGGGGTACTCGTGCATGCATTGCTCACTCCTGAGTTCACACAGAGCGTGGCTCGGCCCTGCCCCCTTCTTATTGGCTATGATTTGACCGCAGCAAGAGCCAATGGCTCGAGCTGCTGTGTCTCTAAGCCAATGAGGAGTAAGGGAGCGGAGAGAGCCGCTGCTCCCATTCACATCACTGGATTGAGAGCGGGCTCAGGTAAGTATAAGGGGAAGTTGGTGGGAGGCTGCAGAGAATGCCTTTTTAGAACCACTTTAACAGCCAAGCACTGGTATTTTATGGATAAAGCTGGTGTTTTATATCAATCTTCTTCCTGCTGTGGAAGTATCCCTTATCCTGTGATCTTTTCTGTAAAATAAAAGGAATACACACCAGGGAGATTTATACTGCATTGTAATGGGCTTGGCTGATGAGCTGACCTGAAAACCCTTAGTTGAACCTCCCTAACTAGTCGCCAATGGAAATAAAGAAATGAGTGGGTGATCCAGTGAACTAAAATGTCACTTTTGGGTGGACTGGCCACTTAACGTGGGAAAAAATACTTCCTAGGCACAGCGCTGTTTGAAGTGGAACAGAGCTCTCGCTAACCTTTGGAAAACTGATTAGCGAGTGATTTTTTTTTTTTTCCACATTGTATTCAAAAATGAAGATTCTATTTTGACAGTGAATGGAATTTGGCAACTTTTTCAGAGTTTTATTAAAATAAGCCAAGCAATGTGTAATCCTTTTGTCTGGCGGAATAACCAGCCCAACTGGAAGAGATGCACACTTTTTTTCTAAGCATTATCTCCTGCCAAGTTCAAAGTGCAGATGCTTCCTGCCTGCTAATATAGCTGTGTTTTCATTCTAATACCGTCTCTTAACATCATTAAATATTAACTCCGGTTCCACAAGTCGTGGAATCATGGCCTGCAGAATTACTGGGATCAGCAGGGCCAATGTGTTTTTTATAGATGGGCTGTAAACCCCATATTTGGCCTGCCTCAGTCACGTTTTCTGTGACTAAGATTCTATGTGGTTAATGCCCAGTTTAGCAGCGCTCAAGCCACTTATTGCCCAATTTTCAATGACAAATGGATGTGACAGCGGTTAAAGCGGAGTTCCGCTCGTTTTTCATTTTGTTAAGTCAGCAGCTACAAAAAGTGTAGCTGCTGACTTATAATAAACACGCCCGATGCCTTGCTCTTCTCCCTCAACTCTCCGTGGCCCCGGCATTGCAAGTGTGGGCAGCTGCGTGCACACTGCACATGCGCGGGTCACGCTGCGCTACCCTGAATGTCTGGGCAATCTTCTGGGGCATGTGACATGTTCCAGAAGATTGCAGGGAGGGAGGGGGAAGAGGAGTCGCCGTGGGAGCTGGGTACCTGTCAAAACTAGGCATGTCAGGGGGTTAGGACTCAAAGTGGAAGCTCCACTTTTGGGTGGAACTCCGCTTTAAGATGCCGCTCTTCTTATTCCTTTTTTTTTTTTTTTTTTTTTATGGAGACATGATTTTCAGTACTTCCTAGGATCTGAAGCTCTGCATTACTGGTGCTTACCTAAAGTGGTTCTAAAGGCAGAAGGTGTTTTTTATTTTTTTATTTTTTTTTTATTGCTTTAATACAGCACATTCACAAAGAAAAAAAAAAAAAACGGACATCCAAAAAAATTGAAAAAAAAATCCATTTACTTGGAAACCTCTTGAATTTGTGTGTGAAGTGTAGAGTTTGTTTCTTTCCCAAATCTTACCTAGCTTGGGTGTTCGTTTATCAAGCAGTGGAAAATATCCACCCCTGAGTTCTCCGGCATTCTCAGAGTAGATCTCTCTCCACTGATTGCCTGTTTATGAAACTGTGTAGATTGCTTCTCCTTTTGAGAAGTGAAGCGATATACAAATACTTTAAAACATTGGAGAACGGCTCCTGATACTGTAATCTCGTGAGACATACCGAGATTATAGTACCAGAAATTCACAAACGCTCTGGTGTCCCTTTTATTAAACAGCGGTAAATTACCACTGCTCAGTAAGTGGGCATTCTCAGGGATGTCCCCCTACACAAAATTATATACACACGCACATACATTTTTTATATATAGAGCGATTACATTCAGGACAGACGATCGCCCTTGGATGCAAACCGCTTTCACCCAGGCAAATCAAATTTCCCAAACTGCAGGTAATCGCTCCAGGGGCTGCATCCAAAATACAATAGACAGTCCCCACAAGCTGGATGATCTGAATTTGGCAAGAAGGCAAAACTTTTTCATTTTGCATAGAGTGGAGACCTATTAGAACACCTTTTGGGGTTTATTGCTGTCGGTGCCCCCGTTAAGACTGGCTTCACATATATGCGGTCGCGGTTTCAATGCTGCAGTCCTTCACATTTCTGTTCACCCGGTCAGGTGAAATTTTTTACCTGATCCGGACCCAAAAACGCACAGGACCCTTTTTAAAACCGCACCCTGGCCGCCCCCACACGTGTAAACCAGCTGCATTGAAAGCTGTTCACATATTATGGTTAAAAATGCATCCAATTTGCATATATGTGAACCCAGCCTAAGCCTGTGTCTGTAGTGCATGGTCAAACCTTAATACCATAAGTAATAACATGCTATTAGATTTTTACTCCAGGAGTATATGAGTTTGGAAGTTCTAGAGAAATGCTTAAATAATGCATTACAGTTTAACTAAACCTATTTGATTTTAGTCGACTGAAATGTACTGGAGGTTTTAGCTGACTAACTACCGCTCGGTTCACATAGGTGCCATGCGGGAACGCTGCGAACCGCACCTGACTTGCAGGCAGTTCACACTGCCTTATCCGAACCGAACAGTGCGTACTGTCACTTCGGACATGAATCGGATCGCATGGGTGTGAACCAAAAAAGGGTCCTGCACGACTTTGGTCCGAATGCAATGTAGATTCAGCCATACAATATTTTGCGTCGCACAGACATTGCATTCGATTTGCACTGCAGCGCGGGGCGAATCACATGCGAGGTCGCACAGTGCACTGGTGTGAACCGAGCCCAATATGTACTGGAGATTTTAGTTCACTAAAATACGACTAAAACTAAATCAAAATTTGATGTCAAAATGAACACTGGTTATGACCTTCCTTTATTCTATCAAATAAAAAACAAAAAGTTTTGTCTATAGTTCTACTTTTAAGCCGGTCATAGATTTGTGATTTTTCTCTCCTACAACCATGGGTTTCAATAATAACATGCTAGAAAGCCGACATGTTGCTTGTACCCAAGTCGATCGATGGATCAACTTGGGTACAATCAGCCTGCCCCTAGATGGATCTAATTTCATCTGGACCCTTCTGAACTCAACGAGATTCAATCCATCTATGGCCGGCTTTAGTGTATACAATTGGTGGCTGGATATTACCTGCAAAGCCAGCTGATTGTTGTATGTTGCTTTGGCTACAATGGCAATGTAAACAGAATTTCAGATCGCTCCTGTTCTCTCAGGGTAGGTAGAGTAATGTTTACACGTTTGAGTGTTATCAGTAGTATATTCATGCAGACAGTTCAAAGTATTGACCTTCTGATAGCTGGGTGTGATTGCACCTTCATTATATATCACACCCATCTCTTTAGTACTCTGATTTAGCCATTATCGGTGTACACTTGGTAATTGTAGATGTGCATGGAGAATTTGAGGAATGGGCAACATATTGTTGGAAAGTATGTAGTATTGGAGGACAAATGCACTTGTAATAAAATCTACATCAGTCAGCTACATAGTTACATAGTTAGTCAGGTTAAAAAAAAGACACAAGTCCATCCAGTTCAACCATGAAAAAATAAAATATCGTACAATCCCATATACCCAAATCTATACCCACAGTTGATCCAGAGGAAGGCGAAAAACCCCAGCAGAGCATGATCCAATTTGCTACAGCAGGGGAAAAAATTCCTTGCTGATCCCCCCCCGAGAGGCAATCGGGTATTCCCCGGATCAACTTTACCTATAAATGTTAGTACCCAATTATAATTCTGTACATTTAGGAAATAATCCAGACCTTTCTTAAAGCAATCTACTGAGCTGGCCAGAACCACCTCTGCAGGGAGTCTGTTCCACATTTTCACAGCTCTTACTGTGAAGAAACCTTTCCGTATTTGGAGATGAAATCTCTTTTCCTCTAGACGTAAAGAGTGCCCCCTTGTCCTCAGTGTTGACTATATAGTGAATCACTCAACACCAAGATCCCTATATGGACCCCTTATATATTTTTACATGTTGATCATATCCCCCCTTAATCTCCACTTCTCAAGAGTGAATAAATTCAGTTCCTCTAATCTTTCCTCATAGCTGAGCTCCTCCATGCCTCTTATCAGTTTGGTTGCCCTTCTCTGCACTTTCTCCAGTTCCCCAATATCCTTTTTGAGAACTGGGGCCCAAAACTGAACTGCATATTCCAGATGAGGTCTTACTAAGGATATGTACAGGGGCAAAATGATATCTTTCCCTCTGGAGTCCATACCTCTCAATACAAGAAAGAACTTTGCTCGCTTTGGAAATGGCAGCTTGGCATTGCATGCCATTATTGAGCTTATGATCTACCAAAACCCCCAGATACTTCACTATGGATCTCCCCAGTTGTACTCCCCTTAGTATGTATGATGCATTCATATTCTTAGCCCTCAAGTGCATAACTTTACATTTATCAACATTAAACCTCATCTGCCACATAGTCGCCCAATTAGACAGAGCATTGAGGTCGGCTTGTAAATTGGAGACATCCTGTAAGGACGTTATTCCACTGCATAGCTTGGTGTCATCTGCAAAGACAGAATTTTTACTTTTGATACCAGACCCAATATCATTTTATAAAGATATTAAAAAGTAAGGGTCCCAACACTGAACCTTGGGGTACCACACTAATAACCTTGGACCATTCAGAGTAAGAATCATTAACCACTACTCTCTGAATTCTGTCTTTTTTAGCCAGTTTTCTATCCATTTACAAACTGATATTTCCAATTCTGTAGACTTTACCTTACACATGAGCTGTGTGTGGGGAACTGTATCGAACGCTTTTGCAAAATCCAAGCATACAACGTCCACCGCCACCCCTATGTTGAAGGTTTTACTTACCTCTTCATAAAAAGAAATCGGGTTTGTCTGACAACTTCTGTCTTTCATGAATCCATGCTGTCTGTTGCTTTTAAAATGTTTTTTTTCCAGCAAGAACTCGTCTATGTGGTCTTTAATCTCTCCAGTATCTTCTAGGGGTGCAACGGATCAAAAAACTCACGGATCGGATCGATCCTCGGATCGGATCAACAAAAAAACAAGACAAATCTTGTTGCACCCACTGGAGTTTTAGATTTCACAGTTATTTTCAACACAAAATGGAGCTTCTATGCTTAAATACAGTATTTGGAAATCTGACAGACTGTTTAGGTGTTACATTTTAAAAGCAGCAGCAAACCTGCTGACCTTACATGTGACAGAACACCTCTGATTTTCACATTTAACTAAATGCAGGTTTGCTGCTGCTTTTAAAATGTAACATCTAAACAGTCCGTCGGATTTACAAATACTGTTTTCTCTCATCGTCCATGGACTGACACAGCCTCTTTAACACTTTACCCGTGGGTTATGTCCCTGCTTGCAGGAGAAGACCTAGGCAGAATGTGAAGCCAGAGCTGAACAGCCCCGCCCAGGGGGGCGGTCCCTCTGGACATAACCCTCCCACTGCAGTCAGTAGACCTCAGTTTTTTTTCTGCCTAGCAGAAGGAGAAGACGTGGCTCTCTCAGGAGCCAGTCTACCTATTATTATTCCTTTTTGGAATTTTTCTTGTATTTTTTGAAACCTTCTATCAACTGTCAGCTGGGCAACATGTTGGGTACAAGATATCCTCGTAGTCTTCCCTGTCCGACCATCAAGCGTGCTGATCCTCCCCTTTGTGTGCGTGAGACTCAGTTCACAACATGCCCCACGACTCCAGGGGTGGCCGGTGGGCTTTTATGCTCCGCGGTCCTCTCAAGATAGAACAGTCCTGCTGTATCTTTCGCGGTAGCCCGGGCCGACAGCTACTCAGTACCGCACTGTGATAGTCCTGTCAGAAACACCTCAGTCGGTCCCTCAGGGGACGGGTAAGTAGTCTCTCCTGCCTGCAGGTGAGTACTTGCTGTGTGTTTCTCTGTGTGGGGGATTTTCCCGGTCTCCCCCTGTTTTTTGTTGTCACTCTCTGTCACCATTGCTGGTGCTGTGCTGTGTGGGGTGCCTGGGGGGTCATACTGCCCGGGGGGGGGCTCATGGTTGCCTGCATGTCATTGGGGCTGTTTACTGGGAGTTTTTGGGCCTGGGTGCCATTCGGCGCCATGTTTGTGTTTTCCCATTCACTTTGTATGGCGGCCATCTTGCCGTGGATCGCCTGAGCACATTGCGGGGGCCATTTTCTTGAAGCCGTGAGCGTTTTTTGCATTTGTTTGGCCTCTATCGCTGCTGGGAAAGGCGCGAATCTCCTCACTCTCCCTCACAGCTCACTTGCGCTGGTGCGGCGCAGGCAGCGGGACTGAGCGGTCCTGCTCTGGGTTGGTGAGTCCCCTGGGCATTCCCCATCTCAGTCAGCACAGCCTGTGGGTGGACTTTTTTTCTGAGGAGTCTCAGAGAGGGACAATTATGGAGTCAGTGTCACCAGCTTCCCCATGCATGTCAGAGGCAACAGGCAGTGCTCCAGCACCTGTGGTCCCTATGGACCAGTTGTCGGCAGTCCTGGAATCATTTCTGACCAGGATGGAAGCGGTGTGTGAGCGCAAGGGAGCAAAAAAGCGCCCTCTCCCCACATTATCTCCACAAGGGGAGTGCTCGGATTCAGATATGGGCCTAGCTGCTGCTGCTCAGGACCCTAGCTCTGAATTTTTTGATGGTTTTGAACAGGACATTCCTTGTGAGGAAGACTCCAGTTCTGAGTCAGTAAATGACAGGGCGCTTGTTGGTGAACTCATTGATGCTGTGAGGGACACTCTCAAGCTGAATGCTACTGCTACGGAACCTCAGGCGGAGGCAGTCTCCTTTTTTGGTTCTTTTAAGGCCAAGCCTTCTAAAAAGGTTTTTCCATATGCACCTTTCTTTGACCAGTTCATTGACCATGTTTGGGAAAAGCCGCAGAAGACTTTTATGGTCCCGCGGCGTTTGTCTATCAGATACCCCTTTTGAAGAAGCCCTGCTTAAAAAGTGGGCTTCTCCCCCAGTGGTCGCCCGTTTGAACAAGGCCACCACTCTCCCGATGGAGGGGACTCCTGCATTTTAGGATCCCACTGACAGGAGGCCAGAAGTGGTGAGCAGAGCCATGTTTGCCTTGTTGGGATCCACCTTACGGCCCGTTGTAGCAGCGACCCTTGTGTCTCAGACACTCACGGAATGGGCAAAAAATTTGTACCAGACTGTGCAGGAGCATAATCTTCCTCCAGACACTATTGCTCTGGCCCACCAAATGGTGCATGGCCTGATATATGTGTGCGACGCCACCTTGGACGCGGCCCCTTTAATATCCAGGGCCTCTGTTTCTGCGGTGGTATTGCGTTGTCTCATCTGGTTGAAATGCTGGTCTGCTGACCTAGCCTCTAAGAAGCTCCTGACGGATCTACCCTTTAAGGGTGGTAGACTTTTTGGTGCTGCTCTGGATGACATCATCAGGGATGTCACGGGAGGTAAAAGCACTCTTCTTCGACTATCAAGGACAAGGAGGCCCGCCGTAAACCGGGTCCTTCCTTTCCAGCCAAAAGTGTTTTTTCGTCAGAGTCCACGGGTAAGCCCTCCCAGACTGACAACAGTGCGGCTGGTGGACACAAGCGCCCTTGGGTGCGTAAGCCGAATAAAGCGGCTCCCAAGCCTGCCTCTGCGTGAAGTCTTGCCCCCGCCCGACTCTGGGGTGGGACGACGACTTTGCAGGTTCACGGATCGGTGGACCTCCCTGATCCTCCCTGGGTGTGCGAGGTGGTCACCTCAGGATACAGGATAGAGTTCCGTTCCTGGCCTCCAGACAGATTCTTTCCCTCAAATCTCCCTCTCCTTCCTGCCTGTCGGGTGGCCCTCTTAGGGGCCGTACAGGATTTGATCAGGTCCGGAGTGATTGTGCCGGTTCCGTCACAGGAGAGGTTTCATGGGTTCTACTCAAATCTGTTTGTTGTCCCGAAAAAGGACGGGGTTCGGCCAATCCTGGAACTCAAGGCCCTGAATGCCTTTGGGAAGGTGCAAAAATTCTGCATGGAATCCATTCGCACGGTGATCGCTACACTCCATCGATGGGATTTTCTGGCGTCTTTGGACATCAGGGACGCCTACTTGCATGTTCCGATCTGCGCAAGTCACCAAAAGTTTTTTTGCGATCGGCGAAGTCCACTATCAATTTGTGGATCTTCCCTTCGGCCTAGCCTCGGCACCAAGGGTGTTCACCAAGCTTGCTCCGGTTCTAGCTTTGCTGAGACAGCGAGGCATTGCTATTGTGGGCTATCTAGACGATCTTCTAAGAGCAGACAATGGTTCAGAATTAGAAGAAAGTGTGACCATCGTCAGTCAGACCCTCAGGGACTTCGGGTGGCTCCTGAACATTCAGAAGTCGGTCCTGGTCCCGACTCAGCGTTTGAAGTATCTAGGTCTGATCCTGGACTCCTTGGAGGCGAAGGTATTCCTACCCCCGGAGAAGTTACTGACACTTCAGTCTGCAGTGTGGGTCCTGACGTCCCGAAAATGGTCGTCAATCCGTTTTTGCATGAGAGTCCTGGGACTCATAGTGGCCTCGTTCGAGGCCGTTCCGTATGCCCAATCACACACACGGGCATTACAGAAAGAGATCCTGTCCACTTGGGACAAATCCCCATTGTCCTTGGATCTTCAGATCCAGTTGGGTCACACGGTCAGGGCGTCCCTAGCGTGGTGGTTGAGGTCCCCGGCTCTTCGATCCAGGAAGTCGTTCCTCCCCATCCAGTGGATGGTGATCACGACGGACGCCAGCCTGACGCGCTGGGGGTGGAGTTTGGGGAGTCCTGTCAGCCCAAGGGCTTTGGACTCCGGACGAAGCATGTCTACCGATCAATGTCCTGGAAATACGAGCAATCAGACTGTGCCTCTCCTCGTGGTCGGAGAGACTACAGGGTCGCTCCCTCAGGATCCAGTCGGACAACGCCACGGCGGTGGCGTATGTCAACCATCAAGGGGGGACTCGGAGCTCAGCTGCGGCTTCCGAGGTCGCCCGCATCCTAAGGTGGGCCGAAAGAAGCGTGCCGGCTCTGTCGGCCGTCTACATTCCGGGCGTAGACAACTGGCAGGCGGACTATCTGAGTCGCCATACGCTGGACCAGGTAGAGTGGTCCTTGCACCCGGAGGTTTTTTAACTTCGCCGGCGGTGGGGCACGCCGGATGTGGACCTGATGGCCTCTCGACTCAATCGCAAGGTGTTGATGTTTGTGGCCAGGTCCAGGGACCCTTGGGCGGATGCCTCGGACGCGTTGGTTGCCCCATGGGGTCATTATCACCTGATATATGTTTATCCTCAGCTGCAGCTGCTCCCTCGCCTGCTGCGCAGGGTGGCGACCGAGGGGATTCCGGTGATCCTCATTGCTCCGGATTGGCCTCGGCGTCGTTGGTACGCCGATCTGGTACGTCTCGTCGCGGACGTTCCTTGGCGGTTGCCAATCAGGGAGGACCTTCTGTCTCAAGGTCCTATATTTCATCCTGCTTTACAGTCTCTGGCTTTAACGGCATGGCTATTTGAAAGCCAGGTTCTGAGGGACTGAGGTCTCTCGGATTCGGTCATTTCGACCATGTTAAGGGCACGGTAGTCTTCCTCCAGAAAGATCTATCACTATACCTGGAAAGCTTACATCGCCATGTGAGAAGAGCTGGATTGGCGTCCATGGACGTATTCCATCCCCAGAATCCTGCGGTTCTTGTAGCGTGGTGTGACCCAAAAGCTTGCTTTGAGTACCATTAAGAGTCAGATTTCGGCCTTGGCCGTCTTCTTTCAGCGACCGCTAGCAGGTCATTCCTTGGTTAGCACCTTTGTGCAGGGGGTTCGCCATGTGCTCCCTCCTGTCAAGCCTCCTCTCCCTCTTTGGGATCTGAATTTGGTGCTCCTCGGTTCTCCAGAAACCTCCCTTTGAAAATATCAGAGCTATTCCCCTCTTGACCTTGTCTCAGAAGGTGGCCTTCTTGGTGGCCATTACTTCTGTTAGACGGGTGTCTGCGGTGGCGGCCTTGTCCTGCAAGTCGCCTTATTTGGTCATCCATAAGGATAAGGCAGTGTTGCGTCCGCAACCTTCCTTTTTGCCAAAGGCGGTCTCGGCTTTTCACCTTAATGAGGACATTGTCCTCCCGTCCTTGTGTCCTCACCCATCGCATCCCAGAGAGTTTGCGCTTCACACGTTGGATGTGGTACGAGCCTTGCGGGTGTACCTGTCTGCTACTGCTTCCATTCGGAAGTCTGACTCACTGTTTGTGTCTGTCTCTGGTCCAAAACAGGGCCAAGCGGTTTCGTCTGCCACCATTTCTAGGTGGATCAGGCAGACCGTCATACAGGCCTATGCCCTCAAGGGGCAGGCGCCTCCCTTTCCGGTTACGGCGCATTCCACCAGGGCAATTGGTGCTTCCTGGGCTTTCCGACATCAAGCTTCGGTTGCACAAGTGTGCAAGGCGGCGACCTGGTCGTCCGTTCATACCTTTTCTAAATTCTATAAGGTTGATGTGGCTGCATCTTCGGATGCTTCCTTCGGCCGCAAGGTGTTGCAAGCGGCTGTTTAAAGTTGCATTTCCTCCGTTGAGGAGCTCTGCCTTGTTTGGAGTGAAGTTTTTGGTTTATACTGCTCCCATCCCTCTTGACACTGCTTTGGGACATCCCACGGGTTAAGTGTTAAAGAGGCTGTGTCAGTCCATGGACGATAAGAGAAAATAGGATTTTTGTACTCACCGTAAAATCCGTTTCTCTGACGTCCATGGACTGACACAGCACCCACCCTTCTTTTCAAGGTTTGTACTGCTTTGTTACGAACTGAGGTCTGCTGACTGCAGTGGGGGAGGGTTATGTCTGGAGGGACCGCCCCCCTGGGCGGGGCTGTTCAGCTCTGGCTTTTTAGAATGCATGTATAACATTTCACATTCTTCCTAGGTCTTCTCCTGCAAGCAGGGACATAACCCACGGGTAAAGTGTTAAGGAGGCTGTGTCAGTCCATGGACGTCAGAGAAACAGATTTTACGGTGAGTACAAAAATCCTATTTTTAAGCATATAAACTCAGTTTTGTGTTAAAAATAACTGAAATCTAAAACTCCGCTGGGTGAAACAAGATGTCCGCTTGTCCCCTTCTCAATATATCATTACTGTGCAGGAGTGTGGGGTGTAGCAAGATGGCGGCGACAAAACGTCACTTCCTGACGAGACAGCGGCGGGCACCGGGTGCACCAAGATGGCCTCCGCTCTGGAGCTAGGCCGAAGCCGCGGCCTTTCTTATGGCCGAGGCTCCGGAGCGCTCCGCGGATCATGTGGTGTGCCGATCCGAACAGGGTGACCCGTTTGGATCACGGATCGGTGACGATCCGTTGCACCACTAGTATCTTTCCAACTATAGAAGTTAAACTAACAGGTCTATAGTTACTTGGTAAAGACTTTGTTCCCTTTTTAAATATAGGCACCACATTGGCCCTGCGCCAATCCAGTGGTACTATTCCCGTCAATGTGTCCCTAAAAATTAGATACACAATGGCTTTGAAATTGGAGCTCAATTCTTTTAGGATCCGTGGGTGTATGTTATCTGGTCCAGGTGCTTTATCCACCTTTATTTTGTCAAAATATTGCTGGACCATATCATTTTTGAGCCATTGTGGATTTGGGGCTGTCACTACCACCCCCATTATGGACATGAGTAGAAGTCGACTGATATATCAGCCGATATTTGACCATTTTGGAGAAATCGGCATCGCCCGATTATTATCCAAATTCGGCCGATATAACACTGACCGCACCTGTGCCTGCAGATTGTGGAGAATCCTCCTCTCTTCTCCACGCTGTTGGCAGAGCAGCGCCACGGTGTGTGAAACTGTAGGGAGTGAGTTGTCACAATTGAGGTTGGATGTCGGGGGTGGGCGGGACCCAGCTAGCCAACACCTGCCAGTGGGATGGGATCTGGGCGCGGAGCTATGTGTATGTTGCCCTGCCCCTTTCTTAAACAGCCCAATCATTGGCTGGATAGCTGCTGGGTCCCGCCCCTCCCCGGGTCCCGCCCACCTCCGACATCACGCTGAATTTGTCAGCTCCTCTATCTCCATTCAGTTTCACACACCGCAGCGCTGCAGAGAGCATTTAGTTTCACAGTTACACGATCGGCTGTGAAACCTGACAGTGCCATCTGCCAGTGCCTGCCGGTGCCAATTGGTGCCACCTGCCAGTGCCAATTGGTGCCCCCTGCCAGTGCGTGCCACCTGGCAAAAAATAAAAATCGGCCTAAAATATCGGCCGCAAAAATCGTCGTCATGTATCGGCCGCCCCGATTTCTAACTATCGGCATCGGCCAGAGAAAAACCCATATCGGTCAACCTCTAGACATGAGCTCCCCCATGCTCCTTTGTATACACAGAGCTGAAGAAAGTATTTAATAAATTGGCCTTCTCTTTGTCCCCAGTCACCCACTCTAGATTATTTATTTTGTAAAGGGCCTACATGCTCAGACTTCACCTTTTTACTATTAATATATTTGAAGACTTTTTTGGGGTTTGTCTTATCTTTTGCAATATGTCGTTCGTTTTGAATTTTGGCATCCTTGATTTCCTTTTTACATATCCTGTTATATTCTTTGTAACATTTAAATGACACTAGTGTTCCCTCATTTTTTTATTTTTTTTAAAAGCTCTTTTCTTATAGTTTATCGTTTTTTTTAACTTTGCCCGTGAGCTACATAGGTTTTTATTTTTAGCCTTTTAAACTTATTGCCCATGGGAATATACTTTTCAGTGAGGTCCCAAACAGTCTTTTTTTTTTAAAGAATTCCCATTTCTGTTCTGTGCCCATTGATGCCAATATTCTCTCCCTGTCTAAGTCCTGGAGAGCAGCCCTCATCTTTGGAAAATTTGCTCTCTTGAAATTAAGTGTTTTTATCTTTCCCTATGTGATTTTTACTTACAGCTAACATCAAATGAAATCATGTTACGGTCATTGCTACCCAGGTGTTTCTTTATCTGAACATTAGTAATACGCTCTGCTTGGTTTGAGATTACCAGGTCCAACAGAGCATCATTCCTAGTTGGGGCCTCAATAAACTGGACCAAAAAATTGTCCTGCAATAGGTTTATAAATTTTTGCCCTTTAACTGTCCCAGCAGTGCCATTACTGCAGTTAATTTCTGGGTAGTTAAAATCCCCCATTATTATCACCGTCCCAGCCCTTGCAGCCCTTTCCATCTGTGCAAGGAGCGGAGTCTCCACCTCCTCATTAACATTGGGTGGTCTATAACAAACTCCAATGATTAACTTTTTGAACTACGCACATCTGTATGCAGTTCCACCCATAATGCTTCAGACTCATCCCACTCTCCATCCACCAGGTCCTCTTTCACACTCACTTTGAGATCACTTCTTTTTTACCCTGTCTTTCCGAAAGAGTCCATAGCCATTGGCTCCCGCTGCTGTTAATCAAGATCAGCTAGCCAATCAGGGGAGAGATGAAGCGGGCCCGGGGTGGGGCTCAGTGTCTGAATGGACACAGGGAGCTGTGACCCAGCTCCGGTGCCCGCATAGCAGGTTGCTTACTGTGGGGGAACTCAACAGGAGGGAGGGGCCAGGAGCAGCGAAGAGGGACCCGAGAAGAGGAGGATCTGGGCTGCTCTGTGCAAAACCAACTGCACAGAGAAAGTAAGTATAACATCTTTGTTCTTTATATCAGAATTTTTTTTTACAATCAAAGCCACTCTCCCTGCTTAAAGTGGTTGTAAACCCTTACCGACCACTTTAACCTTCAAGTAAGCCTAGATTAAGGCTTACCTGTAGGTGCAACAAATATCTCCTAAACCTACACGGTTTAGGAGATACTTGCAAAAGAAAGGCACCGATGTCTACGTCGCGCAGGCGCACTGAGCTGCGTTGTTGGTGGTGGCGCGCATGCGCGGGAGTGACGTCATCGTGGCTCCGGCCAATCACAGTGCTGGAGCGGCGATATGCGGAAGTCACTCATGGAGAGATGGCGCTGACGGATGAGGGCAACAAGCAGCGCTGCGGGGGCTTCGATCTCAGGTAAGTACTTCATAATGAGCTAGTATGCTATGCATACTAGCTCATTATGCATTTGTCTTGCAGGGCATACCTCCCAACTTTGTAAAGTCCCTTCGCGGGACATTCTGATGTTCCCCTCTCCCCTGCCAACCAGAGTTGTTGAGCGGGGGGGGGGTGCGGGACATTGGCAAAAAAAAAAACGGGAATTGCCACAGAAGTTGTTGAGCGGGGGGGGGGGGGGTGATGTGATGGTTGCCGCCGGAACATTTAAAAAAAAATTTTTTAAGCAGGGGGGGCGCGGCGGCGGGGGGCATACTAGTGCGCCGATCGCGGGGGGGGCTCTTACCTGCTGCTGTTTCCTGCTGTGCTCCTCTTCTTCTCTTCATGTTTCCTGCTGTGCGGGAAACATGATAGTCTCGCGGGAGTGCAGGAAGGAGGAGCCTCTGCGGGTAAAACCCGCACAATCCGTGCCAGTTGGGAGGTATGGCAGGGTGTTTTGAAAAAAAAAAAGAGGGATTACTTCCTCTTTAAATGCTCATAAGATTGAATTTCTCTTAAATTTATAAGACTGTGTATGATATCGGCTAAATCTGGCGATCCTTAACTGAATGGTAAAAATGGGCATTTTATTAAAAAAAAAAAAAAAAATGCATCTTTAGTATATATTTGCTTATTGGAAACATAGTAGTATTTCCACACGTGTGATAGCAGACGTCAGCACTAATATGGCAGCTTCTTTTCACCCATATAGCTCTGTGGTATAGCTACAGAGCAGCTGCATTGTGCTATTGTGTGTTCTGCTTTAAGTGCTGTGTCCTTCACAATGGATTTGTTTTGCACTGTGTGAGGCATAAGGTTGCCTGAGTCTAGGTGAAATCCTGTAAGTGACACAGCTAGGTTCTTCCTTAGAAAATATTTCCATGTAGGAGAGAGCTTTTGATCTTCGGCTCTTCACTACACATACCTGATATAGTCATTCTCCAGGCTAGTCTTGGCTAGCCACAATGGTAATGTTTTTGTTGCTAAGGAAATAACAAGCCTATAAGGCTGAGTTCATAGTGATAAAATAGCTTTGTACGGGGGGCTTCTGGAGGGAACATGATGGATGTTTGTAGTATTTTTTTTTTTTAACATATTTTTATTGAGCTTTTTGTAGTTGGCTTTATACAACACAGGGTTATTTACTTTTGCAGGGAAAAAGGGAATTTTCCGCTTTCAATTGGGACACTGAAAATTCCCATTGTGTATACAGGACTGAGTTTAGCGCAGGGGTTGTCAACCCCTCATACGCACCCCAGAAGTGGCATGTGATGCCCTTTTCTTCTGGCATGTAACTTCCCCATATATAGAGCCGCAAAGGGAAGCGTCGCAACACTAGAGCTCGCCAATTCACCACTTGTGTCCATCTCAGGCACTTGTATGTGACATTGCATACAAGTGCCTTGGTTGGAAGGGAGAGGTGGATCGATGGAGACCAACATGTCATAACAGGTAGCTGTGTCTCGCTGCTGCTTCCTTGCACCACTCTGCATATGGAGGGTAAAAAAAAAAAATCAGTTTTGAAAGAGGATATGATGGTGTCACTGGGGGTGACATAATAGGCTGTGGTTCGTTCAGTCGCTATTAATTATAAGATGTGAGGCATCAGCAGAACCTACCCAGTGCACAGAGGGCATGCTGTATACAGGGGACCCCTGCGTTCTGCATTAGTTCTGGCCACTGAACTCTGCATTGGATTGCTACTGCCCTCTAAGCTCTGCTTTATTGACTCCGTATAACTGCACTCTGCTTTATTTACTCTTCACCTCTGCACTGAGCTTTACTAACTGCTAATCCTGCTCTGAGCATTACATATTTCCGACCCCCTGCACTGTGTGACATTCCCAGCCCACTGCACTGTGTGCGACGCATATTCCCGACCCCCTGCACTGTGTGCGACGCATATTCCCGACCCCCTGCACTGTGTGCGACGCATATTCCCGACCCCCTGCACTGTGTGCGACGCATATTCCCGACCCCCTGCACTGTGTGCGACGCATATTCCCGACCCCCTGCACTGTGTGCGACGCATATTCCCGACCCCCTGCACTGTGTGCGACGCATATTCCCGACCCCCTGCACTGTGTGCGACGCATATTCCCGACCCCCTGCACTGTGTGCGACGCATATTCCCGACTCTCTGCTTAGTGTGGTCAGTTTTTAATAGTAAAGCAGAGGGACTGGCAGGAACACCAGGGATCTTGCACAAAGGAAACTATACAAAGAGAATAGGATATTTTATTGTACAAGTAAATGGTACAGCAGCCACATATCAGGAAAATGCAGAATGTTTTGAAAAATTAAGAATAAACCAGGATGACATTTTTTTTTTCACAGTACATGCATGCAAAGTTAGCCTGTGTATTTTTAGAAGTGATTACTGGAGTTTTTCTTGTAGAATGATTGTGTTTGAATTTTTGCTTATAAGTAATGAGGGCAATAGGATGAATTCATTGTGATTTATTTTTGTTCTTCCTTGCAGACTCCGTGGTTATGGGATACACGACAATGCTGGTACAATTATCCATATCAGGTATGATTTTCACGGTTGAGCACTGCTTGTGCCAGTGACATTTTGACAAGGCAAGCAGGAAGAAATGTCGCCTAAAGTAATCCAAAACTGAATCATCAAGCTCACCATACATGTTACGTTCTGACTGTGAAATTTCTGTATAGTCTCATTTAGATTTATCTCAGCTATGTAATATAAGAAACTACCTACCTATCCAGTCAATTTGAATCTTATCTGGAATGCCCTTGCACTACTTTTAAAGTAGAAATAACAATAATAAAATCTATTGCAGTTTTTGAATCTTTATATGCGATGGCTGCATTTGTTTTCTTTTTTTATTTCTTTTTTGTTTTTTCACCTGGCTATCCCAGCCAGTAACATGCTTCCCTGTCGTAGGGTGTGTGCTTTTTGGATGAAGTCGTAAAGCAGACACTTTTGGACAGTGGCATTGTCGGACTGAGGAGAGGAGTGCCACTCTGCCACTTTGTCTGGACAGATTGGTCTGTTAAAGGAATTTGAAAAATACCAGACTTCCTGGCTGGATCACCAGGTGGAATAAAAGTAAAAGAGAAAAAATGCAGCCATCACATCTAAGAATTGGTAAGCTGCAATGAAATACGTTTTTTTTTTTTGGTTTAATGCCACTTTAATTGTTGGTGGATCTTACAGGAAATTGTCAAATCATGGTCTGTTACAAACCCTGCTAATTTCATAAAAACATTTAGTGTCAGGCAACACACTGTTGGATGTAATATACTAGGGCATCTTTCATGTGTATTTTTTTTTTCCCCCCACTTTCAGCATCTCACGTCAAGCTTGTACTACTATTATATTCAGGAACTGGCCTTTTACTGGTCTTTAATGTTCTCCCAGTTTACAGATATCAAACGCAAGGTAAGCTTTTCTTCAACAATTATGGTAATTATGTTCTCTCATATATAAACTCTAAGTGTCGCATGTTAAAAGAATTGTACACTCTATCAATTATGGTCTAATTTCTAGGCAGGAGAGATAGTAAAGGACATAGAAATGTCTCATTATCCCGAGTGTATTCGCTAATACTTAAATGTCGGGAGATGTCGGCTGGTTTAATAAAACCTGTGTATGTCAGCCGACACAAGCCGGCCGAGCATGCTGGAAAACCAGCAGCCGACCGGCTCCCGATCAGTGCCCTCTCTCTAATCTTTTGGAGATCCTGCCACAGGATCTCCAAAAGACCCCCTAAACGCTTCTTTTTACTGAGTTTACTGAGGCTGCAAACTTATTCACGGCCCACAGGATCTGACCAAGGGTGGGTTGATCATCCCCCTCTACTAGGTCTTCTGGACTGGCTTGGTGATCACTGTCAGGAGGAGACAGGGCGTCTATTTCAGTCTCGTTATCCTGTTGGGTCTCGGCACACTCCGTCCACCTCTGCCGTAGAGCCATGTCTTTGATCCTCAGATAACTTTAGTGTATAGTATAAAATGTTTTTGGGGGTTATCCTTGCCCGCTGGGCAATTTGCTATACCCGGCTTGCTTGAAAGTAACATGGTAAACCTAAATCTCCTGCGCTTGAGTGGGCCCAAAACGAGGTAGTAGTCAACAGTCTTTTCTTGGCTTCTCTAGATATGCCTTGCTGCCCTCAAATTGACTGGGGAAGTCTAATACTGAAATAGCAAAAACAAACAGAGGGCGCACAGGCCTAGTGCATTATCCTTGGCATGAATCTTTAAAGCGGAGTACCGGCCGAAATATGACTTTTAAGATAAAAATACCCCTAGAATACTCATGCCTCATGGAATGTAACAAAGGTTTGCTGTAAACTATGTCCAGTTTTCTATCTGTGCAGCATCGTTTTGTTTCTTTGTGAAGTTTCTGCACAGCGCGGCTGTCTCCAGTGTGGGCATTTGAAGCCAGTGTGTCCTCCTTCCTGGATTCCATGCATGCACCTGCCGATCTTGCGCATGTGCAGTGCGGTTGAATCTTGGTCAGCTTGCCATGCCAAGCTGACCAAGAATTTCCATAGACACCAATGTTGAATGTTACTGGAGCAGAGCCATGACAAGCTGACCAAGAATTTCCCTAGACGCTTATGTTAAATGTTACTGGAGCAGTGCCAAGCTGACCAATCTCTCCCAGGAGCCAATGCAAAACTGGAAATGATGGCCGCGGACCCCTAGAGGAGGAAGTGAAATTAGATATAGGCTTTAATCAGGTAAGTGAACAGAAAAAAATAATTGCCAATTCATTTTAAGAATGCACATTAGTGCTGCATGGTAAGGACTGAAAAATGTGGGTGGAACTCCGCTTTAATAGGTAAAAAAATAGGTAACATACAATTTGATGCAAGTGTCACATTTTTTCATAGATAGAAAACTGCTTAAAACCCCATAATGGAACCAGTCACTTCAGATAAATTGACAGTATAGCGGCTGACGCATTTAAAGGTCTTGCCTCTTCCTCAGAACCAGTGGCTTTGAGGAAGAGGCAAGTCCTTGAAATGCGTCGGCCTCCTGTACTGTTATAATTTATCTGCCGAAGTGACCGGTTCCCATTGTGGAGTTTTAAGCTGTTTTCTATCTATAGAAAATTGTGAGTATGTTACCTATTATTTTTTACCTATTTAAGATTCATACCAAGGATATTGCACTAGGCCTGTGCACCCATGGTTTGTTTTTGCTATTGCCTGTCTTGCTGTCTGTGTCCTTCGGCTTTTCCAAGCCTTGTGGCGTTGTTTAAGGTAGAGCTGCAGCCTCCGCCATGCTGGTTCTCGGACACCCGCCCCTTCTTCCTTATTTTTGCGAGTCATGGCAGCAAAACGGGCTCAAGTAGTACTGCTTGATTTCATCAGATCACGCCGAACCGAATAGTACCGATTTGAAGTGGATTCGCGGCCGGAGGGAGGATCGGTAAGAGGATCAATTGCAGGAGCTCTGTGATGCTGATCCGCTCATATGCCCTGTATGGCCACGCAGCCCCCCCCCATCCCCTGGAATATTTGATAAGCTCCTGATATTGGATGATCATCCAAAGTGGGGTTACATTTTGCTGCCAATTGTGCGTTTTTTGTGTTTGTTTTTTTTCTTCGACTATTGCAAACCAGACACTGTGTGATGGGACCTGTTTATTTTTTATGTTGGGTTATCTGTGCCATCGCATATGTGAAATGACTTTAAGTTCTTTTAGATAGGGAGCAGCATTTAACACATTGTTTAGTACACAGTGACTGCATGGTGTGCATTTACGGTATGTGGATCCTCCTGGTTTGTGCTAGAACTACACAGTCTAACTTGTCTTGTGCCTGAATAATTGAAGCCAATGGGACACAAGTCATGTTTGTCTTCAGAGTCTCATGTTTTATAATTGTATTCAAACCATCTCCCATAAAAGCTTGAGTTTCTTTCATCTGCATTGTAACCAAGGTCATTTGAAGCATGCTGGTTGTGCACCTAAACAATGCAACATACAAAGAGAAGGCTGCCTAATATAGCTGCAGGGCAGGTTTTGCCACAAGCAAAGTTTGCGATACAACCAGTTGTAAAACTCACTGTAAAGAAGCTCTTGTAATGATAACATGTGGCTTCCCAGTTTCAGTAGCCAGTAACAGTGTTTTTTTCTTAGACATGCAAAGCTTGCTGCTGAGTGTATGTAAGATATTTGCATTTACAACTGTATGGAAATGGGGGGGGGGAGGGTGTGTGTATGTATATATATATATTTTGTGTGTGTGTGTACATTTTTTATATATATATATATATATATATATATATATATATATATATATACACAACACACACCACACATCTCGTATATCTTTCCATCTATCTGTATAATTAGTGGATATAAAAAGTCTACACACCCCTGTTAAAATGTCAGGTTTCTATGATCTAAAAAAAATTAGACTAATGCTCCATGTACACGGGACAATTTTACAACTGCTCCTAAATGATAAACTTGACAGATAGTAACCCACGTTTTAAAACGTCTGTTTTGCTGCGTTTACCCGTTTTTGCGTTTTAGAAGTGTGTATATATAATTTTTTTTTTTTAAATGGCCTTTAAGCTTGCTGCTGAGTGTATGTAAGATAGCGGAAGCCTGAAGGTTTTGTGCCAATATTGACTGGTATTTGGAACTGTTCATAATTCCCTCTACCTTGACTAAGGCTCCTGTTCCAGCTGAAGAAAAACACCCCCAAAGCATGATGCTGCCACCACCATGCTTCACTGTGGGTATGGTGTTCTTTTGGTGATGTGTTGTTTTTGTGTCAAACATCTCTTTTGGAATTATGGCCAAAAAGTTCAACCTTGGATTCATCAGACCATAACACATTTTCCCACATGCTTTTGGGAGACTTCAGATGTGTTTTTTTGCAAATTTTAGCCGGGCTTGGATGTTTTTCTTCATAAGAAAAGGCTTCCATCTTGCCACCCTTCTCCTGACTGATACCTTTTAACAAATGAGACCCCTCTGATACTTTGGAAGCTCTCTGCGGACCATGGCTTTTGCAGTGGGATGTGACTAAGAAAATGTCAGGAAAGACCTACTAGAACAGCTGAACTTTATTTGGGGTTAATCAGAGGCACTTCAAATGATGGCAGGTGTGTACTGACTCTTATTTAACATAAGTTTGAATGTTATTGCCTAATGGCCCGTACACACGATCAGAATATAGTACGACAGATCGTACGACTTGTTTTGTTTAATAGTCGCAAGTAGAAATTGAATAGGTTACTAAAGTCACGAAAATTCCCATACGACAGAAAAATAAATCTGAAGTGATGTCATGTGTTTTAATGTATTTGTATTGTATTTTCGGACGACAACTATACTGACTAAATGAAAATCGTAGGATCTGGTATCGTACAAGGAAAATTTTCGCGCTTAATAATATCGGATAAACTGTCATGATCGGCTCTCAAAAGTAGTGTACACACGATCCGAAAATCGTACGATTCTTCCTCGGACGGCCATTTTCGTACGATTTTCGGATCGTGTGTACGGGCCATTATTCTGAACACAGCTACATCCCCAGTTATAAGAGTGTATGCACACTTATACAACCACATTATTTTAATTCCCCCCCCCCCTTTTTCTATCCACTGTGTGTGTGTGTGTAATATGTATGTGTGTGTATATGTATGTATGTGTGTGTATATATATATATATATATATATATATATATATATATATATATATATATATATATATATATATATATATATATATATATACATCAATGCTGTTTTGTTACCGGTGAGTACAAGTAACGATACATTTATGGTAGATTTGAGCCCATACATAATGAAAGGAGGCGAGAGTCTTCCTTCCTTTGGAAAAATTGCAGACTCTACAGTCTGCGGTGCGGCTGTTGACATCCCGCAAATGGTCGTCTCTCCGCTTTTGCATGCGAGTTCTGGGTCTCATGGTAGCCTCCTTCGAGGCAGTACCATATGCCCAATTCCACACTCGAGTCTTGCAGAGGGAGATCATGTCCAAATAGAACAAATCTCCATTGTCTCTGGATCATCAGATTCAGGTCAGTCGCCTGGTCAGGGCTTTTCTGAGTTGGTGGCTGAGATCCCCGGCTCTTCAGTCAGGGAAGTCGTTCCTTCCCTTCCATTGGACTGTGATTACGACGGACGCCAGCCTCACAGGTTGGGGGGGGGGGGGAGTCTGGGGAGTTCAGTCGGTCCAGGGTCGCTGGACTCCGGACGAATCCCGTCTGTTGATCAATGTCCTGGAACTTCGGGCGATCCGACTGTGTCTCTCCTCATGGTCGAGGAGACTACAGGGACGCCCGATTAGGATTCAGTCAGACAACGCCATGGCTGTGGCTTATGTCAACCATCAGGGGGGAACAATGAGCTCGGCTGCAGCATCCGAGGTTGCTCACATCCTGCGGTGGGCGGAAAGAAGCGTGCCAGCTATATCGACCGTCTACATTCCGGGCGTTGAAAACTGGCAGGCGGACTATCTGAGTCGCCAGATGCTAGACCAGGGGGAATGGTCCTTGCACCCGGAGGTGTTTCAACTCCTTTGCCGGAGGTGGGGCACGCCGGACATGGCCCTCCTGGCCTCTCGTCTCAATCGCAAGGTGTCGAGATTCGTGGCCAGGTCCAGAGATCCCTGGGCGGATGCATCAGATGCGTTGGTGGCCCTGTGGGGCCAGTATCGGCTAATTTATGCCTATCCCCCACTGAAGTTGCTTCCTCGTCTGCTCGCGGGGATCACGGTAATTCTAAAAGCTCCAGATTGGCCCCGGCGTCCTTGGTACGCTGACCTCGTGCGCCTGGTGGCGGACGTACCCTGGCGGTTGCCAATGCGGGAGGACCTTCTGTCTCAAGGTCCCATACTTCATCCTGCTTTACAGTCGCTGGCTTTAACGACATGGCTATTGAAAGCCAGGTACTAAGGGACCGAGGTCTTTCGGATTCGGTCATTTCAACCATGTTGAGGGCACGAAAATCTTCTTCCAGGAAGATCTACCATCGTACTTGGAAGGCCTATATCTCTGTGTGAAGAGATGGAGTGGCGTCCACGGATGTATTCGGTTTCCAGGATCTTGCTGTTTTTACAGCGTGGAGTGGATCAGAAACTTGCCTTAAAGGGGTTGTAAAGGTACATGTTTTTTCACCTTAATGCATCCTATGCATTAAGGTGAAAAAACATTCGACAATGCCGCCCCCCCCGAGCCCCCGTTTTACTTACCTGGCCCCTCGAAAGTCCCGCGCTCGCTCCCGTCATCCTCCGAGTTCCTGAGCCCGGCCGTTGATTGGCTACACTGGATGGATTGAAAGCAGCGCAGCCATTGGCTGGCGCTGCTGTCAATCACATCCAATGACGCGGCACGCCGGGGGGCGGGGCCGAGTGATGCAGTCGGCGGCTATGGCCGCTGCTGTATCACGGGAGCGTGCCCGCAGTAACTCCACACCATGCGAGCTCGCTCGCATTATGGTGTGGAGTCCTTGCGGGGAGGAGCTGAAACAGCCGCCGAGGGACTCCAGAAGACCAGGATTGGGACGGGGCCACTGTGTGCAAAACGAGCTGCACAGTGGAGGGAAGTATAACATGTTTGTTGTTTTAAAAAAAAAACCCCGGGAACCTTTAGTGTTCCTTTAAGCACCATTAAAGGTCAGATTTCAGCCTTGGCTGTTTTCTTTCAACGGCCTTTGGCGTCCCATTCCCTGGTGGGTACTTTTGTGCAGGGAGTTCGACATGTGACTCCCCCAATTAGACCACCTCTTCCTCTATGGGATTTAAATCTGGTGCTCTCGGTTCTTCAGGAACCTCCTTTTGAGAACATCAGAGAGATTCCTCTCGACACCATCTCAGAAGGTGGCCTTTCTAGTGGCCATTACATCTGTCAGAAGGGTTTCTGAATTGGCAGCCTTGTCTTGCAAGTCACCATTCTTGGTCCTCCATAAGGATAAGACGGTGCTACGCCCGCAGCACTCTTTCCTTCCAAAGGTAGTTTCGGCTTTTCACCTAAATGAGGACATTGTGCTACCGTCCCTGTGTCCTCGGCTGTCGCATCCCAGAGAGACTGCGCTCCATACTTTAGACGTGGTACGTGCCTTGCGGGTGTACCTGTCTATTACGGCTCCGTTTCGGAGGTCTGACTCGCTGTTTGTGTCGGTGTCTGGTCCACAAAAGGGCCTGGCGGTCTCGTCTGCCACCATTTCTTGGTGGATCAGACAGACCATCTTTCAGGCCTATGCCCTTAAGGGGCGGGCGGCCCCCTTTCCGGTCACGGCACATTCAACCAGGGCCAATTGGTGCTTCCTGGGCTTTCCGACATCAAGTGTCTGTCTCTGTTTCTTAAAATTTTACAAGGTTGATGTGAGTGCATCTTCAGATGCTTCCTTTGGCCGCAAGGTTTTGCAGGCGGCTGTTTGAGGTTGCAACTCCTACGTTGAGGAGCTCTGCTTGTTTGGAGTGAAGTTAGTTGTTTTTGATGCTTTTCCCACCCCTCGTTTTTTTGACACTGCTTGGGGACGTCCCATATGTCAAGGATTGAGAAGGCTGTGTCCGTCCATGGACGAAAAGAGAAGATTTTTTTTGTACTCACCGTAAAATACTTTTCTCTGTCGTCCATGGACAGACACAGCACCCACCCCTCCTTTTTTAGGTTTGTACTGCTTGTTACAAACTGAGCTGCTGACTGCAGGGTGGAGGGTTATGTCTGGAGGGACCGCCCCCTGGGCGGGGCTGTTCAACTCTGATGTAACGTGTTTAAACATTTAACATGTTCTGCCTAGTCCTCCCCTCTGAACAGGAACATAACCCATATGTCAAGGATTGAGAAGGCTGTGTCCGTCCATGGACGACAGAGAAAAGGATTTTACGGCGAGTACAAAAAATCCAATTTTTTTTGCAATGCGACTTGAACCCATTAATTTTGTATGGGCTCAAATCACAGCACAAATGTATCTGTTTCAGGTATTGCAGCATTTGCAAAAGTTATTTCTCTTGCTGGTGTCGGGACCTTAGGGTACATTTTGCTAGTTGAATCACAAACGGAATAAACTTTGACCTCTAACCTTATTCAATATATAAATGGCTGAAATTGGGCTTTAACAACTTCTGCCCTGGAAGAATTTACCCCCTTCCTGACCAGAGCACTTTTTGCAATACGGCACTGCATCGCTTTAATTGACAATTGCGTGGTCGTGCGACGTTGCACCCAAACAAAGTTTACGTCCTTTTTTTTTACCACAAATAGAGCTTTCATTTGGTGGTATTTGATCACCTCTGCGGTTTTTATTTCTCTTTTCGTCCGTGGACGGACACAGCTCCCTAATTCTTGACAGTTGGTTTATGTTCCTGTTCTATAGGAGAGGACTAGGCAGAACATGTTAGCTATTTAAATACATGTTACTTTAACTGAGTTAAACAGCCCCGTCCAGGGGGTGGTCCCTCCGGACATAACCCTCTGCCCTGCAGTCAGCAGCTCAGCTCAGTTTTTTTTCTGCCTAGTAGAGAAGGACCTGGCTCCCTTTTGGGCCCAGGGTCCGGAAGAATTTTTTTATTTTTTTTTATTCTTTTTTAAAGAAATCTATCAACTGCCGACTGAGTGACAGGCTGGATATTTATAGATCCTTGTAGTCTCCCCAGTCTGGCCATCGAGTGTGAGCAGGCCTTAGCTACACGCTGGGTCGCCCAAGACATACCCCATGGCTCCAGGGGTGGCCGGTGAGCTTTGCATCAGGGTTCACATATGACCCGGCTGCTTGCTGTCTCAGTCACAGTGGACCGGGCCGACAGCTACTCCGTACTGCTCGGTTGTAGGTCTGTCAGGAACGCACCAGCAGGTCCTCGCAGGATGGGTAAGTACAGTTCTTCATGCCTCGGTAGGATGGAACAGCTGGGCATTCCTAAGGGGGTTGTTAGGGGGTTCTCCTGCCCTCCCCTCTCTCCGTCTGTCACCCTTTTTTCCTCCTTCCCTTGGGGGCTCGGTGCGACCAGGGTACTACCTGTAGGGGGCCTCCAGGTCCCAGTTGGGGTGTCCAGGCCCGCTCTCTGTGGGGGGATAGTTTTCTTTGGAAGCCTCCGCTGTGGCCTTCTTATCAACCTCGTTTTTGGGCGCCATTTTGGAAGCGCCGGCGCCATTTTTCAGGTGCCTGTGAATTGATCTGGAAATCCCATTGGTGGCCATTTTGCCGTGGCCGTGCTGTGACGCAGGTCTGCATTGCGGGCGGCCATTTTCTTGTGGTCCGCGCTCTTTTCTCTGAGGCGCCCGGCGGCCATTTTGGTGTGGGTTTTGGCCTCTAGTGCTGGATGGCTTCCTGAACGGCGCTATTCACCTCAGAGTGCCTCAGACACACATTGTGTGTGAATGGGGAGCAGGCAGCGGTGCTGAACAGTCTCTAGCTGGGTGGTGAGTTCCCTGGGTAAACCCCCCGGGCAGTGTTGCAAGAAGTGTGGAGTTTTTTGTCAGGTTCTTGACTAAGTCCCTAAGGACTGTCAGTGATCAATATGGAGTCAGAAGCTGGCGGTTTTTCCCCAAACATTCCCGAGGCAGCAACCGGTGCCCCTGCACCTGCTGTTCCCATGGACGCTTTGTCAGCAGTCCTGGAGTCATTTGTTGCCAGGGTGGAAGCGGCGTGCGGGCGTAAGGGGGGTACTAAGCGCCCCCTCCCCCCCGTCATCTCCCGGGGAATGTTCTGACTCAGGCCCGGCTGTGGCTCAGGACCCCGGTTCTGGTATGTCAGAAGATGCGGACCAGGACCTTCCCAGTCAGAAGGACCCCTCGTCTGGGTCAGCTCAAGACAGGGCACTTGTGAGTGCGCTTATCAATGCTGTGAGGGACACTCTTAAGCTGGAAGATATAGCTGGGACTTCCACAGCAGGGTCTGTCCCTTTTGGGTCGCACAAACCGACCCGCTCTGTTAAGGTTTTTCCTTATGTTGAATTCTTTGACAAGTTCATAGATAAGGAATGGGAACGGCCGCAGAGGTCCTTTTTGCAGTCCCTCAGCGCATGGCGGTCCGTTATCCATTTGAAGAGAGCCTTTTGAAAAAATGGGCTTCTCCGGTCGTTGATCCCCCGGTCTCTCGGTTAAATAAAGTAACCACTATCCCGGTAGAGGGGACCCCTGCCTTTAAGGACCCTACTGATAGGAGGTCCGAAGCGGTGAGCCGCTCCATGTTCACCATGCTGGGGTCAGCGTTGCGGCCTATATTGGCTGCAACCCTGGTGTCTCAGACACTCGCTGAATGGGCTAAAATATTGCACCAGACTGTGGAGGAGCATCAGCTCCCTCCAGAATGCGTGTCACTGGCCGAACAGTTGGTACAGGGACTTGTGTACGTCTGTGATGCAACCCTGGATGTGGCCCCTTTAATCTCCAGGGCCTCCCCGGTGGTATTGCGCCGCCTGATATGACTGAAATGCTGGCCCGCTAACAAAGCTTCCAAGAAAACTCTGGCAGATTTGCCTTTCAAAGGTGGGAGGCTTTTTGGTGCCTCACTGGACGACATTATTAAGGATGTCACTGGAGGTAAGAGCACACTTCTCCCTCAGTCCACTAATCGGAAGGAGCCGCGCCGTAAGCCGGGGCCCTCCTTTCCCACGCAGAAGCAGTTTTTTCATCAGTCAGGACCTGCTGGCACACCCTCCCAAACGGACAAAGTCCGCTACCGCATGAAGTTTTGCCCCCGACCGACTCCTAGGTGGGGGGATGGTTTTGCGTGTTTGCAGCTCGGTGGACCTCCCTGCTCTATGACCAGTGGGTTTGCGAGGGGGTCACTTCAGGGTACAAGATCGAGTTTCTTTCTTATCCACCAGACAGATTCTTTCCCTCAAATCTGCCTCTCCTTCGGGCTCGTCGGACTGCCCTGCTGGGGGCAGTGCAAGACTTGTTGGGGTGCGGGGTGATCATGCCCCTACCACTGCAGGACAGGTTTCAGGGTTTCTACTCGAATCTGTTTGGATGGACTCCGTCCTTCTTTGCGATCACAATCCTGGACCTCAAGGCCCTCAATGCCTTTGTAAAGGTTCAAAAGTTCCGGATGGAATTGATTCGTTCAGTGGTTGCTGCGCTCCATCCTGGGGACTTCCTGGCATCCTTGGATATCAGGGAAGCATACTTGCATGTCCCCAGCTGCGTCAGGCATCAGAGGTTCCTGCGCTTTGCGATCAGCGAAGACCACTTTCAATTGGTGGCTCTTCCCTTTGGCCTAGCGTCGGCACCAAGAGTTTTCACCAAGGTGCTCGCCCCGATTCTAGCTATCGTGGGCTACTTGGACGATCTTCTGAGAGCTGCTTCAAGTTCAGAATTAGAGTAGGTTGTGTCTCTTCCTTGCCCTGGAGGTCCCTTGGTAACCCCCCTTTTCTCTTATCGTCCATGGACTGACACGGCTGGATATTGTAATTGTGTGGGTATATGTCCCTGCTCGCAGGAGAAGATCTAGGCAGAATGTTGGATGCATACATTCTAGAACAAACCAGAGCTGAACAGCCCCGCCCAGGGGGGCGGTCCCTCCGGACATTACCCTCCCACCTGCAGCTAGCAGCCGCAGTTTTTTTCTGCCTAGCAGAAGGAGAAGACGTGGCTCTCTTAGGAGCCAGTCTTCTGGAAGATTTTACTTTAAAATTGTATTCCTTTTTGGGAATTTTATTTTATTTTTGAGACCTTCAATCAACTGTCGGCTGGGCAACAGGTTGGGTACACTGGTAAAATTATATAATACTGCGCCAACCCAAAATATTATAGCAACAGCAGCCAAACACCAAAATCAGACAAAATTAATTAAGTGTAAATATATAATAAGTGTGGCGCTAATGAGAATTTAGGATAAAAGTCCTAAATATAGTAGGGTGTGAAAAATATTCTAATTTAATCAAAAACCCATGCTGGTATATATTTCGAAATTAGTGAAAAATATAGAAATACATATATAGCGTAAATAAGTGTCTGTAATCCATTTGTGATTACAAGTATTTAACCAACATATTAATGTACAACAAAAATTATAGTGCAAATATTATGTTGTGAAACATGAATAGCAATAGAGTGATAATCCTAAACCAGTGAATTTGGAATTATATTTCTATCAGACATCAAAGATGAGTATATGTCCCTGTAGTTGTCTAACAATAGACAAAGTACCATCCAAAAAGACCAAAGTCCAATATGGGATTGTTATAGAATACGTAGATATGGATGTTCAATGTGGATATACGTGGTAACACCCGGGAGTGCCTTCACCTTGTGTCAATGGGGGAGAGATAAGGTACTCTTACCAGCTGGGATGGATCCAACACACCGTACGGCGGTGGATCTTCAAGACTTTGTCCACTTCGTGGACGGATCAGACAGCCAGGCTTTGTAGAGACGACCAGGATCTATAGGACACCTCCTCCCAGGATCAATGGCAATCCAACCAGGAAAAATCCGGATAAGCGGGTAGCAGCTACCCTATCCATTCATAACCATGGAAAAAAAAAACTCTTGCTGTTCCTATCACGCTGCCTACTTATATTCTAGAGTGTGGATTTTTTGGATTTTTTTTGTTATGCTTTGGAGTTTTGTTTTGGATGTTCATACTGTGTGAACTTTTTCTGGATTTTTTTTTATAATAAATCATTTTTGGATTTACACCATGTGGAGCAATTTTTTGTTTTCCATGGTTATGAATGGATAGGGTAGCTGCTACCCGCTTATCCGGATTTTTCCTGGTTGGATTGCCATTGATCCTGGGAGGAGGTGTCCTATAGATCCTGGTCGTCTCTACAAAGCCTGGCTGTCTGATCCGTCCACGAAGTGGACAAAGTCTTGAAGATCCACCGCCGTACGGTGTGTTGGATCCATCCCAGCTGGTAAGAGTACCTTATCTCTCCCCCATTGACACAAGGTGAAGGCACTCCCGGGTGTTACCACGTATATCCACATTGAACATCCATATCTACGTATTCTATAACAATCCCATATTGGACTTTGGTCTTTTTGGATGGTACTTTGTCTATTGTTAGACAACTACAGGGACATATACTCATCTTTGATGTCTGATAGAAATATAATTCCAAATTCACTGGTTTAGTATTATCACTCTATTGCTATTCATGTTTCACAACATAATATTTGCACTATAATTTTTGTTGTACATTAATATGTTGGTTAAATACTTGTAATCACAAATGGATTACAGACACTTATTTACGCTATATATGTATTTCTATATTTTTCACTAATTTCGAAATATATACCAGCATGGGTTTTTGATTAAATTAGAATATTTTTCATGGGTACACTGGTATCCTCGTATTCTTCCCTATCCGACCATCGAGCGTGCTGATCCTCGCTTTGTGTGCGTGAGACTCAGTTCACGACATGCCCCATGACTCCAGGGGTGGCCGGGTTGCTTTTAGCTCCCGCGGTCCTCAAGATTGAACAGTACCTGACTGACTGTATCTCTCGCGGTGGACCGGGCCGACAGCTACGCAGTACTGCTCTGTGATAGGTCTGTCTGAAACAAGCCAGTGGGTCCCTGAAAAGGACGGGTAAGTAGTCTCTCCTACTGCAGGTGAGTACATGCTGGCTGTGTTTCTTTATATAGGGGGTTTCTCCCTGTCTCCCCCCTGGTATGCTGCTCTCTGCACCCCCAGTACTGGTGCTGTGCTGTGGGGGTGCTTGGGGGTCACTCTGGCCTGGCTGGGCGCTCATGTCTGTAGTGGGCTCTGGGGTGAGGGGCAGTTTTCCTGGTGTGTGAGGTGGTTATTGCGTGCGCCATTAGCGCTGTTTGCCTTTGAATTTCGTGCTCGGCGGCCATCTTGCCGTGGTTCAATGGCGCAGTTTTAGCGGCGGCCATTTTCTTGTAGCCGCCGCACATTTACTTTCGGTTTCGGCCTCTAGCGGCGGCGCTGTGGCGCGAATCTCCTCACAATCTCCTCACCGATTCTTCACTCTCCTCAAGCTCACAGCGCGGTTTCTTCAGCAGAACTGAGCGGTCCTTAAGGGTTGGTGAGTCCTCCGGGTATCGCCCCCTCAGCGTAGCCAGCGAGTGGACTGTATATTCACTGTAGTAGTGTATAAGGTCTCAGAGGGTGGCGATATGGAGTCTGATACACCTGCTTCTCCACACTTGCCTGAGGCAACTGGCAGTGCTCCTGCACCTGCGGTCCTTATGGACCAGTTGTCGGCAGTCCTGGAATCATTCCTTGTCAGAATGGAAGCGGTGTGCGAGCGACGGGAGCTATAAGCCCCCTCTCCCCACAAAAATCTTTAGTGAAGGAGTGCTCTGATTCAGATATGGGCCTAGCTACTGTGCTCAGGACCCTAGCTCTGAATATTTTAATGTTTATGAACAGGACATTCCCTTGTGAGGAAGACTCCAGTTCTGTGTCATTGAATGACAGGGCGCTTGTAAGTGAACTCATTGATGATGTGAGGAACACTCTCAAGCTGGAATTGCTGTGGCTGTGGTACCTCCGGCGGACGCTGTTTCCCTTGGTTCCCTCAAGCCTTTCTATTACACAACTTCCTCACTGGTTTCCTCACACGCTGCGTCGAGAGCAGCATGGAAGATACAGTGGTACAGTGTTTCCCTCCCCCTGGTCGGTGCAGCATGGTGGGGGGGAGACTTTATTCATTTATGTCTCTAGTCCCTGTGAGCCTTGTGTGTGATGTCCTGAGGCAACAACAGGGTCTCTGCACCTGTGGTTTCCCGCCATTTCCTGGGGAACGCTCTGAGCTCTGACACACACGGTCTGAGGATCAGAGGTTACCTGTTACCTGCATGCTGCTTTGTAAGCACAGTCAAGCAGGTTGGAATGATACAAAGATTATTCACAGTGTATGTATGTGTTATTAGTCTCTGTCTGCGTGGGTGTGTCCCCCCCCCCCCCCCCCATGTTCCAATGCTGTGTTTCAGTGCCATACATGATATAAACGTACAAAATATGTTTATGCACGACTCTAGATACATTCACAGTATATCAGGGCTTGACAAATTTGCTTGGAATCTAGGAGCCAGCTAAAAAAGTTAGGCGCCAGGAACGTGCCCCGTCCCGTCAAACTCGCGCGCAGAAGCGAACGCACACGTGAGGTATCGCCGCGATCGGTAGAGTGAGAGCAATAATTCTAGCCCCAGACCTCCTCTGTAACTCAAAACATGCAACCTGTAGAATTTAGTCTAGTAGTAGTAAAAGTTAGTCGCCATTCCACGAGCGGACGCAATTTTGAAGCGTGACATGTTGGGTATCAATTTACTCAGCGTAACATTATCTTTCACAATATAAAAAAAATTGGGCTAACTTTACTGTTGTCTTATTTTTTTATTTAAAAAAAAAAGTGTATTTTTTCCCAAAAAAGTGCGCTTGTAAGACCGCTGCGCAAATACGGTGTGACAGAAAGTATTGCAACAAACGCCATTTTATTCTCTAGGGTGTTAGAATAAAAAATATATATAATGTTTGGGGGTTCTAATTAGAGGGAAGGAGATGGCAGGGAAAATAGACAGGGAAACCCCATTAGCATTGCTGGTTTTCATACCAACTGCCACCACAAGATGGCGCTAGTTCACAGAAGGAAACATAGGCCTGCAGAAGGCCGCAAAGCCGCGGCCTCAATTACCGGCCGGCGCGGCCCGACGCGATCCCGCGGCGCGGAGAGGGGGATCACAGAGACACAGGATACCCCAGCTGTGCTGCCCCAGGCGCCAGGTCGCTAATTCTAGTCGCAATGGCGACCTGGCGCCCGGGGTTTGTCGAGCCCTGCAGTAACATGTATGTATTATACTCTCTGGGTCGGCGCGGGTTTCCACCGGTGGCTCCGGTGTGTCCTCCTGAGCTCTAATGGTATGTGCGCTTCGGCTCTCTGCACAGTATAGACCTGTTCAATATGTTTATTGCACATACTATACATGTTTACAGTATGGGTATACTGTTTGAGTGGGTTTCCTCCGGGTACTCCGGTTTCCCCCCACGCTCCAATGGAAATGCACAGCATAAACATGTGCAATATTTTTTTTCACATGCTATCATTCCTATACGGTATCTGTGTGCTGTCTGCGTGGGTTTCTTCCAGGTGTTCCGGTTTACTCTCACGCGCTGACGGTATGTGCGCCTTTTGGCCCTCTGCACAGTTAAACATGTTCAATGTTTATCACGCATGCTATAAAACCTACACGGTATGTGTATGCAGTCTGTGTGGGTACTCCGGTTCCCTCCCACACTCCATTGGTATGGGCGCTTCGGCGCTATGCAAAGCCTAAATTTGTGCGATTTTATATCCACATACTAACATATCTACCCGGTATGTCTGTGCAGTCTGCGTGGGTTTCCTCCGGGTTTCCGCCCACGCTACATGACATGGGTGCCTTTGGTGCAATACACGGTGTAAACATACACATTATGTTTATACACAACACTAAATACATTCACATTAGTTGTAGGTATTGCATTCTCTGGGTATGCGTGGGGTACTTCGGTTCCTCCCACACGCCAACGGTGTGCGCGCCTTTGGTGCTATGCACACCTAGGCTTGTGCAAAAATATTTAGCACACATACTATAATACCTACACGGTATGCGTATGCAGTCTGCGTGGGTTTCATCCGGGTGCTCCGGTTTCTCCCCCGCACTCCAATGGTGTGCGCATTTTCAGCGCTATGCACAGTATAAACATGTGCAATTTGTTTATTCGCAGGCTAACATACCTACACGGTTGTGTACCCAATCTGCGTGGCTGATTTACGTCCAAGCCCCGATGATGTGCACGCCTTCGTCACTGGCACAGTATAAACGCGTTTAATAGGTTTATCCACACATACTAAACTACACGTTTGTGGTTGTATTATGCTCTTTGTGGCTGGGTGGGTTTCCTCCCACACTCTATTTGCGCGTTTGATGCAGTACACAGTATAAACTATGTGTTTGTACAATCAGCACTTATCCATGGGTAGCTGCTGGATGGAGCATTGTCATAAGGATCCCTGGTTTCAGGGGTACCACTTTCCACCTGCTTTCAGTGGTGATCAGAAGCGCTGGCTTGGACTGTGTTCGCCAGGAAGAGGTTAGCGTTACGCCCGTTAGTGGCTGCGTCTCTGGCGTTTCTGTAGCTCAATGACTGGGCAAAAGCCTCTGCTCCATCTATCAGTCAACTAGCAGGTGCACTGCAACTGCTCTAGCCTTTAGGGTCTCTGTGCCCGGGGTGGGTTTGTGCCACCTGTGGAGGCTGAGGTATTGGTCCTCTGACCGAGTTTCTAGGGAAGCTCTGTCAAGTTGCCTTTATTGGCCAACAGTTGAGGCACCCTGTACACCGGGGCCTCTCTTCTGCGATACATTGCAGAGTCTCTTTGGGATTTTCATGCATCTCACTGCAAGACGGTCCTGTCGGCCGTGTGCATTGCAGGGGAAGGGTCCTTGCATCCGGAGGTATTTCCACCTCCTTTACCGGAGGTGGGGCACCCGATGTGGACCTTGCGGCCTTTCGACTCACTCGCAAGGTGTCAAGATCGTGGCCAGGTCCAGGGACCCCTGGGCAGACGCGTTGGTAGCCCGTGGGGGCAGTATTGCCTGATATATGCTTACCCTCCGCTACCGTTGTTGCCTCGCCTGCTACGCAGAGTAGGGTCTGAGGCCATTCCGGTGATCCTCATTGCTCAGGAATGGCGACATTGGTACGCCGATCTACTTCGGCTAGTCGCAGACATTCCTTGGCGACTGCCTATTGGGGTGGACCTTCTGTCTCATGATCCCATACTTCATCCTGCTTTACAGTCCTTGGCTTTAATGGCATTGCTGTTTAAAGCCAGGTGCTGAAGGACCGAGGTCTCTCGGATTCGGTCATCTCTTCTATGTTGTTGGCACGGGAATCTTCCTCCAGAAAGATATATCACCGTACCTGGAAGGCTTACATCGCTATGTGCGAGGAACTTGATTGGCGTCCTCGGACGTATTCCATTCCCAGGATTTTGCTGTTCTTACAGCGTGGTGTGGACCCACAAGCTGGCCTTGCGCATACCATTGAGGGTCAGATTTCGGCCCGGGCTGTCTTTTTCGACGACCACTACCGGGCCATTCCTTGATTAGCACCTTTTGTGCAGGGGGTTCGCCATGTGATCCCCCTGTCAAGCCTCCTCTCCCTACTTGAGATCTGAATTTGATGCATCTCGGTTCTCCAAGAACATTCCTTTGAGAATATCAAAGAGATTCCTTTCTTGACCTTGTCCCAGAAGGTGGCCTTCTTAGTGGCCATTACTTCGGTTAGACGGGTGTCTGAGTTGACGGCCTTGTCCTGCAAGTCGCCTTACTTGGTCCTCCATAAGGATATGGCGGTGTTGCGCCCACGACCATCCTTCTTTTCAAAAGATGGTCTCAGCCTTTCACCTTAAGGAGGACATTGTTCTTCCATCCTTGTGTCCTCACCCATCGCATCCTTGAGAGTATGCGCTTCATACATTAAGATGGGTACAAGCCTTACGGGTGTACCTGTCTGCTACAGTTTCCATTTGGAAGTCTGACTCACTGTGTCTGTCTCTGGTCCAAAACAGGGCCGAGCGGTGTCGTCTGCCACCGTCTTTAGGTGGATCAGGCAGACCGTCATACAGGCCTATGCCCTTAAGGGGCGGGCGCCTCCCTTTCCGGTTGCGGCGCATTCCACCAAGGCAATTGGTGCTTCCTGGGCTTTCCGACATGAAGCGTCGGTTGCACAAGTGTGCAAGGCGGCGACCTGGTCATCCATTTCTACCTTTTCAAAATTTATATAAGGTTGATGTGGCTGCATCTTCGGATGCTTTCTTTCGGCCGCAAAGCATTGCAGGCCGCTTTTTAATGTTGCAGCTCCTCCATTGAGGAGCTCTGCTTGTTTGGAGTGACGTTTTGGTTGTTCCTTTACTACTGCTCCCACCCTTCTGATACTGCTTTGGGACATCCCACACGTTTACAGTATCCAGCTGTGTCAGTCCATGGATGATGAGAGAAAATAGGATTTTTGTACTCACCGTAAAATCAGTTTCTCTGACGTCCATGGACTGACACAGCACCCACCCTTCCTTTTAAGGTTTGTACTGCTTTGTTAGGAACTGAGGCTGCTAGCTGCAGGTGGGAGGGTAATGTCTGGAGGGACCGCCCCCTGGGTGGGGCTGTTTAGCTCTGGTTTGTTCTAGAATGTATGTTTCTAACGTTCTGCCTAGATCTTCTCCTGCGAGCAGGGACATATACCCACACGTTTACAGTATCCAGCTGTGTCAGTCCATGGACGTCAGAGAAACGGATTTTAATGTGAGTACAAAAATACAATTTTTTCCCCTCCCCCCTCCATGTGGGGTAGTGTGCCTTTGGTGGGTCCTGGGGGACAGGGTTGAGTACTGGGGGTGCGCGCGCCGCCCAGGTGCTGTGCTTACCGGGGGGCACGGTGTCCAGTGCCTGGATCCTCCCTCTCCCCCCCCCCCTCCCCTCTTCCCCCTCCCTGGGAGGCTACAGGGTTCTCCTGCATCTGCGGTAGTCTCGTGTAGCCGGCAGACATGATATGGTGGATTTTGGCTCAGGCAACGGTGGCCATTACTGTGTAGCCCAGGATGGCGTTTTTAGCAGGCGGAAGCTCTTCCTTTTAACCCGGCGCTGACTACTGTGTTTTCTTCTTTCTCGTACGCACCACGTGTGTGCGGGTCTACATCCTGAGGCAACAAGAGCTATGCTGGTGGGGTGGTGAGTCTGGGGATCCCTTCTCTCTCTGCTGCAGGCTGTGGGGTGTCCTGGTGGTCTGGTACCACTACCGGTGTGGGGGGTGTCCCATTGTAGTGGTCATTCTTGGTGTGGGGGTCTTTTTTTTTTTTTCCCTCTCCTATGGAGTCTCCAGGAGCATGTTTTCCCACCTGACCCCCTGTCAGAGACTGCAGATCCCTCTGGGTCCCAGTCATCCGTTGACACACTGACGGCGGCCCTGGAGTCTTGTGTCCCGGGTGGCGGTGGCTTTTGGGCGGTGAACTAGCAAGAAGAGTCCCCCGCCTTCCCCTGCTTCATCTGTCTCGTCAGATCCTGAATCTGATTTGGCTGCCGTGAACGGGGTCTGCAGCCGTGCTCCTAGATCTAGATCTTTCGGACAGTGAGGACAATTCCTCTGCCCAAGTGGCTGCGCACGAGAAAGCGTTGGTGGACGCACTGTTCTCTATTGCGGGTTTGGCGCTTTGGCCGGTTTTGGCTATTGCTCTCGTGTCCCAAACGCTGACAGAGTGGGCAAAGCTGTTGCGCCGTGACCTGGAGGGTGACCAATTTCCTCCTGCCTTCACTGAATTAGCGGTCCAACTGGTCCAGGGGCTGCAGTTTGTCTGCGATGTCTCTTTGGACGCAGCTCTCTTGCTTTCTAAGCGGTCTGTTTCAGCGGTAGTGCTTCGACGGGTATTGTGGCTGAAATGTTGGACTGCGGACCAGGCCTCTAAAAAGGCCCTAGCTGATATGCAGGGGGGGAAGAGTACTTTCCTTCCACAGTCAAAGAAGGGGAAGGAGCCAAGTCGCAAGCGTGGCCCTTCCGTCTCTGCACACAGTTTTTTTTCATCCCTCAGGGTCCACTGACAGGCTCAAAGTATTTCAAGCGCCCCTCGGGAGGCCCCAAGCAGCCCTGGTCGGGCAAACCGAGAGCGGGTTTTCTCCAGACCCCCAGATAAGGCTCCTTCAGCATGAAGAGGCGCCCTCACCCGCAGTGTGGGTGGGAGGACGTCTTTGCTGGTTTCTGGGCCCATGGACCTCTCTGATAAACAAGTGGGTCCACTAGGTGATTCTGTCTGGTTACAAGATCGAGTTCCAGACTTGTCCCCCAAGCAGATTTTTTCTGCTTGATGAAAGTCCCCCTCTTCATCAGGGGGGCTTTTTTGCCTCCATTGACATCAAGGATGCCTACCTGCACATTCCGATTTGTGCACAGCACCAGCGGTTCCTCCGCTTTGCTGTGGGAGAGGAGCATTATCAGTTTGTGGTGTTACCCTTTGGTCTCGCCTCTGCTCCTCGGGTCTTAACCAAAGTGTTGGCCCCGGCTTTAATGGCCTGACTATTGAAAACCAGGTGTTTTCAGGGGGCGTGCTTATCTGCGTTGGAATCACCGACGCTGCTCAAGGCTAGAAAGTCCCACTTCCAGAAAGTTATATTCTCGGACGTATAAAGCGTACATTTCATGGTTTGAGTTGGTGGGGTTTCACCCACTTTCCTTTTCGGTGGCTCGGATTTTGACTTTTCTTCAGAGGGGCGTTGAAAAGAATTTGGCCTTGAGTACTCTCAAGGGCCAGGTGTCAGCCTTGGCGGTTTTCTTTCAGCGATCCCTGGCTTCGCATTCCCTGATGCGTACCTTCATTCAGGGAGTGCGACGTGGTTCCACCGGTGCGATCTCCTTTGCCACCGTGGGACTTGAATCTAGTACCTTCGATTCTACAGAAGCCTCGGTTTTGAAAATATTTAAGAAATTCCCCTGCTCACGCTATCACAGAAGGTGGCCTTCTTGGTGGCTATTACTTCTGCTCAGAGGGTGTCAGGGTTGGCGGCGCTATCCTGTCGCACGCCCTACTTGATGATTCCTAAGGACAAGGTGGTGCTCGTCCTTGTCCTTCATTCCTTCCAAAGGTTGTCTCTGATTTTCATTTAAATTAGGACTTTGTGTTGCCTTCTCTATGTCCCAGGCTGCAACATTCAAGGGAATTTGCCGTGCACACCTTAGATGTGGTACAGATGGTTAGAGTGTAGTTGGCGGCCACTGAGTCTTTTCGAAAGTCAGACTCCCTGTTCGTGATCATGGATGGACCAAAGAAGGGGCTATCTGCTTCCTCGGCGACCATTTCTAGATGGATCAGGCAGATGGTGACTCAGGCCTATTCTATCATGGGTCGGGTTCCTCACTTCCTGGTGATCGCGCACTCGACTCGGGCGCTGAGTGCCTCCTGGCCCTTTTTTTTTTTTTTTTTTTAGCTGGTCAGGTGGGCTCCAGGTTGTTCTCGCTGTGCTCCGGGTTGTCTGGTTGACCTGTTTTTTTGTTGGCTGCCCCATCCCCCATGGTTGCCACTGCTTTGGGACATCCCTATGGTTCTGAATAAAGAAGGCCGTGTCTGTCAATGAACGAATGAGAAAATAGGATTACCGTAAAATTTGTTTCTCTGAGTTCATTGACAGACACAGCACCCACCCCTCTATGGAGTTTTTAATACTAATGATACTGCTTGTTTACATAACTGAAGGCCTATAGCAGAGAGGGGGGTGTATATCACCTAGGACTGCCCATGGGCGTAGCCAAGTCTCTTTTTTTTTTCTTCCATGTAGGGGGCAATATAACCCTATGGTTCTGAATAAAGAAGTCTGTGTCAATGAACTTGGAGAAACGGATTTTACGGTAAGTCAAAAATCCTATTATCTTATATTTGAACAGGGACCAAGAATATTTGTGGTGTCAATATTGCTCTATTGAGGATGCAGAGTAACCACAAGAGTCTCCTTTGTGTTCTTATGTCACTCGTCTCCCTTTAGCTGGTTGGCATAATGAAACCACTGAGGATGATCTGAGTTTTTAGGGTCAGTTTATATGACTGCGCTTTCTGCCATCACACCCTACACTCCTAATTCTGATTCTGAATCCGTAATGTTCTTTTCAGCACTTTATTCCATAATACCCTTTATTTATTTTCTTCTTCTTTTTCCAGGATTTCCTACTTATGTTCGTTCATCATCTGGCGGCAGTGAGCCTCATCTCATTTTCCTATGTCAATAATATGGCGCGAGTGGGGACTCTGGTTATGTGTTTGCATGACTCTGCTGATTCTTTTCTGGAGGTGAGGTCATGTTAACTTTCCATTGTTTAGCTATTTATATATTTATTCATTACAGGTACTTATATAGCGCTGTCAATTTACACAGCGCTTTACTCGTATATATTGTACATTTACATCAGCTATTTAAAGGTAATCTCTACCCTATTTTGTATAATCCAGCTTTATTTACAATGGGGCTAAAATTTTGCTCCTCTGAAACCTTCACTATATGTTCTGCTTGGCACCGCACAACCTCTGCCTACGTTCACTCTCACTGTGACCTGCATTAAAGTGGTTGTAAACCCTTACAAACCACATTTTTCTACAGGTAAGCCTATAAGGCTTACCTGTAGCTACGCCCGATATTTCCTAAACCTGCACGATTTAGGAGATATCCCCCTGTATCTGCATGTGCCGAAGTCATCGGCACATGCGCACTGAAGCAATGGCAGGTCGTGCCGTTGCTTCAGTTAGACTGTGCCGTTACCGGCGGCTCGCGCGTGCATGTGTGGGAGTGACGTCACGCTGCTCCGGCCAATCACAGAGCCAGAGTCCGCGGCCCCGGAAGGAAGAGGGGCGAGAAGATGGATGCAGCCTGCACAGGGGACAGCACTGTATTTGTTTGCAGGTGTCACATAATGGGCTAGTATGCTATGCATACTAGCCCATTATGCTTTTAGTTTGCAGGGTTTTAAGTGAGCAAAAGAAGTAAAACCCATCAGGGGTTTTTTCCTCTTTAACATTAGTGGAAATTCCTCTGCAGTCTGACAGGCTGATTAATGGGCTTTCCATTCAAGTGACGGCCATGGCAGGAGTGTGCAGGTACCACCCTGACATTTTTGTGGCACAAGGCAGGCCATACAGTGAATATCTCATAAAAGCACGAATGAGCGTCAATATAAAGTATTATGACTGTAAAGGGAGAGAAATGGAATAAAAGTATAAGCACGCCCTAACCAGAGGGCAAGAACTTGCACATATTTAGCCCCGACCAATTCCTGTATGAGATCCCCTACTATGTAGAACCTTTTATTCCCGGAAATATCATTGTTGGGCTATGCTCGTATCTGTGTTTTAGGTAAGGTGTGATGTATTGGAAAAAGCCCAGCCCAACCTCAGCAGTAGTCCCCATCTGAAGACCACTTCCCCCAATAGATCTTGGTCATAGAGATCAATAAGCCCTAGTGGCTAAAATGCGTTAGATGGGGGTAGTGTTAAGACTTGGGACTATTGCTGTGGTGGTATTGTGGTATAAACTGGTGCATACAGTGACATTACCACTTTGTCGCTTTCTTAATTTTCTCAAAGTTTGGCGGAACATGAAAGACTCTGTGAACCTACAGCACAATGTATCCGCAACACACCTTAAACTTGGAGATATAAACAAGGGCATTGTGAAGGAAAAGTGACAAATATGTGCTGTTTTTCCATTCGCTCTGCATGCCTACTTGTCAGAGCTAATGAAAAGCTACAATAATCTTCCATTACATCACTGCCCTTACTAACTGTGCTGCCTTTGGGACTTCGTTAAGCTCTACAGATCATGCACTGCCTTGTCACACATGGACACATACATGATGGCAGTGTAAAATTAGACCTGAAGTCAAGGCAGAAAAATAATGTATTTCAGTTTTTGGACCAGAGCAGAGAGCCTGAGCCAGGCAGGCAGGGCCTTGCACGGCCACATCTTTTTAAAAAATAGTGACAGCAAATGGGAGGGAGAAGATCCCTTGCTTGCTGTCAATACAGGCAGTGGCGCAGGTGGCGACTGCAGCAGTTGAACATGTCCCACCCTAAAAATATTATTGGTATTGTTCCCACATGTAGTGATCAAAGTGCTTGTGCTCCTATGAATGAAGATGACTCGTGCCCGCTTTCAAAGTGCAAGGTGACCCCATATGGATTTGCAGTCCTCATAAGAATTCGATCTTCGATTGCTAGATAGGTCACAAGACTCCTATAGGTTTCTTTGCACATACTCCAGCATACCTGTCTGGTGTGGTGCAAACGTCCAATCACAGATGAAACGCATTGAGGTGCCGTTCTCCATTGGTGACATCACATCCTGGAGACGTCACCACCTGTCTCTGGTATGCAGGCTGCTTCCAGTTTAGGTAGCGGCGGCCATCTTCTACACATGCTGAATGTAGCTGATGCTGGTCCACAGGCGCCAATATATGCGAGTTTAACAAAGTGTTTTTTTTTTAAACTAATAAAGTTAACAGCATTGTGCAACGAATCTCTCTCTGTAACATTGTTTTTTGTAGTGGTGATTCACAACCTCGGAGGACTTGTACTCTGGCATACCAGACTAGTGTAGTGTAAAGATGCATACAGGCGGTCCCCTACTTACAAACATCCGTCTTACAAACGACTCCTACTTACAAACGGAAGGAGACAACAGGAAGTGAGAGGAAATCTACCCCTAGGAAGGGAAATTCTCTCCTGTAAGAGGTAATATGGGAAAAAGGTGTCTCCTCTCCACTGATGCTTTATCACCAATCCTCGTTTCCCTAATAACCCAAAATTTTCAAAATCCATTTGTCATAGGGACAGAAAGTGAGGTGAAATCTTCTGAACAGGGGCACAGACAGCAAAACAAACATTACATGGATGATAACCCTTCCCTATGCTATCCAAAAAGCTTAAAAACTGATTTTTTGACTGGAGCTACACTTAAAAAATGTACCTGTTCCGACTTACAAACAGATTCAACTTATGAACAAGCCTACAGTCCCTGTCTTGTTTGTAACTCGGGGACCCCCTGTATAGGGGTCTTGTCCCCACAATGATTGAAGTGACCTATTAAGCAATAGAGGGTCAGATTATAATTGTGAGTGCAAATCCATGTGGGGTCACCTTGCACTATGATCATAGGAGCATGAGCACTTGATCACTACATGTAGGAGCAAATGCCACTAATATTTTGCTGTGGGAGTTTGATTTTCAATGGACTTTACTTATTTTGTCTATAAGAACAAGAGCACTTGATCACTGTTTCTTTTTCAGGATTTGTTGTATGGAGTAGATTTTAATTTACTTCACTAATCGTTGCAGTGGCTGTCAGTGCTGTATAAACTGTAGCTGAGGCTACACACAGTATGCAGCACCGTGTTGCGGCAGCGGTGAGAGAACAACCAGTGCCACTCCCAGAACAAAATAGACTGAGCGCTGATTGGCTGAGGCAGAGGGGCAGCTTTGTTATAATTAAGCATTTGAAAGTGTAATTTCTCCCGGCGGTCTCCGCTTCGCCCAGTGGGGGATAGATCAGCTGATCCCCGCTGAGCTGGCGGATGACAGGTCCATCTCCACTCACTGTGCTGAGACGGACCTGTCAAAGCCCCGCTTTCCTCTATGGAGAGATCGGATGAAAACGGACCACCTGTCCATTTTCATCCAAATCCGCCAGACGGATGGAAAATGGGGTCACCATCTGTCTGGATTTCACGGACAGGATCGGACAGCAGCGGGTGTCAGCGGACATGTCACCGCTGACATCCGCCGCTCCATAGGTGTAAGGCTGCATTCACACCTGAGCGTTTTGCTGCTCATAAAACGCCCGAAAAAAACGCCCAAGAAGCAAAATTCCATTAATTTCAATAGCACCTGTTCACATATGAGCGTTTTGTCATCTGAAAAAAAACACCTGAAAAATGCCTTATGCCCCGTACACACGATCGTTTTTCATGCCGTTAAAAATGCCATTTTTAAAAATGGCCATTAAAAATGATCGTGTGTAGGCTCCAGAGCATTTTTAACGACGTGAAAAACGGCCATTAAAAATTCCGGACATGCTCTTTTTTCACGTCGTTTTTCATGTCGTTTTTTTTAACGACGTGAAAAACGATAGTGTGTATGCTTTCACGACGTGAAAAAAAACGCACATGCTCAGAAGCAACTATGAGACGGGAGCGCTCGTTTTGGTAAAGCTAATGTTGGAAATGGAGATGGCACATTCGTCACGGTGGAATTAATAGCATCGTTTTAATGCAGCGCATTCCGTTCTTCTTTTGACATTGAGAGTTTTATGCCAAACTTGTTTCTAAAGTAATTCCAAATTGCTCTAATGATTTTAAAATATTATTTATAAGCCGCACCTCCCTCCTAAATAATACTAATAATAATAAAATAAGTTAATTCTTCTTTTTTCTTTAAATTTTATATTATTTTTGGTTTGTTTTTTTTGGCCTTTTTTTAAGTATTTTGGCTTAAATTATTCTTTTGTAAAGTTACCACAACAACCTTCCAAATGTGTCTCATTTGGCCTCAGGGAGGTTTGTGTCCCCTGATAATAACAATAATATAATTTGAGATGTCCCTGCCTGCTTCCTAGCAAGCTCTCTTTTGAAATACAAATCACATAGTCAAGTATTTAAAGGGCACTCAATTTTTTTTAAATTCAGAACATTAACAAATTAAAGTGGAAGGCAGCACTGGAGAGCCTGCTTGCATTTGTGCATCCCTTTCACCCCACAACAACCATACAAGATGTCCAAACCAAAATAGAGATTAGATCCCCCCAAAAAATGAGCCCAATCTTGTCTTGAGCTCCCAGAGGTCAGGAGCCACAGCAGATAAGTCCTATATGTCCCCAGTCTGTGGTACTACAGCAGGCATTATTTTCTTCTCTTCCTTGTAGCCTTCTCTCCAGCCTTCTCTGCAGCCTTGGTTGGTTTCTTCCTTGGAGGCTGGGGATCAGGAGGAGAGGTTGTGGCAGGAGGAGTAGTAGGAGGAGGAGGTGGAGGAGTAGGTACAACCGCCGTTATGTCCGTGTACCTAGTGAGTTCACCCAGCACGCCCTTATTGATGACTTTCAATAGCAGGGTCTCGCTGTAAATTTTTTGCTGCAACTCCATTTGCCCTAGTTTGTGGGCGAGGACTGCGGCACATCCCTCTTCAACAGAGGGTGCCTCTCTGAGGGCCGCTGTTGCCTCTCTGAGGAAGGCCCTGGTTTCCTCCTCCACCTGCCTACCTCTCCTTGGCCCTCGTGGTTTAACTACCAGGGGAGGCATCTGGGCTCTTGTGCTGGGCCCAGCCTCCTCCTGGGTGCCCCTGGGCCCTGCCTCCTCCTGGGTGCCCCTGGGCCCTGCCTCCTCCTGGGTGCCACTGGGCCCAGCCTCCTCCTGATCCCCAACATCACCCTCTTCCTGGCTCTGCTCTGGCTGTAAAAAAAGAAAGGGACATTATTTATTTTGCCACATCATCATTCACAGACATTGTTCACCTCTAGACATTGTTGAAATCAATGCCAAAAGTTATGTCCTTTTCATTGATTACGCATCCTGGTTTTGTTGTCTTGGACACATAAAATTAGCCCACTACTGTATCTTGCTCTTCACAAACTTTATTGGTAGAAGTGTACATACCTTTAACAATAATAACATCTATTTAAAATCTACAATTTTGTACGATAGAAATATAGATAGCAAAACTTTACCTGGCTCCATATCTCCAAATCTGCCTCCTCAAGGCCCTGATCTTGATCCTCAGAGGAAGCCAGAGCAGGGTTGACAGGAAGGCTGGAGGACTGACTGCAGGGAAGGCTGGAGGGTTGGGTACAAGGAAGGCTGGATTGACCTCTGGGGGGAAGGGTGGAGAGAGATTCCCGCACTTCCAGCTGGTCATCCAGAAAAGCAAGCTTACTGTAGTACCACAGACTGGGTTTGTAAACCTTATCTGCTGGTGCACCTGACCTCTGGGACCTCAGGACCATAGTCCTCTGGGTCCTGTATGTCCCTCTGATGGTCCCAATTTTGTTTTTGACATCTTGGAGAGTTGTTGTGGGTATCTTTGTTTGCACAAATGCAAGCAGGCTCTCCAGTGCTGCTTTCCTGGCGTCTTTATTTTTATTTCCGCCACTTTTGGTTTGCCATAATATAGGGAGCTCTTGCCATTTGTCGATGAACTCCCCCATGAAGTCTGGGTTTTTAAAAGTATTCATGATATCTGTAAAAGCGAGAAACCAAAATAAAAATATATTTCAGGCAACATTCCTCAACTGTGCATTGTCTACATATTTTGAGCACACAAATCTCCTCGTCTGATGAACCTCAAAAAGTAAAATTGTTAGGTACCTTGGTCACGACGTTCGTTGCTAACTCTCTCTCCCGAAAAATGAACGTATTTCCCAGACATGGATCTTCACTTTATATACACAGCGCATGCGTGAAACTCCGCACGCTTTCCCCGCCCCTGACGTTCGATATTGTACTTTCCCCACCCCTTCTCGCTCGTAGTGCTGAACAAAACATGGCGGAGACACAGGTGGCTGAGATTACCTCTACAGAGGATGAAATTACAGAGGAGCCCAAATCAAGACCCAGGAGATATAAGGCATCCAACATGTCATTCGAGGAAATGGTGGAGATGGTCGCCATTTTAAAGAAGGAGGATTATGATGCCAAGCATGGTCCGTATAAAAGGCCTAATCTGGTCAAGTCCAGAATTATGGGCAAAGTGGTCAAAAGTCTCCACCAAAAATTTGGGGTGTGCAGAACGAAGGAACAGCTCAGAAAACGATGGTCAGATCTGAAGTTGCGGGAGGCCGACCAATATAAAAGAATCAAGAAAGTTATATTAAAAAGTAAGTTGTTTTTTTTTGAGTTTCCATGGTACATATTATTTTCTTGTATTCTGTTGTGTATTTTTAACTTTCATATAGTACACTGAAAGATACCATCTTTTTTAGGTTCGTCCGCATAGTAAACGGACGTATTTTACCTCTTTCTCCGTACAGTTCCTCAAACGATGTTTTAGGATCATCCAGTGTGAACACCCATGTTTTTTTGTTTATTTGGGGGAGTACATTTGGGCCACACTTATTTTTGGTGTGCTAATCCAAAGGAGATTTGTTAATTTTGAAAAACGATATGCATGGTAATGTTAAAGGGAGTGAATGCTCAGCAGCTGATGAAACATCTGAACGCAGTAGTACAAGTGTGGGCCTAAAGCCAAAAAGCTTGATGGAGTCACACACAGGTGATCCAGTGTAGATACTTTGGGGTGTTACAATGTTTCAAATTTGTTCACAAAATGTATATGCTCTGTTTTGGGCTATGTATCCAATCATTTGTCCCGGTTGGCACAGGGGTTAAAAATTAAAATGGAGCATGCTTCAAAAGAATGATTAAAAAGTATTTTTCCATGTTTCTTATTTTAGCAAAATTGAGTCGCTACTAATGAAACTATTCCTTTTATTTCAATCTCCCTAGAGATTCGAAAAGCTACCTCAGATGAGACGAGAATTGCAATACCTACAACAATACCCCCAGAACCCCAGGATGGAGAGGAATGTGATGTTGTGGAAGTTGAAAGTGGCACCACCACAGGTCAGAGAGAAACCAGACACATGCATGTTAAATAGATGTAGGCCTACATATTCTATCCTACATATTTCTTTTTACATTTAGGTGCAGTTCTGGCGGAAGACCCCAATAAGTTGTCACATCACAGTGCCCAGATCCTGATCCAATACCTGATGGTCTGCTGTCGTGACCTCGAAAAAATTAAGGGAGATTTGCGAGAGATCAGGGCAAATACAAAGCGGGTGGAGGAAAGGCTCCAAAATATCATGGCTGTGCTTGGGCGTGTCTAATGTTTTTACACCAAATAACGTTTTACTTGCAGAGTTTTCTTTTTTTTTTGGTTATTTTACCCTTTAATGACTAGCACATGTTTAGCTTTTTCAAAATTTGGAGAACTCTAGTTTGTTTAAGCATGGCTGGTCATGCGTTTTAATACACCTGAAATTAAGGGAACATCCACATTTCTATGGAAGTTGACCACCTAAACCAAAAAAATAAAGGTATTTTTACATAACCAATCATTGTGGCTTCATTATGTAAATGTGGTGCTGAGTGAACTAATCAATGTTTGGTGTTTACACTGACAATGAAGGCTAATTAAAAGATTTTTTAATCCACATGGCAAAACAAATGCACTAGGTAAACCTACCAGAAACATCAAACATTATACAATAAAAATGACAAACCAATCTTTACTTTTTTAAAAAGTTTTATTTTTTTGGTCTAAAATTATTAGAGATTGTCTGGCATTTCAATGGCCCCCCTACCCATAAAATAGTCCACATATTGGTTACGGACCTCACGTCCGGTTGGGGGGGCCAAGCCAGGACGGCCAGGTTCCAGGGCCACCAAAGTTTCTGCATTGATTAAAGAGGCCTCAGGCCCACTCAAAGATATATAACTCGTTGAATGCACCCTTAGGAAATTATGCAGCACACAGCACGTCATAACCACATGGTTCCATTTGTATGGGGCAAGGTGGATGGAGGTAAGGAAGAGGCGAAATCGGCTGGCCATGATCCCAAACGCATTTTCCACCACCCTTCTGGCTCTGGCCAGCCGATAATTGAAAACCCTCCTCTCAGGGGTGAGGGTGCGTTGCGGGAATGGCCTCATCAAATGGGGTCCCAGGCCAAACGCCTCATCCGCCACAAACACAAAAGGTAGTCCCTCCACATTCTGCTCCGCGGGTGGCAAGGCCAGCAGATCCAAAAGGAGCCGTTCTCCAAACTCCGTCTGGGCAAAAACTCCTCCATCAGACATCCTGCCATTCTTGCCAACGTCCACATAGAGGAACTCGTAGGTGGCCGACACCACTGCCATCATCACGACGCTGTGGAACCCCTTATAATTATAATAAAAGGATCCCGAATGGGGTGGTGGGACGACCCGAACATGTTTGCCGTCGATGGCTCCTCCACAGTTCGGAAAGTTCCATCGCTGGGCAAACTCGGAAGCCACATTCTGCCATTCATGTGGCGAAGAAGGGAACTGTGGAATTAAAGAAATAACAAATTAATACTTGGAGCCAGAAACATTGCAAGCTGATTTCATACACACATTCATGGCCAACATTGGTAGAAACTGTTAAAAACATAAAAAATTGGAAGCAAGAAAAAAAAAAAAAAAAATTATGGGGGGGGGGGGGGGGGAGGGTTGAAGATGAGTTGGGAATATCACACATGAAGGCTGTAGCACTCTGTATTGAAGTTAACAAAAATGAAACATTCCTAGGCAAAATTTAGAGTGTGTTTTGGGTAAAGCACTACGATGGAACATATAATAAAAAACATGGAAATGACTAGGCAAGGTAGGTATGGCCCCAGGATAGCATGCTGGAGAGGTTAGGTAAGCCAAATTTACAGGTAGGCCTCAAACACCAAACTTTAAATAATAAAACATGGGGAGAAAGGGGACATTCCCTGCAGCTAAGAATCATGTGAATTAGGGACTGCAAATAAAGCAAATTAAAAATATCCCAAAATAAAAACCATACAATGTGAATTTTTGAAGAAGAACACTTACCTTAATATAGTCCTCCTGCAAAACTTGAAGGATGGCAGAACAAGTCTCTGGTATAATGATCCCCAGAGCCTGGGGGGATATGCCTGTGGAGAACTTAAGGTCCTGCAGGCTTCTCCCAGTAGCCAGGTATCGCAACGTGGCGATGAGCCTCTGCTCAGCACTGATGGCTTCCCGCATAACGGTGTCCTGCCTGGTAATATAGGGGGACACCAAAGCCAACAGCTGCTGAAATACGGGGTCAGACATCCTGAGAAAATTCCTGAAATCATCAGGATTATTCTCCCTGATCTCCCGCAACAAAGGCATGTGACAGAATTGGTGCCGCTGGAGCAACCAATTCTTGGTCCATGAACTCCTCCTGACCCTGCTCATGGCATGGAGTCGGGATACAGCATGAACCCCTGCACCAACTACAGCACGAACTCTACGACGAGTACGTAGCCGCAACATGGCTAGATAACGGTCGGCTGAACAGAACGTACTAGAAGAACGCACGGAAGAACAGCAAGGCCTATGAAGAACAAGCTGAAAAACACGAACGTGCAGAGCAGGCCGCACTGAATAAACAGATACGAACTGACTACAAGCAGTGCTAAACAGATACGAACCCACAGGCGCAATCTGAACTCCCGAAAACGATCTTCAAAGCACGAAGACTGAAAAGCGTGAATCGTCTCTCACCAAACTTTTACTAACACGCGGAAACACGGAATTAGCAAAAGCGTCCCAAAGGGTGGCGTCATTCGAACGGAACTTCCCCTTTATAGTGCCGTCGTACGTGTTGAACGTCACTGCGCTTTGCTTGATCGTTTTTTTTAATGATGGTGTGTACGCAAGGCAGGCTTGAGAGGAAACATGAAAAAAAACGAGGAGAAAAACGTCGGTTTAAAAAATGACATTAAAAACAATCGTGTGTACGGGGCATTAAGCTCAAAAAAGAACATGAGCTTCTTTGGGGCAGATTACAGGCTCCGATCAGGTCTGCCTGAAAAACTGACAGGCGGGTCTGATCGGGGCCTTATGCTGTTTTCTGGTGTACTCTGCTTTTATGAAAAGTTTGTAATAAAGGTGGATGAGTGCAGCCATTCAGAATTTATTTTTCTTGCTACATAGTTTGGTCCAAACAAACTAAAGTTAAAATGATACTAAAGGTTCCTGTTGTTTTTTTTTTTTTTTTTTTAATAACAAACATGTCATACTTGCCTCCACTGTGCAGTTCGTTTTGCAGAGTGGCCCTGATCCTCCTGTTCTGGGGTCCCACGGCGGCTGTCTTGGCTTCTCCCCGCATCAGATAACCTCCTTCTGGGAAGCTCTCTCCCGAGGGGTTTACCTTGCGGGCACGCCGCTCCTGTGTCATACACTCGGCGTCCATAGACGCCGAGTGTATGACTCGGCCCTGGCACCCGCGTCATTGGATTTGATTGACGGCAGCGGGAGCCAATGGCTGCGCTGCTATCAATCAATCTATCCAATTAAATCCGAGACTCCGTGGAGAGGAGGACGGCGGGGACGCGCTCACAGAAATTCGGGGCTCAGGTAAGTAAAGGGGGGGGGCGGGACGCTGCAAGGTGTTTTTTCACCTTAATGCATAGGATGCATTTGCAACCCCTTTAACCCCTTTAAATGAAAAATGGAGATCAGCTTTAAAGTGGAAGTCTAAAACTAAAATCCCTGCATTTATAGCCACCAACATTCTAACATTAACCTATCAAGCCCTGTAAATAAGAAATCAGTATACCGGTATGTACCTTTTCTTCAGGCGCTCTGACCCGATCTCCAGCGGCGGAAGCTCAGCACACATCCAACAACGACTGTGAAATAAATGGGGAGTGACGTCACCCATAGACTTACTATAGGGCTTCCTTTGACGGACATGTCCTCTGCACTCGCCTCCACGGCTCAGCATGGGATCAGAGCTTCAGCCGCTGGAGATCGGGGTCCGATCGCCTGCAGAGAAGGTATGTATACAGATGTTTTTCTTTACAGGGCTAGATAGGTTAGTGTTAGAATGTTGGTGGCTATAGATGCAGGGATTTTAGTTTTAGCATGGACCTCCACTTTAAGGGCCAGTTCTCACCAAAACACAGTGTGATAAAAGCGCACTGCCTGTGCGATCTGCATGTGGGTACTAATGTATTTTTAATGGCACCTCTAATGCAGATCACAAACGCTGTGCGTTTTGCAGGTAACAAATCGCATGCTACTGCAGTACCATGGGCCTTGGTGCGGTGCATTTTGAAAAATTAGAGCTTGCACTCCTTTTTTAATGGTCCAGTGCGCTTTGCAACCTATTAAAATGAATGGGCTGTCAAAATGCATTGCACAGGAAGGCGACAGGAATGGCACGTTCTGGTGTAAACTGGCCCGAAATCGGACAGGTCAGCCAATCTAAAGGAAAGGATGTAAATTGATTTTAGCAATCAATTTCTATATGCAGTTTTTTGGTGAACCTGATTGATGGCGGTTGACATTTAAAGTGTTACTAAACCCACAACAGTAAAATTAATCTGTATATACAGTAAAGCATGCTTGTTATACTCTGTCGAACCTAAGGGGTTAGTCCTCATTGTGTAAAAGGGCTGTTTGGTCCTGTCTTCTCAGATCCTCCCCTTCTTGTATTGTCTCCAAAACATGTCCAGATAAGAGAGAGTTACTGGAGTCAGGCTGCACATGTTCAGTTTGGTGTGGTGCATGTGATCATGATCAACACTGGGCCGATCAGCACTGCCCAGACAGAGGGTCAGGGGTCCTGCATCCTGAAAGGACAGCCAGTGCAGTATGAAAACTCTTCTTACATGCTTTAACCAAACACTGATGGAAGTCACAAGTCTGCTATACCTGTATACTGCTGATGGGAAAGGGTATTTAGCGGTTTATGTTTACTAAAACTATTGCATTTCTGTGTAAGTGGGGGACCAGATCTAGTGTATGCAGGGTCCTGGGTGTAGTAACACTTTAACACATTTAACTCTGGTGGTTGACATTAATGCTCCATTTTTTTTTTTATTATTAAGCTGTAAATCTAAAAAGACGCAGCAATTAAACCCGATCTGCGTTTTGCAGTTTTGATTTGCAGAGCAGTTTGCTGATATTTGGATGAGTTTTTCATGCGCTGAGGCCTTCTGGCTGTCATACTTATTACATAGCTCCCAACTGACCCTGATTTTGAGGGACTGTCCCTGATTTGGAGCAATGTCCCTCTGTCCCCCTCATTTGTCCCTAATTTTGGTCTGATCTATATAGTTGTATATAAAATGCACTTTTTATCTTTCAAAGAGTGTTTCCCAGTGCTAAATCTTTTATCCAAATTCTAAATTGCTGCATTTGTCAATTTGAAAAGCCAATATAAAGGAATAGTAGTGATAATAAAAAAATAGTCCTTGTGGATTTAATTAACCTTTTTTTTGGGTTATTTCTCCTTTAAGGGGTGTGGCAGGGGGAGTGTCCTATGTCTACATACGTTTGGCAGTAGGTGTCCCTCATAACCATCTAAAAATGTTGGGAGATATGTTATTACAGTAAACTGAATAAAGAATGTCGCTGTGATGTGCCCACCACATGCATGGTTTTCTTGTGGTTATGTCGCGGTTTCCTTTTATGTATTCCCAAATTTATTGTTACTCTTCTTTTTTTTTTTTTTTTTCTTTTCTCTTAAAGGCAGCAAAAATGGCAAATTATGCAAAGTACCAGAGGTTCTGTGACACTATGTTTATATCGTTTGGGCTGGTGTTTGTCGTCACGCGTATTTTTATTTTTCCAACATGGTAAGAGTTGTATACATTCTCTTTATTTATTTTGGGTTTAGTGTAATATATACAATGGGAAAAAACGAAAGCAAAAGCTGCGCTATCTACACCAATAAAATGACAGCAGCACCTGTGATTATATGATAACATAAAAAAAGACAAAAAAAATGGAGAAACAAATGCGCTACAATGTGAGTAATTAACCGATAATAAAGCCAGTTAAGTGAAATCCACAAACACACTGATGAATCAGAAAGTCCATCTATGATGACAGGTGAACAAAGTGAAATATGACGTGTGTCAGTGAATGAAAAGTTCCATCAAGGCCAAGGATGAAGAGAGACCCGTGGAGGAATAGGCAGTTGTAAACTTGATGAATGGTGCATGCAACACCCGTGTCCACCACCAGCAATATAAACTGCTTACCAGAAGTAAGAAACCTATGAGCCCATCTGCAATTCCAGAAAATGGTCCAATGAAGTCCAATTGGCGGCTTAAATCACAGCAGATATTCCCAAAAAGACAGAAGGAGCTCGATAGTGCATTACCCAATATCACATTTATTAAAAAAAGGGTTAAAACACTTACAATTAGAATGTAGTAAATAGACAAATCGACCGGCCGGTCCGCCGTAACCTGTCCCGTAGTGATGACGTCAGCACGCACACTTTCCGACGTATGTTTCGTGTTCCTACATTGACGACGTGTAGCAACACGAAACGTACGTCGGGAGGTGTGCGTGCTGACGTCATCACTACGGGACAGGTTACGGCGGACCGGCCGGTCAATTTGTCTATTTACTACATTCTAATTGTAAGTGTTTTAACCCTTTTTTTAATAAATTTGATATTGAGTAATGCACTTTCTTTTTCGTACATCACGGGACACAGAGCGACTTAGTCATTACTAATGGGTTATATAGATTACCTTCAGGTGTTGGCACTGGCCAATTCCAAACCGGAAGTACCCTCCCCTATATAAGCCCCTCCCACCCGGGAGCACCTCAGTTTTTTTGCCAGTGTCTAAGGTGTTGGCCAAAGAGTAACATGTGTTTTCACTGGGCTTGCGTACAGGTTCTTTTGGGCCTTAGTAAGCTGTTCCGGATCCCACCAAAAAAGCTTCATAGCTAAACGGTCGGTACCCGGGCCTTGCAGCAGAAGAGCAAGGTTTTGCCTGTAATGCTTCTCTTAGGAGGGCTGGACCCTGGGATCCAGAGCTCTGGTCATACCCACGACCAAGATGTTGTCTGTGCAGGGTGCTATACAGGTCCAGGGGAGTGGAATCCTTGGGAACCCGGTCCCTGAAGGTTTAATTACAATGCCTGCCGTGATAGGTGAAGTTTGGACTTCTGTGGACCAAACAAAGTCCTGCGGCGGGGATCAGGTAAGTGGGGGCCCCCAGGAACTTGGTTCTATTGGGGGACCCCCAAGCCTAATTTGTCTTTCTGTCTGTTACCTAACGGTATTCCCGCTAAATATCTGTGTTTGCCTGTAACTACTGAAAATGTAAAATTTTAATAGTAGTCAAGAAAAAAAAAAAAAAAAAGGGACCGCGGTACCTGTGTTAAACCACTAGAGGCCGCTGTAGTCCATTTTTCTTGTCATGTGGATCTTTGGTTTTCTCAAGTCAAAAGATCCAGGCAGCTGGTAAGTTTCTCTGTGGGAATCCACTTCCTCTGCCCTGTTGCTGCGCTCATCCACCGCACAGGCCCTCCGGCAAAAAGGGCCCTGGCTCCTAGTCCCCTGTTTGATTTCGAAAAGGGCGCCAATGGCGCACGGGCGCGTGCACGCGCCTCCTATGAAAAAAGGGGCGGGGCGGGTGGATGACGCTCGATGCGCGCCGCGGCGCTTCTGCGCATGTGCGGGCGTCCCAGCATGGTTAAAAGACACAGTACAAGTGTCAGCTGGATGCAAACAGAGCTAGCAACAAACAGTGGCACACAGAGGCGGTTGATGCAGGCATCCCCATAGAAAGGCACTTTAGTGGACACCAGCTGGTATAGCAGCAACTTTGTTAGACTATTACCAGCAAAATTGGTGTATGACGACGGGAATACCTCAGCTTTGTGCTTAAAGGATATGTCGTCCAGACGCTCCGGAAATAGATCTTCCAGGAAGCCAAAGGGGTCTCCATCGGGCTCTGAGGATATTGGGCATGCTTGTACTGCACCAATCTCCCCTGAGAATTCAGAGGTCAGTAGCCGTAGAAACCCCGCAGGAATGCCTGGTGCTGCGGCTGTCCCCGGTCCACCTGCTCCTGTATATATAACAGAGGAGGTTTTATCCTCAACTCTGGGAGGATTGGAAGAGAGATTAACAGCATTGATCGCTGCTTCCCTGTCACAGGAAAAGCGCGTCCGATCTCCGTCTCCTCCTTCAGAGTGCCTGTTAGTGGAGGAACAGCCCCACACAGAGATCGACCTACCTGAAGGGGATCAGGATGAGGTTGATTCAGTTATGGAGGAATCAACAGTGGAAGAACCTTTCTCAGCATCTCAGGCTGAAAGATTATGGGTTCAGTCTCTGACTAATATGGTCCGATCAGCATTTAAAATGCCTCTGGCGGAACCACCATCCACTACGGTTTCCTCGCTGGGGTCGCTAAAAGCTCCCCAGGCTGTCTGTTCCTTCCCAATCCACCCTTTATTAGAAGGGCTTATTTACCAGGATTGGGAGCATCCTGATAAAATATTTGCTCCCCCCAAGAGATTTCCGGTGATCTATCCCATGGAGGATAAGTTCATAAAAAAATGGAGGGTCCCTACAGTGGACGCAGCCATCTCTTCTGTGAACAAATCACTGACATGTCCAGTAGATAATGTTCCAATGTTCAAAGACCCAATAGATAAAAAATTGGAGTCTTTACTAAAATCTGCTTTCTCTACAGCAAGCATGGTGACACAACCTGCGGTAGCAGCGATTGGAGTCTGCCAAGCAGTGAAAGATCAGTTGAAACAAGTCTTAAGGGACTTACCAGATCAGCAGGCTCTTGCCCTAGCTGACCTGCCTAGAGCCTTGTGTTTTGCGGTGGACGCCATAAAGGATACAATCCAACAGGCCTCCCGCTTTACGCTGTCTATAGTACATATGCGTAGGCTTCTGTGGCTCAAAAACTGGTCTGCTGAAGCTCCCTGTAAAAAACTGCTTGTTAGCTTCCCATTTCATGGAGAACGCTTATTTGGAGAAGATCTGGACAAATATATCCAGAAAATTTCTGCCGGTAAAAGTTCACTCTTACCGGTTAAGAACAAGGGTAGAAGTCCTTCTTTTAAGAGGCCTACTTCTCCAGTCCCGGGCACATCGGCTGTGAAGCAGTTCCGACGGCCTCCGTGGTCAAATTCAGGGGGCAGAAATCAGGGACAATCACAGGGTAACAAGAAGCCCTGGATCAAGAGAGGTACAAAACCTCCCCCCAAGGCATGAAGCGTTGCCCCCACTCAATCGGGTGGGGGGAAGACTTCAGTTGTACAGAGACCTGGCGGGACACCATCAGAGACAGATGGGTGCTCTCCGCAGTAAGTCTGGGATACAAGCTGGAGTTAAAAGGCACTCCTCCTGCCCAATTTATGAGGTCAAACGTGCCAAGAGATCCCCAAAAGAGAGGATCCCTCCTTCTGGCACTAGAACAACTATTGCTCCAAGGTGTAATCATGAAGGTTCCCCTGGAAGAAAGCGGATTCGGGTTTTACTCAAACCTTTTCACGGTCCCCAAACCAAATGGGGACGTGAGGCCCATATTAAATCTAAAAGGGCTAAACAAGTTCCTAAATATCAGGACTTTTCGGATGGAGTCGATCCGATCGGTGGCCACCGCCCTACAAGGGCAGGAATGGTTAGCCTCGATCGACATAAAGGATGCTTATCTGCATATTCCCATCTTTCCGGCCCACCAGAAATTTCTACGCTTTGCAGTAGAAGGGCGCCATTTTCAGTTCAGAGCCTTACCTTTCGGTCTGGCCACAGCACCACGAGTGTTCACAAAAATTCTGGCCCCATTATTGGCCAATCTAAGAACACAGGGTGTAACGATAATGGCATATCTAGACGACCTGCTACTAATAGACCACTCAGTGGAAAAGCTGGAAGTAGCTATTCACAAGACAATCAAGTATCTGGAATATCACGGTTGGATTATCAACCGGGACAAGTCAGCTCTCAGACCAGTCAAAAGTCTGGAATACTTAGGGCTAAGGCTGGATTCAAATCAGAGAAAGATTTTCTTACCTCCAGAGAAGGTGTCGTCTTTAAAAGATTTGACCCACTTAGTGGGTACAAAAAGAAAACCATCCATACGCCTCTGCATGAGGCTGCTGGGAAAAATGGTGGCTTCATTCGAAGCGGTACCCTACGGTCAATTCCATTCAAGGAATTTGCAAAGGGCCATACTGTCAGCCTGGAACAAAAAAGTTCAGGCTTTAGACTTACCAATGTCCCTGTCCCCTTCCGTTCGCAAGAGCCTCCATTGGTGGTTGGTGCCCCAGAATCTGGAAAAAGGGAAACCCTTCAGTCCGGTTTCTTGGAAGGTAGTCACTACAGATGCCAGCCTCATAGGCTGGGGGGGCAGTACTGGAGCAATGGTCTCTCCAGGGCAAGTGGTCAGAAGCAGAAAAGGCCCTGCCCATCAATCTCTTAGAGATACGAGCAGCCCGGTATGCCCTAGTCGCATGGACATCCAAACTCCAAGGGTCCCCTGTCAGAATTCAATCAGACAATGCCACAGCAGTGGCATATATCAATCACCAGGGTGGCACCAGGAGTCGTGCAGCCCAGAGGGAAGCAAATTGCATCCTGGAGTGGGCAGAAAAATATGTCCCAGCCATATCCGCGGTTTTTATCCCAGGAGTGGAAAATTGGAGAGCGGACTTTTTAAGTCGCCAACAATTATGCCCGGGGGAATGGTCTCTTCACCCCGAGGTTTTCCAGGCAATATGCCAGCGGTGGGGAACACCGGATGTAGATCTGCTAGCATCCAGATTCAACGCAAAGGTGGACAGATTTGTGTTTCGCACAAGGGATCCTCTAGCTTGCGGCTCGGATGCCCTAGTGTTCCCTTGGAATCAGTTCAAGCTGATATATGCATTCCCACCGCTACAATTGTTACCGCGATTACTCCGCAGAATCAGGGTAAAAAAGAAACCAGTGATTCTGGTGGCTCCAGCGTGGCCCCGAAGGGCATGGTACGCGGAGATTGTAAAAATGTCAGTGAGGAGTCCTTGGACCCTCCCACATCGTCCGGACCTGCTGTCGCAGGGACCGATATACCACCCTTCCTTACCAGCCCTAGGTTTGACGGCCTGGCTATTGAAGCCCACATTCTGAAAAAGAGAGGGCTCTCTAATTCTGTGGTATCTACCATGATCAATGCCAGGAAGCCGGTATCCAGGCAGATCTATTATAGGATCTGGAAAGCGTACATTAAGTGGTGTGAGGCCAAGAAATGGCATCCACGTAAGTACGTGATAGGGAGGATTTTGGACTTCCTACAGTGGGCTGTAGATAGGAAGCTGGCCTTGAGTACTATCAAGGGTCAGATTTCGGCCTTGTCAATATTTTTTCAAAGGCCCTTGGCTTCGCATTCACTAGTCAAAGCTTTCATACAAGGAGTGATGCGTATTAGCCCTCCGGTTAGTATTCCCATATGTCCTTGGGACTTAAACCTGGTTCTGTCAGTTCTACAGAAACAACCGTTTGAACCATTGCAACACATTTCCTTGGTTCTTCTCACCAGGAAATTGATTTTCTTAGTAGCCGTTTGTTCGGCTAAAAGAGTATCGGAATTAGCCGCCTTGTCCTGTAAGGAGCCATATCTGGTTGTCCATAAGGACAGAGTAGTATTACGTCCTCATCCAGCCTTTCTTCCTAAGGTGGTATCGAGGTTTCATTTGAACCAAGATGTGGTTCTTCCTTCTTTTTTCCCCAAACCTAGCTCGGTAGAGGAAAAGTTATTACATTCCTTGGATGTAGTAAGAGCAGTTAAAGCTTATCTAAAAGCCACTGCTCAGATTCGCAGAACGGATACTTTGTTTATTCTGCCGGAAGGCCCTAAAAAGGGTCAGGCAGCATCAAAATCCACTTTAGCCAAGTGGATTCGACAGGTCATAATACAGGCCTATGGCTTGAGAAAGAGACCGCCTCCGTTCAAAGTTAGGGCGCACTCCACAAGAGCAGTTGGAACTTCATGGGCAGTGCATCACCAGGCCTCCCTGGCTCAAGTATGTAAGGCCGCAACATGGTCTTCGGTACACACGTTTACTAGATTCTACCAGGTAGACGTTAGAAGTCAGGAGGATGTCGCCTTTGGGCGCAGTGTGTTGCAGGCCGCAAAAGATCCTCATGCCTGATGGCGCCCAGCTTATGTATCCCTCCCCTCATTTGGCATTGCTTTGGGACGTCCCATTAGTAATGACTAAGTCGCTCTGTGTCCCGTGATGTACGAAAAAGAAAAAGGGATTTTTATAACAGCTTACCTGTAAAATCCTTTTCTTGGAGTACATCACGGGACACAGAGCTCCCACCCCTCTTTTTGGGACACTTATTGCTTGGCTACAAAACTGAGGTGCTCCCGGGTGGGAGGGGCTTATATAGGGGAGGGTACTTCCGGTTTGGAATTGGCCAGTGCCAACACCTGAAGGTAATCTATATAACCCATTAGTAATGACTAAGTCGCTCTGTGTCCCGTGATGTACTCCAAGAAAAGGATTTTACAGGTAAGCTGTTATAAAAATCCCTTTATCGAGCTCCTTCTGTCTTTTTGGGAATGTCTGCTGTGATTTAAGCCGCCAATTGGACTTCATTGGACCATTTTCTGGAATTGCAGATGGGCTCATATGTTTCTTACTTCTGGTAAGCAGTTTATATTGCTGGTGGTGGACACGGGTGTTGCATGCACCATTCATCAAGTTTACAACTGCCTATTCCTCCACGGGTCTCTCTTCATCCTTGGCCTTGATGGAACTTTTCATTCACTGACACACGTCATATTTCACTTTGTTCACCTGTCATCATAGATGGACTTTCTGATTCATCAGTGTGTTTGTGGATTTCACTTAACTGGCTTTATTATCGGTTAATTACTCACATTGTAGCGCATTTGTTTCTCCATTTTTTTTATTATATACAATGCTAGTTGTGGTGATGAGTACAAAGTTATGTATTTTTGCTTGGGGTTTGGTTCTGCATAGTACTTTATTAGCAGTGTCAGTTCAACCATTAATCAATCCTGCAGGTGCTTCTTCCATTTGGCCCACCATCACCTGTCATCCTTATTGATTTCATCCAATCTTCATGGTCTGTGTGGCCAGTGTGCTGTTTATTTGTTTTTCTTGAGCCCTAATGCTCTGGATTGGTTGGAATCCTCCTCGTTGAACAATCTTCAGTCATCCTAGCTAATATGGGCATCCCATTGTAGACAAGCACAGGCTGCTTATCGCCTATAGTGTAGCATTTATATGTTTTTCATACAACTCCATTATACCTCGATTGCCTCGCTGTGATGTCAAATACAACTTCCTTTTTTAAATCCACCAAGCCTTTACTAATCTGCTTGTGGCAGGGTCCAACATTTTTATACATCCAATCCTATGTTGTCCTTAAAATACGATAGGATGTAAACTGTTTTTATTATTCCATAATAATATCTTATGGCAATCATTATGTGAGCTTTAACCACTTCAGACCCAGAGGGTTTCACCCCCTTCATGACCAGGCCATTTTTTTGCAATACGGCACTGCATTGCTTTAACTGATAATTGCGCGGTGGTGCGACACTATACTCAAACAAAATTGATGTCGTCCCCCCCCCCCCCAAATTGAGCTTTCTTTTGGTGGTATTTGATCACCTCTGCGGGTTTTATTTTTTGCGTTATCAACAAAAAAGACCATTTTGAATACATTTTTTTTTTTTTTTTTTTTTTTTTTTTTTTTTTTTACTTCTATAATACATATCCAATAAAAAAATGTACAAACAAATTTCTTCATCAATTTAGGCCAATATGTATTCTGCTACATATTTTTGGTAAAACAAATCCCGATAAGCGTATATTGATTGGTTTGCGCAAAAGTTATCACGTCTACAAACTATGGAATATTTTTATGGCATTTTTATTTTTTACTAGTAATGGCAGCGATCAGCGATTTTTAGTAGGACTGCGACTCAGCGGCGGACAAATCGGATATTAAGTGACACTTTTTGGGGACCAGTGACACGAATACAGTGATCAGTGCTAAAAAAAATGCAGGTCACTGTACTAATGACACTGGCAGGGAAGGGGTTAACGGGGGCGATCAAAGGGTTAAGTATGTTTCTAGGGAGTGCTTTCTAACTGGGAGGGTGATGGCCTAACTGGAGGAAGAGAGAGATCTGTGTTCCTGCTATCTCCATCTTCCTCTCTAAAAGAATGGTGGTCTGCCTTGTTTACATAGGCAGACCGCCGTTCTGCCTCTCCTGTCAACGATCAGCGGATCCTGGCAGACAATTGCGATCCCGGCGGGAGCGGGTCGCCGGCGGCGCGCGCCCCAGACCCAGGAAGAGACACCAATATACAGGTAATTTGTTTCGCAAAGCCGGGCCGCTCTGCCGCAGCAAATGGGCGGTCCAAAAGCGGTTAAAGTGGAACGAAAAAATAAATAAATACAAGGTAGGATTTTTAGTAGAAGACACTTTGCCTATTCTGGTGGAAAAAAAATAATGCCCTTCACCTTCTCTTAGCAATTTTTATGTGTGTGTGTAGAGTGCATGTGACCCAAACAAAATTTACAGGTGCCACTCAAGGCTCCAATGGGTCCTCTTATGTAGCAACCACTTGGAGTTCAGACAAGGACATAGCTTGTCCCAGCTCTAGACATCTAATGGAAAAGAGAAGTCCTGAAAGTCACACAAACCCCGTAAGTAAGTGTATGTCAGCCTGGGCTCTAACCAGGCCACGTCCCCAGGCATGAGGCTGTCCTACACCACCTTACTGGGTTTCTCAGGACTTTTCTCTTTTCCATTATATTGTGCATGTGACACACGTGCAGCGGAGCGTACACTCAGTCCAGAGCACAACAGTGATGGGTAATGCAGACCTGTCCGCAATAAATGAGTGCAAACGTTTGTTTGCCATTCTGTGCTGTAGATACTTGCACTTTTATGCAAAGTGCTTCTGGTACCACCCGAGCCACAGCTCTACTTCTGCAGGAAAACCATACTCTGAATTTACCTTTGTACCAAGATACAAGAAATGTCTCGCCTGCTTGGATTGATATACTACTGCCCTCAGGTCTATGATGGGTTTATTTTTGTCTGTTCATCAACAGCAGCCCCTCAGATATATTAAGGACTCTTGCACACGGTACTGATGTTTGAACATCAGCATTTCTGGATGCAATTTCAGGTGATTGTGTTGCGTGTATTTATGCGTACAATACACTCTATAGGCAAAGTCTGATGAATATTCAAAATATTTGTACATCTGCGCGTATTTGTGTGCATTAACTTGTATCTGTGCAAAATACTGACCTAGAAAGCATATTTTTCCTTTTTTTTTTTTTTTTCTCGTGAATGAGCAGCGCATGTTCATGTGCCTTTGTGTACAAGCATATCGTAAACAATGGGCTGTATTTTAGATAAGTAAGAAAAAAAAGCTGTACTGAGCGTTTTGAAGCTGCAGTGTGCAAGAGGCCTAAATAGATTACTGTTGTAAAGCCAAGCAGACATGGGTCGTTGATTGGTTGTTGTAAAAGTACCAGCAGTTAGAGTGTTTGACTATGCTATCCATGCACTGTTCACCTACTAGTAGAATACTATATAATCTAATGTAAACTGGTCTAAGGTGCAGCAGCCACTGTGAGGGTCAAACACTACCCACAGCAAAATGTATATAAAAATCAATAGATGGTGTTGCGCTCCAAAGTAAAATAAAGTGCTAATCAGTGGCCAGGTAACTTGTATATCAAACACAGATGATAAACCTTCAGGTACTGATGTGTAAAAGTACACAATGCATCAATAAACAGAAAAAACAATTCGATGGTGGTCAATATAAGTGCAAAAATGCAAATAAAGTGACTGCAGTGAATAAATATAGAAGTGCTGATGTGTAAAAGTACACAATGCATAAATAAATGGGAACAGTTCAATGGTAGTCCATATATATAATAAAAGTGCAAATAGTGCAGATGAATCGCAATCTGGAAGAACTAGAAACCTTCCAACCACAAAAAAGTGCAGAGTGCAAAGCGAAAGGTGCGATCTAGCATCAATAGGTGGTGCTGTGAATCTTCAGTGTGATTGACACCCGCAGGTGTACTAACTTCTTACCTTACTGCTGTAAGGTAAGCAGCATTCAGAGTAAACTAAGGGGTAGATGATCACTCAAAAGTGAAAAAGGGGGGTCTCCTTTGCGATCCTTCCGCGGGGTTCCAGTATGTGCAGAGCCTAAAGATGCTTCCTCTAAGTTCCTCTCTCCCAGGACTAGATCAGTAGCAAAGAACCGCTCAAATGCATCAAACCAGACATAAACTGAAAGATTCAGGGAAAACAAGGAGCCTCTATAGCAGGGATATGCAATTAGCGGACCTCCAGCTGTTGCCAAACTACAAGTCCCATCATGCCTCTGCCTCTGGGTGTCATGCTTGATGCTGTCAGAGTCTCGCTATGCCTCATGGGACTTGTAGTTTGCCAACAGCTGGAGGTCCGCTAATTGCATATCCCTGCTCTATAGTGTAGTATGCTTAAGAACGGTCGTTTTTTATTTTTCGCATAAATCAAAGACAATCAGGTACTCACATTTAGTAAATAAAACATGCACAGTGTAAAAACTAGCAGAAGTGTCCTTAAATAGCTTGTGTAGAATATAATTGCCGGTCGGCCATTTTCTTGAAGCCTTCATATCGAAAGCATTGGGGCGGCCATTTTCCAAGAGCTTTCCTCTAGGAGGCTACGATCGCGGCCATTTTGTTGGCACACAGTGACGCATTAAGGCGTCTGATGATGTAACTTTTTGTGTTTTAAAAAGGTAAATAGAAAAAATTTTAATGGTAATAGGCAGGGGTATTAAAACGGTGCCAGTACAGTTATAATATCCGATCCAAAGCTGGTGGATATAGTAGCAAATGGTTAAAACATGTATATATGATACAAAAAAAAGGGATATATCAAAGCTATAAGAAAAAAATTAAAACCGGGTGAGCACCTTAAAAGGGACAATGGAAGAGGGGTGATAGTTCTATTTTGAAAATATATACAAAGGGAAGGTTATAATGGAAACTGACTATGGTGTCACCCACTCACAAGCGATTAGACTAAAACAACGATTAAAATTGGGGTAATAGCATATGGATTAAATAAGACACTACAGGGGTGTCACAGGATAAACCCACATCATGGGACTCCGGAAATGTCAAAAAATAAATAAACATATATTAAGCATGAAAATAAAAATCCATTTAGACTCTAAATGGCTAAGGGTTCTGAGCAACTCCAAAACTTGCGGCTCTTGTGGATTGTTTGTGGTCTGCAGTGGTCAGGACCTACCGAAAGTTGTTCAAGGAAGGAAAACGAGTGAACCATCGACAGGGTCGAGCGCCTTCAAAGTCGATATCCATGCGCTACTTCATCACATGTTGCCTACGACTTATTTAACAGAAGTCAAAGCAAGTCATGTTAGTCACCCCAAAGAAGTGCAGGAACGACTTGAGTCATACCAATTAGAACGGTTCCATTGCCGTTAATGGGATGAAACTTCACATGACAAGTTGCGGCAGTGTGAAACGGGGTTTGGATGATGGTACAAAGCCAAGTAGGATAATAACTCTAATAACTTTACAGCAGGCTATAGAAACTTTACAGGAAAACCTTAATAAAATAAAGGGGTGGGCAACTACATGGGAAAATGAGGTTTAATGTTGAATAATGTAACGTATTGCACTTGGGGGCTAAACCTATGAACTCAAATTACTCGCTGAGGGAGAACTTCTGGGGGAATCTAGGATGGGAAAAGGATCTGGGAGTCCTAGTTGATCAGACTCTGCTAGTTTTGCTTGCTACTGCATGTCCTTGCTGAGTATTTAACATGCATTAAAAATGGTATTTACTCAACAGATAAGACTGCAGTGCTACCTCTTTACAAAACTCTGGTCCAGCCACATCTTGAGTATAATAAGGAAGAAAAAACTGCGCTAACTTAAACTAATAAATGGTATAAGGCAGCAGCTTGAGTGGGATAAACACAAAAACATATAGAAAAAATTGAAGCTGCGCCAAACTTAGATATTGAAATAAAGTTCTCAGATGACACAAGGATCAACACACTCAATGTACTCCAATAGCGTGGAACACCAGTTAACAGTCTACAGTAGGCGCCGCCAATTTTTTTGTCAATCTCGCCTCTTCTAGCGGCGAGATTGACACCCTACGAGCCCCGTCGCGAGAGCCACCGCCGAGCTGTCTCGTCATCGGGAAAGGAAAAATGTGTATCTTTCCGCAATTCAGCGACAAGCATTGCTGACATTGAGGCCAGTAGACGGAGATCCAACGTGGATTCCCGCCAATACCAGGCACTGTGTTTGGTATGAATCCTGAGCGGGAACTCCTCGCCAATTTTTAAATAAAAAACCGGCATGGGTTCCCCCTCCAGGAGCATACCAGGCCCTTCGGTCTGGTATGGATTTGAAGGGGAATCCCCTCAAAATCCAAACCAGACCCTTATCCGAGCACGCAACCTGGCAGGCCGCAGGAAAAGAGGGGGGACGAGAGAGCGCCCCCCCCTCCCTCCTGAACCGTACCAGGCCGCATGCCCTCAACATGGGGGGTTTGGTGCTCTGGGGCGACCTGCGGCCCCCTCGCCCCAAAGCACCCTGTCCCTATGTTGATATGGACCAGGGCCTCTTCCCAACAACCCTGGCCGTTGGTTGTTGGGGTCTGCGGGCGGGGGCTGATCAGAATCCGGGAGCCCCCTTTAATAAGGGGGCCCCCAGATGCCGGCCCCCCACCCTATGTGAATGAGTATGGGGTACATCGTACCCCTACCCATTCACCTGGTGGAAAAAATATGTCAATAAAAAAACACACACATCTTTTTAAAGTAATTTATTACACAGCTCCGGGTGACTTCTTCCGACTCCGGGGGTCTCTTCAGACTTCGGGGGTCTGCGGTGTCATCTCCGCGCTCTCCGGTTCTTCTCTCGCTCTCCGGTTCTTTCTTCTTTCTGCCGGGCCTCCGCTATCTTCTTCCAGCTCTTTTGCTAGCGGAGAGGTCCGGTCTTCCCCGTCGTCTCGTCCGGCTCCCCGTTGTCCTTCTGCCGGCCCCTCCGCTATCTTCTTCCAGCTCTTTTGCTAGTGGAGGGGCCGGTCTTCGCGTCGCCGTCGGCGTCTTCTTCCCTCTTCTCCTCCTCGATGTTGACTCGTCGCTTCCTCCCGCTGCAATGCTGGCTGTTCGGTCCGCAACGATTTATATAGGCTTCTCATGACGTCAGTCACATGCTCCGGGACCACAAGAGCCGCAAGTTTTGGAGTTGCTCAGATTTTTCGGCTTGGGAGATTCCCCTTCAAATCCATACCAGACCGAAGGGCCTGGTATGCTCCTGGAGGGGGGAACCCATGCCGGTTTTTTATTTAAAAATTGGCGTGGAGTTCCCGCTCAGGATTCATACCAAGCACAGTGCCTGGTATTGGCGGGAATCCACGTCGGATCCCGATCAATACAGTGCCGCGTCTCCTTCTCGCTATTGCAGCGAGCGCGAGATGTCGCCACCCTGTCGCCGAGAATCTCCGCGATGGGATCGCGATGAATATACAATGTCGTGGCACCTACTGTATAAGCATATCATGGTCTTAATGTTGATAAAAACGACACCACAGTGACTTCATAGACATATGTGAAGCCCACCACTGAATGAAAAAGCTGCTTACCAAAGGGCAAGCACAATTGTGCAATCGGCTATAGCCCAGCCGCGGCCTTTAGATTCCAGGAAGAGATATAACCTCATACAGGGTGAAGGCTCCTGAACATAGATTTCTCCACGCTCATGCAGTCAGCATCATCATCTGTGTTCCAAATTGTTAGGTGTAAGGAGCGAAGGAACACAAAACATAATTTCCCTAGAGAAGAGAAGCCTAAGAGGAGATATAATGTAGAGATATACAAATAGCTCAATGGTGATTCTAGCATAGGGAAAAATGATTCAGTGTCAGGTCGCTAAAAGTGGTTGTAAACCTCAGACGTGCAATAGAACGCTGACTGAGAAAAACCCCACGCATGCTCAGAATCAAGTCGACGCATGCTCGGAAGCATTGAACTTTATTTTTCTCGGCTCGTCGGAGTGTTTTACGTCACCGCGTTTTGGACGGTCTGAATTTGGTCTGACATGGTGTATGCAAGACAGCTTGAACGGAATTCCGATGAAAAATTCCATCGGATTTTAGATCATCGGATATTCGTGTGTACAGGGCATTAGTCATTTTTGTCTGCTGCTTCGTTCCTCTGCTGTCAGCATGAATAATTTCTTGACAATTTTTCCTGACACCAAGGAAAAAAGGTGACGGGGGAGGAAGCTCCAGCCGATTTCTCGCTGAGCTCTGCAGTGTGTAATTTAAACTCTCTACCCCCTTTTTGACAGCTCAGATGAGCTTTATAAATTCTGGACTTTGAACGTACAGTGCCTTGCAAAAGTATTCACCCCCTTGGCTTTTTACCTATTTTGTTACATTACAGCCTTTAGTTCAATGTTTTTTTAATCTCCATTATATGTGATGGATCAGAACACAATAGTCTAAATTGGTGAAGTAAAATTAGAAAAATATAGACATAAAACATTTTTTCAGAAATAAAAATCTGATAATTGGCATGTGCGTATGTATTCACCCCCTTTGTTATGAAGCCCATAAAAAGCTCTGGTGCAACCAATTAACCTCAGAAGTCACATAATTTGTGAAATGATGTCCACCTGTGTGCAATCGAGGTGTCACCAGGGCTGGGCGATTTTCCCCCCAAAAAAAATCTGCGATTTTTTTTATAAAAAACTCGATTTACGATTCGATTCGTTTTTTTTTTTTTATTATATTAATTAAAGTGCATCAACAAACAAAATTGCAAAGGCAAACCCTTTCTCTAACTGCAAAGTCAGTGTGCAACAAACACACAATATAATCCAGCGCTCATGGAACATACATTATTAACTATTGAAAACTCTTGAAACTCTGTGTGTGATTCCTTCTGTCCCAGCCTTGCTGCGATCCTGGCTCTGCATCCTTTTGGGTTGGAGGGCCCTCCACACGATGGTCTGCCTGTTGTCCATCATTCAAGGTACTGTGCTCACACGGAGATCATGCCACAGGCTTTGTTTTGACTTTTTTAACCCCTCCTTGCTCCACGGATGTCACTGCAAGTTTAACAAGTTTGTCACCACTGGCAACTGGAGAGTTAAGATTCATTTGCCCTCTGCACATTTGGGATTGGATCCCTCTCTTTATTGTGATAAATGGACTAAGCTTTTTTATCAATTCTTCAAGAGTTTTCAATAGTTAATAATGTATGTTCCATGAGCGCTGGATTATATTGTGTGCATGTTGTGTATTTTGTACTTCTGGGTACGGATTTTTTCTTGCTGCGCTGGATCCTGTTTTTTCCCCCTTTTGGATACTTTGTACTTCCCAAAATATTTCGGATTTTTTTCTTATTATTATCATCCATTATATTTTTTTCTTTATCCACCAATTTAGCGCTTGTGACCTTTTTGTTGTTTTTTGCAGTTTGCAACAAAGCTTGTTAAACATCCAAATTATTAATACTGTATTTGGATTTAGCTAATAAAACAACAAAAAATCCTGAGGTTACTCTTAGTTGAATTGAACTGTGTCCATGCCTCACTGTGCCCGTGTCTCACTGTGCCCATGCTTCAATCACTGTGCCCGTACCTGATGCAGATTTTCATGGTATACGGATTTTACTGCTACACCGGTGGCCATTCCAGTATTCAAAAGCCGTGCCTCCTTCTCGTCTGTGATAGGCGGAACACTCAATTTCCCAGCATTCAGTGTTCCGCCTATCATGGTCATCCTCATAACACAGACGAGGATGAGAGGATGTCCGTGATAGGCTGAATACTGCCTGCTGTGAAATTGAGTGTTCCGCCTATCACAGACGACGAGGACTCTGGAGGCACGGCTTTTGAACACTGCAATGGCCGCCGTCTGTCTGCATGACACGCTGATCAGGTAGGCAGACAGCGGCTGCAGCGAGTAGATGTAATTGGGGTAACGCTGCCCAGTGCCATTCCGGATACGCCCCCCTGCAGTCCTGCTACGGAAACTTTGAAGGGAAGGAAAAAAAAAAAATTTTTTATTTTTTTTTTTCAAAAAAAAAATCGATTTTCTTCAAAACTGAATCGATTTGAGCTCAAAACTCGATTCAAGATTAAAATCGATTTTTTTCCCAGCCCTAGGTGTCACATGATCTGTCATTACATATACACACCTTTTTGAAAGGCCCCAGAGGCTGCAACACCTAAGCAAAAGGAATCACTAACCAAATACTGCCATGAAGACCAAGCAACTCTCCAAACAAGTAAAGGACAATGTTGTTAAGAAGAACAAGCCAGGGTTGGGTTATAAAAAAAAAAAATCCAAATCTTTGATCCCTAGAAGCACCATCAAATCTATCATAACCAAATGGAAAGAACATGGCACAACAGCACACCTGCCAAGAGACGGCCGCACACCAAAACTCACGGACTGGAAAAGGAGGGCATTATTCAGAGAGGCAGCACAGAGACCCTGGAGGAGCTGCAGAGTTCCACAGCAGAGACTGGAGTATCTGTACATAGGACGACAATAAGCCGTACGCTCCATAGGAGTTGGGCTTTATGGCAGAGTGGCCAGAAGAAAGCCATTACTTTCAGCAAAAAACAAAATGGCACGTTTTGAGTTTGCGTAAAGGCATGTGGGAGACTCCCAAAATGTATGAAGGAAGGTGCTCTGGTCTGATGAGTCTAAAATGTAACTTTTTGGCCATCAAAGAAAATGCTATGTCTGGCGCAAACCCAACACATCACATCACCCAAAGAACACCATCCCCACAGTGAAACATGGTGGTGGCAGCATCATGCTGTGGGGATGTTTTTCAGCAGTCGGGACTGGGAAACTGGTCAGAGTTGAGGGAAAGATGGATGGTGCTAAATACAGGGATATTCTTGAGCAAAACCTGTACCACTCTGTGTGTGATTTGAGGCTAGGACGGAGGTTCACCTTCCAGCAGGACAATGACCCCAATTGCGGTGGGCAAATAGGCAAATACAGGTACGTCCCCTTTAATTTGCCGCACTCTCCGTAACCGTGCCCACGGGCCCCGCAAACTCTATGTTCATGACACGGAGAGGCAGAACGGGAAGATGCCTATGTAAACGAGGCATTTCCCTGTTCTGCCTAGCAACATGACAGAGATCTACTGCTCCCTGCCATCGGGAACAGATATCTCTGTCATGTCAGTGGTAGCCCATCCCCCCTACAGTTAGAGTCGCTCCCTAGGACATACTTAACCCCTTGATCGCCCCCCTATGTTTAACCCCTTCCCTGCCAGTGTCATTTACACAGTAATCAGTGCATTTTTGCAGCACTGGTTGCTGTATAAATGACAATGGACGCAAAATGACGCTATTTTGCGACCATTGTCATTTATACAGCAATCAGTGCTATATGTGTCCGCTGCAATATCGCAGTTACGATAAAAATCGCAGATCACTGCCATTACTAGTAAAAAAATTACTAATAAAAAAATGCCATAAATCTATCCCCCATTTTGTAGACGCTATAACTTTTGCGCAAACCAATCAATATACGCTTATTGCGATTTTTTTTTTTTTTTACCAATAATATGTAGAAGAATACATATCGGCCTAAACTGAGGAAAAACATTTTTTTTTTAAATATATTTTTGGGGGATATTTATTATAGCAAAAAGTCAAAAATATTGCTTTTTTTTCAAAATTGACGCTCTTTTTTTGTTAGCGCAGAGATGATCAAATACCACCAAAAGAAAGCTCTATTTGTGGGAAAAAAAGGACGTCAATTTTGTTTGGTTGCAAAGTCGCACGAACTCGCAATTGTCAGTTAAAGCGACGCAGTGCTGTATCGCAAACAGTGCTCTGGTCAGGAAGGGGGTAAATTCTTCTGGGGCTGAAGCGGTTAAGGGGAAACATGTAAATGTGTTGGAATAGCCTAGTCAAAGCCCAGACCTCAATCTAATAAAAAATCTGTGGTCTGACTTGATTGCTATTCACAAGCGCAAACCATCCAACTTGAAGGAGCTGGAGCAGTTTTGCAAGAAGGAATGGGCAAAAATCCCAGTAGTAGGATGTGGCAAGCTCATAGAGACTTATCCAAAGCGACTTGGAGCTGTGATAGCCGCAAAAGGTGGCTCTACAAAGTATTGACTTTGGGGGGGCGTGGCTAAGCAGTGGATGTAGAAGGACGCGTTCGTCTCACGCTCTGCGGATACTCCGTGCAATTATCCTGACCCTAACCGTTCCTGGACTCAGCCGGACCCCTACTTCACGGTAACAGCATCCCCGGGACGGGCAACTACAAGACCGATCCTCTGCAGACGCCGCTGACATGTCTAAGAGGCTTAAAGATGGCAAAGGCTCTGTGGATGATCCCAGCCATGATGGCACCAGGCAGCAGCGTGCTTCTAAAGAGAAATACAAGAAGGCTGCACAGAAACTCCTATTTGGGGGAAAATCATACGAAGATGCCCTGTCTGCTACACCTGCTCTGGGAGAAACCTCTGGGGGCCATTCAGAAGCAGGTGGCACTGTCCCGCTGGGGGTGCAGGTGGATTGTCCCCAGAATGGAACACAGTGAGTACCCCTAGATACCTTTTTGCTGGGCCACAAGCAAACTCCCCGAGCGCAGAAGATACAGAACCCACCCTTGAAGACATTCTCACGGCTGTAACATCATGTAACATGTCTATCACTGCTCTCTCGGATGCGATTAAAGGGGTTAAGGCAGAAATCTCTTATGTATGCCATGAGACGCAAAAACTGAGGGAGAGAACATCTGCTCTGGAGGGCAGACTGAGCACAGTGGAGGATGACCTGGCCCCCATGCAAAGGGATTTGAAATATAATTGCCACCTTACTGCACAACATGCCGCACGCCTTGATGACATAAAAAATCGCATGAGGCACAACAATGTGCTTGCCCTGGGCATCCCTGAGAGGGCTGAGGGTAAAAATCCTGTGGCTTTTATAGAACAATGGCTTATTTCCACATTTGGCAAAGATGCCTTTTCCCCACTATTTGCTGTTGACCGGATTTTGACATACCCAAATGGCTGCAAAGTTAAAAATTGTGTCCTGGAATGTACCGGGACTGAGCAGTCTGGTGAAAAGAGTGGCAGTCCTTAGGCACCTCAAATCCAGTATTGTGTGCCTACAGGAGACCCATTTTCCGCCTGACTCCACACCTAGCTTCAGCCCCTGTGTGTATGGTACTCAATTGCATTCTACGTACTCTGCATATGCTAGGGAAGTGAGTGTCCTGATTCGTGAGGATACTCCGTTCCACTGTTCTGAAAAACGTATTATCATGTTGTTCGGCAGCGCATGTGAGCTTATCCAGGATTGATCTAAGCCTAGGCAATGATACATTACTCCCACTGGTGGTGGCCTCTGAATACAGGGACAGATCTATATCGGATCATTCCTCACTGTGGGTTACTATCTCACTGCCTACTACCGCTAAAAGCAGATACTGGAAACTTGACCCTTTCTGGCTCTCAAAATTTATTAGCTGGGTCAAATTAAATTCTCAACCATCTGCTAGGATTAGGGTTAATGGGGAGCTATCGGAGCCTTTTCCACTATTCCGGGGCACCAGGCAGGGGTGTCCATTGTCACCCCTGCTGTTCGCCCTGGAACCTCACGCATAAGGGGGGGGGCAACAATATTGTAAGGTTCCAGCATGGCGCGGGTACAGACGTGGTGTCATATGCTGACGACACACTATTATACTTGGGTGACGTGCAGGAATCATTGCGTGCGGTCATGACTCTTATTAAAGCCTTTGAAGTACTAGTCCGTGCTAATGCCAATAGACCCCATAATAACCCCCTTGCCTGACTGCGCATCAATGATACAGGTGGTACCCTCTTTTCGTTATGTAGGCGTCCAGATGTACCCGGATGTTTCCCAGTACATACCTCTTAAGCTAACCCCCTACTCACTAAATTTCGTGACAAATGTAATGCCTGGTGTAAAATACCATTATCCGTAGTGGGGAGAATTAATCTCATAAAAATGGTATGGGCACCACAATTACTGTATATATTCCACAATTCCCCGGTTTTGATCCCATGTCGTTGGTTTGACAGGATAGACTCCCAGTTTAGGGAATTGCTTTGGCGCAAAAAGACAGCTAGGATTAGTCTATTGACCTTACAATACAGCAAAGACAAGGGCGGACTGGCGGTCCCTCACTCTAGGGCCTACTACCTTGCCTCCCAGCTACAGCAGCTGGGGGGATGGGGACTGGTGGACACTTTTGACCCAATACGCAAACTTCTAACCACATCAGCGGATGATGCTACAGCGCTGTCCTGACTAGAGGCAAGTTACCTACACTTAGATCATGGGGCCCCTACTATACTCCTACTAAGAACACTGTGGTCCTACACCAAGCGGTTACTGGGTGTGACGGATCTCGCATACACCAGGTGGGCACATCCGCCAGACCTGTGTCTCCTGTCCTCCAAACGCACCTGCAGCCTGCAGATACGCCATAACCAGCCCTTAACCCCTCAATCACGAGACAATCCACACAGGTGTTGAGGGTTAAACATGCAGAGCATTCACAGTTTATTAAATCCAAAACATACACTTTTACACACAGTTAGGGACACTCCCCTTAGCCTTGTCATAGAGGGGGGGTAGGGGACAAGGAAGAACCAATGGGAACTTAACATTGAAACAGAGACTACAGTTAAACATAAAGGGATTATGGTAAGCAGGCAGCCCTTCAATACACGTCCCCTGCGGAGAGATGTCTGCAGTCCAGACCATTGTCTATGTGCCATGACTCAACACAGCTAAACACAGCAACAAGAGGGGGGGGTGGATGGGGGAGAAGGGATGTAGCATTACATTACATTATCTCAATGCCAGCTTTCCCCCAGTCTCTCAGTCTGGGCCATAATCTGTGGGTAAGCGGCTAGCCCACAGTCCCTTCCAAAACACACAGTGACAGTGGGTTCTGTCACACTGGGAATACAGGGTTTGCTGACACACACACCCCCCTCTGGTGAAACATACACTATAAAGAATTGCTCAAACGCTGTGGATTTGGGAGCTGGGAAGGTGCAGGGATAAGATGCATCTCACAATTGTATATAATGGGCCTATCCTCAAATCCTTTCTGGAAGTTCAAACAAAATTTGACATACCCCGCACTAATTTCTTTAAATATTTGCAGTTGCGTCATGCACTGCAAGCGCAGTCCAGGCAAACACCTATTAGACTAACCGCTCACACTATTATACAGGGAGTCCTAATGGAGGGTCACAAAAAAGGTATGATCTCTAGATGCTATAACATTATCCTTAACGCAATTCAGGATCCCACCGGTCTGCCATGTAGGTGTAAATGGGAGGAGGATGTGGGGACAATAGACGGGAAGATGTGGAATCTTTGCACATTGACTTTTTATGTTATTTTGTCCTATTTGTTTGCTTCACAATAAAAAATAAAATTAAAAAAATAAAATTTAAATCTTCTAAGTCGTGGGCATGTTCTGTAAATTGAATGATGCAAATCCTCAAACAATCCATGTTTATTCCAGGCTGAGGCAACAAAACATGAAAAATGCCAAAGGGGGGTGTAAATACTTTTGCAAGGCACATCTGGAAAGTATTCACAGCGCTTTACTTTTTCTAAAATTCTACAAACCATACTCCATGACAACAACGTGAAAGAATTGTTTGAAATGTTTGCAAATTTATCAAGAAACAAAAAATGAAAAAATAACATGTACAATTATTCACAGCCTTTGCCATGACACTCCAAATTGAGCTCAGGTGCATCCTGTTTCCTGTCTATATAAGGTCTAACAGTTAACAGTACATGTCGGAGCACAAACCAAGGCATGAAGTCCAAGGAATTGTCTGTAGACCTCCGAGATAGGATTGTATCGAGGCACAGATCTGGGGAAGGGTACAGAAATATTTCTACAGCATTGAAGGTCCCAATGAGCACAATGGTCTCCATCATCCATAAATGGAAGAAGTTTGGAACCACCAGGACTCTTCCTAGAGTGGGCCGCCCAGCCAAACTGAGCGATCGGGGGGAGAAGAGCCTTAGTCAGGGAGGTGACCAAGAACCTAATTGTCACTCTACCAATCTGGCCTGTGTGGTAGAGTGGCCAGACGAACGCCACTCCTCAGTAAAAGGCACATGGCAGCCAGCCTGGAGTTTTCCAAAAGGCACTGAAGGACTTTCTCAAAACTCTCTGGTCTGATGAAACAAAAATGTAACTCTTTGGCCTGAATGGCAAGCGTCAAGTCTTAAGGAAACCAGGCACCACTCATCACCTGCCCCATACTATCCCTACGGTGAAACATGGTGGTGGCAGCATCATGCTGTGGGGATGTGTTTCAGCGGCAGGAACTGGGAGACTAGTCAGGATCGAGGGAAAGATGAATACAGCCATGTACAAAGACATCCTTGTTAAAAACCTGCTCCAGAGCGCTCTGAACCTCAGACTGGAGCAAAGGCTTATCTTCCAACAGGACAACAACCCTAAGCATGCAGCCAAGATAACAAAGGAGTGGCTAAGGGACAACTCTGTGAATGTCCTTGAGGGGCCCAGACTTGAACCTGATTGAACATCTCTGGAGAGATCTGAAAATGGCTGTGCACCGACGCTCCCCATCCTGGAGAGTTTGTACAAAGTAGAATGGGAGAAGCTGCCCAAAAATGGGTGTACCAAGCTTGTAGCATCATACTCAAAAAGACTTGAGGCTGCAATTGGTGCAAAAGGTGCTTCAACAAAGTATTGAGCATAGGCTGTGAATACTTATGTATGTGGGATTTTTGTCGGTTTTTATTTTTAATAAATTTGCAAAAATGTCAAACTTCTTTCACATTGTCATTAAGGATGAGCTCAGGTGTGTTCGCAACCCGCACGTGCAGAGCCCACCCGGATGTCGGCACTGCACAGCGCTAATCGCAGGCAGTGAGACATTTTCCTGATCCGTGGCTACAGAGATCGAGAAATGTCTCACTGCCTGTGATTAGCGCTGTGCAGTGCCAACTTCCTGGCGGGCTCTGCACGTGCGGGTTGCGAACATGCCTGAGCTCATCCTTAATTGTCATTATGGGGTATTTTGTAGAATGTTGAGGAAAGAAATTAATTTAATCCATTTTGGAATAAGGCTGTAACATAACAAAATGTGGAAAAAGTGAAGCGCTGTGAATTCTTTCCGGATGCACTGTACGTAGATGAGAGGAAACTGCAAATAAACAGGTACAACTTATGTAGGAGGATTTGTTTATTCTCTGTATCACCTGAGGACAGTAACTTCACTGGTTAAATGTAAGGGTTTATAACCACTTTAAGGGGACTGGACACTTGCCCACTCAATGACGTTGGGCAGGAAGCAGTTTAACCTTTAACTGCGTACGTTACTGTCAGAGCTGTAAGGATTTAGAACTCTCTTCCACAGTTGGTGTCAGCGCAGAGTGTCGCTAATTGAAAAAAAAATTGGATGTGCATCTTGGCGAAACCTATTATACAGGAATATGGGAAATAATAGTGACAGCCTTACCAGCTATGTTACCGATGGGTGTTGGGAACACACAGTACTTCAGTTTGTGTCTGAGGCTACATAGCTGCAAACCGGTCAGGGTGCCCATGCTGATCCGTGTCCACAGTTAAAAGCGCCTGCAATGGGTACGTGTGCATCAAACCTGGACCATGGAGCAATGGAAGAAGGTGGCATGGTCTGATGAATCATGTTTTCACTTACATTATGTGGTGCCTGATTCTTTGCATAACCTGGGGAAAAGATGGCCACAGAATGCACTACGGGAAAAAAGCAAGCCAGGGGACACGTAAAGGATCTGCTACTGACGTCTTGGTGCCAGATGCCACAGCATACCTTCAGAGGTCTATTGGAGTCCATGCCTCAATGGGTCAGGGCTGTTTTGGTGGCAAAATCTGCTTTATATTAGGTGGGTGGTCATAATGTTATGGCAGTGTATATTGCTTTTTTCTTTCTCGTACATCACGGGACACAGAGCGGCATAGTCATTACTATGTGGGTTATATAGATACCTTCAGGTGCTGGCACTGGCAACTTCCAAAACCGGAAGTACCCTCCCCTATATAAGCCCCTCCCATCCGGGAGCACCTCAGTTTTTTGCCAGTGTCTAAGGTGTTGGCCAAGAAGTAACGTGTTTTTCACTGAGCTTGCGTACAGGTTCTTTTGGGCCTCAGTAAGCTATTCCGGATCCGACCAAAAAAAGCTTCATAGCTAAACGGTCGGTACCCGGGCCTTGCAGAGAAGAGCAAGGTTTTGCCTGTAATGCTTCTCTTAGGAGAGCTGGACCCTGGGATCCAGAGCTCTGGTCATACCCACGACCAAGATGTTTTCTGTGCAGGGTGCTATACAGGTCCAGGGGAGTGGAATCCTTGGGAACCCGGTCCCTGAAGGTTTAATTACAATGCCTGCCGTGATAGGTGAAGTTTGGGCTTCTGTGGACCAAACAGAGTCCTGCGGCGGGGAAAAGGTAAGTGGGGGCCCCTCAGGAACTTGGTTCTATTGAGGGGACCCCCAAGCCTAATATGTCTTTCTGCCTGTTACCTAACGGTATTCCCGCTAAATATTATGCATGCCTGTAACTACTAAAAAATGTAATAATTTTAATAGTGGTCAAGAAAAAAAAAATATATATAGACTGCGGTACCTGTGTTAATCCACTAGAGGCCGCTGTGGAACGTTTCTTGTCATGTGGACTAGTTTCTTTTCATCAGAGCAAGTCCAGGCAGATGGTGAGTTCTCTTGTGGGAAACTGCTTCCTCTGCCATGTTGCAATGCTCGTCCATCCCCCGGCCTGCGGCAAAAGGGGCCCTGGCTCTTGTCCCTAGTTTCCCTTTTCAAAAAAGAGCGCCGAAGGCGCACGTGGCCGCGCCTCTATATATAGAGGTGAGCTGGGAAAGGGGGCGGAGCTTGGGGGATGACGCTCTGTGCGCGCCGCAGCGCTTCTGCGCATGTGCGGGCGTCCCAGCATGTTAAAAAACACAATTATGTGTTGTGAGCTGGCTATGGAGTGCAGAGACAGAGCTGGCAACATTTAAAAAAGGCATACAGCAAGCGGTTGATGCAGGCATCCCCATAGAAAGGCACATTAGTAGACACCAACTGTTTTTATAGCAGCATTTGTGCTAGACTATTGTCAGTAAGTGGTGTATTTCGGCTGGAATACCTCAGCTTTGGGCTTAGGAATATGCCGTCTAAAAACTCCGGGACTAAAAATCCCAGGAAGCATAGGGGGTCTCCATCGGGCTCTGAGGATCTTGGGCATGCTTCGGCTGCACCAATCTCCCCTGAAGAATCAGAGGTTAGTGACCGTAGAGCACCCTCGGGAGTACCTGGTACTGTGGCTGTCCTCAGTTCACCTGCTCCTGTGTATGTAACAGAGGAGGTTTTTTCCTCAGCTCTGGGAGGGCTGGAAGAGAGATTGTCAGCATTGATCGCTGCTTCCCTGTCACAGGAAAAAAGCGCTCGATCTCCGTCTCCTCCCTCAGAGTGCCTGTTAGCGGAGCAACAGTCCCATACAGGGATCGACCTACCTGAGGGGGATCAGGATGAGGTCGATTCTGTTGTAGAGGAATCAACAGTGGAAGAGCCATTCTCAGCATCACATGCTGAAAGATTATGGGTTCAGTCCCTGACTAACATGGTCCGATCAGCATTTAAAATGCCCCTTGCGGAGCCATCATCCACTTCTGTCTCCTCGTTGGGGTCGCTAAAAGCTCCCCAGACTGTTTGTTCCTTTCCGATCCATTCTTTACTGGAAGGGCTCATTTACCAGGATTGGGAGCATCCTGATAAAATATTTACTCCTCCCAAGAGATTTCAGGTGATCTATCCCATGGAGGATAAGTTCGTCAAAAAATGGAGGGTCCCTACAGTGGACGCAGCCATCTCTTGTGTGAATAAATCACTGACATGTCCGGTGGATAATGTTCAAGGACCCAATAGATAAAAAATTAGAGTCCTTATTAAAATCTGCTTTTGCTACAGCAGGCTTGGTGACACAACCAGCAGTGGCAGCTATTGGGGTCTGCCAAGCAGTGAAGGATCAGTTGAAACTGGTCTTAAGGGACTTGCCAGATCAGCAGGCTCTTGCCCTAGCTGATCTACCTAGAGCCTTATGCTTTGCAGTGGACGCTATAAAGGATTCAATCCATCAGGCCTTACGCTGTCTGTAGTACATATGTGCAGGCTTCTATGGCTCAAAAACTGGTCTGCTGAAGCTCCCTGTAAAAAATTGCTGGTCAGCTTCCCATTTCATGGTGAACGCTTATTCGGGGAAGACCTGGACAAATATATCCAGAAAATTTCCAGCGGTAAAAGTACACTTTTGCCGGTTAAAAACAGAGTTAGAGGTCCCTCTTTTAAGAGGCCTGCTTCTCCAGTCCCTAGGACATCGGCTGTGAAACAGTTCCGACGGCCTCCTCGGTCAAATCCCGGAGGTAAAAATCAGGGACAATTGCAGGGTAACAAGAACCCCTGGAGTAGGAGAGGTACAAAACCTCCCCCAAAGTCAAATGCATGAAGGGTTGCCCCCACTCAATCGGGTGGGGGGAAGACTTCAGTTGTTCAGAGACCTGGCGGGACACGATCAGAGACAGATGGGTGCTCTCCGCAGTAAGTCTGGGATACAAATTGGAGTTAAAAGACTCCCCTCCTTCCCACTTTATAAGGTCAAACGTGCCAAGGGATCCCCAGAAGAGAGGATCCCTCCTGTTGGCACTAGAACAATTATTGCTCCAAGCAGTAATTATAGAGGTTCCCCTGGAAGAATGGGGGTTCGGGTTTTACTCAAACCTCTTTACAGTCCCGAAGCCAAACGGGGACATGAGGCCCATATTAAATCTAAAAGGGCTAAACAAATTCCTACATATCAGGACTTTCCGGATGGAGTCGATCCGATCGGTGGCCACTGCCCTACAAGGGGAGGAATGGTTAGCCTCGATCGACATCAAAGATGCTTATTTGCACATTCCCATCTTTCCAGCCCACCAAAAATTTCTACGCTTTGCGGTAGAAGGGCGCCATTTTCAGTTCAGAGCCTTACCCTTCGGTCTGGCCACAGCACCACGAGTGTTCACAAAAATTCTGGCCCCATTATTGGCCAATCTAAGAACACGAGGTGTAACGATAATGGCATATCTAGACGACTTGTTGCTGATAGACCACTCAGTGGAAAAACTAGAAGTGGTTGTTCACGAGACAATCGAGTATCTGGAATATCACGGTTGGATTATCAACCGAGACAAGTCAGCCCTAAAACCAGTCAAAAGTCTGGAATACTTGGGGCTAAGGCTGGCTTCAGACCAGAGAAAAATTTTCTTGCCTCAAGAAAAGGGGTCGTCTTTGAGAGATTTGATCCACCTAGTGGGTACAAAAAGACAGCCATCCATACGCCTGTGCATGAGGCTGCTGGGAAAAATGGTGGCATCATTCGAAGCAGTACCCTACGGTCAATTCCATTCAAGGAAATTGCAAAGGGCCATACTGTCAGCCTGGAACAAAAAAGTTCAGGCCCCAGACTTACCAATGTCCTTGTCCCCTTCCGTTCGCAAGAGCCTCCGTTGGTTGGTTCCCCAGAATCTGGAAAGAGGGAAATCCTTCAGTCCGATTTCTTGGAAGGTGGTCACTACAGATGCCAGCCTTATAGGCTGGGGAGCAGTACTGGAGCAATGGTCTCTCCAGGGCAGATGGTCGGATGCAGAAAAGGCCCTGCCCATCAATCTCTTAGAGATACGAGCAGCCCGGTATGCCCTAGTAGCATGGACATCCAAACTCCAAGGGTCCCCTGTCAGAATTCAATCTGACAATGCCACGGCAGTGGCATATATCAATCATCAGGGTGGCACCAGGAGTCGTGCAGCCCAGAGGGAAGTAAATTGCATCCTGAAATGGGCAGAAAGATATGTCCCAGCCATATCTGCGGTATTCATTCCAGGAGTGGAGAATTGGAAGGCGGACTTTCTAAGTCGCCAACAATTATGCCCAGGGGAATGGTCCCTTAATCCCGAGGTTTTCCGGACAATATGTCAGCGGTGGGGAACACCGGATGTAGATCTGCTAGCATCCAGATTCAACGCAAAAGTGGACAGGTTTGTCTCTTGGACAAGGGATCCCCTAGCTTGCGGCTCGGATGCCCTAGTGTTCCCTTGGGATCAGTTCAAGCTGATATATGCATTCCCACCGCCACAATTGTTACCTCGATTACTCCGCAGAATCAGGGTAGAAAAGAAACCAGTGATTCTGGTGGCTCCAGCGTGGCCCCGAAGAGCATGGTACGCGGAGATTGTAAAGATGTCTGTGGGGAGTCCTTGGACCCTCCCACATCGTCCGGACCTGCTTTCGCAAGGACCGATATACCACCCTTCCTTACCAGCCCTAGGTTTGACGGCCTGGCTATTGAAGCCCACATTCTAAAAAAGAGAGGGCTCTCTAATTCTGTTGTATCTACCATGATCAATGCCAGGAAGCCGGTATCCAGGCAGATCTACTATAGAATCTGGAAGACGTACATCGCCTGGTGTGAGGCCAAGAAATGGCATCCACGTAAATACGTAATGGGTAGGATTCTGGACTTCCTACAATGGGCTGTAGATAGGAAGCTTGCCTTGAGTACTATCAAGGGTCAGATTTCGGCCTTGTCAATATTTTTTCAAAGGCCCTTGGCTTTGCATTCACTAGTCAAAGCCTTTATACAAGGAGTGATGCGTATTAGCCCTCCGGTTAATATTCCCATATGTCCATGGGACTTAAACCTGGTTCTGTCGGTTCTACAGAAACAACCATTTGAACCATTACAGCATATTTCCCTGGTTCTTCTCACCAAGAAATTGATTTTTCTAGTAGCCATTTGTTCGGCTAAAAGAGTGTCGGAATTAGCCGCTATGTCCTGTAGGGAGCTATATCTGGTTATCCATAAGGACAGAGTAGTGTTACGTCCTCATCCAGCCTTTCTTCCTAAGGTGGTATCGAGGTTTCATTTGAACCAAGATGTGGTTCTTCCTTCTTTTTTCCCCAAACCTAGTTCGGTAGAGGAAAAGTTATTGCATTCTTTGGATGTAGTAAGAGCAGTTAAAGCTTATCTAAAAGCCACTGCTCAGATTCGCAGAACGGATACTTTGTTTATTCTGCCGGAAGGCCCCAGAAGGGGTCAGGCAGCGTCAAAATCTACTTTAGCCAAGTGGATTCGACAGGTCATAATGCAAGCCTATGGCTTGAGAAGGAGACCGCCTCCGTTCAAAGTTAGGGCGCACTCCACGAGAGCAGTTGGGACTTCATGGGCAGTGCATCACCAGGCCTCCCTGGCTCAGATCTGTAAGGCCGCAACATGGTCTTCAGTTCACACGTTTACTAGGTTCTACCAGGTGGACGTTAGAAGTCAGGAGGATGTCGCCTTTGGGCGCAGTGTGTTGCAGGCCGCAAAAGATCCTCATGTCTGATAGCGCTCAGCTGATGTATGGTGTACCCCCCCCCCCTCATTGGGCATTGCTTTAGGACATCCCACATAGTAATGACTATGCCGCTCTGTGTCCCGTGATGTACGAGAAAGAAAATAGGATTTTTATAACAGCTTACCTGTAAAATCCTTTTCTTGGAGTACATCACGGGACACAGAGCTCCCACCCCTCTTTGGGGACACTTATTGCTTTGCTCCAAAACTGAGGTGCTCCCGGATGGGAGGGGCTTATATAGGGGAGGGTACTTCCGGTTTTGGAAGTTGCCAGTGCCAGCACCTGAAGGTATCTATATAACCCACATAGTAATGACTATGCCGCTCTGTGTCCCGTGATGTACTCCAAGAAAAGGATTTTACAGGTAAGCTGTTATAAAAAGCCTATTTTTTTACCCTGCAGTATCATGCATTCATTTGACATGCTTCTGGTATTGCTGAATAATGCTTTAATAAAATCGCTTGGTATTAAATGTATAAGAATAATTAAAAAAAAATGAGAACTAAGCATATGTAAATGCGTGGTTTATTTTTATTTATTTTTTTGTTTACAAACTATTTTTAATGGGTACAAAAAAAGTGGTACAAAAAAGTGATATAAACCCAACATGACTCTGTGCAATAAAACACATCACAGAAAATGTAGACATATGAAAAGCCAGGCATATAAAAAGCAACACACAATTGCATGCATAGTTTATATTCTTTCAAAACGGAACATAATTACATTAGGGGGTGCCTCATAGAGATGATACTGCCTGGACTCTAATAAAGATTGTTTAAGAAAAAGATCTACATCCCATCTGATTCAGTGCCTGTGGGGTGCAGGTCTGCATCCTGTGTATCCAACAAACTTTGCGTTCTTAAAATCTGTGATGTCCTCCCCGCTGCAGGTAAAATCCTTTCTTTACCACAAAATGAAATACCAGGACATCTCCCCCCTGTGTACATCTCTGAAGTTTTTCGTATGCTTACAAATTGAAATTTTTTTTTATTTTTTTTTTTATGTTTCTTAAATGATTCTTAATGTAGTGTCTAGGCAGTAAGTATCATTATGAAGCACCCAGTAATGTTACAATCTATTTTGGAATAATATAAACTATGCATTCTATTGTGGGTCACTTTTGCCTGGTTTCTAATATGCCTTTTATCTTCTGTAAAATGTTCCATTGCACGGAGTCATGACAGGGTTTTTCCAATACACTTGTGCTGGTTAATCATGTGACCTTTTTTATCCATTTGTGTTACTTATTCATTTTTTTTTACTAGCCATAACTAAGGTCCGAAACGTGTAGGCTGTTTTTACAGCATTGTACATGTGTTTTTTTTGTTTTGTATTTTGTATAAAGGAAAACTATATTTTGGATTTGGATGTCATCCTGCGTGCCGACCATCCCTTTCCTGAAAACTCCCCTTGGCAGAACTTTATGTTCTGACCCTGTCCAACGTTCACATGCCAGGCATGGAAAATTGGTAGGTGAGATTTCTCTGTCCTCTGGATCTGGATGTCATTCAAGCCTTTGCCACTGGTGGGCTTCTGGGGATTTTCGTTGCATTAAATTAGCCTTTGGAGGACTTGTTACTTAGACTTCTGGCAGACCCTCTGTGGGCACTACAAGCTTTTTCTTTGTATCCTGGCTGTGTAATCTGCGGTCCTGAAGGACCAGGGTTTCTCTGATTCTGTTATCCCTACCCTGAGGCTAGCTGGGTGTGGCATGGGTTATATGTGGTATGTCCCAGCAGTTTTGCCAGCATCCAATAGCCTGAAGGTAGCTGCATATAACTTGGTAGTATAGATTTAAAGGGATTGTAAAGGCACAATGTTTTTTTTTCTCTTAAATTCTATGCAATAAGATAAAAAGCCTTGTGTGCAGCAGCTCCCATCTCGGCCCCCCTAATACTTACCTGAGCCCCCTCTCTATCCAGCGATTTTGCACGAGTGTCTCGTCTGCCCGGGACACCCCTCCCGATTGGCTGAGACGGCAGCATGGCACCATTGGCTCCCGCTGCTGTCAATCAAAATCAGCCAATCGGGAGAGGAAGGGGGCGTGGCTGGGACAGGGCTCTGTGTCTGAATGGACACCGGGAGCTGTGACTCGGCTCGGGTGCCCCCATAGCAAGCGGCTTGCTGTGGTGGCACTCAACAGGAGGGAGGGCTCAGGAGCTCAGGCGAGGGATCTGAGAAGAGGCGGATCTGGGCTGCCCTGTGCAAAACCATTGCATAGAGCAGGCATGTACAGAGGTGTCTCTTTAATTAGGTGGTCGCCTAAGGCCTCACACTCAGAGGGGCCTCGTGGCCGCCTAGTCTGCCCAAATAAAATTAAAAGCTGCTTGCTTAACAGGATGGAGGGGCCAGGAGCTCTGACAAGGGACCCAAGAAGAAAAAGATCTGGGCTGCTCTGTGCAAAAACACTGCACAGGGCAGTTAAATATAACACGTTTGGTTTTTTTTCGGGCAAAAAAAACGAGACTTTATAATCGCTTTAAAGAAGCCGTTGTTCATGTACTTTAGTTTTGTTGTACAATTTCCTAATGCACTAAGGCCCCTTTCACACTGGGGTGTTTTTCATGCGGTTTAGCGCTAATATTAGCGCTATTATACCGCATGAAAAAATCATGCCCTTTAGCCTTCAATGTGAAAGCCCGAAGGCTTTCACACTGAAGCGGTGCGCTAGCAGGACCGCTCCAAAAGTCCTGCTAGCCGCTTCTTTACAGCGGTGAAGGAGCGGTGTGTTCACCACTCTTTTACCGCGGTCTCCCATTGAAATCAATGGGACAGCGCGGTAATACCGCCCGCAAACCGCGGCAATAGCCGCGGTTTGCGGGCGGTATTAACCCTTTTTCGGCCGTTAGCGGGGGTTAAATTTACCCCCCCCTAGCGACCGCATACCGCGGTAAGAACGACGGTATAGCAGCGCTGAAAATCGCGCTGCTATACCGCCTCCGCACCTGCCCGCCCCAGTGTGAAAGGGGCCTAAGACTTTTTGCACTTCATATAATGAATACAAAAAAAGCCATTTTTAGATAAAACGTGTTTTTGTTTATTTGCAGGATCCTTAACACAACGATGTTTGAGAGCTGGGAGCTGATTGGTCCATACCCGTCGTGGTGGCTGTTTAATGGTATCCTTTTAATACTTCAAGTTCTCCACATCATCTGGTCTTGGCTCATTGTTCGCGTAGCATACAAATCACTGACAAAGGGAAAGGTACGTCTACTACCTTATTGTGTCGTTGTCCTTTTTGTGCAATGTGGGGCAAAGTTAAAATCCTATATTTTTTTTGTATCTCTCCTCTTGGCTTCATCCACTTTGGTGCGTGAGGATCTTATCACCTTACATTTCCAGACCTAATGATACTATTGCTTTATTTACCTGTGCTCTTCCCTGACAAGGTGACCTTGTGGGGAGAGGGGTCTTTTGATATCTGCACTCCCTGCCTTACTTTCTCTACCTCCTTTTTCTCTGTGTCAGGTTGGAACTGGAAAGTGTCACCCTTTGCCTGTAAGTTTTTTTTTCTCTGTGCTGCTTCCAGCTTCTTTATACCTCTTTCCTGCCTGCTGTTCCTGTACCCTCCTGCATGTTCACTTCTTTCATACACTACCAGATCCATGAAACTAAATCGCATGTCCAAATAATATATCTCATGATAAATCTGGGCCTTGGAAATCGTCTCATCAGCTCTAACACTTTTAAATGGACATTACCAAGTAGATATTTACACAGATCTTCCTGAATATAAAGTGTACCTGCTGTAATGGCTGTTGGCTTGATAATGCTAATTCTCTCATATTCAGAAATAGAGCAAAGTGTGTATTTGTTTTTGTTTTTTTAGTCAACCAAATAACACAACATTACAACACTGAAATACATCACAATGATCTTAAGTTGAAAAAAATGTTGCTCAGGCTTAGGTTGGGAGCTTGTCTCCCGAAAAGCATCAGCTTTCCAACCGTAGAGATTGTCATTCCTGACACTGGAGTTGTGCATGACATGCATTTTAACGTCTCATGTTTGTGGGTATGTCTGTGGCGTCCTAATAAATTAAGTAAAAAGTTAATGCACTAGGCTTCGTGCCCTCAATTTTTTCTTTGTAGTAAAACTAATGGCTAAATCTATTTTGGTTTCTTTGGCATAATGTCTCACTGTATAAAGCTTTCTTAAATTGTGACTAAAGACAAACTTTTTTTGTTTTGACAGAGTGGAAAGGGAGTGGATAGCCTAGCAATTGGCAGCAGTGTTGTCAGTCTGCTGTGTGTGCTCCTTCAGTTGGCCATTGGACTGCATTTCAGGTCCATCATAAAGGCAGCCCAGTGACCGACTGAAAGGCGTACGCATGGCAGGCTGACATTACTGTTGCTGATTGTGAAACGATGACTTAGGGCTCTTTCACACGGAGGTCAGTTCAGGTCCGCCTGTCAGTTTTTTTAGGCGGACCTGAAACGGATCCTCCATGTACCCCTATGGAGGCACGGATGTCAGCGGTGACATGTCCGCTGACATCCGCTCCGCCAAAGTGTGACGGAGGAAAACCCTATTTTTCCTTCCGTCGGCGGAGCGGATCGGATGACAACGGACTCTACGGTCCGTTGTCATCCGATTCCCCATAGGGGAGAGCGGCGCTCTGACAGGGCGGTCCCTGCACAGTGTGCGGGGACCGCCCAGTCATCCGTCGGCTCAGCGGGGATCAACGGAGCGATCCCCGCTGAGCAAGCGGAGCTTCACGGTGGCGGATCTGCACGGATCCGCCCCGTGTGAAAGGACCCTAAGGTGTCTACTTACAGTTTGTATACCCTGGCAGAAATTGAGAAATTTTGGCATTGATATTGAAAACATGACTGATCATATAAAAAAATAAAATAAAAAAAAATATTTTATTTAACCACTTGCTATACTGGGGTTATGACTGAAGCTGCCAGCCATAACCCCAGTATTTTTTTCTTCAGCCGGCAGCTGGCTTTCTCGTGAAAGTGGACCGATTTACCGGCGCACTAAAGAAACGATCCGACATTGCGGCTGGCTGGTCACAGAGGTGAACAAAGACCAGATCGTCTTTGAGTGCCCCTCTGGCCTTGGAGGACCAGAGCGATGTCATGACATCACTTTTACGGTCCAGGGTGGAAGTAAGAACATCAAAGATCAACTTTTTTTTTTTTTTGTTTGTTTTGTTTTTTTATCTTTTGCTTTTAAGGCTCCATGCACACTGGGCTTAAAAAAACATCTGTTCTCTTGGCAGTAAAAAAAAAAAAAAACGCTCATATAGACTTTTTGTTTTTGTTTTTGTACAAGGTTTAGACTAGTTTAAGAGTATTTTACAGTTTTTCGGCTTTACCCCAGATCTCACGATACGTTCCGTTCCTTGCAATAGGAATAAAAGTTAATTTTTTTTTTTTTTTTAAAGGGACAGTGTACAAAAATTCATGAAATTCAAGTGCCCCTTTTTTTCCCTGAACTCTGTGTGCAGCCAGCCTGTTATGTTTGCTACAGGCACTGGATTCTATGTTAGGTGCTCACCTTGGCACAAAGTGAAACGAGTGTCGTAAGCCGCACGGTGCTATACAAGTCCAGGGCTGGGGTCCATCTCTATGGTTTCCAAACCCTGAAGACCCCTTTGTGGGTTTACCCACTGTGACAGGGGAAGCCTGACCTTAATGGTCCCGTCAGCTTGGATAAAGTTGCTTTCCTGGTGGCCATTAGGTTCGCTAGACATGTTTCTGGCAGTCCTTTCTTGAAAGAACTTTTTTTGGTTTTTCATAGGGACAATGTAGTCTCTATTTTCCACCTCAGTAATAATATTGTTTTCCCTTCCCTCTGTCCTTCTTGAAAACATGCTAAGGAACTTTCCCTGCACTGTTTGATGTTGTCAGGGACTACCTAGCAGCAATTGTTTTTGTTTGCAAATCCAAGTCCCTTTTTTGTCCTACCTACAGACTCTCATGGAGAACATCCTTCCTTCCCTCCACCATTGGCAGGTGGATGAGACCGCATAATTCCAGGGCCTATGCCCTTACAGAAAGGTGCCATTTCTTTCCCTATCAGAGCTCATTCCACCCGATTTTTGTTGTTGTCTTTTGGGCTTTCAAGCATCTCTATCCCAAATTTGGAAAGGACGCCACCAGGTCCTCTATTAACACATTCTCCAGGTCTTTCTGGGTGGAAGCTTAGGCCTTAGCTGATGCAAGCTTCAGCCGCACGATGCTTAAATTTGTCGTTTTCAGATTTAACTTTTTTTTTTTTTTTTTGCCAGTTATAATTGCTATGTTGGACACCTGTCCATTTTTAGTTATAGTTTGTCCCATGATCTATGAATACAAGCCTTGTGGTCCCATACTGTACAAATGATGGTAATTTTAACTTGACCGTAAATGCCTTATCTTGAAGTACAGAACTCAGGCCCCTCCCCTCTGACTTCTGCCGTCACTCCTTATTGCTTGCATGAAAACTGAAGTTTTACAGAGTCTTTGAATACAAGCCATGTGTTCTGTACTGTACTCAAGGATAAGGAATATATAGGCAAGTCAAAATTCCCAATTTTTGGAACAGCTTGACCCTTTTGTTGCCAGTGCCATTTTTTCCCACATGTTGAAAACTGGTTAAATTCCCACCCGTTATATATTTTTAAAAAGCGGAGTTAGACTTTAATGTGTTTTTCACCTGTCTATAGTCAATATAACACTATCCTCTTCACAATTCTGCTGTCCGAGAGTGGATATGTTGCTCCTCTATGGATACAGTGGGGGAGTGAGCATAGCCACCCTAAGACAGAGATGTAACTGGTCAGAAAAAACAGTAAATACAGCCAGCCATCAGAATTAAAGTGGAGTTCCAGCCTTTTTTATGTTTATTAAAAGTCAGTAGCTACAAAAAGTGTAGCTGCTGGCTTTTAATAAACACTTACCTGCTCCACTGTCCAGCAACGCGGCCGCCCGGAGCTTCGCTCCTCTCTCCGCCGGCGCCTCCATTCATAGTGTGGGCACCCGGCCATGACTGCTTTCGGCTTCACGGCCAGGCACTCACTGCGCATACGCGAGCCGCGCTGCACTCTAGAAGTGGACAGGCGATCGCCTGGGACCTGTCACGTGTCCCAGGTGATCGCCTACAGGGAGGGGCTGCCTAAGGCAATATGACGTGTCGCCTAAGCGGTCCCTTGGCGGAAGGAGGAAGTGGGACAGGAAGTCCCACTCCTACCAAAGCCCCCACTCCCCCCAAAAAAAATTGCATGCCAAATGTGGCATGTAAGTGAGCAAGGAGTGGTTTAAGCGGAAGTTCCACTTTTGGGTGGAACTCCGCTTTAAGGACTTGAAAGCTGCAATAATTACATTTTTGTTCTGGGTTTAGATGCACTTTGGAGAGAAGTTTTTTGTTTTGTTTTTTTAACCACTTAAGCCCCGGACCATTTGTCTAGCCAAAGACCAGGCCACTTTTTGCGATTCGGCACTGCGTCGCTTTAACTGACAATTGCGCGGTCGTGCGACTTGGCTCCCAAACAAAATTGACGTCCATTTTTTTCCCCACAAATAGAGCTTTCTTTTTGTGGTATTTGATCACCTCTGCGGTTTTTATTTTTTGCGCTATAAACAAAAATAGAGCGACTTTTGAAAAAGATGCAATATTTATTACTTTTTGCTATAATAAATATCCCCCAAAAATATATAAAAAAAAACTTTTATTTTTTCCCCTCAGTTTGGGCGGATACGTAATCTTCTACATATTTTTGGTAAAAAAAATCGCAATAAGCGTTTGATTGGTTTGCGCAAAAGTTATAGCGTCTACAAAATAGGGGATAGTTTTATGGCATTTTTAATAATATTTTTTTTTTTTTTACTAGTAATGGCGGCGACCAGCGTTTTTTTTTTTCTTTTTTTTTTTTATCGTGACTGCGACATGGCGAACACATCGGACACTTTTGACACCATTTTGGGACCATTGTCATTTTTACAGCGATCAGTGCTATAAAAATGCACTGATTACAGTAAAAATGACACTGGCAGTGAAGGGGTTAAGTGTGACCTAGGGAGTGCTTCTAACTGTTAAAGGCCGTGGCTTGTCACTGATCGCTGTTCCCGATGACGGAACAGACGATCAGTGACATGTCACTAGGAAGAACGGGGAGATGTTGTGTTTACACTGACATCTCCCCGTTCAGCTCCGTGACACAATCGCAGGACACCGGCGGACATCGAGTCCACGGGCACGGAGCTCACGGCAGGGTCTATCCCCTGCTGACTCTAAGATTGAGAACCGAGCGATCAAAAACTGCTGATCACTGGGTTCTCAGAGCTCCGTGAGCAGAGTCGCTGAAAGGCTGAGCCAGGTGCCAGTCCAGGCATGTGGATGGATCCCAACTTTATTGTCTCGATCTTGCCCCGGCCTGGATCGTATCTGTGATGTCAGCCAGGTGCTGAAAACAGGTCACAGGAGTGCAGAATGAACTGCTCTTCTGTGATCCATAGAAGGTACAGCCAAACCAGCTTTAGAAAAACGGTATATAGTAAAACATGCTAGTCATACTGAAAAATAGATTTGGGGGTTTACATAAATTTTTGAAGGGCTTGGATGAATTGGAGTTCAGGGAAAATCCTGCTCACATTCCGAATATTTCACTTAGTTCTCGGCATGGGGCTTTCAGTGCTGAAAACATACCGGCATTCCCTGTAATCTGACCTTGTACATTTTCTACAGCTGTTTGTACTGGCACCCATCCACATTGTGGATGTCACCAGCCAATCAGGATTCATCTAGAAACATCAACTAGGGATTTGGTTGCTACAGGAGACTGCTCGATTTTTGTGAATTGGCTTTACGTTTCTGTACAGATAGTCTGAGGTGAGCCTTGTTTACTTTTGTACCTCATTCTTGTGCATCCTGAAATTCTTGCTGGTTGAGTTTTTTTTTTTAATGTATTCATTCTGGGTTTTTTGTATTGCGCCACAAGATAGTCATATTTATCAGAAATGTGAATGTAGTGTAGTGCTGGTTCGTGTAGTCACATGAATCTTACTAATCTGAAAAAAATCTCTGCTATTCAACCCACCCTGTGAAAGTTTTTTTTAGATCTTTCTGACTGCCCTTTGTTCCCATTTTTCTGTACATACTTGGCAGAAGAGGCTTTTAGTACACGTTTTAGGCAGTAATGGTTAAATAAAGGATACAATGAATATACTGTACCTTTTTTAAGTGACATTTTCTGTCCTAGTCTGAGTTGTCCATAGCAGCCAAGAAGATAGTCTTCAGTGCAGTTTTTTTTTTTTTTTTTGTATATAAAATTTATATGATAGGCTTCCCTGGAGAGATGCGTTTTCAGGGTTTGCTTAAAGGCTGCTAGAGTGGGAGATAGTCGAACTGACTGAGGTAGAGCATTCCAGAGGATAGGAGAGGCTCTGGAGAAGTTCTATAGACGAGCATGGAAGGAGGATACAAGGGAGCTTGAGAGTAAGGATGAGCTCTGGCATGTTCGTACACCCCACATGCAGAGCCCGCCAGGAAGTCGGCACTGCGCTAATCACAGGCAGTGAGATTTTCGGATCTCTGCAGCCAGGTATCGCGACAATGTCTCACTGCCTGTGATTAGCGCACGGCTGGCTCTGCACATGGGGTGTGCGAACACGCCGGAGCTCATCATTACTTGAGAGCAGATCTTGAGAAGACGAGAGGATGGTTTGGGTGATATTTGGAGACGCGATTGATTTTTGATGTAGCTCGGAGCAGAGTTGTGAATAGCTTTGTATGTTGTAGTTAGTATTTATTTAATTCACTGGCCAATCAGAAGCCAGTGTAGGGATTGGCGGAGAGGGGTAGCAGACACTGGGCGGTTGTTAAGGTAGATGAGTCTGGCAGCAGTACTCATGATAGACTGAAGAGGGGATAGCCTATGGAGAGGTAGGCCAATGAGAAGGGAGTTGCAATAGTCAAGGCGAGAGATAACAAGGGAGTGAATGAGTAGCTCTGTGGTTTCATTCGTTAAAAAGGGACACATTTTAGAGATGTTTTGGAGGTGAAGTCTACTAGCTTTTGATCAGAGTCTAGGATTACACCTAGTACCCTGGCATGAGGGGAGGGATTGATGGTTGCACTGTTTACCTTAATGGAAAAGTAACGGTGGGGGGCACGAGCTGGGGGGGAAAAGTATACATTTTATTCTAAAATGTGTTCCTTTTTAAAAGAACACTAAAATATTTCTAATGGAAAGCATTGCAGAATTATTGGCAAGCAAAAAAAGGTGTTTTCTTAATCGTACATCGCAGGACACGGAGGACTTTGTGATCCCGACTACTTGGATTATGCTGCCTCTTTCGGGTGAATGGACACTGACAAAAAAGGCAGGAATCCCATCCCAGGAAAGACCTCTCCCTGCTCAGCTAAAGCCTGGTACACAGTTTATTTTTTTCGTGCTCCAGTCGGAGCCGCTGTACTAACCATTTAAGGTTAGTCCAGCACACCTTCCCCGCTGAGCTGTTGTGTTCTGCCAGGGGGAACCCCCCTGCCAGAACTGCCATTGGCTGAGAATGCTGACCGGGAGTTTTCCAGCATGCACGTTCGACATTCACACTGGCAGAATGTCAGCTGTTTTTTATATCGGCAAATGCCTCCCAACATTCTGCCTGTGTGTATGGGGCTTAAAGGATCACTAAAGACAACATTTTTATTTATTTTTTAAAATACCAAACAATACTTGCCTCCACTGTGCAGCTCGTTTTGCACAGAGTGGCCCCGAACCTGGTCTTCTGGGGTCCCTCGGCGGCTGTCTCGGCCCCCCCCCACCCCGCAAGAACTCAACACCTTCATGTGAGTGAGCTCGCATGGTGATGAGTTCTTGCGGGTGCGCTTCCGTGATACAGCCGGCGGCCATATCACTCGGCCCCGGCGCCCCGCGTCATTGGATGTGATTGACAGCAGCGCAAGCCAATGGCTGCACTGCTTTCAATCCATCCACTGTAGCCTATCAACGGCCAGGCTGAGCGGCAAAGAGGATGTCGGGGGCGAGCGCAGCACTTTCCAGGGCTCAGGTAAGTAAAACGGGGGGGGGGTTGTGGGGGCCGGTATTGTCGGATGTTTTTTCACCTTAATGCATAGGATGCATTAAGGTGAAAAAATGTGTACCTTTAGTGTCCCTTTAAGCCTCCATTTTTTAGCTAATGTCCTTTTGATCTTTTTTTTTTTTTTTAAACCTAAGGTTTCTTCATTCCACCTGAATCAGAACATTGGGGTTTATTTACTAAGGGTAAATCCACTGTATTACAAGTGCAGTCACTGTAAATCTGAGAAGGACGTGCAAGGAAAATAAAAAACAGCATTTTTTTCTTGCAAATGATTGGATGATCACAATCAGCAGAGGTTTCCCTCATTTCAGATTTTCTCCTCAGATCTACAGCGACTTCACTTGTAGTGCACAGTGGAGATTTTGCCTTTAGTAAATCAACTCCATTGTGTTGCCATCTTTTTGTCCTTACCCCAAGTTTCCTAAGAGGAAGGTGCTTCACTCCTTGGATATTGTTGGAGTTTATCTGAAGTCCACAGCCTGCTTTCAACATTTTGATTCCCTGTTCTGCCTGAGGGACCTTGCTAGGGTCGGACTGCTTCTTGATCCACAATTTCTGGCAGATTTCTCAGTTATTTTCTATAGTTTCAAGGGCATGATTCCTTCTTTCCTGGTCCATTTCACCCGGAGTGTCAGTACATCCTAGGCTATCCAGCATCAAACTTTTGTTATGAGGACATGCTAAATCTACAGCGCCGCTCCAGACCTATACCAATCACTGCCAGAATGGTTGTTTCCGCTCACTATTTAAAGCTATAGATAAATAAAAGCTGTTCTCGAGTCTTCTCTTGCAAGAATTTATTTAGCCATCAACAAAATATATAGATGCATCCATTGGGTCCCCACCTCAGTTGGCTTGATTAGTTCAGCAGGGACCGGCCCAATTTTGATCCATGCATGGGCAGTTTGGTTGTACACAATTCGATCTATCGATCCACTTGTGTGCAAAATTCCTGTTTGAAACGTTTCTCTCGTTTTATACTGCTGGCTATACCCAGCAGTGCTGATCCGTGTATTCTGACACTGGGGAAGTCTCCCTGCTGTCAGAATACAATAGCGCAGCAGTAGTGATTCACTCAATCTGAATGGGGCAAACGAGTCCTTTTTTTTAATTCAATCCACTGGATAAACAAAAGAAAATGACTCATTTACCTAGTTAATCTGGTTGAAAATAGAGAGTCCATCCAAAGACCAACCCAAAACACACAAATTGAAGACCTCCATATACACATTCCAATGCCTACAGTTAATCCAGAGGAAGACCAAAAGGGCTAGAATCATTGCTCTTCTACCGATCGCGGCGATACCTCACATGTGTGGCTTGAACACAGTTTTCATATGCGGGCGCTGCTTATGTATGCGTTCGCTTCTGCGTGCGAGCTCGTCGGGACGGAGTAGGAATGTAAACATCTTTTGTAATAGAAAAAAGCATGACAGGTCCTCTTAAATATGAGATCTGGGGTGAAAAAGACCTCCGATCTCATATTTGGACTAAAATGCAATAAAAAAAATAATAATTTCGTCATTTGAAAAAATAAAAAAGAGCTATGGGAGGAAGTGAGGTTTTGACGTCGCTTCTGCCCTGCTATGGTATGGAGACGGGTGGGGGCCATCTTCCCCTCACTCGTATACATACCAAGCAGGAGAGAGGACCCGATCACCTCCGCCGCTACCGGCGGCTCCGGCACGGGAGGGGGGCACTCTCCCGCTGCCGATAACGGTGATCTTGCGGCGAATCTGCCGCAGAGACACACCATTATCGGAAACCGGACCGCCCGCTGCCATAACAGAGATATCTCTCTTCAAAGTGCCGACGTATATATACAGTGGGCGGTCCGGAAGTGGTTAAAGTGAATAACTCAACACCAAGTTCACTATATGGACCCCTTACAGTATGTATTTATACATGTTGATCATATGCCCCCTTAATCTCCTCTTCTCAAGGGAGAATAAATTCAGTTCCTCATAGCTGAGCTCCTCCATGCCTCTTACCAGTTTGGTTGCTCTTCTCTGCACTTTCTCCAGTTCCCCGATATCCCTTTTGTGAACAGAAGCCCAAAACTGAACTGCATATTCCAGATGAGTAAATTGGGGTTTGGGGGAAAGGAATTCGCAAGTTTCCACTGGTAGGTAAGTGATCAAGTGTGTCGCTTACTATAGATCATTAACCTTGTAAGGTATTGTTGCTGTAACCATTTAAGCATATAGAGTTAAAGGGAATGGGAAGGGGATGAGCCTGTTTAGAGACAGGCAAAGGGGTTACTTTAGCAACAAAAATAGATCAAACAACAGAAATATTGTGAATTAAATATTTATTCCTGTAAACCTTATGACATATAAAGATTAAATAAAGTGCAAGTGGGTACCCAACCTGTGGATGATTTATAAACCTTGATACAAGGAACATCACTGGACAGACAAGACTTAACAAAAACAAAAAACATATAACAGTACACTAGTCCGGACGTGTGGTTCAGTCCTATGTATTAAGTGACCCAGTAAAAATCTTTTAAAATTGCCTTCCTCTAAAGGATGTAAGGTAATTAGATCGACCAACAGTGATGTGGATCCCTTTATTAAATCCGAATGGGTACTGTGTAACAAAGGGCTGAACCTGATGGGGCGGGGGGAGGGGGCGATGATGGGAGTAATGGACTGGGGCAGGGGGACCGCTGTTGGTGCGGAGGACCGGGAATCCCCTGGTGGTACCAATGTTCCAATGAATTCAAATTTGATAAGGAATGAGAAAGTAATGGATTTCCTCTGACAGTTGCTGGTATAATTTAAATTGAAAAGTTCATCAGTATGATTTGATTCAAGTGTCAATAATTCATTTGGTACATAGCATTGGTAAAGCAGCAATACAGGAGATTTTAGACATAGTGAAATCAGTCAATACTCGTAGTATTTAACTCGTCCTATACATCAATAGGGTGCGTACGTTACCAATGGACGTCTTCGCTGTTAGAGTTGAGTTTGATCAGATCTGTGTCACTAGATCTCTGATTGCCGTATACCTTGCAGCTGATGTTAGGTTATTCTGGCCATTCCAATTAATTTCGTCGGCCGTTGGCGCTTACAGGTATCCAGGGGTGTCCTAGGGCTGTCAGGCGGTGCTCACGCCACTATGTGAAGAATCCAGTGTAGCGGCATTAGAAATGCCGACTGTCGCGGTCGTTTGCAGCTAGTTTGAATGCTGACTGCTGCCTGTGATCTCCTGTCATTCCACCCGCTCCATACAGAATCACGTCATGTGACTGTGTGGGGTGTGACGTCAACGCGTTTCGCCGTGCTCTGTGGCGTAGCTTCGTCTGGACGTTTCACGTCACTGGTCGGGATACCTATTTATGTATCACTCAGACCGGTGACGCGCATCTGTAAAGGGTTGAAAAATTATAAAGACAACCGATAGTTAGGTCCCGTCTGAAGTTTTTCCAGGTTCCTGTCTATTCTTCACACAGTTGGGATTATTCTTTGTTACCGTGTATATGACAGAGCGGATAAGGTCCGTAGTGAATAAGGTCCTTCATAGTAAAATACTCTCTCAGTTATATCTGTCTTAACGGGTTAAACAATATCCATCATTTATTTGCTGGGGGATGATATTCTAAGTATCAAAAAGAATGATATACTTTTATGTATATTTTTCTTGGGGGGGATCGGGAGAAAGACATGTAGGTAGACTGACAAATCACAGCAAACACATATTTAGGAGATAAGATTATTAATCTATTTTTAATAAAATTAGTATAATGTTTATAACTTTCAAATCAAAATTAAATCAATAACTAAAGTTAATTGGAGGGTCTTAATGTATGTTGAGTTAGGATGGGGTGGGAGGACAGAGAAGTAAGGGAATTACCATTAATCGGTTGATATGGAGTGGTTTTAATAATCAAACAATCTGACCGATAGAAGGAAGTATTAAGAGGCAAAGCGATCCATAGATACAGTAAGCTCGCAAAATTTGATATACATTAGGGAAATTATTTGGAGGGAGAGAATAATGGATTATTATATATATTTCTATGTAGGTAAAAACACCTGTAAATTTAACTCTGTGTTTAAGCCAGCCGGGACGAGGGATTTTAGGCGGTATACCCACCATTTTTCCTTCTGTAAGAGGATACGATCGTAATCACCTCTTCTTGTAGGTAGCTTTAACACATATATCCCTTTAACCGTCATACCCAGTGCCGGCCCAAGACATTGTGCTGCCTGGTACCAAGAATGAAATGCTGCCCCCCCCCCCCCCCCCCAAATAAAATAAAAAATTACGCACACCGAAATGCCCCCACATCCATTATTTGATATGATAAATAAAGAGGAACTGTCATGGCTCTATACATGTAAAGGAGTATATAGAGGACCTGTCATGGCTCTATAAAATGGACCTGTTATGGCTCTATTCATGTATAGGAGTATAAAGAGGACCATCATGGCATTATGCGTGTATATAGAAGTATAATGAGGACCTGTCATGGCACTATACATGTATGTAGGAGTATAAAAAGGACCTGTCATGGCTCTAAACATCTATGTAGGAGTATAAAGAGGACCTGTCATGGCTCTATACATGTATGTAGGAGTATAAAGAGGACCTGTCATGGCTCTATACATGTATGTAGAAGTATAAAGAGGACCTGTCATGGCTCTATACATGTATGTAGGAGTATAAAGAGGACCTGTCATGGCTCTATACATGTATGTAGGAGTATAAAGAGGACCTGTCATGGCTCTATACATGTATGTAGAAGTATAAAGAGGACCTGTCATGGCTCTATACATGTATGTAGGAGTATAAAGAGGACCTGTCATGGCTCTATACATGTATGTAGGAGTATAAAGAGGACCTGTCATGGCTCTATACATCTATGTAGAAGTATAAAGAGGACCTGTCATGGCTCTATACATCTATGTAGAAGTATAAAGAGGACCTGTCATGGCTCTATACATGTATGTAGGAGTATAAAGAGGACCTGTCATGGCTCTCTACATGTATGTAGGAGTAAAAAGAGGACCTGTCATGGCTCTATACATCTATGTAGAAGTATAAAGAGGACCTGTCATGGCTCTATACATGTATGTAGGAGTATAAAGAGGACCTGTCATGGCTCTATACATGTATGTAGGAGTATAAAAAGGACCTGTCATGGCTCTATACATGTATATAGGAGTATAAGAGGACCTGTGCCTGGCCGGCGGCCGCAATGTCAGCCGTCCACCCACGATCGGTCCACAGAGAGCCAGAACGGGGAACTGTCAATGTAAATAGACAGATCCCCATTCTGACAGGGGAGGAGAGACAGATCTGCTGTTCCTAGTGATTAGGAACAGAGATTTCTCGCCTCCTCCAGTCATTCCCATCCCCCCCCCACTGTTAGAAACACCTCCCAGGAAACACATTTAACCCCTTCCCTAACAGTGACATTTACACAGTAATCAGTGCATTTTTATAGCACAGATCGCTGTATAGATGTCAATGGTCCCAAAAATGTGTCAAAAGTGTCCGACCTGTCCACCGCAATGTCGCAGTCTCGCAAAAAAAAAATCTCAGATCACTACCATTACTAGTAAAAAAAATAATAATAATAAAAATGCTTCAAGTGCATTATTTCTATTATTACATTGTTATATAAAATAAAATAGTTCAACTCACCATTATTGCAGAATCAGTGGGAGCCCCGAGCGTGTCACTTGCCAACGTCACCTGCCTTCAGATGCACATTGTCACCTGCCACACATTGCGGATTGTCACTTGCCACGATGTCACCTGCTACACGTAGCTGATTGTCACTTGCCACGTCACCTGCCACATGTAGCAGATTGTCACGTGCCACGACGCCACCTGTCACACATTGCGGATTGCCACTTGCCATGATGTCACCTGCCACACGTTGCAGATTGTCACTTGCCACGTCACCTACCACACGTAGGGGATTGTCACTTGCCACAACGCCACCTGCCACACATTGCGGATTTTCACTTGCCACGACGTCACTTGCCACGTCACCTGCTACACGTAGCGGATTGTCACTTGCCACGTCACCTGCCACACATTGCGGATTGTCACTTGCCACAATGTCACCTGCCACACATAGCGGATTGTCACTTGCCACGTCATCTGCCACACATTGCAGATTGTCACTTGCCATGACGTCACCTGCCACACATAACGGATTGCCACTTGCTTTGTCCCAGAGTAAAGGAGGGCAGCAGAGAGATAATGTAATCTCTCTGCTGCCCACACAGTGGGGGCCGAACTGCAGCGATGCAGGGCGGGCAGTGAGAGATGATGTCATCTCTCTGCTCCCCCGCCCACTGATTGGCCAGCAAGCCCGCTCACCTGCTGACTGTCACGCCCGCTGACTGTTCCCCTGTTCTGCCCGCACGCTCCTTTTACCTGGGCCCGACGCCCAGGTGAATTGAGCGTGCGGGCAGAACAGGTGGAGCGGAGCAAGCTGGCTGGCAGGCGGGCGTCAATTTGCCTCACAGTGAAGCGCGGAGCGGGCGGAACGAGTTGGCGACAATTTGCCTCACAGTGCAGCGGGGAGTGAAGCGGGCAGAACGGGCTGGCGGGCGGAACGGGCTGGCCAGTGGCAATTTGCCTCACAGTGCAGGCAGGGCCGGTGCTAGGCAATTTGGCGCCCTAGGCAAGACCAGCTATGTGCGCCCCCCCCCCCCCCCAAAAAAAAATGTCCCTGCGTCCATCATATGTGATGTGCACCAGTAAATTAAGGGGGTGGGGTGGTAGGAAGCTGGCAGGGGGGGATGAAGATTACAGGGGGTGGTAGGAATATGACAGGGGTGGGTGGGTGGTAGGAAGCTGACAGGGAGGATGAAGATTACAGGGGGTGGTAGGAAGATGACAGGGAGGATGGAGATGACAGGGGTGGGTGGTAGGAAGATGACAGGGAGGATGGAGATGACAGGGGTGGTTGGTAGGAAGATGACAGGGAAGATGAAGATGACAGGGAATATGGAGATGACAGGGGTGGGTGGTAGGAAGCTGACAGGGAGGATGGAGATGACAGGGGTGGGTGGTAGGAAGATGACAGGGAGGATGGAGATGACAGGGGGTGATAAAATGTAAGACAGGCCTCAGAGGTAGGGTGGTGGGATCATGCCAGGAACAGGGGGATGACGAGGAGCATGATGATGACAGGAGACAGTAGATGGCATCATAGCATTAGGGCTGTGTGTGAGGTCATCACGGGCGGCTGGTAGCAGGGATGTTCGGGCACCCTCGTTCAGGGAGTGACGTCACTGGATGCTGTCAGTGTCGGGCAGCGGACCGTCATTCACAGTACCTACGTCTTCCACACTACGGCCGTCCATCCTGGAGAGGAATTCAAGGAGCTGCTCAGCAGCGGCGGCGGCAGCCATTATCCGCGCTCTGCACATGGTACTTGGTAGGAGATTCGCAGAGCGCGGGAGAAGGGGAGGAGCCGGGGGAGGGGAGCACATTGATCCACCTACTGACCCAACAACTGTTGGATGATCGAGGCTGCGTCAAGCTCCCAGTGCCTCCTCCTCTTCCTCCACAGGACTGCGCGGCGGCAAGTACTACTACTGTCACACATTGAGATAGGGAACCAGTGGCCATGGCTGCGCCCTAGGCGGCTGCCTAGTGGTACCGCCAGCCCTGAGTGCAGGGGGAGTGGAGTGGGCGGAACTGGATGGCGGCAACTTGCCGCCCCCCTGAATGTGCCGCCTGGTACAATGGTACCACCGGGTCCCATGGTAGGGCCGGCCCTGGTCATACCATGGGAACTACGTCCATGATATTGGGCGAAATGTTTCGCCAGAGGTTTCTCAGGAATTTTTTTTTTTTTTTTTTCTTGGTGACATGCTGGTCAAATCAGAATTCATTAAAGAACCAGAAACCACTTGGCTCAACGAATATCCACGAACAACAGGAATGTTCCCGTGTAATAGATGCCAGGTCTGTCCCTATGTCCATCGAACTTCGACTTTTACCGACTCTTTAGGTAATGGATCTTTTCAGATTAGAGATCTCATCAATTGCTCGACGACTCGTGTCATCTATATGGTCACTTGTCCTTGCCCAAAAATTTATGTGGGCAAGACCAAGAGATCGCTGAGGATAAGAGTCGGCGAGCACCTGAGAGAAATAAACAATAAAGAAAAAATTCCTGAGAAACCTCTGGCGAAACATTTCGCCCAATATCATGGACGTAGTTCCCATGGTATGACGGTTAAAGGGATATATGTGTTAAAGCTACCTACAAGAAGAGGTGATTACGATCGTATCCTCTTACAGAAGGAAAAATGGTGGGTATACCGCCTAAAATCCCTCGTCCCGGCTGGCTTAAACACAGAGTTAAATTTACAGGTGTTTTTACCTACATAGAAATATATATATAATAATCCATTATTCTCTCCCTCCAAATAATTTCCCTAATGTATATCAAATTTTGCGAGCTTACTGTATCTATGGATCGCTTTGCCTCTTAATACTTCCTTCTATCGGTCAGATTGTTTGATTATTAAAACCACTCCATATCAACCGATTAATGGTAATTCCCTTACTTCTCTGTCCTCCCACCCCATCCTAACTCAACATACATTAAGACCCTCCAATTAACTTTAGTTATTGATTTAATTTTGATTTGAAAGTTATAAACATTATACTAATTTTATTAAAAATAGATTAATAATCTTATCTCCTAAATATGTGTTTGCTGTGATTTGTCAGTCTACCTACATGTCTTTCTCCCGATCCCCCCCAAGAAAAATATACATAAAAGTATATCATTCTTTTTGATACTTAGAATATCATCCCCCAGCAAATAAATGATGGATATTGTTTAACCCGTTAAGACAGATATAACTGAGAGAGTATTTTACTATGAAGGACCTTATTCACTACGGACCTTATCCGCTCTGTCATATACACGGTAACAAAGAATAATCCCAACTGTGTGAAGAATAGACAGGAACCTGGAAAAACTTCAGACGGGACCTAACTATCGGTTGTCTTTATAATTTTTCAACCCTTTACAGATGCGCGTCACCGGTCTGAGTGATACATAAATAGGTATCCCGACCAGTGACGTGAAACGTCCAGACGAAGCTACGCCACAGAGCACGGCGAAACGCGTTGACGTCACACCCCACACAGTCACATGACGTGATTCTGTATGGAGCGGGTGGAATGACAGGAGATCACAGGCAGCAGTCAGCGTTCAAACTAGCTGTAAACGACCGCGACAGTCGGCATTTCTAATGCCGCTACACTGGATTCTTCACATAGTGGCGTGAGCACCGCCTGACAGCCCTAGGACACCCCTGGATACCTGTAAGCGCCAACGGCCGACGAAATTAATTGGAATGGCCAGAATAACCTAACATCAGCTGCAAGGTATACGGCAATCAGAGATCTAGTGACACAGATCTGATCAAACTCAACTCTAACAGCGAAGACGTCCATTGGTAACGTACGCACCCTATTGATGTATAGGACGAGTTAAATACTACGAGTATTGACTGATTTCACTATGTCTAAAATCTCCTGTATTGCTGCTTTACCAATGCTATGTACCAAATGAATTATTGACACTTGAATCAAATCATACTGATGAACTTTTCAATTTAAATTATACCAGCAACTGTCAGAGGAAATCCATTACTTTCTCATTCCTTATCAAATTTGAATTCATTGGAACATTGGTACCACCAGGGGATTCCCGGTCCTCCGCACCAACAGCGGTCCCCCTGCCCCAGTCCATTACTCCCATCATCGCCCCCTCCCCCCGCCCCATCAGGTTCAGCCCTTTGTTACACAGTACCCATTCGGATTTAATAAAGGGATCCACATCACTGTTGGTCGATCTAATTACCTTACATCCTTTAGAGGAAGGCAATTTTAAAAGATTTTTACTGGGTCACTTAATACATAGGACTGAACCACACGTCCGGACTAGTGTACTGTTATATGTTTTTTGTTTTTGTTAAGTCTTGTCTGTCCAGTGATGTTCCTTGTATCAAGGTTTATAAATCATCCACAGGTTGGGTACCCACTTGCACTTTATTTAATCTTTATATGTCATAAGGTTTACAGGAATAAATATTTAATTCACAATATTTCTGTTGTTTGATCTATTTTTGTTGCTAAAGTAACCCCTTTGCCTGTCTCTAAACAGGCTCATCCCCTTCCCATTCCCTTTAACTCTATATTCCAGATGAGGTCTTACTAATGATTTGTGTAGGGGTAAAATGATTCTTTCCCCCTCTCCCCTTCTCCCGTAATACAAGAAAATGAAGGGCAGTAAACTGGCTCTTTTTGTTTAGAAAGTTTGGAGACCGCGGCTTTATAGGGTTGTCGAGCTGCCAAGTTTCTTTCTCATAGAAAGAACTCTGAACATGTCGAGCTTTGAAAATATATTTCTTTACAATTCAAAATGATTTTACATTTTTTTCTGAATAAATACTTGGCGTGTATGATCTGAGCACAGGTTCATTTTAAACGTAATACTCTGACTTGTAAGACCCTGGTGCTCCCTGAAAGCGTGACCTGGTTGTGTTCTGTGGCAAGTGACCGAACATTGGCCATTAGCCATATAACACAACTCAGGGGAGTTCAGGTCCTGCATCCTGACGCACCTGTACCTGTGCACAACAGACTTTCATCTAACATGTAAGTTGGAGCAAAAGATTTTATGGGAAAGACATTTAAACCCGAACTAATAAGGGGACTGGAGGATCTCCATTACGAGGAACGGCCGCAAACACTAAATTCTCGCTGGAGATGAGATGCTTGAGAGGGGACATGATTGCAATCTACAAATATCTCAAGGGGGATCCCAGCATAAGGAAATAAACTATTCAGTCCTAGGGAGTGTAAAAGGACATGGGAGCACACAATGAGACTGGAGGAGAAGCGGTTTAACCTTAAACTGCGTGGGGGGTTCTTCACTGTTGGGGAAATAAGGATGTGGAACTCTCTCCCACAATTGATGGTGGTTGTGGGGAGTATGGATATTTTTAAAAGACTCTTAGACGTACATCTTAACCACTTAAGCCCCGGACCATTTCGCTGGCCACAGACCAGAGCACTTTTTGCGATTCGGCACTGCATCGCTTTAACTGACAATTGCGTGGTCGTGCGACGTGGCTCCCAAACAAAATTGACGTCCTTTTTTCCCACAAATAGAGCTTTCTTTTGTGGGTATTTGATCACCTCTGTGAGTTTTTTTTTTTTTTGCGCTATAAACAAAAATAGAGCAACAATTTGAAAAACATTCAATATTTTTTGCTATAATAAATGCCCCCAAAAAAAACAACGAAATTTTTCCACAGTTTAGGCCGATACGCATTCTTCTACATATTTTTGATAAAAAAATCGCAAAAAGCGTATATTGATTGGTTTGCGCAAAAGTGCATCTACAAAAGGAGAGGCATGTTTACACTTGCCTCTCCCCGTTATGCAGCTCTGTGACCCGATCGCGGGAAACCAGCAGACATAGAGTCCGCGGGTCACGGAGCGGCAGGGCGGGAATTTCAAAGTGACGTAAATATACGTTACTTTGCTCAGCCATGCCATTTTGCCAATGTAAATCTACAGGAGCCGGTCCTGAACACAACATACAGGGATATGGGAAATAATTAGACACTGCTACACATGCACCTACACAGGTTGAACTGTATGGACTATTGTCTTTTTGGCCTTACCGACTATGTAACGCAAAAAAAATTGCAAGCAGACAGGTTCTTTATTACAGAGGGGACATGCTATGGCATGCCATGCTATAAAATACTTACATGCAAGTTTGCCATTTTATTTACCATGTGCACATTGTTTAGCATGCACAGCATGGTGTATATTCTTGTCTGGAATGAATGAACTACTGTGCACATCCGTGAATAGTCTCAGTGCCTGAATGAATGCACTTCCATGTGCAGTAGTTTCTTCCTCGCCAGCCAATTAGGAGGGCTGAAGACCCCGGCACCTGGAAGAAGCCATGGCAAAGATGTTGGCTCTGGAGTGATTTTCTGACTTTAGTTCTAAATTATTGTGCAGAGGACCAGCACAAAGTCAAATGGTTTCTTCTGCAATGCTGTATCCTGGCCTAGGCCAACAAGGCCCAGGCTTAGGCCAGCACTTTGAAGGGGGGGCAGCACAAAAAGAGACCCCGCCAGTTTGCGCTACACTGTTAGGAAAATTAGTCTATCGCCCCCATAAAGCAGCCGCACTGCTTCCGGTAGGTGGGGGGGCGGGGGGCGACTTCTAATTTTGACTGTCCTATCCTCCTGGACCACAAACCTTCCTCACTGTGCTATATGTTTCTGCTGCACCATTGGCATGGTTATATCTTCTTAGTCCTCTCCATAAAATTATCAGAAATTTGTGCTTAAAGTAGAACTATATCCAAAAAAAAAACAATAATTTGCCTAGAGTAAGGGAGGGTTATAGCCCCAGTCAGTTTATTTGTTACCATCCACTTCACTTCCTCCTAGGGTGACCACGTGTCCTGCATTTTGCAGGTCTGTCCCGGGGACCTTCATTCCAGGACAATACAGTGTCCCGGAATGAAACTGACACAGCAACCCCCGGGCCAATCTGATGCCCCCAAAAAAGGGCGCCACATCACCACTTTACTCACGACAGTACTTGTCCTGGCCGAGAATGCCTGGAGGAGCACAATCCCGCCCCCTGCTTGTAATTGGAGAAATCCTAAATCCCGCCTTTTGTGTCCAATCACTGGGCTGTGGTTCGTTACAGCACAAGCTGATTTTTGGGAAGGGGGGGTGTCCCTGAATGGTAGTTTGGAAATGTGGTCACCCTACTTCCTCCCCCATATCCAAACAGGAAGTGAGAGGAAATTATGCAAATTCAGGGAATCCATTGCCCCCCCAGGCTCTCAAAACTAGTGTCCCCACTCGAAAATTTCAGGGTGGGTCTTAAAAAACAAGGGGTGTGGCCTTGGCCGGAAGGGGTGGGCCATATTTAAATTAGGGGGTGCAATAGTTTAGTCAGGCCTAGGGCAGCACAAAACCTAAATACACTACTGTTCTGCTGCATGCAGTTGTGTTGGTGAGGACCATCCTGATGAGAATGAGTTAAGAGATGACCTCCTCAGTTTGCTGCTGCTTTTTTGCTGCCTAGTTATATGCAGGGAACAGAGAGCGACTAGGCTATATTGCATAATTGCAGTAGATAAGTTAGGACACCAGTGGTGCTGTCTGTCACGGGACAGTTACAGATCCTTAGGCTTCCAAAAAATTATAATCCGATGTATATATTTTTACTTTGTATTAAGCTGTCTGGAATTATGGTTTTAAATAATGTTCTTGAAACACCGGACGCTTCTAACACTGACACTTTTTTAAACTATTTAATCATTTACATAATTGTCAGCATAAAACTTTTTATTACATTTTTCACATGAATTGCCTGTATTTACCTGCCTAACTTGCTTGTGATCTTGGAGTGATAAAATGCTGATTGTCAGTGTGTTGTGTTTTTTTCTTGTTCCATTGTTTGCTGTGATTGGCTGATTAATGATACCCACAGCTTTATGGTATAAAGTAAATGGATGTGACCTGACACACACACATTAATAAAACACATGGTGGCCTCCATCCCTGATTTGGTAGATAGAAGAGAAGGGTTTGTGGGACTTTAAATGAGGGAACGCCATGTCAAGAAAGAATAACATAAAAATGAAGTAACAGTACATGATTTATTTATTACATTCTTGAATACATATCGGATATTTTGTATCAAATAGGTAGTCACAAGACTTGCTCTAAATATGCTGCTCATAGCATGCAATACAAATAAAAAATAGACGTGGCAGATAAACATTTTAAAATCAATTGAAGAGCATATGTAATAGACAGGTAACTTTTGGCATCTAGTGGCACTCTACGCGTTTTCTGGCATTTCAGCCATTCATCAGGAGTGTTATAAAGTACCGTATTTATCGGCGTATAACACGCACCCCAAGTCAGACTGTGAACGTGATATAGGAGATGGGGAACATGCTTCAAAAGACAATCCTAGACTAGAGACCAACTATACAAGGCTGATAGAGATCACTGTCATAGCAGAGCAATATGGAAAGACAGATTAGTGTCTGCAGGGTCCAGACAAAAAGTACCAAAAGGCTGGGCTGCAGGTTGGGCACCAGGGACCTAATCTGGCTGGAAGTTCAGCACATACATAGAAGTTGTGCATTGCAGAGTGCACACAGTATTTTCACCCTTGTACACCTGCATCAGCCATCATACTCATTGTTGTAATGTGCTTGATAATTTGCATGTAAACGGGCTTAATTTAGGTACAAGTTTTTGAAGAGCCCTGAAGCCCTGGCTGCACTCAGTGTAGCCCAACAAGGTCCATACTGGACTCCAATGGCTGGAGAATACTTCAGACCTACTGTGTGTGTGTGTATGTGTGTGTGTGTGTGTGTGTGTGTATATATATATATATATATATATATATATATAACCCCACAGAGTAAACTGGTACTTGTTTGCTGATAAAGAAAGAAAGGTCTTCTGGACGCAGCACTCCGGTTAAAAAGCCTTTATTCCAAAAAAGGTTCAGGAAACCAAAAACACTCTGCACAACACAACAAACTGATCTCGTCTGGCTGACGCGTTTCACACTATTTAAAGTGCTTACTCATAGCTATGAGGAGGAGGAGGAGTTGCTGGGAGGAGGTAATTCCAGGGACTTCCACACCTGAGCGGCTTCCTTTCTCCTGTCACTTGTTTGCTGATGCTGTGAAAGAGGAGAAAGACGCGCACACACACACATTAGCTATGCCCACCCTCCCCTCTGCTGTCCATTCAGAGAAGCCTTTGTATTTTCTGAATGTTTTCACATAATACAGGGCTTCTGTGAATGGGCAGAGGAGGGGAGGGGCGGGCATAGCACCTGCAGCAAAACTTCTGTTCAAGATGCAGAGCTCAGAAGGATTGTAACGCTCTCCCGGAACTACAGTGATGGTTGTCTTCCGGGAGTGCTATAAAGCTGTGGGATATAAATATATGAGCTAAGCCCAGGAGGTGTTATGCATCTCGCTGGACTTAAATTGTAGTGTGCCTTAATTTTTTTTTTTCCTTTCCACAAAAGAGCGGAGTCAGGTTCCTGTAAAAACAGACTAATTCATGAGTGCTGTTTATAGTGTTCATTGAGCTGTAAAGGCAGCTGTTGAGAGATATACACATAACCTCATCTATTCCCATCAATAGGGATTACTGATTCGATTGACAATTCGGGCAACACCCAGAGTTTGATGCACATAGGGTCCTATTCATACTAACTTGGCCAGCAGAGAATTGTACAATTTCTGACTCTTTGCTGCATTAATTCTTGACCTGCTTACCAATCGGTTCACATGAATATTTGCAGATGTGTTTGAGGTGCAGAGAATCTTGCGGTTCGGGAATCCCAGCAGTGGTGATTCAGGGAATTGTACAACTTTCTTTTTGAACATATTGCGGAAAATCAAATAAAAATTAGCAATTCATCTGATTTGGGAGTTGATTTATTCGTCCCTTTTACCATTGAACAGCTTGACGCTAATTATAACGCTGTCTATTTTGCCTTTTCATCCCCAAAGTCATTATTTTAAAAGCCATCTCCATAGAAACAGTGTGCCTAAATTCCAGCTGCCTTACAATCTTTATTTTAGGACATCCCCCCCCAAGCTGTCTGTGGAAAGAGCTAGATCTAAATATAGACCTTTTTAGTTAAAAAGTATATTCAAAAAATAATTTCCCTGAAACGTGATAAATGGAAAACCACCTCCCAGATCTGAATGCTAAAGTGAGTCTTTTGCTTTTATGTACTGTATGGCTTTCCATAGACCGCTAGAATGTTGGGCAAATCCTGCTGAAGTTGGAGCTGTGGAAGACCTTGCAAGCCCTGGGCTGGGTGGAACATTATTAGCCAGACAGTGAATGTATCCTAACAGATTCAGTTCTTGTTTTGTTTTTAGACGGGCACAGTTGCCTGACTACCATACTACGGCTGGCAGCGGAGACTCTTCCTTCCATGCATGGATTGGAGAATTGTTTGATTTTCTGTCATTCAGTCCACAGGCTGAACTAGAGAAAATAGAGCTGCGTAGGGCTAGCCTAAGTTTTAGTGTATGACAAAGAACAATGCATTACCTAAGATACAATTTATTAATAGAATACACAAATGGTTATTCTCACAAAGCAACTGAATCACATGGAAACCAGCCTCATTGCAGAACATGAACAGTAACAATAGGCATACCTGGGTGACCTTCCATAGCAGAAATAAGGGCTAATGTGCTATGAGGGATCTACCCTCTTCCTCAGAGTAATGCAATGCTTTCCTACCGATTTTACGAGCTTGGGATTATAACCATTTGTGTATTCTTTTAATAAATATTTGGTGTCTTGAGTAATGCTGGTATGCCCTTCTTGTTCGTTATTATTTAGTTGCAAGGATCCCACCCCCAGTCTGAAGAAGTGCAGCAAAGCTTGCAGTCTACCTGGTTACCTGTGGAAGTATGAAACCAGCAAGATAAAATACTATGTGACTGTTATGCATATTAGCCACTGGCCCTTTAGCACTGAAGATTATTTATTACGGGGTACTTATATAGCGCTGTCAATTTACGCAGCACTTCACATATATATATTTTGTAAAAAGAGTAGGGAATCAGGATTATGACGGTGCCCAGTACATTCATAGGTGCATATAAAATACAGAGCATCCATGCGCTGTTAATACTGGCCGGAGTATTGAAGGGCCTATAGTGGTTACTTGTGGCAAATCAATAAATGTTTCGCCAAACCTTAGCTTCTTCAGGGGAAGAGGGGAAGATGTGCTAACCAGTATTTTGAAAATGGCTCTAGAAATTATGAAAATACAACATTTTCAGTGATGTTGGAAAGCAAACTGTAGATTCATCGTTCCCATAATTCAGTACAACATATACATTATAGACTGGCAGCGCAACGTGGTTCACAGTCTCTCCCAACCCCTGGGGTCCCCCCCCTCTCAAAAACCTACTTGGGTGCCTCCAGAAAACCGAGTCGGCATCGGGACGTCCCAGGGCCGCAACCTGGCACTGTATCATAGTGACTGCAGGGGGGCAAACGAGGACCAGGCTTTAACTATATTGTACATCCACATCAGTCCCAGCCCTCAAGGAGCTTACAATCTAAGGTCCCTAACTCACATTCATACAAACACATACTAGGGCCAATTTAAACAGGAGCCAATTAACCCATCAGCATGTTTTTGGATTGGGAGGAAACCGGAGTACCCAGAGGAAACCCGCACAGGGAGAGCATGGAAACTCCAGGCAGGTAGTGTCGTGGTTGGGACTGCCAACCCTTGTGCTGCTAGGTGAAAGTGCTAACTACACCACTGTGCTGCCTCCTTGTACATATGGTCAGTGTATGTAAAATGTGTTGAGGAATTTTAACTGTCTGCTAGAGCTGCACGATTAATCGTCAAGAATCGTTATCGCGATTTTTTTTCCCCGTTGCGATCTTGAAAAAGTATTTCCCGATCATTTGTATGCAGAGAATTCTCTCTGCTCAGCCATCAAAAGAAAGGAAGAAAAAATCCGGGCACTCTGCCAAGTGTGAGAACATTTTTTTATCAGTGGAACGTCAAAACATTTTAACAATTTGTCTTTTACATCAAAGGAATAGACTTCTGTATGTAAATTAGGAAAGTTTAACCACTTAAACACTAAAACCTTTTTTTGAAATTTGTTGTTTTCAAGTTAAAATCATTTTTTTTGCTAGAAAATTACTTAGAACCCCAAACATTATATATATATTTTTGTTTTCACGTTAAAATCTTTTATTTTTATTTTTTTTGCTAGAAAATTATTTGGAACCCCCAAACATTATATATATATATATATATATTAGTAGAGTCCCTAGAGAATAAAATGGTGACTGTTGCAATATTTTATGTCACACTGTATTTGCGCAGCGGTCTTTCAAATGCAATTTTTTGGGAAAAATGACTTTAATTTAAAAAAAAAAATAACCAGTAAAGTTAGTCCAAATTTTTTTGTGTAATGTGAAAGATTTTACACCGACAATCGTGATCTTTATTCTAAGCAAAAAAAAAAAAACGTGATTCTCATTTTGGCCAGAATCGTGCAGCTCTACTGTCTGGTATTGTCTTCAATAGCCATGGTACCTGCCGCTGCCTAAATAGTGGAGTTGCCAAACCATGATTGCATCTGGTAGGATGCAGTCTCTGTTTGCCCAATAATATACCATCTTACTCAGACAATTTTTAAATGGAGATGTGCATAGTTGAACTCTATTCGGGTCTCACGTGGCACTGTGGTGCAGTGGCATCCACATGTAGTCCACTCTGCACAGAGCACATGTGATTTGGCAATCGCCACACCCCAAAAAAAGAAAAAAAAACCTAAGCAGGTATTGCCCCTGCTCAGCCTGCAAAATACGATCGTTGAAATACTGTATAGAGGAATTCTTTCCCCAGTCCTCACAACCCCTTCGTGTCAGCAGGTCTTTGTTCATTGCATTACCTCATATCCAAGCAATTTCCAGAGCCAGAACAACTGCAAAAATGTGAGGATCAGCTTGTAGTGTGGATCATTGCCTGCGGAAATGGTTTTTAATTGTAAACCATGTCAAAAACGAGCTTAGAGGTGAGAGGCCCAGATATATGTTCATACATGGAGAGATCACCCTGTATCCATGAATCCAGTTATTCATCTCCGGAGTGTGCCCTTTTTATCTAGAAGAAACTAAAGGCTTGGTTCATTTGGCTAATAACCTTTGTTGCTATACCAACCTTTTGAGAAGTGAGTGACAGAGCTGAAAATAACAATCATTATGGAAAAGAACCTGAACCTAATGGCATTTGTTTTCTTGGTAACATGAGGAAGAGAGGGTATTGTTAATCACTTTATATACAATACGTGGGCTTGGGTTTTGCTGTGTTCTACTCTGAGGCTTATTTAATAGTTTGTAATAATCTCTTCGTCAGTCTTCAGTTTTGTGAGATCCCTGTATGACAGTCCACAGACCGTATTTTATGGGATGATTCAAACATGGCTTGTGGCAGTAGTGTTTAGGAAGGGTATGAAACCCGGGGAGTGTACCTGGGATGCCAGTTAATCCCAATGAGCTCTCTGGAGACATAGTGGGCTCATCAAGGAAACATCAATGAAGGAGGGTGCCCACTTGATGACCCGATTACATAAATACCCTCCACCTTTTTATCACACCAACATCAAAAGTACCAATTTTACATAGGGGGTGAAAGGTCCTATTAGTTCTTGTGTAGGGGTTAAAAGGACACCTGTCATGAGAAATGTGCAGATGGCCATTGCTGAAAATGCTAGTTGCTGGGTTCTCATGCTGGCCCTCTGGCTTCACTGATGTGAAACAAATCTTCAGATATGGTCCTCTGACTCTTGTGACCTGTGAATTCTAGATCTGTAACTGCAAAATGATTAAAGCAGTTGTAAACCCGTATGTCAGGGGTGTCCAACCTTTTGACCTTCCTGGGCCACATTGGAAGAACAATTGTCTGGGGCCGCACATAAAATACACTAACAATAAAGCTGGGTACACATGATCTGAATATTCAGTATGTGTGTACAGCCGTTTGTCTGACAGAATTCAGTCTGATAACCGGCTTCTGTCAAGTGGGCCTGCTGGAAAACCAACATCTGATCAACGATGATCAGTTTGTTTGGGGGGGGGGGGGGAGGTGTCCAGTCACAGAAGCACAGTGGAAGGAGATTGCCGCGCTAATATTGCTTAGGTTAGGGTGCAGGCTGAATAAGCAAAAAACAAAGTGTTTACCCAGCTTTAGGCCCCTTTCACAAGGGCACCTCCGCTAAGCAGAATCTGCGGGGGATTTCTCCACTGATCCCTGCTCAGCAGGCAGATGATGACACGTCCATGTCTGCTTTGCTATACAGAGCGGACATGGACACAGACCCACTCTCTCTTCTATGGGGTAACCGGATGGAAACGGACCAACCTGTCCGTTTCCATCCGATCCACAGGACAGATGGAAAATAGGACCACCATCAGTCTGTTTTGATCGGATAGCGGCAGGTGACAGCAGACATGTCCACTGACATCCACGCTCCATAGAGGACAATGCAAGGTCCAATCAGGTCCGCCTGAAAAACTGACAGGCGGACCTGATCGGACAGCCCATGTGAAAGGGGCCTAAGGATAGTTGATGAGCAGAAAAGTTCAGGCAGATCACAAGTTAACAATCGGATATCAACTGTGTGCTGTGTGGGGAGGTAGAGGGGTGGTTGTGGCGGGGGGGCTTTGGGGAGATGCAGCCCACCCCAGCACCCCCCTAGATTCAGCCACGCTGCATTTACTTCCCTGGAGCTAGCCCGGAGTCCCTGCATTCACTGCTGCTGGTGCTATTGCAAACAGGACAGCTACAGCATCCCTCCCCTATCGCAAACCCAGAATCCCTCCAGTTATGAATGGGCTTGGCTTGTCCGTGCCGGGCGCCGAGGCTGCTATACTTGCACGGCATCCCTCCTAGATGTTGCTCCATGCTTAACACTCTTGGGCCATGGGTTGGAATAACATGCACTGCTGAGCAGCAAAAGAATTTGAAGTCACGTTTAGATTTTACAATACATGAGCAATCCATTCTTTTTTTTTAATTTGACAGTCCAGGTGTTGCCTAAACTGGGGCAGAAATGAAACACAGGTTCAGGTTGATTGTTATAGCAATAGGATTGTCAAATCACTTACCACCTGTTGTTCACGGTAAGTGTTTGGCTCGCACATGACACGAGCATAGATGCAAGTTTACACCGTTTTCTCTTTTGTAGGTACATGGTTGTAGAACTGGTTAACATGTAAATTACTAATTACCTAAGTTCATTTTATATACTCGCTTATAGCCGGCATGTAAAAAATACTGTTGGTTACAAAGCTCACTTACATCCTCTTGTTTTCCAGGTACTAAAAGATGAACGCAGCGACATAGAAAGCAGTTCAGAAGAAGAGGACACGACAGTTAATAGCACAAAAGGAATACACAACACATCTAGCAATGGGGCAAACAGAGTGAACGGCCATGCAGCAAACGGCCAGTGGGCTGACGAATAAATGTGTAAGATGTCCAGCGACTTGGTAATATGTCACCTTTTTAAAAAAAAAAAAAGACTTCGTAAGACTTGGCCTAAGTCATTCCTCACGTAAACCTGTCCTGAACTGAGCCGCCCCTGGAGGGTGAAGCACGCCCTGCATCAGACAACAGCTGGATACAATCCTAGCCATTACTTGACAGTTTGCTATGCTGGATCAGGATTGCCATGCACTGGCTGTGGCTGCTCTATACTGTTTGACCTGATAGATCTGCACCTTTCATAAACTGTGTGCTAAATTCCCTCCACTCCACTCAAGAGAGACTGCCGTTTGCACAGGCTATGGTGAGGATTGCGGTTCTTGGGCCAATACAGCCCTCTGGTTCGGAGATAGCTGAACATTGGGCCTTTTTGAAAGAAGATGAGATTTGGCCCAGAGCTTTCATGCAGTTGTGCTAGGTACAACGGGTGGCGACCCTAACGCAAGCTGTGTGTGGAATCTCTAAAGTTTGCGCCTTAATGTCATATTTTATATTATTGTTTACTTCAGTCTGTGAAGAAAAGGTAAATGAGAAAAATAAAAAAAAATAAAAAAACTCCAAGACTGGACACAGTTCTGGGTTTTCTGTTTCTAAAAGCATACCAACATGCCATCATGCCACACGGACCCTTTTTTTTTCACTGGGCCAGGCTTCAGGTTATTGTATTATAATAATCGCTCCTCTGATGAACAGTCCCTGGAAGGCCTGAGATGAGATACATTTCTTTCTCGTACATCACGGGACACAGAGCGACATAGTCATTACTAATGGGTTATATAGATACCGTCAGGTGCTGGCACTGGCAACTTCCAAAACCGGAAGTACCCTCCCCTATATAAGCCCCTCCCATCCGGGAGCACCTCAGTTTTTTGCCAGTGTCTAAGGTGTTGGCCAAGAAGAAACATGTGTTTTTCACTGAGCTTGCGTACAGGTTCTTTTGGGCCTCAGTAAGCTATTCCGGATCCGACCAAAAAAGCTTCATAGCTAAACGGACGGTACCCGGGCCTTGCAGAGAAGAGCAAGGTTTTGCCTGTAATGCTTCTCTTAGGAGAGCTGGACCCTGGGATCCAGAGCTCTGGTCATACCCACGACCAAGATGTTTTCTGTGCAGGGTGCTATACAGGTCCAGGGGAGTGGAATCCTTGGGAACCCGGTCCCTGAAGGTTTGATTACAATGCCTGCCGTGATAGGTGAAGTTTGGGCTTTTGTGGACCAAACAAAGTCCTGCGGCGGGGAACAGGTAAGTGGGGGCCCCCAGGAACTTGGTTCTATTGGGGGATCCCCAAGCCTAATTTGTCTTTCTGTCTGTTACCTAATGGTATTCCTGCAAAATTCTGTGCATGCCTGTAACTACTAAAAAAATGTAATAATTTTTAATGGTGGTCAAGAAAAAAAACAACATTTTTTTATATATATATATATTTAATATATTAGACTGCGGTACCTGTGTTTGTCCACTAGAGGCCGCTGTGGAACGTTTCTTGTCATGTGGACTAGTTTCTTCTCATCAGAGCGAGTCCAGGCAGATGGTGAGTTCTCTTATGGGAAACTGCTTCCTCTGCCATGTTGCAATGCTCGTCCATCCCCCGGCCTGCGGCAAAGGGGCCCTGGCTCTTGTCCCTGGTTTCCATTTTCGAAATTAGCGCCGAAGGCGCACGTGGCTGCGCGCGTGCGCGTGCACGCGCCTCTATATATAGAGGTGAGCCGGGAAAGGGGGCGGAGCCTGGGGGATGACGCTCTGTGCGCGCCGCAGCGCTTCTGCGCATGTGCAGGCGTCCCAGCATGTTAAAAACCACAATTTTGTGTGGTGAGCTGGCTATGAAGTACAGAGACAGAGCTGGCAACATTTAAAGAAGGCATACAGCAAGCGGTTGATACAGGCATCCCCTAGAAAGGCACATTAGTAGACACCAACTGTTTCTTATAGCAGCATTTATGCTAGACTATTGTCAGTAACTGGTGTATTTCGGCTGGAATACCTCAGCTTTGTGGCTTAGGAATATGCCGTCTAAAAACTCCGGGACTAGAAATTCCAGGAGGAATAGGGGGTCTCCATCGGGCTCTGAGGATCTTGGGCATGCTTTGGCTGCACCAGTCTCCCCTGAAGAATCAGAGGTTAGTGACCGTAGAGCACCCTCAGGAGTACCTGGTACTGTGGCTGTCCTCAGTTCACCTGCTCCTGTGTATGTAACAGAGGAGGTTTTTTCCTCAGCTCTGGGAGGGCTGGAAGAGAGATTGTCAGCATTGATCGCGGCTTCCCTGTCACAGGAGAAAAGCGCCCGATCTCCGTCTCCTCCCTCAGAGTGCCTGTTAACAGAGCAACAGTCCCATACAGGGATCGACCTACCTGAAGGGGATCAGGATGAGGTCGATTCGGTTGTAGAGGAATCAACAGTGGAAGAGCCGTTCTCAGCATCACATGCTGAAAGGTTATGGGTTCAGTCCCTGACTAATATGGTCCGATCAGCATTTAAAATGCCACTTGCGGAGCCATCATCCACTTCTGTCTCCTCGTTGGGGTCGCTAAAAGCTCCCCAGACTGTTTGTTCCTTTCCGATCCATCCTTTACTGGAAGGGCTCATTTACCAGGATTGGGAGCATCCTGACAAAATATTTACTCCCCCCAAGAGATTTCCGGTGGTCTATCCCATGGAGGATAAGTTCATCAGAAAATGGAGGGTCCCTACAGTGGACGCAGCCATCTCTTGTGTGAATAAATCACTGACATGTCCGGTGGATAATGTCCAAATGTTCAAGGACCCAATAGATAAAAAATTGGAGTCCTTATTAAAATCTGCTTTTTCTACAGCAGGATTGGTGACACAACCAGCAGTGGCAGCTATTGGGGTCTGCCAAGCAGTGAAGGATCAGTTGAAACAGGTCTTAAGGGACTTGCCAGATCAGCAGGCTCTTGCCCTAGCTGATCTACCTAGAGCCTTATGCTTTGCGGTGGACGCTATAAAGGATTCAATCCATCAGGCCTCCCGCCTTACGCTGTCTGTAGTACATATGCGCAGGCTTCTATGGCTCAAAAACTGGTCTGCTGAAGCTCCCTGTAAAAAAATTGCTGGTCAGCTTCCCATTTCATAGTGAACGCTTATTCGGGGAAGACCTGGACAAATATATCCAGAGAATTTCCAGCGGTAAAAGTACACTTTTGCCGGTTAAAAATAGAGTTAGAGGTCCCTCTTTTAAGAGGCCTGCTTCTCCAGTCCCTAGGACATCGGCTGTAAAACAGTTCCGACGGCCTCCTCGGTCAAATCCCGGAGGTAAAAATCAGGGACAATTGCAGGGTAACAAGAAGCCCTGGAGCAGGAGAGGTACAAAACCTCCCCCAAAGTCAAATGCATGAAGGGTTGCCCCAGGGCCGGCCCTACCATGGGACCCGGTGGGACCATGGTCCCAGGCGGCACTTTACAAGGGGCGGCAACAGGGGCGCACTGCCTGAGGACCTGGGGTTCCCTCCATGATCCATCTAGTGTGTCACTGTCGCTGTCACTGGCCGCAGTGGCAAGACCCACTTCAATGGTCTCACCAGCGGCCCCTGCTTGCCTGACCAAACTGGTTGCTAGCCGCGGTCCGCTTTGTGTCTAGCAACCAGTGACATCAGCAGAGAAGGAGGGAGAGGCCCACCATTCATTGCGGAGGAGGAATTAACTTCCTCCTCCTCCGCTAGCTCCACCCACCTCCTCCCTGCATGTGTTCCTCTCAGCAAATCTAAGCGGCAAGCGCCGAGCGGTCCGAGGATCAGAAACTGTGCAGCCTACTCCCCCCCAACCCCTCCCCCCAGGCGCTGCTATCAGAAGAGGTCAGTTGTTTCCTGCCCATTCAACCTTCTATTAGCGGGCACGGGCAGCAGAACAGCATGAGATCGGAGCAGCTGTGTGTGTGTGGAGAGAGCAGCTGCGGGCTCTTCTCCCCCCCTCCTCCTCCTCATGCTGCTGTTCCCTGCTATGTTTCTTCCCCCTTTTCCTCCTATTGGCCAGGGAAAAATTATTGTAGTCCCAATAACTGGCTGGCCCATTGCAATTCTAGGGGGGAAACTGCAGCCCCCAGCATGCAAAGCTGAAGGGGAGGGAGGGAGAGAGAGCCAGGCTATGAGTGACAGGCTGCATCTGGTGACAGGCATTGGTAACAACGACATGCTGCATTTGGTGACAGGCAATGGTGACAAGTGACACACTGCATTTGGTGACAGGCAATGGTAACAAGTGACACGCTGCATCTGGTGACAGGCATTGGTGACAAGCGACACACTGCATCTGGTGACAGACATTGGTGACAAGTGACACACATTTGGTGACAGGCAATGGTGACAAGTGACACGCTGCATCTGGTGACAGGCATTGGTGACAAGTGACATAATGCATTTGGTGACAGGCAATGGTAACAAGTGACACGCTGCATCTGGTGACAGGCATTGGTGACACGCATTTGGTGACAGGTAATGGTGACAAGTGACACACTGCATTTGGTGACAGGCATTGGTGACAAGTGACACGCATTTGGTGACAGGCAATGGTGACAAGTGACACACTGCATTTGGTGACAGGCAATGGTGACAAGTGACACGCTGCATCTGGTGACAGGCAATGGTGACAAGTGACACACTGCATTTGGTGACAGGCAATGGTAACAAGTGACACGCTGCATCTGGTGACAGGCATTGGTGACAAGTGACACACTGCATCTGGTGACAGGCATTGGTGACAAGTGACACACATTTGGTGACAGGCAATGGTGACAAGTGACACGCTGCATCTGGTGACAGGCATTGGTGACAAGTGACATAATGCATTTGGTGACAGGCAATGGTAACAAGTGACACGCTGCATCTGGTGACAGGCATTGGTGACACGCATTTGGTGACAGGTAATGGTGACAAGTGACACACTGCATTTGGTGACAGGCATTGGTGACAAGTGACACGCATTTGGTGACAGGCAATGGTGACAAGTGACACACTGCATTTGGTGACAGGCAATGGTGACAAGTGACACGCTGCATCTGGTGACAGGCAATGGTGACAAGTGACACGCTGCATCTGGTGACGGGCATTGGTGACAAGTGACACGCTGCATCTGGTGACAGGCAATAATGACAAGTGACACGCTGCATCTGGTGACAGGCAATGGTGACAAGTGACACGCTGCATCTGGTGACAGGCATTGGTGACAAGTGACACGCTGCATCTGGTGACAGGCAATGGTGACAAGTGACACGCTGCATCTGGTGACAGGCATTGGTGACAAGTGACACGCTGCATCTGGTGACAGGCATTGGTGACAAGTGACACGCTGCATCTGGTGACAGGCAATGGTGACAAGTGACACGCTGCATCTGGTGACAGGCATTGGTGACAAGTGACACGCTGCATCTGGTGACAGGCAATGGTGACAAGTGACACGCTGCATCTGGTGACAGGCATTGGTGACAAGTGACACGCTGCATCTGGTGACAGGCATTGGTGACAAGTGACACGCTGCATCTGGTGACAGGCAATGGTGACAAGTGACACGCTGCATCTTGTGGCAGGCTATGGGTGGCAAGTGGCACAGCTGCAACTGGTGGCAGGCTATAGGTGGCAAGTGACACAGCTTTGGAAGGCAATTGGCACAGTGCATCTGGTGGCAGGCAACGGTGGCAAGTAACAAGCTGCATCTGGTGGAATGGTGGCAAGTGACAAGCTCAGGGCTCCCACTGATTCTGCATTATGGTGAGTTGAACTATTTCATTATATATTACAATGTAATGATAATAGAAATAATGTGATTTGATCATCCTGACACCATATCAATCATAATGTTAGGATGATTTAAGTGCTAATACATCTTTTTTTGGGAAGGAAGGGGGGTATCCCTGAATGACAGTTTGGGAATGTGGTCACCCTAGCCGCCACTGCAGCGCTGCTGTTGCATGCAGCATGTTGCATCACTGAGCTGGGATCAGAGCGTAACTGGTCGGTGGCAGTGGAGAGAAAGGGGGAGCTTTCGTGGTGCTACACAATTCCCTTTGCAGGAGGGGGCATGTCTCTTTGCAGGAGGGGGCATGTCTCTTTGCAGGAGGGGCATGTCTCTTTGCTTTATGAAAATGTCTCTTTGCTGGATGGGCGTAGGATTTTTTTTGGGGGGGGGGCAGCATTTCATTCTTGGGCCCAGGCAGCACAATGTCTTGGGCCAGCCCTGGGTTGCCCCCACCCAATCGGGTGGGGGGAAGACTTCAGTTGTTCACAGAGACCTGGCGGGACACGATCCGAGACAGATGGGTGCTCTCCGCAGTAAATCTGGGATACAAATTGGAGTTAAAAAACTCCCCTCCTTCCCGCTTTATAAGGTCAAACGTGCCAAGGGATCCCCAGAAGAGAGGATCCCTCCTGTTGGCACTAGAACAATTATTGCTCCAAGCAGTAATTATAGAGGTTCCCCTGGAAGAATGGGGGTTCGGTTTTACTCAAACCTCTTTACAGTCCCGAAGCCAAACGGGGACGTGAGGCCCATATTAAATCTAAAAGGGCTAAACAAATTCCTATATATCAGGACTTTCCGGATGGAGTCGATCCGATCGGTAGCCACTGCCCTACAAGGGGAGGAATGGTTAGCCTCGATCGACATCAAAGATGCTTATTTGCACATTCCCATCTTTCCAGCCCACCAAAAATTTCTACGCTTTGCGGTAGAAGGGCGCCATTTTCAGTTCAGAGCCTTACCCTTCGGTCTGGCCACAGCACCAAGAGTGTTCACAAAAATTCTGGCCCCATTATTGGCCAATCTAAGAACACGAGGTGTAACGATAATGGCATATCTAGACGACTTGTTGCTGATAGACCACTCAGTGGAAAAACTAGAAGTGGTTGTTCACGAGACAATCAAGTATCTGGAATATCACGGTTGGATTATCAACCGAGACAAGTCAGCCCTAAAACCAGTCAAAAGTCTGGAATACTTGGGGCTAAGGCTGGATTCAGACCAGAGAAAAAATTTTTTGCCTCAAGAAAAGGGGTCGTCTTTGAGAGATTTGATCCACTTAGTGGGTTCAAAAAGACAGCCATCCATACGCCTGTGCATGAGGCTGCTGGGAAAAATGGTGGCATCATTCGAAGCAGTACCCTACGGTCAATTCCATTCAAGGAAGTTGCAAAGGGCCATACTGTCAGCCTGGAACAAAAAAGTTCAGGCTCTGGACTTACCAATGTCCTTGTCCCCTTCCGTTCGCAAGAGCCTCCGCTGGTGGTTGGTTCCCCAGAATCTGGAAAGAGGGAAATCCTTCAGTCCGATTTCCTGGAAGGTGGTCACTACAGATGCCAGCCTTATAGGCTGGGGAGCAGTACTGGAGCAATGGTCTCTCCAGGGCAGATGGTCGGATGCGGAAAAGGCCCTGCCCATCAATCTCTTAGAGATACGAGCAGCCCGGTATGCCCTAGTAGCATGGACATCCAAACTCCAAGGGTCCCCTGTCAGAATTCAATCAGACAATGCCACAGCAGTGGCATATATCAATCGTCAGGGGGGCACCAGGAGTCGTGCAGCCCAAAGGGAAGTAAATTACATCCTGAGATGGGCAGAAAGATATGTCCCAGCCATATCTGCGGTATTCATTCCAGGAGTGGAGAATTGGAAGGCGGACTTTCTAAGTCGCCAACAATTATGCCCAGGGGAATGGTCCCTTCATCCCGTGGTTTTCCGGACAATATGTCAGCGGTGGGGAACACCGGATGTAGATCTGCTAGCATCCAGATTCAACACAAAAGTGGACAGGTTTGTCTCTTGGACAAGGGATCCCCTAGCTTGCGGCTCGGATGCCCTAGTGTTCCCTTGGGATCAGTTCAAGCTGATATATGCATTCCCACCGCCACAATTGTTACCTCGATTACTCCGCAGAATCAGGGTAGAAAAGAAACCAGTGATTCTGGTGGCTCCAGCGTGGCCCCGAAGAGCATGGTACGCGGAGATTGTAAAAATGTCTGTGGGGAGTCCTTGGACCCTCCCACATCGTCCGGACCTGCTTTCGCAAGGACCGATATACCACCCTTCCTTACCAGCCCTAGGTTTGACGGCCTGGCTATTGAAGCCCACATTCTAAAAAAGAGAGGGCTCTCTAATGCTGTGGTATCTACCATGATCAATGCCAGGAAGCCGGTATCCAGGCAGATCTACTATAGAATCTGGAAGGCGTACATCGCCTGGTGTGAGGCCAAGAAATGGCATCCACGTAAATACGTAATAGGTAGGATTCTGGACTTCCTACAATGGGCTGTAGATAGGAAGCTTGCCTTGAGTACTATCAAGGGTCAGATTTCGGCCTTGTCAATATTTTTTCAAAGGCCGCTGGCTTCGCATTCACTAGTCAAAGCCTTTATACAAGGAGTGATGCGTATTAGTCCTCCGGTTAATATTCCCATATGTCCATGGGATCTAAACTTGGTTCTGTCGGTTTTACAGAAACAACCATTTGAACCATTACAGCATATTTCCTTGGTGCTTCTCACCAGGAAATTGATTTTTCTAGTAGCCATTTGTTCGGCTAAAAGAGTGTCGGAATTAGCAGCTATGTCCTGTAAAGAGCCATATCTGGTTATCCATAAGGACAGAGTAGTATTACGTCCTCAGCCAGCCTTTCTTCCTAAGGTGGTATCGAGGTTTCATTTGAACCAAGATGTGGTTCTTCCTTCTTTTTTCCCCAAACCTACTTCGGTAGAGGAAAAGTTATTGCATTCTTTGGATGTAGTAAGAGCAGTTAAAGCTTATCTAAAAGCCACTGCTCAGATTCGCAGAACGGATACTTTGTTTATTCTGCCGGAAGGCCCCAGAAAGGGTCAGGCAGCGTCAAAATCTACTTTAGCCAGGTGGATTCGACAGGTCATAATACAAGCCTATGGCTTGAGAAGGAGACCGCCTCCGTTCAAAGTTAGAGCGCACTCCACGAGAGCAGTTGGAACTTCATGGGCAGTGCATCACCAGGCCTCCCTGGCTCAAATCTGTAAGGCCGCAACATGGTCTTCAGTTCACACGTTTACTAGGTTCTACCAGGTGGACGTTAGAAGTCAGGAGGATGTCGCCTTTGGGCGCAGTGTGTTGCAGGCCGCAAAAGATCCTCATGTCTGATAGCGCTCAGCTTATATATGGTGTATCTCCCCCCCCCCCCTCATTTGGCATTGCTTTAGGACATCCCATTAGTAATGACTATGTCGCTCTGTGTCCCGTGATGTACGAGAAAGAAAATAGGATTTTTATAACAGCTTACCTGTAAAATCCTTTTCTTGGAGTACATCACGGGACACAGAGCTCCCGCCCCTCTTTGGGGACACTTATTGCTTTGCTACAAAACTGAGGTGCTCCCGGATGGGAGGGGCTTATATAGGGGAGGGTACTTCCGGTTTTGGAAGTTGCCAGTGCCAGCACCTGACGGTATCTATATAACCCATTAGTAATGACTATGTCGCTCTGTGTCCCGTGATGTACTCCAAGAAAAGGATTTTACAGGTAAGCTGTTATAAAAATCCTATTTTTTGGAACACTTGGTTCAAAAAAATGTAATATAGTGCACACTGCATGCCTTACCCTTGTAGTCCACCTATGCATTCTAGAGTCGGCAAATGGATGATTCCTCGGTAAGTATCAAGGTAATCAGAAAGTCACCAACACAAAAGACGAGTCTTGATTAAACAAGTTCTTTCTCTTATCGTCCATGGACGGACACAGCTCCTTAAATCTTGACAAAGTAGTTATGTTCCTGTTCATAGGAGAGGACTAGGCAGAACATGTTAGATATCTTAAAACATGTAACTTTAATAGAGTTGAACAGCCCCGCCCAGGGGGTGGTCCCTCCGTACATAACCCTCCTACCTGCAGTCAGCAGCCTCCGTTTTTTTTCTGCCTAGCAGAGAAGGACGTGGCTCCCTTTTGGGCCCAGAGTCCTGAAGGAATTTTTTATTTTATTTTTCTTTTTTCTTTCGTGATATCTTCTATCAACTGCCGGCTGGGCGACAGGCTGGATATATAGATTTTTGTAGTCTTCCCAGTTCCAGCCATCGAGCGTGCCAGTCCCTTGCTTCACGCTTGGTTCTGACCACGACATACCCCATGGCTCCAGGGGTGGCCAGTGAGCACATGCTCCAGGGTCCACATATGACTGGGCTGCTTGTTGCTTCACTCACAGTGGACTGGGCCGACCGCTACTCCGTACCATCGGTTGTGGGTCTGTCGGGGACGCGCCAGCTTGTCCTCGCAAGGACGGGCAAGTACGGTTCCGCCTGTCTCGGCAGGATGGAACAGCTGGGCATTCCCGGGATTAAGGGGTTCTCCTGTCCTCCCTTTCCCTGCTCTCTGTCGCCCTTTCCCCTCCTGTCCTAGGGCCCGCTGCAACCGCGGTGTACCTGTGGGGGGCTCCGAGTCCCTGTGGGGCGCCAGGGTCCGCTTTCTGTGAGGGGGGTCTGTTTTTGATTTTGCAGGAAGTACTGGTACAATGGGCAGACGAGGGGGAGGTCCTTGATATCTATAAATAACATACAGGCAACAGTGGAGGCATACCCCAGACGATGCAAGGTTTTGCGAAACGCGTCGGGAGACTCCACTGCTGCCACTGAGTGTTTTGCAAAGCGCTATGTTCATGGATTGAATGTAAGTGTACTTACCTACATTTATTAAATATCCTTTACGTTATTACGCTATGTGCCCTCTCCTTCTTTCTTCCACATGATTTCTATGTGAGCTATTTCATCATTCTATTGGGCTTGGATATCTGGTGTCATCCTTTGAGTCTGGATCTTGGATACATATGTGTGCAGTGCCAGCTGGGATTTCATATGTACGGATACATACATACCAAGCCCGTTTGACCCTCTATACGTATGTGTATTGGGTCCACTTCATCTGGTAAGCCTCCCTTTCATGTGGTGGTGGTCACGTCACAAGTCACTTATCATTTTTGGAAAATTCACCATTTGAACTGAAAGTTTCAACTACATTCACCTTTTGGTTATCAAATACTTTTTTTCAATTTTCTTTCATCATATTCATTTGGAGTTCTGTATATATTTGGACTTATTAGCAGATCCATTGTGATCCAGTCACTTCGAGCACTTGGGTGTTATATATTGTTATTACGCATAGCGCTACATTTTTGTATATTGTTTGTTTTCACTTTTTCCACAGGTATTGTAGCTGCTTAGATGTGTTAGCAGCGCGAATATTGTTTGTATTTTCGGGATATCTTCTATCAACTGCCGGCTGGGCGACAGGCTGGATATATAGATTTTTGTAGTCTTCCCAGTTCCGGCCATCGAGCGTGCCAGTCCCTTGCTTCACGCTTGGTTCTGACCACGACATACCCCATGGCTCCAGGGGTGGTCGGTGAGCACATGCTCCAGGGTCCACATATGACTGGGCTGCTTGTTGCCTCACTCACAGTGGACTGGGCCGACAGCTACTCCGTACCATCAGTTGTGGGTCTGTCGGGGACGCACCAGCTTGTCCTCACAAGGACGGGCAAGTACGGTTCCGCCTGTCTCGGCAGGATGGAACAGCTGGGCATTCCCGGGATTAAGGGGTTCTCCTGTCCTCCCTTTCCCTGCTCTCTGTCACCCTTTCCCCTCCTGCACTAGGGCCCGCTGCAACCGCGGTGTACCTGTGGGGGGGCTCCGAGTCCCTGTGGGGCGCCAGGGTCCGCTTTCTGTGAGGGGGGACTGTCTCCTGGGAGTCTCTGCAGGCCTTCTCGTCCACATCCCTGGCCTCGTGCGCCATTTTTTTTGCGGCGCTGATGCCATTTTTAGTTTTTTTTTTTTTCTCTGTTAAAACTTCCATTGGCAGCCATTTTGTGTAGCCGCGCTGTGGCGCAGGTCGGTATTGCGGGCGGCCATTTTCGTGTGGTCAGCGCCCTTTTTTTATCTGAGGCGCCTGACGGCCATTTTGGAGTGGGTTTGGCCTCTAGCACAGCGCAGTTCTTTCTCCTCGGCTTTTTCATCACACACGCTGTGTATACAAGGCGGGCAGCGGTGCTGAGCGGTCTCCTGGGTGGTGAGTCCCCTGGGTTACCCCCCCCCCGATCAGTGCAGCATGGAGGGTGGACTCTTATGTGTGTTTCACTTGGTCCCTGAGGGCTGTCAGTGGGCGTTTATGGAGTCAGTATGTGACCTTTCTTCCCCATACATTGCCGAGGCAGCAAATGGTGCCCCTGCACCTGCGGTTTCCTTGGATACATTATAACTAGTCCTGGAACCTTTTGTTGCCAAGGTAGAAATGGATTTCTGGCGTAAGGGGGGTAATAAAGCACCCACTTCCCCGCCATCTTCTGGGAAATGTTTGTCAGGGCACTTCTAAGTGCACTTCTGATGCTGTGAGGGACACCATCTGGGAATGCAGCTGGGACTTCCGTAGAGGAGTCTGTCTCCCTTAGGACACACAAATCTGCCCACTTTGTGACGTTTTTGCTTGTGTTACTTTCTTTGATAGTACATACATAAGGAATGGGAACGGCCGCAGAGGTCCTTGTGGTCCCCCAGCGCATGGTGGTCCGTTAACATACAGGACCTTCTGATAAGTGGTCCAAGGTGGTGATGCTGGGGTCAGTGTTGTGACCTATATATGGCTGCGACTTTCCATGTAGGGCAGCATAGTGGTGTAGTGGTTAATGCCCTTACCTGGTAGCAAGAGGGTCACTGGTTCGAACCCTGCCTGGAGTTTGCATGTTCTCCCTGTGTCTGCGTGGGTTTCCTCTGGGTACTCAGGTTTCCTCCCACACCCCGAAGACATGCGCGCCTTCGGCGCCACAGTAAAACCATATGCACGAATACATACACTGTGTGTGTATTTTAAATGGCCCCGTCGCAGTTTGCTTGGGGTTTGCATGTTTTCCCTGTGTCTGCGTGGGTTTCCTCCGAGTGATCTGGTTTCCTCCCACACTCCAAGGACACGCGCGCCTTTGGCGCCATGGTAAAGACGTATACACTAATACATACTCGGTGCGTGTATGTAAATGATTTCCAGAATCTCTGTATCTGCGGTGGTGCTGCGCCGCCTGATTGGCTGGAATGCTGGTCTGCTGGCTAAGCTCCCAAGTGAGCTCTGGCAGAGCCTTTCTGAGGCTTTTTGGTACCTTGCTGGACGACATTGTTAAGATGTCTCTGGAGGTAAGAGCACTCTTCTCTCACAGTCCTCTAAGGGGAAGGAGCCGCGCCATTGGCTGGGGCCCTCCGATTCCGCGCAGAAGCGGTATTTTCGTCAGTAGATCCTCCCGGGCTGACAAGGCTCTAGGTATTTTGTCCCCGCCTGACTCGAGTAAGGGGGGGGTGATTTTGCGAGTTTGCAGCTCGGTGGACCTCTCTGCTCTCTGACCAGTGGGTCTGGGAGGTGGTCACTTAGGGGTACAAGATAAAGTTCTTCTTGTCCACCAAACAGATCTTTCACTCAAATTTTTCCTCTCCTTCTGGCTCGTCTGTCTGCTTTGATGGGAGCAGTACAAGACTTGCTCTGGTGCAGAATAATTTTACCTGTGCCCCTGGTGGAAGGGTTTCAGGGATTCTCTTTGAATCTGTTGGTAGTCCCACGGAAGGACGGTGTCCGTCCAATCTTGGACCTCAGGGCCCTCAATACCTTGTAGGGCAGCACAGTGGGGTAGTGATTAACTCACCTGGCAGCAAGAGGGTCAGAGGTTCAAACCCGGACCCCGACACCATCTGCCTGGAATTTGCATGTTCTCCCTGTGTCTGCGTGGGTTTCCCTACGGGTACTCCGATTTCCTCCCACACTCCAAAGACATGCGCGTCTTTGTTGCCACAGTTTAAACATGCGCATTAATACATGCACAGTGTGTGTATGTATTGTTTTTGGGGACTTCTGGCATCTCTGGACACCAGGGTCGCATACTTGCATGTCCCGATCTGCAACAGCCATCTGAGTTTTCTGCGCTTTGCAATTTGTCTTGGAGTCGGCACCAAGAGTTGCTCACAAGGTGCTCGACCCGATCTGGGCTTTGCTGAGACAGCGAGACATTGATATTGTGGGCTACTTGGACGTTCTTCTGAGAGCTGCTTCTCGCTCAGAATTAGAGGAGGACATGTCTATAGCTAGTCAGACCCTCCGGGACTTTGGTTGGGTACTGGACATACAGAAGTCGGTGTTGGTACCGACTCAGTGTCTGAAGTCCCTAGGTTTGATCGTAAATTCTTTGGAGGCGAAGGTCTTCCTTCCTTTGGAGCAGTTGCAGACGCTCCAGTCAGCGGTGAAATTGTTGGCATCCCGCAAATGGTCGTCTTCCCCCCCTTTTTGCACAAGTTCTGGGCCTCATGGTGGCCTCTTTCAAGGCAGTTCCGTCTGCCCTATTCCACACTCGAGTATTGCAAGAAGAGATCCTGTCCACTTGGAACAGATCTCCATTGTGTCTAGATTCAGGTAAGTCACCTGGTCGAGGCTTCCCTGAGAGGGCGGCTGCATTTCCCGACTCTTCAGTCCGGGAGGTCGTCCCTTCCTTTCCATAGGACTGTGATCACAACGGACGCCAGCCTCACGGTCTGGAAGAATCTCGACCGCCGATCTATGTCCTCGACATTCAAGCGATCAGGCTGTGCCTCTCCAAAGGGTCGCAGAGACTTCAGGGGCGTCTGATCAGGTTTCAGTTGGATGGCTGCAGCGTCGGTAGTCGCTCGCATCCTAAGTTGGGCCGAAAGGAGCGTGCCGGCTCTATCGGCTGCTTACATCCGGGCATAGAGACCTGGCAGGTGAACTATCTGAGTTGCCAGATGCTGGACCAAGGGGTATGGTCTTTTCACCCAGAGGTGTTTTCAATTACTGTGTCGGGATTGGGGCACACCAGTTGTGGATCGCCTGGTTTCTCGATTCAATCGCAGGTGTCGAGGTTTGTGGCAAGGTCCGGGGCTCCCTGGGCAGACGCGTCGGACGTGTTGGTGGCTCCATAGGGAATTTATGCCTTTCCCCTACTGGAATTGCTTCCTTGTCTGCTCCGCAGAGTGGAGGCCACGGGGATTCTGGTGATTCTAATTGCCCCAGATTGGTCCCGGTGTCCCTGGTACGCCGACCTCGCGAGACTGGTAGCTGACGCTCCCTGGCGGCTGCCAATGCGGGAGGTCCCTGTGTCTGAAGGTCCCATGCTTCATCCTGTTTTACAGTCGCTGGCTTTAACGCCTTGACTATTGAAAGCCAGGTACTAAGGGACCGTGGTCTGGCAAATTCGATAATCCCCTTTATGTTGGGGGCCCGGGAACCTTCTTCCTGGACGATCTACCATTGCACTTGGAAGGCCTACGTATCTATGTGTGATGAGATGGCCGGGCACCCACGGACATAGCCGGTTTCTCGGATCCTGCTGTTCTTACAGTGCGAAGTGGATCTGAACCTTGCCTTGAGCACCATTAGGGGGGAAGATTTCAGCCTTGGCTGTCTTCTTCCAACGGCCTCTGGTGGCTCACTCACTGGTAAGTACGTGGTTTCCCTGTTTTGGACCACCGCTACCTCCGTGGACTTGACTCTAGTGCTCTCGGTACTTCGTGAACCTCCCTTTGAGAACATCAGGTAGACTCCACTCTTTCTCAAAAAGTTGCCTTTCTTGTTGCCATTACTTTGGTCAGAAGGGTTTCTGAATTGGCGGCCTTGTCTTGCAAGTCGCCTTTACTTGGTCCTCCATAAGGATAAGTGGTGCTTCGCCCGCAACCTTCATTCCTTCCTAAGGTGGTTTCGGCTTTTCACCTAAACAAGGACATTGTGCTTCCATCCTTGTGTCCTCGGCCATCGCATCCCAGGAGGCTACACTACATACCTTGGATGTGGTACGTGCCCTACGGGTGTACCTGTCTGCTACTGCTCCGTTTTGGAGTTCTGACTCACTGTTCGTGCCGGTATCTGGTCCACAGAAGGGCCTGACGGTCTCATCGGCCATCTTTCTAGATGGTTTAGGCTGATCGTCATCCAGGCCTAGGCCCTTTAGGGGCGGGCGCCTCCCTTTCCTGTCACGGCGCATTCAACCAGGGCAATTGGTGCTTCCTGGGCTTTTCGACATCTAGCATCTGTCTTCAAGGTGTGCGAGACGGCGACCTGGTCGTCTGTTCACACTTTCCCAACGTTTTACAAGGTTGATGTGTGTGCATCTTCGGATGCTTCCTTGGCCGCAAGTTTTTGCAGGCGGCTGTTTGAGGTTGCAACTCCTCCGTGAGGAGCTCTGTTTGGGGTGAAGTTAAGTCTTCTTTTGATTGCTGTTCCCACCCCTCATTTCTTCTGACGCTGCTTGGGGACGTCCCACTTTGTCAAGATTTAAGGAGCTGTGTCCGTCCATGGACGATAAGGGAAAATAGGATTTTTTGTACTCACCGTAAAATCCTTTTCTCGTTCGTCCATGGACGGACACAGCACCCACCCCTCCTTTTTTAGTTTGTACTGCTTTTACTACGACCTGAGGCTGCTGACTGCAGGTAGGAGGGTTATTTACACAGGGACTGCCCCCCCTGGGCGAGGCTGTTCAACTCTGTTAGTTACATGTTTGAAGATAACTAACATGTTCTGCCTAGTCCTCTCCTATGAACAGGAACATAACCACCTTGTCAAGATTTAAGGAGCTTTGTCCGTCCATGGACAACAGAGAAAAGGATTTTACAGTGAGTACAAAAAAAATCCTATTTTTGCATGCACAAAAACCAACAGTTCAGGGCAACATTGGGGTCCCTTTATCAAGGCACAGATGTATTTGTTGTGTCTATGGCTTGATAAAGGGACACTGTACTGCTCTAAAATGTTGGTTTGTACATGCAAATAAACCTTCTGAATTTATGATAACTCTGTGGCACTGGCAATTTCCTTATTAAATTCTCCTTATTTAAAGCTTGGCTTTGCTTATGGTAATTTTATTAACTTTATCGTTGATAATGTGTCTTTACCCTGGCTGTGTAATTTCCTCCAGGCTTACTTCAAACTGCTTTTTAAAAAGTTTTAACCTTTTGAGGAAAGCACGGCTCCCTACTGTACTTCTGGTCTGGTGGGGACATGAGTACTGTAGGTCTGACAGACACCGATGCTGATGTCTTCACCCCCCTCTCCTCTTAGCCATTTACCAGTCATATTGCCATAGAGCACTGGTATTCATTCGGCCTGCAGCACAACACTTGTTTGCATTTGGACAATGCAAACCGCTCATATTTAGACCCCTTTCACACTGAAGGTGCTTTTCAGGCATTTTAGCGCTAAAAATAGTGCCTGAAAAGCGCCTCTCAAGCCTCCTCAGTGTGAAAGCCCGAGTGCTTCCACACTCGGGTGGTGCACTTGCAGGACGGAAAAGAGAGTCATGCAAGCAGCATCTTTGGGGCGGTTTGGGAGCGGTGTATATGCCGCTTCCAAAACACCCTGCCCATTGAAATAAATGGGCAGCGCTGCCGAAGTGCCGCAATACGGGCACTTTTAACCCTTCGGCTGCTAGCGGGGTTTAAAAGCGCCCCGCTAGTGGCCAAAATGCACTGGTAAAACGCCGCTAAAACTAGCGGCGCTTTACCGCTAATGTGGCCAAAGTGTGAAAGGGGTCTTGGGGTACAGAAAGTGACCCCAGTGGTTTTATTCCCATTATATACTACAAAGAGCAGTAGAATATGTATGTGTTGTTGGACAGTTTCCAGCGGCGGCCCGGCAGAAGAAAGAAAGAACCGGAGAGGAGAAGGGAAGAAGGCGACGGAAAAGACCGGGCCCTACTAGCAAAAGAGCTGGAAGAAGATAGCGGTGGCCCGGTAGAAGGAAGAAAGAACCGGAGAGCGCAGCGACGACACCGGAGACCCCTGAAGTCGGAAGAAGACCCCCGGAGCTGTGCAATAAATTACTTTAAAAAGCTGTGTTGTTTTTTTATTGCCATTTTTTTCCACCAGGTGAATAGGTAGGGGTACGATGTACCCTATACTCATTCACATAGGGTGGGGGGGCCGGCATCTGGGGCCCCCTTATTAAAGGGGGGGGCTCCCGGATTCCGATCAGCCCCCGCCCGCAGACCCCGACAACTAACGGCCAGGGTTGTTGGGAAGAGGCCCTTGTCCCCATCAACATGGGGACAGGGTGCTTTGGGGTGGGGGGGGGCCGCAGGTCGCCCCCCCTGCCCCAGAGCACCAAACTCCCCCCCATATGTTGAGGGCATGCGGCCTGGTACGGTTCAGGAGGGAGGGGGCGCTCTCTCGTCCCCCCTCTTCCCCTGCGGCCTGCCAGGTTGCGTGCTCGGATAAGGGTCTGGTTTTGATTTTGAGGGGGAGTTCCCGCTCAGGATTCATACCAAACACAGTGCCTGGTATTGGCGGGAATCCACGTCGGATCTCCGTCTACCGGCAATGCGTGTCGCTCATTGTGAAAGGAAAAAAAAATTTTCCTTTCCCGATGATGAGACAGCTCGGCACTGGCTCTCGCGACGGGGCTCGTAGGGTGTCAATCTTGCCGCTAGAAGAGGCGAGATTGACACAATATCGGCGGCACCTACTGTAGGTACAATGCCCGGCAGGTGTGGAGAGGCGGCTCGGTGTACATCTTGCGGCATGTATGTGTTCCTTGATCATCTGATCGAGGGCGATTACTGCTGTTCAAAATGTAAGCACATTGTTTCCCTGGAAGCCCAGGTTCTGAATCTGGGGAAGCAACTGTCAGCACTGGGAAGACCCTCCACACTAAAGGAGAGACAGGAACGTACCCGGCAGGTGACGGTAGGGGCCAGCACAGAGGTGGGTGGAGACAAAAAGGTGCAGGCACTAGAAAATGTTAGAAATAAAAAGAACCCCGCGCTTGGACTCTAAATAGACAATAAGCTGCTCCCCCTCAAAGTGCAATGTGCTAGGTTTGTGACATGTGGGTTGTATATAAATAAGGGGGCGCTAAATACATTTTACACTTAAAATTTAAATGGTGCACATATACAAATGCTAGAAGTACCGTGATCCACAGTAAGCTAGTGCATAAATAAAAACTTGAACGGTGTGCAAATAGTTCCAATATCCGCACCCTGACTCCAAAAAGCAAGGGGGGGGGGGGGGAGTGGTAACACAATTAGTAAACAACTGTAATAAAGTGCATAATAATTGGAAATGATTTAGGTGCATAAAAAGTAGGCAGACAATCCAAGTGGGTGATAAATCAAATAATGTCCATAAAAGCAATGGGTGTTGCAGGTCTTTACACCATCACCATAAGAAAGATTCTATGAAGACACACTTGAACCCGGTGGATAAGTTAAGTAGCACACTTACCAAATCACCATGACCCCTTTGTTTGAAAAAGACAGGTCAGGTGAGGCTTGAGTAATTGGAGATGCTGTACTTAAAACACTGGAAAACCTGGGGGACGCTCCGTCTTGTGACCAATCAAAAAGAAATGGAAAGAGGCAGGACCATAGCGTGATACCGTTTATTGTAAAAACAAGAACAAGCCAAATGTCCTCTTACTTGGAATAGTGCCTATGCCTCGGCACCGGAGGAGACCCCCAAAGCAAACCGCCAGCAGAGTGGTGTAGCAGCCGTGATGCTTGCGCTGTATTGCGTGCGTTCCACCGCCTGGGAAGCTGGAAGTTGCCGGGGATGAACACGTGACCTTGACAAGCTTGCACCAAGCAAGTTACTTATTTTTACAATTAATGGTATCCCGCTATGGTCCTGCCTCTTTCCATTTTTTTTTGATTGGTCACGAGACAGAGCGTCTCCCAGGTTTTCCAGTGTTTTAAGTACAGCATCTCCAATTACTCAAGCCTCACCTGACCTGTCTTTTTCAAACAAAGGGGTCATGGTGATTTGGTAAAGTGTGCTACTTACCTTATCCACTGGGTTCAAGTGTGTCTTCATAGAATCTTTCTTATGGTGACGGTGTAAAGACCTGCAACACACATTGCTTTTATGGATATTATTTGATTTATCACTCACTTGGATTGTCTGCTTACTTTTTATGCACCTAAATCATTTCCATCTATTATGCACTTTATTACAGTTGTTTACTAATTGTGTTACCACTTTTTTTTTTTCACTTGCTTATTGGAGTCAGGGTGCAGATATTGGAACTATTTGCATCCCGTTCAAGTTATTATTTTATGCACTTTATTACTGTTGATCACGATACTTCTAGCATTTGTATATGTGCACTAGGGCCGAAACAATGAATCGATTATGAAATTAATTGATTACTATTTTCATAATCAATTAATCGGCCAGTAACATAATGGGGTCAAAAAAAATCAAATTAGCCCTTTATAGTACATAAAGAGCAAATTGTTACTGTAAATATTACTTTCACTGTCCCACAGTAAAAAAGAAAAAAAAATTAACCTCTTACAGTAGCGATTTGCTCTTTTTTGTACTAATTTTAGTTTTTTTTTTTTTTTAAACCCCATTATGTTACTAAACATCTCCGGCCTGGGCCACAACCTCTGTGTTTTTTGGTGCTTTTTGCAGAAACACACTACAGTTCATTTACATGGTTTCCTATGGGACACATTCACATCCATGATTTTTTTTCAGCTGCTGCGTATTTGGAAAGGGCAAGGACTTTTTTTTAACGCAAAGCGGTGCTATTTTGGTTTTTTTGTTCAATATAGTTCAATGGAGAAGGTGCAGAAAACCATGTAATAATGCGTTTTTTTTGCGGCAATTTGTGCTTTTTATCTGCCCAACAACAAATTGGCCAAAAATAAATAAAAAATGCAAATCGCAGCAAATTACTTTTTTTTTTTTTAAGGTTATTAACCGATTAATCGAAACAATAATCGGCCAACTAATCGATTATGAAAATAATCGTTAGTTGCAGCCCTAATGTGCATCATTTTAATTTTAAGTGTAAAATTTATTTAGCACCCCCTTATTTATATACAACCCACACTAGAAAATAGTAGATGGGTGACAGTCAGGAAGGGTAGAGGGAAGTTCCAGGGAGGCCGATCCAGGGCTGAAGCATCCCAATAAGTATGCTCCATTGAGTGACATTGGTGAAACAAGTCAGGGACCAGCACTGCTGGAGCTGAGGAACTCTCCTAGCTGCCGGGGGAAGAACTCCCCCAGTGAGAGTAGGGGGAAGCGAAGGGAAAGGAAAGACAGATTCTGGTGGTAGGGGACTCAATTCTTAGGACAGAGAGGGCAATCTGTAACAAAGACCTGAAGCGCCGAACTGTATGTTGTCTACCGAGCGCTCGGGTTCGGCACATTACAGATCTGGTGGACAGATTACTGGGAGGGGCTGGGGAAGACCCAGCTGTCATGGTGCACGTTGGTACCAATGACACAGTCAAAGGGAGTGTCCTAAAGAACGATTTTAGGGACTTTGGAGCTAAATGAAAAGGACCTCCAAGGTAGTAGTCTCAGGAATACTATAGGTACATCGAGCCACACCAGAAAGGCAGAGGGAGATTAGGGAAGTAAACAAGTGGCTGAATAGCTGGTGTAGTAAGGAGGGGTTTGGGTTCCTGGAGGACTGGGCCGACTTCTCAATCGATAGCCAGTAATATAGAAGGGACGGACTGCACCTAAATGAGGAGGGTGCAGATCAGCTGGGAATGAAGATGGCCAAAAAGTTAGAGGGGTTTTTAAACTAGGTGACGGGGGGAGGGTACAGAGATGGGGATAGTCAGCGTGGAACATTATTCCAGAGGGTAGTTTTAGGGGCATTAGTGGTAGGGTAACCAAAGCACATAAACCCAAGGTAAGTATAGTAGCAAGTCCTAGTTGCAATCTTGGAACACCCAAGAGGATAGTATGTGACCAGTCAAAATATATTAATGCATTAAAGTGTTTGTTCACCAATGCCAGAAGTCTGTCAAGCAAAATAGGTGAGTTGGAAGCTCTGGTGCATCAGGAGAGCTATTATGTAACCAGCATTGCTGAAACTTGGCTTCATTCCTCACATGACTGGGCTATTAATATTCCTGGCTATACACTCTTTCCGAAAGACAGGGTAAAAAGGAAAGGTGGAGGGGTCTGTCTCTGTGAGAAGTGATCTCAAAGCGAGTGTGAAAGAGGGACCTGGTGGATGGAGAGTGTGATGAGTCTGAAGAATTATGGGTGGAACTGCATACAGATGGGCATAGTTCAAAGTTAATCATTGGAGTTTGTTATAGACCACCCAGTGTTAATGAGGAGGTGGAGACGCTGCTCCTTGCACAGATGGAAAGGGCTGGGACGGTGATAATAATGGGGGATTTTAACTACCAAGAAATTTACTGGAGTAATGGCACTGCTGGGACAAAATGGCAAAAACGTATAAACCTAATACAGGACAATTTTATGGTCAGTTTATTTGGGCCCCAACTAGGAACGATGCTTTGTTGGACCTGGTAAATGGTAATCTCAAACCATGCAGAGCATATTACTAATGTTCAGATAAAGGAACACCTGGGTAGCAGTGACCGTAACATGATTTCATTTGATGTTAGCTGTAAGCAAAAATCGCATATGGGAAAGATAAAAACACTTAATTTCAAGAGGACAAATTTTCCAAGGATGAGGGCTGCTCTTCAGGACTTAGACTGGGAGGGAATATTGGCATCAATGGGCACAGAACATAAATGGGAGTGTTCAAAAAGACTGTTTGGGACCTCACTGCAAAGTATATTCCCATGGGCAAAAAGTTTAACCACTTAAGCCCTGGACTATTTGGTAGCTAAAGGACCAGAGGTGAATTCAGAATTTTGCACTGCGCTGCTTTAACTGTAAATTGTGCGGACATGCAATGTTGTACCCAAACGAAATTTGCGTCCTTTTCTTCCCACAAATAGAGCTTTCTTTTAATGGTATTTGATTGCCTCTGCGATTTTTATTTTTTGCGATATAAACGAAAAAAGACCGAAAATTTTGAAAAAAAAATGATATTTTCTACTTTTTGTTATAAGAAAAATCGAATAAACTCAATTTTAGTCATACATTTAGGCCAAAATGTATTCAGCCACATGTCTTTAGTAAAAAAAATGTCAATAAGCGTATATTTATTGGTTTGCGCAAAAGTTATAGCGTTTACAAACTAGGGTACATTTTCTGGAATTTACACAGCTTTAAATTTATGACTGCCTATCTCATTTCTTGAGGTGCTAAAATGGCAGGGCAGTACAAACCCCCCCCCAAATGACCCCATTTTAGAAAGTAGACACCCCAAGGAAATTGCTGAGAGGCATGTTGAGCCCATTGAATATTTTTTTTTTGTCCCAAGTGATTGAATAATGACAAAAAAAAAAATTACAAAAAGTTGTCACTAAATGATATATTGCTCACACATGCCATGGTTATATGTGGAATTGCGCCCCAAAATACATTCTGCTGCTTCTCCTGAGTACGGGGATACCACATGTGTGGGACTTTTTAGGAGCCTAGCCACGTACGGGACCCCGGAAACCAAGCACCGCCTTCAGGATTTCTAAGGGTGTAAATTTTTGATTTCACTCCTCACTACCTATTACAGTTTTGAAGGCCATAAAATGCCAAAATAGCACAAACCCCCCCCCAAATGACCCCATTTTGGAAAGTAGACACCCCAAGCTGTTTGCTGAGAGGCATGGTGAGTATTTTACAGCTCTCATTTGTTTTTGAAAATGAAGAAAGAACATTTTTTTTTTCTTTCTTTTTTTTTTTCAATTTTCAAAACTTTGTGACAAAAAGCGAGATCTGCAAAATACTCACAATACCTCTCAGCAAATAGCTTGGGGTGTCTACTTTCCAAAATGGGGTCATTTGGGGGGGGTTTTGTGCCATCTGGGCATTCCATGGCCTTCGCAACTGTGATAGGCAGTGAGAAGTGAAATCAAAAATGGTGATTGGTTTTTGGGGTCCCGTACGCGGCTAGGCTCCCAAAAAGTCTCACAGATGTGGTATCCCCGTACTCAGGAGAAGCAACAGAATGTATTTTGGGGTGTAATTCCACATATGCCCATGGCATGTTTGAGCAATATATCATTTAGTGACAACTTTGTGCAAAAAAAAAAAAAATTGTCTTTTTTCCGCAACTTGTGTCAACATATAAAATATTCCATGGACTCGACATGCCTCTCAGTATATAGCTTGGGGTGTCTACTTTCCAAAATGGGGTCATTTGGGGGGGGTTTTGAACTGTTCTGGCATTTTATACACAACATTAGGAAGCTTACATCCACTCTTCTAACCACTTGAAGACAAAGCCCTTTTTGACACTTTTTGTTTACATGAAAACATTTTTTTTTTTTGCAAGAAAATTATGCTGAACCCCCAAACATTATATATATTTTTAAAGCAAAGGCCCTACAGAATAAAATGGTGGGTGTTGCATTTTTTTTTTTCTGCACAGTATTTGCGCAGCGATTTTTCAAACGCATTTTTTGGGGAAAAAATACACTTTTTTTTTAATTTTAATGCACTAAAACACACTATATTGCCCAAATGTTTGATAAAATAAAAAAGATGATCTTAGGCCGAGTACATAGATACCAAACACGACATGCTTTAAAATTTTGCAGAAACGCGCATTGGCGACAAACTACATACATTTTTAAAAGCCTTTACAGGTTACCCCGTTAGATTTACAGAGGAGGTCTACTGCTAAAATTACTGCCCTCGATCTGACCTTCGCGGTGATACCTCACATGCATGGTGCAATTGCTGTTTACATATGACGCCAGACCGACGCTTGCGTTCGCCATTGGGCAAGAGCAGGGCAGGACAGGGGTGCTTTTTTTTTTTATTATTATTAATTTTGCTTTTTTATTTTATTTTTAAACTGTTGCTTCCATATTTTTTTTAATTTTTTTTTAATCATTTTTATTGTTATCTCAGGGAATGTAAATATACCCTATGATAGCTATAGGTAATGACAGGTACTCTTTTTTTTTTTTTAAAAACTGGGGTCTATTGGACCCTAGATCTTTTCTCTGCCCTCAAAGCATCTGACCACACCAAGATCGGTGTGATAAAATGCTTTCCCAATTTCCCAATGGCGCTTTTTATATCCGGGGGGGGGGATATTCCCTCCCACTGCTTGTAAAAGCAGTCCAGAGGCTAATTAGCCACTAGGATTGCTTTTACATGAAAGCCGGCCGCTGGCTGAAAAGAATGATACCAAGATGATACCTAAACCCGCAGGCATCATTCTGGTATAAACATTCAAAGTCCAGCAACATACCAGTACGTTGCTGGTCCTTGTTGGACATGTATTGTAATCTTTTTTTTCATGCAGCCTGTTGGCTGAATGAAAAAAAAAGATTGATCGGTGGGTATGCCCACCATTAGAATACCGCCCTTCATCCACCCACTTCTAATGATGGGCATACATGCACCATTTATATATGCCGAAGCATGGGGGCATCTTCCCGCAAAAGTTATGCCGCGTACACATGGTCAGACTTTTCCACGGGCAAGCCTCCGTCGGAATTTCGACCGTATGTACGTGGCATTAGGAGCAAAATCGCTCCTCCGCCCCTGCTGCCCCAATGCTTCGGCATATATGCTTTTTTTTTTACTGTGGTGGCGAAATCACCTCCTACAGCACTGGAGTCGCAGGGATCAGGCCTGTCTCTGCGAATGCTGCAGTTATGTGTGTTGTGTTTTGCAAGTGACAGTGATCGATCGATACTGCACTTGGGTGGCCTGGGCTGGACGGAGGGGCAAAACGCAGGTGCTAGCAGGTATCTGGGCTGATCCCGCTAACACTGCGTTTTTGGGAACCCTAAACTGCTGGGGACGCTAGTATAGATCTGATCAGATATTGATCTGTTCAGATACTATACCACTAAGGGGTGTGTATGCTTCACGCGTGGGTGTTAGCGTTACTGGCACTAACCTGACGCTGCCTGGGGTGTGACGCAGACCCTCTCTGACGCTAAAACCTAATTGATATCACCCGCCGGGCGATCAGGGGGTTAAACCTTTATTGGGTTATATACGGCGGGTGCCCTGACACTATAAAAAGCAAACTAACTAACCAGCGTCACCTGTAACACTTATATGATGATCACTGGTGAAAGGGTTAACTAGGGGCAATTAGGGGGTTAAAACCTTTATTAGGTAATATATGGGGGTACCTGACGCTATATAAAAACCTGACAGCGAACCTAAAAAAAAATTACTGGCTACCGATCTGCATCACCGACACTAAGACAACGATCATAAAAACGATCGCTTAGCGACAGTGGTGATAGGGGGTGAAAGGGTTACCTGGGGGGCGATCAGGGGGTTAAACCTTTATTAGATAATATATGGGGGTACCTGACGCTATAAAAACCTGCGGCGAACCTAAAAAAAATTACTGGCTACCGATCTGCATCACCGACGCTAAGACATCGATCAGAAAAATGATCGCTTAGTGACGGCGGTTCTAGGGGGTAAGAGGGTTACCTGGGGGGTGATCAAGGGGGTTAAACCTTTATTAGGTAATATATGGGGGTACCCGACGCTATAAAAACCTGCGGCGAACCTAAAAAAAATTACTGGCTACCGATCTGCATCACCGACGCTAAGACATCGATCAGAAAAATGATCGCTTAGCGACGGCGGTGCTAGGGGGTGAAAGGGTTATCTGGGGGGTGATCAGGGGGTTAAACCTTTATTAGGGGGGGGGTTAGGGGGCTACACTGGACCTAAAACAAATGTCACTGATTGCAGTGATCACTAAATAAATGGTCACTGCAATCAGTGACACTGTGACTGGGGGCTGGGGGGGCGATTTATGTGCCTATGTGTCCTGGTGTCAGTGTAGTGTTGTGTGCACTAACCTGCATCTTCTCCTGTACGGCGCTCGGTATATGTGAGCGCCGCAGGAGAGATGACATCACTTCCTCCAGCCTGTGTAAACAGTACACAGGCAGGGGAAGCTCTCATTCGCCGGGAGCGATCGAGAGGGGGGGGCCGGAATCGAACGGCCGTCCCCTCATGCCGGATCGCTCCCGAAGGTAAAACGACCACCCACTGTAAAGAAGGGGGGTCCGATCGGACCCCCCAACTATACAAAGGCAATCACGTATATGTACGTGATTCTGCCTGTCGGTGCCATTCTGCCGACGTATATTTACAGTGGGCGGTCGTTAAGTGGTTAAAAGGCTGAAAATAAAACCTGAGGCTCACAGCCAAAGTTAAAAAAGGTATAGACTATAAGAAAAGAGCTTTTAAAAAATATAAAAATGAAGGAACACTAGTGTTATTTAAATGTTACAAAGAATATAACAATCTGTAAAAAGGAAATCAAGGATGCAAAAATTCAAAACGAACGACAGATTGCAAAACATAGTAGGACAAACCCCAAAAGATTCTTCAACTATATTAATAGTAAAAAGTTCAAGTCTGAGCATGTGGGTGACTGGGGACAAAGAGAAGGCTAATTTATTAAATGCCTTCTTCAGCTCTGTATACAATGGAACATGGGGGAGCTCATGTCCATAATAGGGGTGGTAGTGACACAGCCCCAAATAATCCACAATGGCTCAAAAGTGATATGGTCCAGAAATATTTAAACAGAATAAAGGTGGATAGAGCACCTGGACCAGATGGCATACACCCACGGATCCTAAAAGAATTGAGCGCTGTAATTTCAAAGCCATTGTATCTAATTTTTAGGGACTCATTAATGGCAGGAATAGTACCACTGGATTGGTGCAGGGCCAATGTGGTGCCTATATTTAAAAAGGGAACAAAGTATTTACTTAGTAACTATAGACCTGTTAGTTTAACTTCCATAGTTGGGAAGATACTGGAGAGATTAATAAAAGACCACATAGATGAGTTCTTGCTGGAAAAAAACTTTTTAAGCAACAGACAGCATGGATTCATGAAAGACAGAAGTTGTCAGACAAACCTGATTTCTTTTTATGAAGAGGTAAGTAAAACCTTGGACAGAGGGGTGGCTGTGGACGTGGTATACTTGGATTTTACAAAAGCATTTGATACAGTTCCGAACACACGGCTCATGTGTAAGGTAAAGTCTACAGGATTGGAAATATCAGTTTGTAAATGGATAGAAAACTGGCTAAAAGACAGAATTCAGAGAGTAGTGGTTAATGATTCTTACTCTGAATGGTCCAAGGTTATCAGTGGTGTACCCCAAGGTTCAGTGCTGGGACCCTTACTTTTTAATATCTTTATAAATGATATTGGGTCTGAGATCAAAAGTAACATTTCTGTCTTTGCAGATGACACTAAGCTATGCAGTGGAATAACGTTCTTACAGGATGTCTCCAATTTACAAGCCGACATCAATGCTCTGTCTAATTGGGCGACTGTGGCAGATGAGGTTTAATGTTGATAAATGTAAAGTTATGCACTTGGGGGCTAAGAATATGCATGAATCGTACATACTAGGGGGAGTACAACTGGGGGGATACATGGTGGAGAAGGATCTGGGGATTTTGGTAGATCATAAGCTCAATAGCATGCAATGCAAAGCTGCAGTTTCTAAAGCAAGCAAAGTCCTTTCTTGTATTGAGAGCAGTGTTAATTTAGTCGACTAAAACATTTTAGTCGACTAAATGAATACTATTTTAGTCGACTAAAATATGACTAAAACTAAAACAATTGAGATTACTAAAATACGACTAAAACTAAAATGGCATTTTAGTCAAAAGGCTAAAATGGAACTAAAACTAAAATGCCATTTTAGTCCTAAGACTAAAACTAAATTGAAATTTGACTTCAAAATTAACACTGGTCTTATAGTGCATGTTCATACCTCAATAAGATAAATAATAAGATATTCGATTTTTCATTCCAGCAGTATATAATGAGTTTGGAAATTGTAGAGAAACGTTAACTAATGTTTTACAATTTAATTACACTCATTAGATTTTAGACGACTAAAATGAGTTTTAGTCGACTAAAATGCACTGGAGATTTAGTTGACTAAATACGACTAAAACTAAAACAATTGCAGAAGACTAAAATTGGACTAAAACTAAAATGCCATTTTAGTCCCCAGACTAAGACTAAAACTAAATTGAAATTTGCTGCCAAAATTAACACTGATTGAGAGGTATGGACTCCAGAGAGAGATATCATTTTGCCCCTGTTCAATCATTAGTAAGACATCATCTTGAATATGCAGTTCAGTTTTGGGCACCAGTTCTCAAAAAGGATATTGGGGAACTGGAGAAAGTGCAGAGAAGGGCAACCAAACTGATAAGAGGCATGGAGGAGCTCAGCTATGAGGAAAGATTAGAGGAACTGAATTTATTCACTCTTGAGAAGAGGAGATTAAGGGGGGATATCATCAACATGTACAAATATATAAGGGGTCCATATAGTGAACTTGGTGTTAAGTTATTCACTTTACGGTCAACACAAAGGACAAGGGGGCACTCTTTACGTCTAGAGGAAAAGAGATTTCATCTCCAAATACGGAAAGGTTTCTTCACAGTAAAAGCTGTGAAAATGTGGAATAGACTCCCTGCAGAGGTGGTTCTGGCCAGCTCAGTGGATTGCTTTAAGAAAGGTCTGGATTATTTCTTAAATGTACATAATTGGGTACTAATATTGCCTCTCGGGGGATCAGGAAGGAATTTTTTCCTCTGCTGTAGCAAATTGGATCATGCTCTGCTGGGGTTTTTTGCCTTCCTCTGGATCAACTGTGGGTATAGAATTGGGTATATGGGATTGTATGATGTATGATACACACACACACACAAATTTTATGGTTGAACTGGATGGACTTGTGTCTTTTTTCAACCTGACTATGTCTAAGACAGATTACTCTGATCACATGATCCCCGTCATTTAACACGATCCAATACCTTCACTGACCAATCCTGGTGGATTTGACTCCCATTAGGAAGTTGCCGTAGGTGGTATTCTGGTGACAGCTGATCCTTGCGCAATGGGGTGCCCTAATCATCCAAATCTACAAAGTTAGATGAAGCTATAGATGCATGCAGTGCCTTGAAGAAGCAGGAATCTGCAAAACATGTCGGCCCCTCTGCATATCCAAGCATCTTGTTTCATGTATTTAAGTATCAATTCATGGTCAAAATATTTATTGTGACTGATTTTTTTTATCTGATATTATGTAATAAAATGTATTGTTTTCTTATAAATCTTATCGTATGTGTGCTCACCTTGGTAACAGACGTTAATCTCTCCAATTAAAATCCCATTATCCTAGAGGGAGCGCTGTCTCTCTCCTATCCTCTTAACTACAGAGAGTAGTTGCCATTTTAGGGTGCTTATATGAATTGATATTTTGGGGGGAGATTCAGAGCAGCCTAGATCAGCCATTCTCCACAGGGGTGGTGTGCAATTTTAGGGTTCCTCCAGCGTTTTCTAGGGGTTCCATGAGCTGTGGCTGACTGACCTCCCATCTGATGGTGCCTGCATTCTTCTATTGGATTGGTACTACACATGGCCAGTCTTTGCCCCCACATGCCTCGGCCACCCATGAACCCAGTCCACTGGTTCACCGGCTTTCCTTCCTTGGACCATGTTTGGTCTGTCCTGACCACTGTATACCGGGAATATCCCACAAGAGTTGTAGTTGTAGTTTTGGAGTTGCTCTGACCCTGTTGTCTAGCCCTTAAAATTTTGGCCCTTGTTAATAATTTCAATACCTGGCACTTTTACCCCCTTCCTGCCCAAGCCAATTTTCAGCTTTCAGCACTGTCGCACTTTGACAATTGCGTGCCCATGCAATGCTGTGCCCATATGAAAATGTTATAATTTTTTTGAAACAGAGCTTTATTTAGATGGAATTCAATCGCCACTAGGTCATTTTTTTTCCTTCACTGATGCGCCCTGATCTGGCTGCACTGATGGACAAAATGTATATCACAATTGCACACTCGTGCCACACTATACCCATAAGGGTGCTGAGGGGGCACTAATATGCAGTATTGATCAATGCCCTGATTATCTGTACAGGTCTCTCCTGTGAGGAAATGCCACTTATCTGCTCTCCTTATCTCACACGAGTCAGTGTGAGGAAAGGAAAAGTAATAACCTGCATTTCTTTGTTTACATGTGATCAGCTGTGATTGGACACAGCTAATCACATGGGTAAAGAGCCTGATCATCAGCTTTTTACAGAGATCGGGTATACGGAACGCTGCTGATTGCCACACGCTGAGAGTGGGACGACGTTATATGACCTCGTCCCAGAACAATAGAACCACCCTGCTGCGGTCATTTCCCTATGTGGCGGAAGGGAGGTGGTTAAAGTAGTTCAAGCCCTCGTGCTTGCCCATTTTTTTTTCTGCTTTAACACATCAACTTCAGGAACAACATGTTCACTTGCTGCCTAATATATCCCACCCACTTTCAGATGGCATTGTAACAAGATAATCAATGTTCTTCGCTTGTCAGTGGTGCTTGACGTAACTTTTGGGGGAGGGATTACGGTGTTAATTTCTAAATCACTATGATGTTCTCTGGAACACGGTGGTTACTGATCTTTATGGTAGATGTGTGTTTGTTTGCTGTTTTGCAAATTAACAAATCCTCTTATACATTTGTTGCTTTATATATCCCACCTCCCTTTATTGTGATCTTTTGGGAAACTGTTATGGCCCAGGTGCTCCAGGTAGCAGCAGGCCCTTTCATTTTAGACAGGGATCTTAATATGGTGCTTTCACCCAGGGCCAATCTTGGGGTCACAGACACCTGGATGCAGAAATATTTCTGGTGCCCCCACATGGGCGTGGTCACCTTAGTACCTCCTCCCCTTTACAAATGTTTCTATGGCAACGACTTCACCTCTCCACCTATAAGCCCCACCACTTTTTGTAATATGCTTTGACAATAACTTAGTCAACAGCTTTGCCCAGCCCTAGAAGGCTTCACTTACCTTGAGGCTGGGTTCACACTTATGCAAATTGGATGTGGGTTTCTCTGCATCCAATTTGCATAGCAAGAGATTGTGACCAGCTCTCTATGGAGCCGGTTCACATATCTTTGCAGCGGCTCAGGTGCAAATTGCACAGGAGCCCTGTGCGTTTTTTGGTCCGTTTCAGATCCGAATTCAGCTCACAATTTGGGCTGAAATCGGACCTGAAACGGTGAATGGAGACGCACCAGACTCCTGCTGTGAGCCTTGTTCTAGTATGAACCCAGCCTGAATAACGGGTACTGGGGCTGGCTGCTGGTCCTCCCGTGGCTGGCTGCTGGCGCTTTGGGAGGAGAAAGGGCAAACAAAGCAGATCCTTCTGCGGACTGTTTGCACTAAAGTATATCGCCATGCAGTCGGGACGCACATCATGAACGCCATGTGACGTTAAAACGTTGCATGCCTCCGTGCACTGTCTAGAACTTCCTCCCCCTCCCGGCTCCACTACTACCTCCTAGCTAGACCTAAAGTGCCACTGCGCCAAGCCCAGCGAGAAAGCGCGTGGCTGAATGCAAGTGAGTGCCACTTGACAGGGGCGTACCTAGAGCATTTGGCACCCAGGACGGATCCTATATTTTGCACCCCCCACCTTTAACCACTTAAGGACCAGGCCTATTTTTGACAACTGTTGTTTACAAGTTAAAATTATTATTTTTTGCTAGAAAATTACTTGGAACCCCGTAACATATATATATATATATATATATTTTTTCAGACACCCTAGAGCAGTGATGGCAAACCTTGGCACCCCAGATGTTTTGGAACTACATTTCCCATGATGCTCACTTACACCGCAGAGTGCATGAGCATCATGGGAAATGTAGTTCCCAAACATCTGGGGTGCCAAGGTTCGCCATCACTGCCCTAGAGAATAAAATGGCGTGCTTTGCAATAATTTGTCACAACGTATTTGCGGTCTTACAAACGCACTTTTTTAAATAATAAAATAAGAATACAGTAAAGTTAGCCCAGTTTTCTATATTGTGAAAGATGATGTTACGCTAAGTGAATTGATACCCAAGATGTCACGCTTCAAAATTGCGCCTGCTTGTGGAATGGCGACAAACTTTGGCACTTAAAAATCTCCATAGGCGACGTTAAAAAAAAAATTATACACGTTACCAGTTTTGAGTTAGAGGAGGTCATGTGCTGGAATTATTGCTATCGCTCTGATGATCGTGGCGATACCTCACATGTGTGGTTTGAACACCATTTTCATATGTGGGCGTGACTTGCGTACGTGTTTGCTTCTGCGCTCGAGCTTGGAGGGACGGGGCGCTTTAAAAAATATATATTTCTTATTTATCAGGATCACTTTTATTCCTATTACATACCTTGTAATAGAAAAAAAACATGACAGAACCTCTTTGAAGTGAGATCTGGGGTCAAAAAGACCGCAGCTCTCACATTTACGCTTAAAAGCAATAAAACTTTTTTTTTTTTAAATTGTCTCTTTAAGGCCTTTGAGCGGAAGTGGCGTTTGTGCCATTGGATGATGGCAGCAACGCCAGAGTCGGGTGGGGGCCATCAGGATTGGATCGTCTCCACCGCTACCGATGGCTCCGGTAAGTGGCGAAGACTACCGGGTCGCAGCGAGAGGGGGTGGGCACCTCGCCCGTAGCCAATAAAAATGATCTTGTGGCGAATCTACCACGGAGACCACTTTTATCTCAAAGCGGACCGCCCGCAGTTGAAGAAAATACCAGGGTTATTGTAGCTATCTGCTGCCATAACAACTGTATTTAACGTCAAATGGCCGACGTGTATAGACGGCGGGCTGCCTGGAAGTGGTAAAAATTGAAAAACACCCACAAAATTGTGTATTGTTTTCAAGAATATTTATTGCACAAATTTCACAGCCCCCCTCTCTCTAATCGCTGTGCTCCCTTTTTATTTACTCTCTGCCTCCCTTGCACAGTCCCACCTTTGGCATAAACAGCTGATACTATTAGCAATGTGTTCAACCTCCTCCCATTGCACATAAACGGCCAGTTGATCCTTTCCTCGTTCTGAGTGGAAGTTCAGGAACGTCCTCGGAACGAGTGCTCGCAGCGTGGCCCCAAGGGAATCTGCAGCTCTGTGTGAGGATGATTTTATACAGAGAGCAGTCACCGATCCCCTCACAAACAGTACACCAAGCACCACTGCTACTCCTGTTCCCATACACATGTCAGTGTCCCCATCACATCTGTCACAGTGCGCAAAACATCTGTGTGTCCCCCATCACCGCCAACACCAAATAAATCCTGATTTGGGTTATTTTTACCAAAGAAATGTAGCACCATTATTTTTGGTCAAAATTATTGAAGAGAAATTACTTATTTGCAAAATTGTAAAACAGAAATTAAGAAAACTTTTTTTTTCCAGTCTTTTTTACATTTGTAGCATAAAAAATAACCACAGTGGTAATTAAATACCACAAAAAGAAAGCTATATTTGTGTGGGAAAAAATTATAAAAATGTAATTTGGGTGCAGTATTGCATGACCGTCAATTCTCATTCAAAGTGCCTCAGCGCTGAAAATTGGTCTGGGAAGGAAGAAGGTGAAAGTACCCAGTATTAAAGCGGTTAAGTAAGAGATTGCAGACATAATACAGGCGATGGTCAGAGACTGCAGACATCATACACAAGATCAATGCAACCTCACTGGTGCCTGGATCACGCTGGCAGCTGCTGTAATAAAGTCCCGCCTCCTAGACCTGCTCCTATGATGCACGTCACACTGATTTCCCGCCATTGGATCAGTGTGCCGTCTATCGGATCCAAGCTCTGTGACACAGCAGGACATCACCTTTGAAAACGACCATACGTCGAAACGCGTCAGGTGACCATCCAGACACGTCCACGTCACGTCCGGTTAGCGAGGCTTGAGCGGTGGAGCGCACGCCGCAGCCGTAGCTGACAGCATAGGTTGGCGTGACTTACATGGAGCTTGTCTGCACTCTGCACATGGTTTGTAGATAGACCCTATTGGTACCTGGCGATACCACAATCTCAAGGGGCTGTATTTAGGAAGGTCTGAGGACCTCTTTTATTTTATTTTATTTTATACATTTTTTGGTTTGTACTAAATTTTAAATAAATAAGCAAGTTACGCTATGGAAGCCCTGCTTGTGGTTCTTTTTTGAGGATCTGAGTGGTGGAGGAGGAAAAAGCAGGAGAGGAACAACACAAGGAGAGGTGGAGGAACCACTGGGGATACTTGATGAGCGTGTGACCCCTGCAGGGGTGCGTCAATCTGGTGAGTGGGGACCCATGTGAGGGGGGAGCACCATAAAGTCACCTTTTTCTTCACCTGCAAATTGAAGGATCCATACTGGAAATATAGAGTCACCAAAGTCACTTGACCAAATGCATGAAGGATAGTTGAACATTTATTTTGCCAGCGCAAGATTTTTTTGAAACAGTTTTTTGAAACCCCTTTTTTTTTAAACTGTTTTTGAAACTGTTTTTGAAACTGTCATTTGCAACTGTACTTTGAAATCGTTTTGCACTGATATGTCAGCAAAGAGTACTCTATAGCCATATGAACATACACCTGCTATATACATATATTTATATCAATTATTTTTGCTGGATATAGAACCAGAGGGGATTAACCCTTACTATTAAAGTGGCTAACCATCACATGACCATTGTGATCTAATCTCATTGGTTTAGGGATTGGTGTAACCTACAAAGGAACATATTGGTTGTCCGGCAGCTCCCACCTGGGGCAGTGATCAGTGACCTTAATTGGAATTGGGTGTGCACTAATATAGTATATAAATTTCAAGCTTTGGCACTGGACATGCTGAATATACACCGTCACATAGGTGCACACTGTATAGAATTTATGAGGACTTATGAGGACATCATTATGTTTATCATTATTATTTAATATTTTTTGTAACACTGTTTTCACTAATTGGTTGAAGGAATCTGTACTGAGGAGTGATTGACACATATGTAATTGATCAACACACACACAATTTTAAGTGGCAATTCAGAGGCCCAATTTAGCACATTGTCACAAACCCCACAGGGTATTGTGAGAGTCAGGAGTGATTCTAAGTTATCACATATAAGTTGAGGACATAATATAGTTTGAGATATCAATACGGATTGTATACACTTCCAATAATAAGGGCACAGTAGCTTTAAATCTATCCTTTAGAAGGCAAGGTAACCAGTCCTCTTTACTTAAAGCAGCGCCATTACCCCACACCATACATTACACACCACAAAGTGATCTGTCTTTGTGACAGAATACACAAACAAGGGGGGCAGCAGCGTAATCTAAGTCCTAGTTGCGCGGAATATTTATACATATACAGCAGGAGATCGCCACTCTACATGACACACATGAGGAGGGAGGGAAGGACTCTGCACTGGAGCTTCGGCGCTCCCTCCTCTGCCTCAGCGCAGCGCACCCATCCAGGATCGGCCCTGCTTTCACCTAATGTAGACTGATAGCTAAGGGAGAAGAGCAGTTCAAGTCTGTAGGAAATCTCTGTGGTGAAAAAATATTTGATAGACTGTTGGAGGTGGAAATAACCCCAGGCTAGACAATACTCCTGTTACTCATCCATTTATGACTCGCTTTCCCGGTTAGATATGTGTTTTGTGTCTCCGGATCTTCCCCGTGTTGGAGCGTAGAGCTATCTCTAACCACTCGCTACTATTACTGAAAAATTGATCTGCCAATCTCAGTGGGGTAGACTTTATGGCATTTGAGTTCGTTATGGCTAAGGGATGAGTTTTTAATGAAGGAGAGGACACATATATGGGAGAGATGACTGCACACCCTGGTAAGAGAAAACAAAAATGGAAAGGGTCCCCAATGTTTTTTTTTTAGCAGCAATAGTATAGCAAAGTCACAATAGAAAAAAGTCATTTATTGAAAAATACAATGTTATATTACAGTTTAAAATAGAGTTACGGCTATAAGGTACAATACATACTCCAAAATTAGACAGTGCAAATATAGGTATACACAGCATTACATTACATAATGTTGAAACTGTGTGGCAACCCGACGCGTTTCGACCTGTGCATTAGTGGTCTTCTTCAGGGGGATATTTGCTCTGGGGAGATATATAAAAATCTCATTTATCATGTCATTACAATTGCACCTGGATAGAATTATAAATATATGTGCGTAAATACCATATTTACCACTAAAGAATGAAGTGGGTGATCTCATAGTCAAAACCATTGTTTAAAACCAGATGCGCAATCCAAAAGGCTCCATGGTGGTTCCCACCTTCTTACAGGAAAGGGCCCAACTCAAAAGGACTTGCAAGGAACCACACAGGACACCCCCAGAGAGGAAGCGGAGAGGGGGGCGAAAGAGGGGAAAGGGACCAGGACTTGCAGCAATCACCAAAAAGAGCGAATAAATGGATTGAACGCATTAAGTTAACAGCAAGCCTGATAAGTTAGGGATGTTTATAGTCCGTATGAGCTTGTTCAAGGCATAAATGGTACTAGTGTAGACTCCCTATGCTAGCAAAATGATACCCCATAGTAATGAATAAAGTTATTGGATAATATAAGCAGTATATATATATATAAATATATATACAGGTCCTTCTCAAAAAATTAGCATATTGTGATAAAGTTCATTATTTTCTGTAATGTACTGATAAACATTAGACTTTCATATATTTTAGATTCATTACACACAACTGAAGTAGTTCAAGCCTTTTCTTGTTTTAATATTGATGATTTTGGCATACAGCTCATGAAAACCCAAAAATCCTATCTCAAAAAATTAGCATATCATGAAAAGGTTCTCTAAACGAGCTATTAACCTAATCATCTGAATCAACTAATTAACTCTAAACACCTGCAAAAGATTCCTGAGGCTTTTAAAAACTCCCAGCCTGGTTCATTACTCAAAACCGCAATCATGGGTAAGACTGCCGACCTGACTGCTGTCCAGAAGGCCATCATTGACACCCTCAAGCAAGAGGGTAAGACACAGAAAGAAATTTCTGAACGAATAGGCTGTTCCCAGAGTGCTGTATCAAGGCACCTCAGTGGGAAGTCTGTGGGAAGGAAAAAGTGTGGCAGAAAACGCTGCACAACGAGAAGAGGTGACCGGACCCTGAAGAAGATTGTGGAGAAGGACCGATTCCAGACCTTGGAGGACCTGCGGAAGCAGTGGACTGAGTCTGGAGTAGAAACATCCAGAGCCACCGTGAACAGGCGTGTGCAGGAAATGGGCTACAGGTGCCGCATTCCCCAGGTCAAGCCACTTTTGAACCAGAAACAGCGGCAGAAGCGCCTGACCTGGGCTACAGAGAAGCAGCACTGGACTGTTGCTCAGTGGTCCAAAGTACATTCGGAAATCAAGGTGCCAGAGTCTGGAGGAAGACTGGGGAGAGGGAAATGCCAAAATGCCTGAAGTCCAGTGTCAAGTACCCACAGTCAGTGATGGTCTGGGGTGCCATGTCAGCTGCTGGTGTTGGTCCACTGTGTTTTATCAAGGGCAGGGTCATTGCAGCTAGCTATCAGGAGATTTTGGAGCACTTAATGCTTCCATCTGCTGAAAAGCTTTATGGAGATGAAGATTTCATTTTTCAGCACGACCTGGCACCTGCTCACAGTGCCAAAACCACTGGTAAATGGTTTACTGACCATGGTATTACTGTGCTCAATTGGCCTGCCAACTCTCCCGACCTGAACCCCATAGAGAATCTGTGGGATATTGGGAAGAGAAAGTTGAGACGCAAGACCCAACACTCTGGATGAGCTTAAGGCCGCTATCGAAGCATCCTGGGCCTCCATAACACCTCAGCAGTGCCACAGGCTGGTTGCCTCCATGCCACGCCGCATTGAAGCAGTCATTTCTGCAAAAGGATTCCCGACCAAGTATTGAGTGCATAACTGAACATAATTATTTGAAGGTTGACTTTTTTTGTATTAAAAACACTTTTCTTTTATTGGTCGGATGAAATATGCTAATTTTTTGAGATAGGATTTTTGGGTTTTCATGAGCTGTATGCCAAAATCATCAATATTAAAACAAGAAAAGGCTTGAACTACTTCAGTTGTGTGTAATGAATCTAAAATATATGAAAGTCTAATGTTTATCAGTACATTACAGAAAATAATGAACTTTATCACAATATGCTAATTTTTTGAGAAGGACCTGTATATGTGTGGTAGATACAAATTATCATGATCTAAAAGTGAAAAAAGTAGTGGTGAGGGTGGGGCAGTGGGAAATAGGGGATGTGTCCAAAAGGGCTGCCAAAAAAGAAAAGAAAAAGGTAGTCTAAAAAATAAAAAATTAAAATTAAAAATTAAAAAAGAAGAAAAAACAAACATAAAATAAATATTGGGCTAAGGAGTGCGTATTAGAATGAGTGATGATGGGTGAATGGTGTGCTGCGACAGTTGGGCAGGGATATAGGAAATAAATTAAATGTGAGCTGTGCACTGTCAATACAAACAGAGATGGAGACGACAGGGTAGGTAATAAGTGGATGTGGGGTATTGTGATTAGGTCTTAAATAGTATTATAACTCATGAAGACAATCAATGATTCTATTAAATTACCTTAGTGCGGTTAGGCAGAAGGGATGGGGGTTCTATGTAAGCTAGGGAGAAAGGGTCAGTAAAAGTATTTGATGGGCTGGCCCTTTGAATAGAAAGGGCTAGTAAAATAGAAAAATAGCAGTATCATGGTGAGTACTTACATGAAGCCGTGCTCATGAATTGACCATCCATTCAGGCATGCATTGAGTTAGAGATTAATCCAATATGCAGCCTCAAATTGGTGGGGTGCTTATATATTGGAGGTCAGGTGATAGGGTGCAGGTGCAACATAATCCCCCCTCCAACGCCTCCCACCCCACCCCCGGGATGGAGGCCTCCTAGCCGCTGGCCGGTGGCTCACGTGGGGCTCCCTCGGGGTTCTGGAAGGGAAGCCCCGACCACTGTCGTCACCTCCGCGGCAAAGTGCATGACGCCACGGCGCAGTGGGCACGCCGAGGAAGCTCGTGCATGCGCACTGGACCGTGAAACGTCCGGAGGTGATCGTGGGACGCCACCGGCAGGGTGATGCTCACCCTGGCGTCCAGGAAATGTACTGCCGACAGTCAGGAACAAAAAAGGGAGAATGTTGCAGACTAAGTCCACATCCCCCCACCCTGCCGGGAAGTCCAGAGGAGGCAAGACCACCTAGAGACTGACAGGAAGAACACAGGTTTACCAAAATGGATCACAGACCTGATTCCATGAATATAACATGGCAATGGTGTCAAACAACTGTTAGTAAATTGTAAACCTGGAGTGGATAGTATTAGTCATATTTAAGAATATAGGGCTTTGGGCCAGTGTGAATATTACGGCATAGGAGCAGTGTGGGATTCCCTCCTCATATTACATGTATATGTAGCATGGAAAATTAAGTATTAACCGTGTTGTGTGCTACAATGGAAGACTCAAGTGGAGTTTCTAGGGCACAGAGGGAAAAAAGGATTGAAGTTCAATCCTTTCCCTCAACTCGAGGTCAGTGGGGTGACCTGACACAAGAGTTAACCATTTATTATGAGGATTGCTCAGGTAAAATGAACGGTCTACAATGTAAAAATTGAGGATTTAAAGGGGCACCACAATGGCTCATGGCTACATCTCTCAGTGTCAAAGGGGGGAAGGGGTGTTTAGCCACCCAGTAAACATTAATGAAGGAGAGGACACATATATGGGAGAGATGACTGCACACCCCGGTAAGAGAAAACAAAAATGGAAAGGGTCCCCGATGTTTTTTTTTAGCAGCAATAGTATAGCAAAGTCACAATATAAAAAAATAGTTTATTGAAAAATACAATGTTATATTACAGTTTAAAATAGAGTTACGGCTATAGTTTTTTTTTTCTTTTTCTCAAAACAGCTACTGATATATGACTACTGGAATATAAACTCGTCTGGTACCTCGCAGCCTATTGCCTGGGACACCTTCAAGGCTACCTGGCGAGGTAATTTCTCTTATCGTCCATGGACTTGACACAGCCTCTCTTACACTTTACACGTGGGTTATGTCCCTGCTTGCAGGAGAAGACCTAGGCAGAATGTGAAATGTTATACATACATTCTAAAAAGCCAGAGCTGAACAGCCCCGCCCAGGGGGGCGGTCCCTCGGGACATAACCCTCCCACTGCAGTCAGCAGACCTCAGTTTTTTTCTGCCTAGCAGAAGGAGAAGACGTGGCTCTCTCAGGAGCCAGTCTCCTGGAAGATTTTATTTTTAAATGGGCCGAAAGAAGCGTGCCGGCTCTGTCGGCCGTCTACATTCCGGTCGTAGACAATTGGCAGGCGGACTATCTGAGTCGCTGGACCAGGGAGAGTGGTCCTTGCACCCGGAGGTTTTTCAAATTCTGTGCCGGCGGTGGGGCATGCCGGATGTGGACCTGATGGCCTCTCGACTCAATCGCAAGGTGTTGAGGTTTGTGGCCAGGTCCAGGGATCCTTGGGCGGAGGCCTCGGATGTGTTGGTGGCCCCAAGGGGTCATTATCACCTGATATATGTTTATCCTCCGCTGCAGCTGCTTCCTCGCCTGCTGCGCAGGGTGGCGACCGAGGGGATTCCGGTGATCCTCTTTGCTCCGGATTGGCCTCGGCGTCATTGGTACGCCGATCTGGTATGTCTCGTCGTGGACGTTACTTGGCGGTTGCCAATGAGGGAGGACCTTCTGTCTCAAGGTCCTGTATTTCATCCTGCTTTACAGTCTCTGGTTTTAACGGCATGGCTATTGAAAGCCAGGTGCTGAGAGACCGAGGTCTCTCGGATTCGGTCATTTCGACCATGTTAAGGGCTTGGAAGTCTTCCGCCAGAAAGATATATCACCGTACCTGGAAAGCTTACATCGCTATGTGCGAAGAGCTGGACTGGCGTCCACGGACGTATTCCGTCCCCAGAATCCTGCGGTTCTTGTAGCGGGGCGTGACCCAAAAGCTTGCTTTGAGTACCATTAGGGGTCAGATTTTGGCCTTGGCCATCTTCTATCAGCGACCACTAGCGGGTCATTCCTTGGTTAGCACCTTTGTGCAGGGGGTTCGCCATGTGCTCCCTCCTGTTACACCTCCTCTCCCTCCTTGGGATCTGAATTTGGTGCTCTTGGTTCTCCAGGAACCTCCCTTTGACAATATCAGAGATATTCCCCTCTTGACCTTGTCTCAGAAGGTGGCCTTCTTAGTGGCCATTACTTCTGTTAGACGGGTGTCTGAGTTGGCGGCCTTGTCCTGCAAGTCGCCCTATTTGGTCATCCAATAAGGATAAGGCGGTGTTTCGTCTGCGACCTTCTTTTTTGCCAAAGGTGGTCTCGGCCTTTCACCTAAATAAGGACATTGTCCTCCCGTCCTTGTATCCTCACCCATCGCATCCCAGAGAGTTTGCGCTTCACACATTGGATGTGGTACGTGCCTTGCGGGTGTACCTGTCTGCTACTGCTTCTATTCGGAAGTATGACTCACTGTTTGTGTCTGTCTCTAGTCCAAAACAGGGCCAAGCGGTTTCGTCTGCCACCATTTCTAGGTGGATCAGACAGACCGTTATACAGGCCTATGCCCTCAAGGGGCGGGCGCCTCCCCTTCCGGTTACGGCGCATTCCACCAGGGCAATTGGTGCTTCCTTGGCTTTCCGGCATCAAGCGTCGGTTGCACAAGTGTGCAAGGCGGCGACCTGGTTGTCCGTTCATACCTTTTCTAAGTTCTATGAGGTTGATGTGGCTGCATCTTCGGATGCTTCCTTCGGCCGCAAGGTGTTGCAGGCCGCTGTTTAATGTTGCAACTCCTCCGTTGAGGAGCTCTGCCTTGTTTGGAGTGAAGTTTTTGGTTTTCCATTTATACTGCTCCCATCCCTCTTGACACGGCTTTGGGACATCCCACGTGTAAAGTGTAAGAGAGGCTGTGTCAGTCCATGGACGATAAGAGAAAATAGGATTTTTGTACTCACCGTAAAATCCGTTTCTCTGACGTCCATGGACTGACACAGCACCCACCCTTCTTTTCAAAGTTTGTACTGCTTTGTTACGAACTGAGGTCTGCTGACTGCAGTGGAAGGGTTATGTCCGGATGGACCGCCCCCTGGGCGGGGCTGTTCAGCTCTGGCTTTTTAGAATGTATGTATAACATTTCACATTCTGCCTAGGTCTTCTCCTGCAAGCAGGGACATAACCCACGTGTAAAGTGTAAGAGAGGCTGTGTCAGGCCATGGACGTCAGAGAAACTGATTTTACGGTGAGTACAAAAATCCTATTTTTACTGGAACTGTTAAACTACTTCAATCAGCTAGGGCATGGAGGGTCCTAGCTTATAAACAAGCTGTCTCAACGACTGAATTGGAGTATATTAAAAATCCCTCCTCCAGCAATGCCGGTGTCCCATAGTTGGTGTCAGTGGGAGGAATAGTGCCCCACAGTGGAGGTCAGCAAGAGGAATAGTGCCCCATAGTGGTCAGCAGAAGGAATAGTGCCCCATAGTGGAGGTCAGCAAGAGGAATAGTGCACCATAGTTAAAGTCAGGGGGAGGAATCGTGCCCCATAGTGGTCAGCGGGAGGAATAGTGCCCCATAGCGGATGTCAGCTGAAGGAATAGTATTCCAAGGGCAGGATAAAGGCAATCAAAGGCCTGGGGTTTGGAGACTAGGGGTGTCAAAATGAATCAATGCATCGCGATTCGGGTGTCCCCGATGCAGCATCGATGCATGCGACCGGGAAAATCGATGTCTCGGTGACGTCATCCTGACCTGCCCCGCCCCCTCCGAGAGAGCGCTCCTATGCGGCCTCGGCTTTAGGGGGTTATACCGGGATGATGCCCGCAGCCGCAGTTTTTAGAGCGGGTGGACGGCTTTCCAGGGATAACAACCGATGCGGCTAAAAGCTGCTAGGTTGTCATCCCGAAGAAGTGGGAGGGAACATCCGGCCGCCTTCCGCTGCTCTTACCGGGTCTCCCGTCCCACCGGGAGCCGCCACTTCTGGCGGCTAGAGACAGACTGGCACGAAGCGTCGGCTTCCTTCCAGTCTGTATGTAAACACAGAAGCGACGTCACTTCCGGTTTACTCGGCTGGCAAAAAAATACAGTATTCAGAATCGCCGTTTTTGAAATCGCCATCTTTTAGACCCCCGATCCCTACATAAAGAGTACCTATCACCACCTATTACTGTCACAAGACATGTTTACATTCCTTGTGACAGCAATAAAAGTGATCAAACATTTATTTATTTTAAAAACACAATGTAAAAAACTAAATAAAATAAATGGCAAAAAAAAAAAAAAAACGTTTAAAGCGCCCCCCGCGAACTCACGCAGCAAAGAAAACGCATGCGCAAGTCGCGCCCACATTTGTAAACAGCGTTCAAATCACACATGTGAGGTATCGCTGTGATCGTCGGAGCGAGAGAAATAATTCTAGCACTAGACCTTCTCTGTAACTCTAACCTGGTAACCATTAATCTTTTTTAAAGCGTCGCCTATGGAGATTTTTAGGTACCGTAGTTTGTCGCCATTCCACGAGTGTTCGCAAAAAGACACTCATCTGTCCCACAATCCAGCAATGTGGCCACCCGAACCCTCCATTTTCTCCCCCGCCTGTTCACGGCGCTGGCAATACTACTGTGGGCATCCGGCTGTAACAGCTTGCAGCTTCACAGCCGGGTGCGCATGTCTCACTGCGCTGTCCTGCATAGCCGGGCAATCTTCTGGGACCTGTGATGTGTCCCAGAAGATTGCAGGGAGGAAAAGCCCAAGCACAAGTGGGAGCTCATCAGTATTCGTGATGCATCATCGAATCGTTGACCAGATAATTGTAATCGAATCGAGAGACCAGTGAAGATGCGCACCTCTATTGAAGACCACTGGTTCAGGGAGGTCCCTGTATCAAGGCATAGATGTATTTGTTGTGTCTATGGCTTGATAAAGGGACACTGTACTGCTCTAAAATGTTGATTTTTACATGCAAATAAACCTGGATTTATGAAGACAACTCTGTGGTACTGGCAATTTCCTTAAGTCTTAATCATAAGTAAAGTTAAGCTTTAAATAATTTCATCAGCTTCATGGGTGATAATGTGTACTTTCCTCTAGGCTTCCTTTAAACTGCTTTTAAAAAAGTTTTAACCTTTTGAGGAAAGCACGGCTCCCCACTTTACTTCTAGCCTGGTGGGGACATGAGCACTGTAGGTCTGGCAGACGTTGAGCCTGATGAAGAAGCACGCATGCTTCGAACGCATGCATCCCCCGCTGACATCATACCCGAAAGTGACGATTCCACTAGCTGTGTTCCAGTGAGGATTCTTCCCCATCTCTGCGGCCGCGAGAGTGAAGTTCCTTCTACCACCGCTAACAACTACATGGGATTTCAGCTTGTAAACATCAGGATTCGCAGCTCCCGGGTCGAGCGGATGACAACTCTTAAGATAAGCCCTATACTATACTCGTTTGTGAGTGTATCTTTTGCTGCTGTATTATATATTTCTTTAATAAATCTTTGATACTACTACGCTTAGAAGGCGCTGCTTTTTTCCTCTTCCTGGCAGACACTGATGCTGATGTGTCTTTACCGCCTCTTAGCCATTCACCAAAAGCAAGCTGATTTTTACACATATGACAGAAATGTTAGAATTAGTCTGGACATGGTTAAAAATAAATAAATTGAGAAAATAATCACAATTAATGCAACACACACAGAATAACCCCTGGGGTGTGAACGAGCTCTCATTTTGCAATTTACTCCAAGTTGTCTGCAACAGTTCTTCCTTCAGATAATTGTGTAATAAAGGCTAAGGGATGACTAAAACACTGACATCATAATGAGTCACTGTGGTGTTTAATGAGAACTGTACTGTCAGAACAATGAAGAGGAAACAGGATAGTACTTTGTGTAACACTTTTATGACCAATTTTGAGGGATCTTGACACCATAATTAAAATTGCATTTGTCATTGCTAAATGTTCCAGCTGTCATAAATATTTACACCAAGCAATGTAAGACAATATCACTTAAAACAGACTTCCACCTCCTGTGTTTAACCACTTAAGCTCTGGAAGATTTACCACAGGATCCATGCCTTCCGTACTGACAGAACAGCAATCTTCCTTGTTTACATAGAATACCATTCTGTCTATCAATGTAACAAATGATTAGTGGGTACCGGCGGACATTGGGATCAGCATGATACCCAGAAGTTTTCTATCTCTCTCTCTCTCTCCCTCTCTCCCTCCCCCCCCCTCACGTTTTTGTAAATATTTTATTATATCTTTTCATGTGACAACACTGAAGAAATTACACTTTGCTACAATGTAAAGTAGTGAGTGTACAGCTTGTATAACAGTGTACATTTGCGGTCCCCTCAAAATAACAACACACAGCCATTAATGTCTAAACCAGTGGCAACAGAAGTGAGTACACCCCTGAGTGAAAATGTCCAAATTGGGCCCAATTAGCCATTTCCCTTCCCAGTGTTATGTGATTTGTTAGTGTTACAAGGTCTTAGGTGTAAATGGGGAGCAGGTGTGTTAAATTTGGTGCTATCGCTCTCACTCTTATACTGGTCACTTTAAGTTCAACATGGCACCTCATGACAGAAATCTATGAGGATCTGAAAAAAAAAAATTGTTGCGCTACATAAAGATAGCCTAGGCCAGGGATAGGCAATTAGCGGACCTCCAGCTGTTGCAGAACTACAAGTCCCATGAGGCATAGCAAGCCGCAAGCATGACACCCAGAAGAAAAGGCATGATGGGACTTCTAGTTTTGCAACAGCTGGAGGTCCACTAATTGCCTATCCCTGGCCTAGGCTATACAATGATTGCCAAGACCCTGAAACTGAGCTGCAGCACAGTGGCCAAGATGATACAGCGGTTTAACAGAAGAGGTTCCACTCAGAACAGGCCTCACCATGGTCAACCAAAGAAGTTGAGTGCACGTGCTTGTTTTGCTTTACGTCTATCTATTAGGTCCTTGTGGTAAAATCAAGGAAACTTAAACTTCTGTAGTGTATCAATGCTTTACTAAACAGGGAAAAATCTGCACATACAACTGTAGGATGCACAATACAACACAACTTAGCTTACAAAATATATGCCTACAAATATATAAGCATGTACAACATGTACCGTATACATCAAGTAAACTAAATAATTACTCAACTTAGAGGTCAAGATGTAATGTCCATAGTTCCTTGCTCAGTCCAACTCCCAAAAAGGTCTTCAAAGTTATCCAGCTTCAGGCAGGCATGTCTTCTTCCTTTCTCCTTCCAAACACCACTCCTTCCTTTGTCCTTCCAAACACCAACTGTTATTCAAACACACATGTCTCTCCACCAAACACCTTTTCAAACCCCCCCCTTCCTGTTTCCTGATCAATGGAGGGGGAGGGGCCCCTCCCACCCATTTCCAGCAAAGAACTTCCAGTCAATGGAGGGGGAGGGAAGGGAAGGGGCTCTTTACACATCCTGTTACTACCTAAACTCTATATTATTATTATAAAGTCACCATAGAAATTGCCAGAGCAACACATACCACCTCTTGACTATATAGAATAATATAGAAAACTTCTTAAAGCCTTTTGTCCAGAAAACCCCCCTAAACGGGAGGAAAAAATTCCCTTTTGACCCCCATCTGGGCGATCAGACTTTTGCTTTGTCCCTGGAAGGCTGCAACATTACTTTTGAGCAGGGTTAATGTCTTTGGCAGCTTGTGAAAAGAAAGTCCCAGATGAAAGTCTGTTGTCCTCTTGGTCATAAGGAAATGCTCAGATGAAAGTCCACTCCAATTCAGCCACCTTTAGGACATCATCCGCATCTTCATCAAGCTCTCTTCTGGTCTTCCTCCTCCCACCCAGCATGGTCGTCTGCTCTGCCTGCTCCACCTCTCGATGCTCAATACCTGAAAAGAGTAAGAGACAAAAGCAGATTATATGTTCATTTCCAACTGTGCCAAAAACATAGCTCACTGCTCACATTTCTCTATCTGCCCATTTGTAACTGCAAAACTATTGTAGGGTGCCCACTGTTGCCTTGAAACACTTTCACGGAAAGGCATTGACTTCCAACGTAATAAACTTGCATGTCTCTCCGTGCCATCCTTGGAAGAACAGAGGCCTGCTGCTTCACAATATGGCACATTTTTGCAAAATGCCCCATTTTGTGGCAACAGAAACACTTAATGTGACTGAATCTACCATTCCCAACCATTTGCTTCCACTTCTTAAACCATGCTGGTGTAGGAATCCCATCTATTTCCTCTCTAGGGACCCCCACCTTAAGTAAATCAATCCACATGTGTCTCCTGGAGATTATAGGCCTTGCCTTCCTTGTATCTGAATCAACTCTGTAATTTGAGCTGATCAAATCCTCAGCTTCCCGGTTATGAGAAGTAACAGTAGCACATGTCCTACTTTTGCTTACAGGCTTTGGGCCTTTGTCCTTTGTTAAAGCATCATTAGACTTGGTCATGAGGGCTGCACACTGCTCATTCAAATCTTCAGCTCGGCCTACAGTGGTTTGAACACACTTCGAAGCCACTGCAGGTTTAACTTTGATTACCCTACTTTCTAAATCTTTTGCCCTGCTTGCAGTTTCTTCCAAACACTTGGATGCTACTGCAAGCTGCTCCTTCATTAAATCTCTTTCTAATTCTGCCTTTTCCCTCTTTTCAGATTCAATATGTAGAGCATGCAGGAAATGCAAACCAAACACAGCAACTGCCCGCATCTCTCCCTTACTGAACCCAAAACTTTTGAGACTAAAATCTGAGGAAAGATCAGAGACTCCATCCCCCCAAGCTCTGTTCAAAGGAGAAGCATATCCAGCCAGTTCCCTTGCAACAGACATCCACTGACTATTTCTGGCCCAGATAGGAAGGGTGCACGCCTTCAAGTCCTCCTGGACACCAGAAACCTTTGCAGCTTTACTCTTCCTAAACAGTGTACGCAGCATTTTTCCCCCATTACAAGCTACAAAACACACCACAGAAAACAGGTCAGCTTCTGTTGAAATTTTAGCACAAATTCGGCTACGAGCCCCCATTGTTTTGCTTTTGCGTCTATCTATTAAAGTTCTTGTGGTAAAATCAAGGAAACTTGAACTCCTGTAGTGTATCAATGCTTTACTAAACAAGGAAAAATCTGCACATACAACTGTAGGATGCACAATACAACACAACTTATAGCTTACAAAATATATGCCTACAAATATATATAAGCATGTACAACATGCACCGTATACATCAAGTAAACTAAATAATTATTCAACTTAGAGGTCAAGATGTAATGTCCATAGTTCCTTGCTCAGTCCAACTCCCAAAAAGGTCTTCAAAGTTATCCAGCTTCAGGCAGGCATGTCTTCTTCCTTTCTCCTTCCAAACACCACTCCTTCCTTTGTCCTTCCAAACACCAACTGTTATTCAAACACACATGTCTCTCCACCAAACACCTTTTCAAACCCCCCCCCTTTCCTGTTTCCTGATCAATGGAGGGGGAGGGGCCCCTCCCACCCATTTCCAGCAAAGAACTTCCAGTCAATGGAGGGGGAGGGAAGGGGCTCTTTACACATCCTGTTACTACCTAAACTCTATATTATTATTATAAAGTCACCATAGAAATTGCCATAGCAACACATAAACTCAATAATGATGATAATGAGGAATTGAACCCCTAAATAAGTGCATAAATAATCACTGTATTGCTACATATATCAAACCAATGATAGTGACTCAAAGAATTACTGTGCATAAATAGTAACTGCTTAAAGAAAGTCCTTAAATAAAGTGCTTGATGTATATAAAAGTCCTTCAAAAAATTTATGTAAACATCCCGTGAAACGGAATCCAATATCAACAAATAGATCCACCTTCACCGACTGTGAAAAAACATCCAATAGTGCGCAAAGTTTGGATGGCAGCTTACCACAAGATGTTGACCCTTTTAGTTAAAGAGGTCAAATGCGCTTTCAGCAAGGTAACTTTATGCATAATTGAGGAAGATGGTACTGGAGATAAGGCTGGGGTAATCCCTATGGTCTGGAAGCCCCGGTTGGAATATGCAAAATGAGAAAAGGTGCCACAATAGTGTAATCCCGTTTATTTAAAACATATGTATTATAAAAAGCCAAATGGCTGCTTACTTGGGGGGGGGTGCCTCGAACCCGGCACTGAGGCTGTAAGGCCTCGTACACACGACCGATTTTCTCGTCGTAAAAAACACGTCCTTTTTTTCGACGAGATTCTTGTTAAGCTTGTCGATTTTCTCGTCAAGCTTTCTATGCATACACACTGTCATTTCCCAATTTCCTCGTGGTTCTCTGCGCTCACGTCCAGCACGTACGACGGCACTATAAAGGGGAAGATCTTTTTTTCTTGGCGCCACCCCTTGGGCTGCTTTTGCTGATCTCGTGTTACCGCGTGTGAAGTAAAAGTTTGGGAAGAGACGATTCGCGCTTTTCAGTCTTCGTACTTTTCAGATCGTTTTCTGCCGTTCAGTTTGTGCTTGTGGGTTCGTATCTTGACTTTCAGGGCGTCTAGGCAGGTCGTATCTGTTTTACAGTGCGTTCTTGCCTGTTCGTTTCTGAATTTCAGTTCGTTATTCATAGGCCTTGCTGTTCTAAAGTGCGTTCTGTTCTGTACGTTCTGATTAGACGACCGTTTCCTAGCCATGTCGCCTGGACGTTCTCGTCGTCGAGTTCGTGCTGTGCGTGCGCTTGGTGTTGGTCTGCTTGTTTTGGACCAAGACCAGTCCATGAATGGTGTGAGGAGGAGTTCATGGACCAAGAATTGGTTGCTCCAGCGGGACCAATTCTGCCACATGCCTCTGCTGCGGGAGATCGTCGAGAATAATCCTGAGGACTACAGGAATTTTCTGAGGATGTCTGACCCCGTTTTTCAGGAACTGTTGGCTTTGGTGTCCCCCTATATTACCAGGAAGGACACCGTTATGCGGGAAGCCATCAGTGCTGAGCAGAGGCTCATCGCCACGTTGCGTTACCTGGCGACAGGGAGAAGTCTTCAGGACTTGAAGTTCACCACAGGCATCTCCCCCCAGGCTCTGGGCCTCATAATCCCAGACACCTGTTCTGCTATTATACAAGTCCTGCAGGAGGACTATATTAGGGTAAGTTTTCTCCCTTCACATCACATTTTATGTATTACATGTATGCTAATGTATTGTATTTCTTTCATCCTTTCCTAATTACCATGATTGTAATATGCTGAGAATGTCCCCTTTGTCCCCATGCATGCTGGAAGTTTTTAAATGCCCCTTTTTTATCCTCCCTAAATATTTCCCCTCACTAACTTTTCCAGCAGGGGCGCCTGTTGCTCCAAATGTTGGGGGGTTACAACCCCAATTTCGGAAATAAACTTCCTCCTTTTTTGCTCTGTTGCCTAATAAACGCCCCCAGTTGTCCCCTCCAATGCAGCCATTTAGTCCCCTCTATTGCAGCCAGTTTCCCCCCAGCCCTGCACTTACCTTCTTGTGGTCAGCGCCATCCTTCTTCTGTCCTTGATGTCTTCTCCTTCCCTTCATGTTGCATCAGCCAATCATGTTACCATTAAACAGACTTGGTGAACATGATTGCCAGAGCTGCCTGTCAGTGTTTACACAAGGAATGCCCCCTCCTTGCGTCCCCGATTTTTCTTTGAGGAAGCCAATTACATCCCTCAGGTTGTAATTTGCAAGACTTTTTTAATACCTGTTTCTGCTCTGCAATTTTAACCCCCTAAATGACGCAATTAATCATATGTCGGTCGCTTTACAAGAGGCCATCCACCTGAATAGTGTGCGGCATAGACAATACATAGGTTCATGCAACGCATGAACCTATGTATTGTTCTGAGTGATGGGCACAGGAGAGAGGGGACAGTGCTCCAGCGCCCACTCTGGACGCACCGCCACTGCAATGCTATCCTGTGGCCAAACACATCTCCCCCCCCCAAAATAATTTAGTAATGGCCCATCAGAGGGGGTGATGAATATGATAAATGAGCCTTCCATTATACTTTTTTTACACACCTTAATAAACGTATAATTAGATTGATGTTGGTCTCTAATTTTTTGGTCTTGAATTTGCTTGTAATGTATGCCTTTGTTTTTCTAATATTATTTCATCTTGTTTCACTCCACAGCTTCCTTCAACGCCACAGGAATGGCAGACTGTGGCATCGGAGTTTGCCACGCGGTGGGACTTCCCCAACTGCGGTGGTGCCATAGACGGGAAGCACGTCCGCATCGTGCCGCCACCCCGTTCTGGATCCTACTACTACAACTACAAGGGGTTTCATAGCATTGTGCTGATGGCGGTGGTGTCAGCACGGTATGAATTCCTCTATGTTGATGTAGGGAAGAATGGCCGGATGTCCGATGGGGGATCCTTCATCCAGACGGAGTTTGCCCTCCGTCTCCAGAGTGACGACCTTGCATTGCCACCGGATGCAGGGAATATTGAAGGACTCCCCTTTGTTTTCTTGGCTGATGAAGCCTTCGGACTCGGACGGCATCTTATGAGGCCATTTCCACAGAGGACCCTGACCCCAGAGAAGAGTGTGTTCAATTACCGGCTGGCCAGGGCCCGAAGAGTCGTTGAAAATGCCTTCGGCATAACGGCCAGCCGGTTCCGCCTTTTTATGACTTCCATCCACTTGGCGGACTACAAAATAAACTATGTAGTGTTATGCTGCTGTGTGCTACACAATTTTCTTTGCCGCAAAGCGAATTCATATATGGCCTCAGTTTTGCCAGAGGCTGGACTTTCCCCTGCAAATCCCCTTCCGGGCCTGGAATCTGCCCGTCTTGGCTTGCCCCCCCAAAATGCCCGTGTGGTTCGGGACAAATACATGGAGTATTTCACGGGTAGGGGGGCAATTCCTATGCCAGCCTATGTCTAAGTATCCCAATAAAAATCTTGTTTAAACCTTTAATTATTTGTTCTTTCCTGTCTCCTAGTTTGTCTTTGTGCATTTGTAGTGGCAAGTGTATTTTACTTTAGTAAATAACAACCAATTTCACTATGTTACCTTACAAAAGAACCAAATAAGCTTAGAGTGTATTATAAAAAGAAGCTACACGTTGTTTGTGGTCAAATATTTTACTCTCTGCACATTTTTTTTTGTTTTACTTTGGGGTTGGCCTGACCACAACCCGTCAAATTTTGGCTTATGAAAATACAAAAATACCACTTGCATTTCTAAAATGACAACATTGGATACCTCTGAGCAATCTGAGACATTCAGTTACACAAACTATGTCTCTATGTGCCCGTCCTAATATGGGGTCCTGCCACCCCTTGCCCAGCCAAAAATTCAATATGCACACATTTTTACTTTTTTGCAAATAGGAAGTTTACAATCCTGATCCCTATTGTCAACATGTGCTATCTGCCATCAGGGGTGATCAATGGATGTGTTTTGGGGGTGCATCCCCTTCCTCAGTTCACCGACTTTTGATACGAGGAAGGGGTTGCACCCACAAAAGACGTACATGGATATCCCCTGATGGCAGATAGCACATGTTCACACACTGTGTGCATATTCAATTTTTGGCTGCTTTGTTACTCAAAAAATTAGTAAAAATATAAAAACAAACATGTAAAAACAAATGTGTTTGGATGGCTTATTGAATTCTCCCCAAAACATCGAGAATGTCTTTAAATGTTTGTTCCATCACATGGATTCTTTGTTTAATTAGGTCCAGTTCCGTGCTACATTCCATCACTTGCTGGATGAGGCGGAGGGCACTGTCAGCAGAGAACGGTGTGCTATCCTTCACAACATTTCCATCCCCTAAAAACCATTAAAAAAAAATAATAAAACTCTGCAGGCCTACCTCGCTTACCTTAAGCTGTGGTGTCAGATACTGACCTGTTGTGGTGACCAGATCCACAACGTCATCCACCTCTCCTTCCTGCACTTCTCCTTCCTCCACCTCAACTTCCTGCACATCTTTCGGTTGTGGATCTTTGGGAGTTTGGGGTTGCTTGGAAGTTGTGGGGTGCATGTGCTCCCTGGAGTGTCCTCCTCCCAGTCTTCTCTCCCCTATGAGAATAAAACCAAAGGTCTATTTATCACACTGTAAAAATCTCATTTTTAAACTTAAAACAGGCTAAATTGTTTGGAAGTGGGGTACAAGTGTGTGTTTGTGCGGAATTTAAAGAAAAATGCATTCTTTATGACCCCAAATATGTTTATTATTCACATTTGGATGTAATTTTTTGGACATGGAGGCACCACAAATAAACTCTGATGCACCTGTGTGGGACACCCAAAAAAGGCGGGTCTGGTGGCCCACACTATAGTGCTCCAAAGTACAGATGTGGAAGCAGCTGCTGAGTGTCCTCTCCTTTACACTGATTAAAGTTTGCATTTCATTCTCCTTACAAACACATCATCTAGACTTAAAAATTATCCACAATACTTGATCAAAAATGGCAGATGTCTAATTACTTTTGGGGGTCTTAAATAAGCCAAAACCACGGATAGTGGCCGAACGAAGTGTCGGTAACGTAACGAACGATTACTGTGCCCAACCTAGTTCAAAATAATACATTTTGGAAGGGAGTCCAATATGCTTTAAAAAAAAAAAAAGTCAGTTTCTAAAAAGATTAATAGCAGAAAGGTCGTCATTTTACTTACTTTTAGCGAGCATCCTCTTTATGCTCCTCAACTGGTCTGGCTCCCTCAGTTTGAGGTCTGACCACCTCTTTCTGAGCTGCTCATTTGAGCGTTTCACCCCGAACTTCGCCCTCAGACTCTTCACAACTTTAGTGAGGATTTTGGCCTTCCTTCTATTTGGTTTGCTATACGGCCCATGCTTGGCATCATAATCAGCCTTGACCAAGATGTCCACCATCTCCGCCATCTCCGCCAAAGACATATTCGATGCCTTGAATCTCCTCCTTGATCGTGACGTGTCCTCGGTCTCCGGGCTTGTCTCCTCGCTAGTTGCGGAATTATCAGACACCTGCTGTAACTCCGCCATATCTGTCTGCGCGCCGAAAGAGAAGGGGCGGGGAAAAGATGTTAGTTAGAACGTCATGGGCGGGCGACGTGTGCGGAGCGACGTGTTCGAATTTGGACGCATGCGTGGTGTGTATATAGCAAACACACATGTGACTATAGTACGTTCGGTGTGCGGAGAGAGGAGTTCAAGTGACGGACGTGCGAACGAAGGTATGTGATTTTGTGAGACTTGTTAAAATTGTTGGCCTATACTGTCTTGAGATTGTTGGAGGATATATATGGTGACTAGGATGTGAAGGAGGTTAGACTGTTTGCCTCACATTATTTAAATATCATTTATTTTACTTGCAGATACAATATGAATGTATTTATTAGCGACAAAGAGTTCCTGGCGGAATTTATTGACCGGGTAAGGGAGCTGCCGGCTCTGTGGGAGACCAAAAACCCCATCCATAAAAAAAAAGGGGTGAGAAAAGCAGCGCTGGAGAAGCTGCTCCCATTTGTGCATACCAAGGTGCCCACAGCCACAGCAAAACAAGTGGACACTAAAATTGGGAGCTTGAGAGGTACCTACAGGACTGAACGCTCTAAGGTGCTGGCTTCTCAGAGGTCAGGAGCAGCAGCAGATGATGTTTATGTCCCGGTTTTGTGGTACTACAGCAGGATGTCCTTCCTGGATGACCACATTGAGCCAAGGCCATCACTCTCCACTCTTCCCCCCAGACTTCCCTGCAGCCAACCTGAGCCTTCTCTGGAGCAAGAGGAGGCAGCCATCCTGGATGATCCTGATTTGGCCATCTGGAGCCAGGTATAGTATTAACTGAAAATGTAGTGGGATAAAATTAATGTTTCCCAAATATGTCAGGATGAGAAACATACATTATTTTGTATTCAACAAGTGAAATCATGATCTGTAGACATTATTCTGCACTTAATTGTGTGGTAAATAGTCAAGCTGATGTAGTGGTAAATTTAAAGCAAGGATTTATGCATTTACATTCTAATTGCTTCCATCAGGATTACAAAGTTTGATGCAAAGATTAAACCAACATATTAAACTATGTTTCTTTTTCATACACAGGATGAAATCAGCCAGGAGGAGGGTCTGGAAACTGTCAGGCAGGAGGAGGAAGGGCCCAGTGGCAGCCAGGAGGTGGCAGGGCCCAGTGGCAGCCAGGAGGTGGCAGGGCCCAGTGGCAGACAGGAGGTGGCAGGGCCCAGTGGCAGCCAGGAGGTGGCAGGGCCCAGTGGCAGACAGGAGGTGGCAGGGCCCAGTGGCAGACAGGAGGTGGCAGGGCAAAGGAGAAGCACCAGATCCCAGGTGCCTCCCATCAGGCTTCACAAAAGAGGCAGGAGGGACAGGACCACCAGTGAGGCAGCAATGGCCCTTATTAAAGAGGCCCATGCCACCCTCAAGGAGCCCACATCCCCTGAAGAGGCCATTGCCGGCCTAGTGGAGGCTAAGTTCAAGGTGATGAGCATGGAGCAACGCCTCCTATGCGAACCCCTGCTCATCACCTTGCTCAACAAGGGGGTGATGGAGCAAATTACCCCCAATACCGCCATATGTGAGGTGGCCCAACTGACCCAACCTCAACCTCCACCTCCACCTTCCTCTTCTGCCCCACCCCCTTCTGCTACCCCTCCACCTTCTGCCCCACCCCCTTCTGCTACACCTCCACCTTCTTCTTCTGCCCCACCCCCTTCTGCTACACCTCCACCTTCTGCCCCACCCCCTTCTGCTACACCTCCACCTTCTGCCCCACCCCCTTCTGCTACACCTCCACCTTCTTCTTCTGCCCCACCCCCTTCTGCTACACCTCCACCTCCTCCTCCTGACAGGAGTACCCCTCCAGTGGGCCAGCCTCCAGCTAAACGAAGAAGGAAGGCTTCAGTAAAGGCTGCAGGGAAGGTTGCCAGGAAGAAGAGGAAGTGATGGCCTTGCTTCATTGTGGTCGCACTGGTCGGACAGAAGGCAGCCTGTTGTAGTACCACACACTTGGGACATATATATCACCTGCTGCTGTTCCTGACCTCTGGGAGGCCAGCATCAGATTGTGTTCTGAAATGTGGGCCTTCTCAAGCTCCCAATTTTAGTGTCCACACAGGGTTGCTGTGTGCTCTGGGGTCCCTGGGATGCACAAATGGCAGCAGCTTCTCCAGCGCTGCCTTCTCTTTATTTAATTTATAAACATGAATAAATGTGTTTTTTGTTTAAGTTCATACTTGACTATGTGTATTTTTAAATAAAAAAAAACAAGCTTTGGAGTAAGCAGATACATTTGACTGACAATAAAAGGCACAGATATCACCCCCCCAAAAGAATAACTAAATCTGATTAGCTCAAAAACATGGTGTGAAATTTTAAATATATAGATTAGAAAATTAAATGGGAGATCGCTATCAAAACATTGAGAAATTATAATTAACATCATTTTGAAAAATCTAACCATTTAAATTATTCCTAAAAACTTGCACGATATAATACACATAAATCTTATAAAGAGCAGCATGAAAAAGGTTAAAAATAAGGCATAACTCTGTGTGAATATCAGCAGCAAAAGAAGGTCTCTCGTTTTGATTAATGTAACATTCTAACGAAGAATTCAATGCAGAACATTTAAACGATGAAATATTTATGAGCGTGACGAATGTGCTCTCTCCATTATGAAGGCTTGTTTTACCAGAAGATGCGCTCCCGTCTCATAGTTGCTTGTGAGCATGCGCACTTTTGGAAGAGTCGTAAAAGCATACACACGAACCATTTTCTCGTCACAAAACAGGCCGACGAGAAACACGACGAGGAAATCTGGACTCCTGACGAGAAAATAGAGAGCAGGTTCTCTATTTTCTCGTCGAGATTCTCGTCAAGTTTCTCGTCGTAAAACCATACACACGAACGTTTTTCTAGACAAAAAAACTCTCGCGGCACTTTTCTTGACTGTTTACGACGAGAAAATCGGTCGTGTGTACGAGGCCTCAGGCGTAATCGTGTATGGATGGACGTCCCAATAGTGTATATACTGGCGTGCGTTCCACCTCTGAAAGTGGAGAACCAGCGGGACCGGAAATATTGTCTGTGCGTGACCGGTACCGCCTCAGAGGCACCCCCCCAAGTAAGCAGCCATTTGGCTTTTTATGATACATATGTTTTAAACAATAAATGGGATTACACTATTGTGGCACCTTCTCTCATTTTGCATATTCCAACCGGGGCTTCCAGACCATAGGGATTACCGGGCCCAGCCTTATCTCCAGTACCATCTTCCTCATTTATGCAGCAAGTTACCTTGCTGAAAGCGCATTTGACCTCTTTAACTAAAAGGGTCAACATCTTGTGGTAAGCTGCCATCCAAACTTTGAGCACTATTGGGTGTTTTTTCACAGTCGGGGAAGGTGGATCTATTTGTTGATATTGGATTCCGTTTCACGGGATGTTTACAGAAAAAATTTGAAGGACTTTTATATGCATCAAGCACTTTATTTAAGGACTTTCTTTAACCACTTCCCGCCCAGTCAATAGTGAATTGACGTCCGGGAAGTGGTTGCAATATCGATACTGGACGTCATATGACGTCCTGCAGGATAATGCCTTGCGCGCGCCCGCGGGGGCGCGCAGCGCGGTGATCGGGGACGGCATGTGTCCCTCGGACACAGCGCTTCCCCGATCACGGTAAACAGCCAATTTCATTGGCTGTTTACCATGTAATCGGCTGTGTCAAAGTCACAGCCGATCACCTGTCAAAACAAACTCGGCGGCGCGCTCCGTGCGCGCCGCCACAGGCTTGCAGAGCGGGGATCGGGGAAGGCGAGTGTCCCTTGGACACAGCGCGTCCCCGATCAGAGTAAACAGCCAATGAATTGGCTGTTTACCACGTGACCGGCTGTGTCCAATCACAGCCGGTCACAAATGTAAACAAACTCCACAGGAGTTACTACCTGATCCCTGCTCTCTCCTCACACACCGATCTGTGAGGAGAGAGAAGAGATCAGTAAGTTGGCTCAGTGTAGTTTGTCTACATAAGTTTACAGTGCACAACACGACCCCCCCCATAAAGAGGACCTGTCACACAGCCCATCTGTCAATCAATCAGCCCATCTGTCAATCAATCAGCCCATCTGTCAATCAATCAGCCGATCTGTCAATCAATCACCCCACCTGTCAATCAATCACCCCATCTGTCAATCAATCAACCCATCTGTCAATCAATCAATCAGCCCATCTGTCAATCAATCAGCCCATCTGTCAATCATCTGTCACAGGCCCACCTCCATCGGTACCGCCATTGGCACCGCCACACAGGCTACCAGTACCGCCATCGGTACCAGTACCACCACCAGTACCGCCACCAGGCCCAGCATCTATACTGCCACACAGGCCCGCTACCAGTATCACCACTAGTGCCGCCATCGGTACCACCACCAGTACCACCACCCGTACCACCGTCGGTAGTGCCACCACCACCTGTACCACCACCTGTACCGCCATCGGTACCATCACCACCCGTACCGCCATTGGTACCACCACCACCTGTACCGCCATCGGTACCACCACCACCTGTACCGCCACCGGTACCACCACCACCCATACCGCCATCGCTACCACCACCACCCGTACCGCCATCGGTACCGCCGCCACCACCACCACCCGTACCGCCATCGGTACCACCACCACCTGTACCGCCATTGGTACCACCACCACCCATACCGCCATCGGTACCACCACACAGGCCCACCACTAATACCTCCATCGGTACTACCACACAGACCGCCACCACTACCACCAGCAGTACCATTACACAGGCCCACCAATAAGCACTGCCATAATGTCCCAAAGGGTTTACACACCTGAGGAGGCATATGCCATTCTTGCCATGTCGGATGATGAGAGCAGCGGGGAGCTCCCATTATCCGATTCTGGTTCGGAATACGAGCCAGTGGAGGATAGTGGCTCAGAGTCCGAGTCCCCGGAGGAAACCGTCCCTCCCAAAAGAATGCGATCGGCACCAAGATCAGCACCAAGATCAGCACCAAGATCAGGAGAACTGCCCACCACCAGCAGCGCCATACCCCAGGAAGAGGAGCCCAGTACAAGCAATGGAAATGCACGCCCAACCCGAAGAATCCAGCCCCAATCCTACCTTCCCGATGCCCTGGCAAACCCCTTATGGTTGCCTGCCAACTCAGGATCCGCTATCATCCCCCCTTTCACCGCACAGCCAGGTGTGCAGCCCGACACTACAAATTTTTCTAAATTTGATTATTTTTGTTTATTTTTCCCACAAGATTTGCTGCAGAATATAGTGGATCAAACGAATCTGTATGCATCCCAATTTATTGCTGCCAACCCCGATTCTTCCTACGCCCGCATGTTCCAGTGGCGGCGTCTAACATTGGAGGAATTTAAATTATTTTTGGGCCTTATGTTCAATATGGGGCTTACAAAAAAGAACGAAGTCCATTCATATTGGTCCAAACGCCCCATCCAACACATGCCCATATATTCCGCTGTCATGTCCAGGAAAAGATACGACATGATTATGCGCTTTCTCCACTTCAATGACAATTCACAGTGCCCTCCCCGAGATCATCCCAACTACGACAAATTGTACAAGATACGCCCCCTAATCAATGCCTTTTCCCAGCGATTTGAAGAAGTTTTCATCCCAGACCAAAAAATTTGTGTGGACGAGTCCCTCGTACATTTCACCGGCCGACTGCAGTTCAAGCAGTACATACCAAGCAAGAGAGCCAGGTATGGGTTAAAATTAAATAAATTATGTGATCGAGCCACTGGATACGTCTGCAAATTCAGGATCTACGAAGGCAAAGACTCCCAGCTCCAGCCCCGTGATTGCCCCACATATATTGGAACCAGTGGGAAAATTGTCTGGGAGTTGGCATACCCCCTGTTCGGAAAAGGTTACCATTTATATGTTGATAATTATTATACCAGCCTGCCCCTTTTTCGCCACCTTTACAGTAAACAAACCCCGGCCTGCGGTACCTTCAAAAAAAAATGGAAGGGATTCCCACAAAATTTATTGACAAAAAAATTGCGACCTGGAGTATCGGCATCCATGAGGAACGAGGAGGTGTTGGCCATGAAGTGGAGGGACAAGAAAGATGTCCACATCCTCTCTACGATCCACAATGACACCATGGTGGAGATCCCAAGAAGACGCGGCTCCATTGTAAAGCCTGAATGTGTCCACGACTACAATTTGTACATGGGGGGGTGGATTTAAACGACCAGATGCTACAGCCCTACTTATCAACCAGAAAGTCCCATTATTGGCACAAAAAAGTTGCGTTTCACCTGTTTCACATGGCCCTTTTTAATTCGTTTGTCTGCTACCAAAAAGCAACTCAAAATCACCGACTCCACTACCTCCAATATATCGAAGATATCATCGATGCCCTCATTTACCAACAAGATCCCGCCCCAGGAAGCATTCGCTCTGATAGTGTGAGTCGGCTTCACGAGCGACACTATCCCTTTAGCATCCCCCCCACAGAATCTGGAAGAAGACGCCAAAAGAAATGCCGTGTATGCAGCAGAGGAGGAGTAAGAAGAGACACCAGCTATTATTGTCCCGATTGTCCCTCCCAACCTGGCCTGTGCATCGGAAATTGCTTCAAAAATTATCATACATCCATTAGTTCCCCTTATTATTAACAGACTGCCATTTCCCTATTTGCCTGCTACCATGTTACTAACTACCTTCCATGTTAATTAACTGACCCTGGCCTGTTTACCGACGATGCCTCTGCCTGCCGATTTAAACCACGTTTCTGACTTCCACGTGTACCGACCTTGGCCTGTTAATCGACCATGTTTTTGCCTGCCACTTGGACTGATCTTTTGGCCATCTACTTTTAGTACACAGGGGTCTCACATATGTGAGGGGCTTCAGAATAGCGTTCTGAGTAGAGAAAACCAGTTTTTCGTTTTCTGTGCTCCAAGAACAGGGTCTGGTTGCCCGGAGGCTTCAAAGCGATTTGGGTGGGAGAAGCCTCTACCCCTGTCCCCCTGGCCCTAAGCTTGATGGTCCTTCCTGCTGCCTGGACCAATAATTTGGCTGTGCTGACCATATTACTGCCTGTAATGGCCCATGACATTATGGACCATGTTTCTTCCTGCTGCTTGGACCAATACTTTGGCTGTGTTGACCATATATCTGCCTGCTGCCTCTACTGACTTTGGACAGCATTTCTGCCGGGACACCTCTGCCTGCTACCTGGACCTGTGCTTTGGCTGTGCTCTGGCTGTGCTGACAGTATCTCTGCCTGTGCGAACTATGGACAGTATTCCTGCCTGCTGCCTGGATGATTGCTTTTGCTGTCGCTGACCTCATCCCTGCCTGCTGCCTGGACCGATGCTCTCCTCTGTGGACCACTGCACTTCTAAAACCACAGGTAATCTTTTGTTATTTGGTATGTACCTGCTATGTGTTAGATATATGAAGGGCCTTCAAAAATGTGATCGGTAGTCAGAAAATGATATGTGCAATTAATGCTGCTAGAATGCCTGGAGGTGCTACTTGGATGTTGGGCCTCTGTATGTGGCCAGGCTGTGTAAAAGTCTCAAACATGTGGTATCGCCATACTCAGGAGGAGTAGCAGAATGCATTTTGGGGTGTAATTTTTGCTATGTACATATTATGTGTTAGAAATATCTTATAAATTGACAACTTTGTGTAAAAAAAATGCATTTTAATTTTTTCTCCACATTTTCCAAAACCTTCTGGAAAAAAATGAACCGTTCAAAAGACTCATAATGCCTCATAGATTATACGTTGGGGTGTGTGCTTTCAAAAATGGGGTCATTTTGTGGAAAATTCTATTGTCCTGGTGCTCCAGGGCCTTCAAAATTGTAATAGGTGGTTGAGAAAGGATATGTGCGATTTATGCTTGTAGAACGCCTGAAAGTGCTACTTCAATGTTGGGCCTCTGAATATGGCCAGGCTGTGTAAAAGTCTCAGACATGTGGTATCGCTATACTCAGGAGGAGTAGAAGAATGCATTTTGGGGTGTTATTTTTGCTATGTATATGCTATGCGTTAGAAATATCTTATAAATGGACAACTTTGTGTAAAAAAAATGCATTTTCATTTTTTCTCCACATTTTCCAAAACCTTCTGGAAAAAAATGAACCGTTCAAAAGACTCATAATGCTTCATAGATTATACGTTGGGGTGTGTGCTTTCCAAAATGGGGTCATTTTGTGGAAAATTCCATTGTCCTGGTGCTCCAGGGCCTTCAAAAGTGTAATAGGTGGTTGAGAAAGGATATGTGCGATTTATGCTTGTAGAACGCCTGAAAGTGCTACTTCAATGTTGGGCCTCTGTATGTGGCCAGGCTGTGTAAAAGTCTCACACATGTGGTATCGCTACACTCAGGAGGAGTAGCAGAATGTATTTTGGGGTGTAGTTGCAATTATGCATATGCTGTGTGAGAGAAAAAAACTGTTAATATGACCAGTTTGTGTAAAAAAAAATAAAAAAAAAAAATTACATTTTCCCAAGAATTGTGGGAAAAAAATACAACTTCAAAAAACTCACCACGCCTCTTAGTAAATACCTTGGACTGTCTACTTTCCAAAAAGGGGTAATTTTGGGGTATTTGTACTTTCCTCGCTTGTTAGTGTCTCAAGAAATGAGATATCCCTTCAGTACATCAGGCGTGATCAGATGTGATAAATTTTCAGTGATTGCCACCATAGTTTGTAGACTCTATAACTTTCACAAAGACCAAATAATATACACTCATTTGGGTTCATTTTACCAAAGAGATGTAGCAGTATACATTTTGGCTCAAATTTATGAAGAAAAATTACTTATTTGCAAAATTTTACAATAGAAACTAAAAAAAAGTGTTTTTTTTTTAAAAAAATTGCTGTTTTTTTGCTTATATCGCAAAAAATAAAAAACCCAGTGGCGATTAAATACCACCAAAAGAAAGCTCTATTTGTGAGAAGAAAATGATAAAAATTTTGTTTGGATACAGTGTAGCATGACTAAGTAATTGTCATTCAAAGTGTGAGAGTACTGAAAGCTGAAAATTGGTCTGGGCGGGAAGGTGCATAAGTGCATGGTATTGAAGTGGTTAAGCAGTTACTATTATGCACAGTAATTCTTATTAACACATTAGTCAATGTGTTAGTTTAAATTTTGTCACCACATTCGCACATTTCTAGCGCCCCCACCCTCAAATATACATCACTTATCTCAGACCACCACTGCAGATTTGGGGAGCAGCTTTTATTTCAATTTATTTTATTGCATATAAAAAAAAATTTTGGGGCGGGATACCTCATATTTTTCACTAAGGATATGGAATACTGGAACCATGTCCTGTGGTCTGATGAGACCAAGATAATCTTATTTGGTTTAGAGCTTAACAAACAAAAACCCCTTGTGGTGGACTTTTAAGGCACATGAAGAGTATAAAAGTATTTGAATAAAATATTAGTTTATTAAATATATTGTATAAAAGATTTGAACATATAACATATGGAATGCACCTGTAACATTATCACCATGGAACATATAATAATGTACAATAATCTTGCACCCAACGCATTTCGGAGTACACGTATCTCCTTCCTCAGGGGATGTATTGGCAAGAGAGATTTATATTCTAAAATGAAATATATTGAAAAAGAGAGTAAGTATATGCAACATTGTATATGTATAGACGCATATGTACAGCATTCCACAAATAATTTAACGAAGTACACTTACATATTTTTGGTGAATTAGTGAGTTAACATTCCATGATATTAAAAACAACAAAGATTTCTGAGACAGGTGTGCCAACCGGATTCTCGGCTCCAAAAGCTCTTAGTAAGATTTTATAAGGGTTTGCATCCGTGCCAAAACAAAGAAATGAAAAGCCCACAACTATCTCCACCCCCCAGCACAGGCGGGGAATGCCCTGGAGATTCACTGGGGCCAAGGAGCAGGTCCTGTAAACAACAAAACAGAGTACCAAACATCGTTTCTAATTTTCAAAAAAAAGAAAAAGAATTTCTATAGATAAGAGAAGTATTTCTCTTACATGATGTTTTAAAGACATTAATTAAATGTATTTGTATTAATTATGATGTACCTGTGAGTTGCGATTGAAGAAGAATCAGCAGTCAAACAGTAGTTGTAGTGTAGAGTGGCTGATCACAGCTGAAAAAATGTGATAAAAAATGATTTATATTGTTCCTAATTAAATCAGTTGAGTTGCTTAAATTATTTATTTATGGTATGTTACCACAACTGAAGAATTGAGAAAGGAAGGGGCAAAAAGGGAGTCAGTTAGGCAGCAAATTTGCACCAAGAGGGGAAGGGTGGGACTTTAAATGGACTTGGGTGGGGGTGTGCTGGGGCTGACTGCCGGGCGAATCACCGCCCGGGTGTCTTCCTCCCCGCCCCCCCTTCGCCTGTGCGTGTGACGTTGGGGGTTTGGTCGGCAGCGGCGTCCATTAATGGGCGGCTCCCCGGCTGGATCTGGATTGCTCCGAGCCCTACCGCACACCTCTCCTCACGTTTTTCCTGGATTGGACCTCTCTCCTCGCTCCAAGCACCAGGTACTCCCTCCACCACTCACTCTCCTTCACCTTCCTTCCCCTCACCTCCCCCAACCCCCTGGTGTGTTGGGGCTGGCCTTCTTTCATGGCCCTTCACCCGCACCCCCCCTCCCACCATTATCCCACCTCTCCCTCCTAAGATGGACTTCATCCTCTCTCCCCTCTTGGCACCGGCACTTTATTGCATTACCCACCCTCCTTCAGATTCCCCTTTTCAGCCACCTGGTGTGTTGGGGTCGGCCTTTTCCATGACCCTCCACCCGCAGCCCCTTCCCATCACTTTTTTCACTGCTGCACCGTGTCAATCTATTTTATTCCTTTTTTCACCCATCATCCACTCCAGTCCAATATTCACACTCACTGCACATCATCTTGTCCTCCCTTCTTGGAGTGCTCGTTGTGCCCGGATCCGCCTGGGGTGCTGTTCGCGGTGGGCGCCGCCGCTGAGCACGCCCCCTCAGCTCCCGACACCGACCCCCCTGAGTGGTCCACAGTCCCTGCTGGCCTGCCACTTATTGCAGATATACATGTAAGTCATACCCTCTCATCATTGGGATGGCTGCTTGATTGCACCCATCCATTTTTATACTGACACAAGCCAGTTTACTTAGCAATTTACTTTTTTATTGCAGAAACTCCATATACTTGCTCCTGAAGAGCGGCTTAAAGCCGCGAAACGTGTCGAGCTACCTGTCTACCATGTTATGTGCCAACCTTTACCCACAGGGATCAATAGATATTAGACCTTGCAGATTGTATGCTTCCAAAATGTTTACCCAATTATGAACATAGGTGGACCCTCTTATTTATCTTGTGTATAATGTTTACAGACATGTTGCCGCCTGGCATCACCATGTCAGGTACTGGCATTCGCCAGTGTGCAATTTACCACATTGTTTACAGACATGTTGCCGCCTGGCATTACCGTGTCAGGAACTGTCATCTGCCAGTGTGCAATTTTTTGTATTGTTTATGTAATCCAACGTATTGTAACATGTACGGTAATTATGTATTATTAAATATTTTAACATCCACCATTTTTGTTCTCTTTGTTCCCATGAGCTTCATTTAAAGTCCCACCCTTCCCCTCTTGGTGCATATTTGCTGCCTAACTGACTCCCTTTTTGCCCCTTCCTTTCTCAATGTGATAGGGATGGAGGTGCAGGGCCATACCTGGCCATGACCTTGCGAAAAGTCCCACAATCCCTTCTCCCCCTTATTCAACACAACTGAAGAATGTCGTGGAAAATTATTCATTTTATTCTTAATTGAATTAGTTGAATTGATTGAATTATTTATTTATACTATATTAGTCAGAGCAATGGTAATGGAGATTAATACAATTAAAATCATATTTCCATCAGTTATGTGTGGTAACAGCAATCGTATATTGTTTTTAGTTAAATTAATTGAATTAATTAGATTAATTATTTATAATAATATTAGTTAAATCAATCATAATGGAAATTAGTGATAAAAATCCAGATCATATTTTCATAGGTCATATCTAGTATCATAAACAATCATATGAAGTAATTGAGTCTATTTGAGGTAGTATAGTAGAAAAAAATGTTTTTTTACCTTCACAAAGGGAGCTTATGAGATCCTGACAGCATGTCTCGGCATCCAGCAGCTGAATGTGATGGATGCCGGACTAGCTCCCAGTTTCATGTTAAATAGTCCTCCCTCTCCAATCAGCCAGCGCTGCTGTTTGCAACAGCTGACATAGCTGGGGAGGGAGGAGACGAGTAACATGAACTCGACATGAGCCGAGTGCGCGCCGCTCCGTCCACGGCACGCATGTGCGGAAGTGCAAGCACGTTGGAACGAGGCCACGCCCACATCGCCCGCCGACACAGAAAGCTTCTCCGGCGGCCTGCGCATGTCCACCGGAGTCGCAAGATGGAGGCCAGACATGGATGAAAAAAGCGTCTGTAGCCTCACACGCTGCCACCATGCGTTGCCTTGCCCAGGCGGCTTAGTGTGCCGGGCGATCTCCAGGCATGCCTATGTGGGGGAAAGACATGGGACTGTGAAACATCAAAATTGGAGGCAGGGATAAATACAGATTGCTAATTGCTAATTGCAGATTGCTTTATTGTTAAAAAACAATAAAGTTTAAATCATGTGAATGATTGTTGCTGTATTATTTTTTAAAGAAACAGATTTGCAGCTTTGGAAACGGGAAATGGGGGCACAAGATTTTAAATGACATAACAGGGTTGAGTAACATTTGTATGTTTTGATAAACATTTCTAATGCATAAACCACAGAGCTTGCAAGGTATATATCACTAATGCATGGACAATCTGTGTATATAAATGTACATTATGGTGTATTCGAGGAGAGTTAGTAATAGAAGATAACTGAACCCTTGAGGAATAGTTTAAACAAAATGGCTTCATTTAGGCCCGGGAGTTGTGTAGCTTTTAATCTATAGATCCACCGTTATTCCATTTGGAGGAGGACCTTGTTCCAGTCCCCTCCTCTGGGATTAGGGTGTATACGGTCCAAAATCAAAAACCTTATTTTAGGAAATTTGCCGTCATGTACTGTTCTGGTATGTCGGCCAAGGGGGAGGTCAGGGTCGCAAGTCTGCATGCTTCTCACATGCCTGTAGTAGCATGTATACTACCCCAAAAGTCCTGCAATTAGCCAAGTGCTTTGGGTAAAAAGTCTGCCCATTAGGGAGAATGGGCGCATGGTTTTTCCAATAATTACATGTCCCACACATCTAGGTTCCTCTGTATTTACAGTGAATTTTGTTTGTTTCTCCTCTAAATTCACTACTAACGACCTTGTCTTTAAGGGATGTGGCTCTTTTAAAAGTAAAAAGTGGTTTAGCAGTTTAGCAGCACTAAACTTGAGTCCTGGAGAAGGGCGTACAGGCATGTGAGAAGCATGCAGACTTGCAACCCTGACCTCCCCCTTGGCCGACATACTAGAACAGTACATGACGGCAAATTTCCTAAAATAAGGTTTTTGATTTTGGACCGTATACACCCTAATCCCAGAGGAGGGGATTGGAACAATGTCCTCCTCCAAATGGAATTGCAGTGGATCTATAGATTAACTGCTTGAGGACCGCTGCATGCCGATGTACGTCGGCAGAATGGCACGGCTGGGCACATGGGCGTACAGGTATGTCCCCTTTAAGAGCCCAGCCATGGGTCGCGAGCGCGCTGGCAGGGGCGGCACGCTCGCGACCCGGTCCTCTTTTCCATCACCGTCCCTGCGGGAACAGCGGACCCGATCGCCGCTGGTGTCCCGCGATCGGGTCACAGAGAGGAAGAACGGGGAGAGGTAAGTGTAAACAAACCTCTCCCCGTGCTTCCTAGTGAGCCTGTCACTGATCGTCTGTTCCCTGTAATAGGGAACGACGATCAGTGACGTCACACGCTAAGCCACGCCCCCCCCACAGTAAGAAACACAAATCAGGGCACACTTAATCCCTACAGCGCCCCCTCCTGGTTAACCCCTTCACTGCCAGTGTCATTTTTACAGTAACCAGTGCATTTTTATAGCACTGGTCGCTGTAAAAATGATAATGGTCCCAAAATAGTGTCAAAAGTGTCCGATGTGTCTGCCATAATGTCGCAGTCACTAAAAAAATCACTGATCGCCGCCAATACTAGTAAAATTTTTATAAAAATGCCATAAAACTACCCCCTATTTGTAAATGCTATAACGTTTGCGCAAACCAATCAATAAACGCTTATTGCGATTTTTTTTACCAAAAATATGTAGAAGAATAGGTATCAACCTAAACTGAGGAAAAAAATGTATATATTTTTTGGGGATATTTATTATAGCAAAAAGTAAAAAATATTGCATTTTTTTCAAAATTGTCGCTCTATTTTTGTTTATAGCGCAAAAAATAAAAACCACAGAGGTGATCAAATACCACCAAAAGAAAGCTCTATTTGTGGGGAAAAAAGGACGCCAATTTTGTTTGGGAGCCACATCGCACGACCGCGCAATTGTCAGTTAAAGCGACGCAGTGCCAAATCACAAAAAGTGGCCAGGTCTTTAAGCTGCATATTGGTCCGGGGCTAAAGTGGTTAAAAGCTACACAACCCCCGGGCCTAAATTAAGCCATTTGGTTTAAACTATTCCATGAGGATTTCTCCTAGCCACTTATATTTAATAACTCGTTTAGCATTCTTGTGTATTACATTGATATCAATGTATACCATCAATTGTTTTAATGAATTATATGGTTGACTTGTTCCTTTGTCGTTTTTCTCTTTCCTTGCTCCTCCCATGGGTTTGATGTGCAAGCATGCACATGGAACCTTTTTCGATATGCATGTGCATGCGTGCACCAATTCAGGGTTTTGGACACTTGGGTTCAGTTATCTTCTATTACTAATTCTCCTTGAATACACCATAATGTATATTCATATACACAGATTGTCCATGCATTAGTGATATATACCTTGCAAGCTCTGTGGTTTATGCATTAGAAATGTTTATCAAAACTAGCGATGAGCCGAACACCCCCCCCCGGTTCGGTTCGCACCAGAACCTACGAACGGACCGAAAGTTTGCGCAAACTTTAGAACCCTATTAAATACAATAGACGCGAACGTTCGAAATCAAAAGTGCTACTTATAACGGCTAATATGCAAGTTATTGTCCTAAAAAGGGTTTGGGGACCCGGGTCCTGCCCCAGGGGACATGTATCAATGCAAAAAGAAGTTTTAAAAACTGCCGTTTTTTCGGGAGCAGTGATTTTAATAATGCATAAAGTAAAAAAAAAAAAATATCGTACCTGGGGGGTGTCTAAAGTATGCCTGTGAAGTGGCACGTGTTTCCCGTCTCCCTGCACAAAATGACATTTCTAAAGGAAAAAAAGTCATTTAAAACTGCTTGCGGCTTTAATGTAATGTATGGTCCCGGCAATATGGATGAAAATCATTGAGAAAAATGGCATGGGTACCCCCCAGCCCACTACCAGCCCACTACCAGCCCCTCTGGGTCTTGTATGGATATTAAGGGGAACCCCGCACCCAAAGTAAAAAAAGGCCCTATATACTCTGAACAGCAGTATACAGGCTGTGCAAACAAGACAGGGACTGTAGGTTTGTTCTTAAGTAGAATCTGTTTGTAATTTGGAACAGGTACACTTTTGAAGTGTTAGCTCCAGCCAAAAAATCTATTTTTAAGCTTTTTGGAAAACCTAGGGAGGGGTTATCACCCCTGTAACATTTGTTTTGCTGTCTGTGCACCTGTTCAGAAGATTTCACCTCACTTTCCGTCCCAATGACAAATGTTTTTTAAAAACGTGGTGTGTTTAGTGAAACAAGGATTGGTGATAAAGCATCAGTGGAGAGGAGAAACCTTTTCCCCCATATTAACTCTTACAGGAGAGAATTTCCCTTCCTAGGGGTAGATTTCCTCTCACTTCCTGTTGTCTCCTTCCGTTTGCAAGTAGGAGTCGTTTGTAAGTTGGATGTTGGAAAGTAGGGGCCTGCCGTATATACTCTGCAGAAATTTGGCCCTTAGGTGTTGGTGTTGCCACAACACTGTAAGCCCTCACAGTTACTCTTGGTGGGCACTGGTACGCCGTGCTGTGAAGTATTATATCAAGAATTGTAATTACATGTCATTGTAAAACAGTGGTAGGAAAAATTGGGCCTTTGGTGGTGGTGCTGGTGCCACAACACTGTAAGTCCTCACAGTTACTCTTGGTGGGCGCAGGCATGGGCCCAGCTGTGAAATATTAGATCAAGAATTGTAATCACATGCCCCTGTTGAACAGGGGCAGAAAAATTGGGCCTTTGTTGGTGGTGGTGTTGCCACAACACTGTAAGCTCTCACAGTTACTCTTGGTGGGCGCAGGAATGGACCCTGCTGTGAATTATTAGATCAGGAATTGTAATTACATGCCCCTCTTGAACAGGGGCATAAAAATTGTGCCTTAGGCACTGGTGCCACAACACTGCAACCCCTCACAGATACTGTACTTGGAGCGCAGCAATGAGCCCTGTTGCAAAGTATTGCATCAAAAATTGTAATTACACGCCCCTGTTAAACAGGGGCAGAAAAATTGGGCCTTAGGCACTGGTGCTGGTGCCACAACACTGCAACCCCTCACAGATACTGTAGTTGGAGCACAGCAATGAGCCCTGCTGCAAAGCATTGCATCAAAATTGTAAATACACGCCCCTGTTAAACAGGGGCTGAAAAATTAGGCCTTAGCCACTGGTGGCGGTGCCCAGAACCAAAAATGTTATTTCAAGTTATCAGCATGATTATTGAGGAGGAAGAGGATAGTCACTCAACATAACAGGATAGTCACTCAGTATCAGCATAGGCAGTCTTGAAGGGATTTGACATTTCCCCAAAAATTATTCGGTTACATCAGCATCAGGTGCTTGGTAGCTGGTGGTGATTCAAGACTGATTCATTTTTATAAAGGTCAGCCGATCGAACGAGTCGGTGGACAGGCTCATCCTGTGATCGGTTAAAAAGCCTCCAGCAGCACTGAATGCGCGTTCCAAAAGAACACTGGATGCAGGACAGGCCAGTACCTCAATTGCATACTGTGCAAGCTCTGGCCAGTGATCCATCCTCAAGACCCAGTAACCCAGAGGATTTTCGGGGGGGGGGGAAAGGTGTCCAAGTCTGATCTTGCCCCTAGGTATTCCTGCACCATGTAAACCTGACGCTGACGCTGGCGATGGTTGCTGGAAGCGATCATACCTTGGGGCTGCGTACTAAAAAATTGTCTGACTGCATCGGTCAGACGGCCACCTTCTCCACTGCTCCTTCTTTGACTGTCCAGAGCCTCAGCAACACGTTGTCCAGGACCAGGAATTTGTAACCTCCCAGTCTCTGGGAGCACGTTGCACAGACCTTTCTGCAAGGCCTCCCGAAGATGCTTCATCCTCTGCTCCCTCTGCGACGGCAAGATAAGGTCCGCAACCTTACCCATGTAACGTGGATCAAGGAGGGTTGCCAGCCAGTAATGATCCCTTTCCTTGATCGCACGAATACGAGGATCCTTCCCGCAGGCTTTGCAGGATCAGGGAGGCCATGCAGCGTAGTTTTGCTGAGGCATTCGGTGTGGAGTCCTCTGGGTCACTAAGGACGACATGATCCGCAGCCACCTCCTCCCAGCCACATACAAGTCCATGGGTGTCTTGGGACTGTAATTGATCCCTTGAAGACTGCTGCTGATGCTGAGTGCTAGGCTCCACCTCCATGCTGACACAATAATCCTCCTCCTCCTCCTCCTCCTCCTCCTCTTCCTGTGTGATAGCCGGGCCAGCAGGAACACTGTCTGGATACTGGGGTCCTTGAGAGGTAAGGAAGTATTCCCCTTCCTGCCTCTGTTCTGCCTCGAGTGCCCTGTCCAATATTCCACGTAGTGTGTGCTCCAACAGGTGGACAAGAGGGACAGTGTCACTGATGCATGCACTGTCACTGCTCACCATCCTCGTGGCCTCCTCAAATGGTGCCAGGACAGTGCATGCATCCCTGATCATGGCCCACTGGCGTGGGGAAAAAAATCCAAGCTCCCCTGACCCTGTCCTGGTGCCATATTGCAACAGATACTCATTGATCGCCCTCTGCTGCGTGTGAAGCCGCTGCAGCATGGCCAATGTAGAGTTCCACCTGGTGGGCATGTCACAGATTAGGCGGTTCTTGGGCAGGTTGTAATCCTTCTGCAGGTCAGCCAGCCGAGCACTGGCATTATATGACCGACGGAAATGCCCACAGAGTTTCCTGGCCTGCTTCAGGACCTCCTGTAAGCCCGGGTACCTGCCCAAGAACCGCTGCACCACCAAGTTAGGGACGTGAGCCAAACAGGGCACATGGGTCAGTTGACCCTGTCGTAGGGCGGAGAGGAGGTTGGTGCCATTGCCGGAAACCACCTTTCCTGGCTTAAGCTGGCGTGGCGTCAACCACCTTTGAGCCTGCCCCTGCAGAGCTGACAGAATCTCTGCCCCAGTGTGGCTCCTGTCCCCCAAGAACACCAGCTCAAGCACCGCATGGCATCTTTTTGCCCCTTGAATGCCTACGGAGCACCGCTGGTTCTGAGGACAAAGCACAGGTAGAGGCCATGGTGGAAGAAGAGGAGGGGGTGGAGGAGAGAGGTGTGTCAGAATCACCATTAGTAACATTTCGGAGGCGTAGTGGCGGAACAACCTCCAACACTACTGCACCTTGTCCTGCATCCTTCCCAGCTGCCAGGAGAGTCACCCAATGCGCCGTGAAAGATAGGTAACGTCCCTGTCCATGCCTGCTGGACCATGAGTCAGCGGTAATATGCACCTTACCGCTAATCGCCCTGTCCAGCAAGGCCAAGACATTGCCTTCCACATGCCGGTAGAGAGCCAGAATCGCCTTCTGTGAGAAAAAGTGGCATTTGGGAACCTGCCACTAAGGAACCGCACATACAACAAACTCACGGAAGGGGGCAGAGTCTACCTGAAAAGGCAGGAAATAAAAGGGAAATTTCTCCAATGGTACACAGACATTAAAAACAGTGGCGTAGCGTGGGGGGTGCAAGGGGGGCCTAGGCCCCAGGCGCAACATTTGGGGGGGCGCAATCCCGCACCAGTGTCGCCCTAGCTCCATAAATCTAAATTTTATTTTCTGTGACCCCGCACTCCGGCTCCGGCCACCATCTTAATTCTCAGGCCGGCCCCTGTCACCCTGTGATTGGCCTGTCCTCAATCGCGGGGGAGCGGGGATGGCCTTAACTGTCTTCTTCTCCTCCTCTCCAGCCCAGGTCACCATGTCCCCGTCACGGCAGGCAGTCTGTGGCCGCCGTCTTCTCCTCCTCTCCGGCCCGGGTCTCTGATCATGTCCCCGTCAGGAGAGGCAGTCCAGCAGTGTGACAGGTAGCGGTGGTGGCGCAGAGGCAGAGAAGATGGAAGAAAAAAAGGTAAGAGACTCACTCGGCCTGGGGGGAGTAGATATGGTCTGGGGAGAGGGAGCAGCCAGAAAGTCAGTGTATAGTGTAGTGTGTAGTGTATAGTGTATTGTGTGTGTGTATAGTGTATTGTGTATTGGTCTGTGGGTAGAGTATTGTGTAGCGGTCAGTTTGTAGTGTATTAAGTAGTGGTCTGTGGGTAGTGTATAGTGTATTGTGTGTAGTGTATAGTGTATTGGTCTGTGGGTAGAGTATTGTGTAGCGATCAGTATGTAGTGTATTGAGCAGTGGTCTGTGGGTAGTGATGAGCCGAACACCCCCGGGTTCGGTTCGCACCAGAACCCGCGAACGGACCGAAAGTTCGTACGAACATTAGAACCCTATTAAATACAATGGATGCGAACGTTCGAATTCTAAAGTGCTAATTATAACAACTATTATGCATGTTATTGTCCTAAAAAGGGTTTGGGAACCCGGGTTCTGCACCAGGGGACATGTATCAATGCAAAAAGAAGTTTTAAAAACGGTCGTTTTTCGGGAGCAGTCATTTTAATGATGCATAAAGTGAAAAAAAAAAAGTCAAATATTCCTTTAAATATCGTACCTGGGGGGTGTCTAAAGTATGCCTGTGAAGTGCCACGTGTTTCCCGTGTTTAGAACTGTCCCTGCACAAAATGACACTTCTAAAGGAAAAAAAAGTCATTTAAAACTGCTTGCGGCTTTAATGTAATGTCTGGTCCCGGTAATATGGATGAAAATCTTTAAGAAAAATGGCATAGCTACCCCATGACCCCCCCCCCCCCCTACCCCAGCCCATTACCAGCCCCTTTGGGTCTTGTATGGATATTAAGGGGAACCCCGCACATAAAATAAAAAAGGCCCTATATACTCTGAACAGCCGTATACAGGCGGTGCATACAAGACAGGGACTGTAGGTTTGTTCTTATGTAGAATCTGTTTGTAATTTTGAACAGGTACATTGTTTAAGTGTAGCTCCAGCCCAAAAATCTATTTTTAAACTTTTTGGAAAACATAGGTAAGGGTTATCACCCCTGTAACATTTGTTTTGCTGTCTGTGCCCCTGTTCAGAACATTTCACCTCACTTTCCGTCCCAATGACAACTGTTTTTGAAATGTGGTGTTTTTCTTGAAACAAGGATTGCTGATAAAGCATCAGTACAGAGGAGACACCTTTCTCCCATATTAATTCTTACAGGAGAGAATTTTCCTTCCTAGGGGTAGATTTCCTCTCACTTCCTGTTGTCTTCTTGCGTTTGCAAGTAGGAGTCGTTTGTAAGTTGGATGTTTGAAAGTAGGGACCTGCCGTAGATACTCTGCAGAAATAGGCCCCTTAGTTGTTGGTGTTGGCACAACACTGTAAGCACTCACAGTTACTCTTGGTTGGTGCTGGAACGCCCTGCTGTCAACTATTAGATCAGGAATTGTAATTACATATAATTGTTGAACAGTGGTAGTAAAAATTGGGCCTTTGATGGTGGTGCTGGTGCCACAACACTGTAAGCCCTGACAGTTACTTTTGGTGGGTGCAGCAATGGGCCCTGCTGTGAATTATTAGATCAAGAATTGTAATTGCATGCCCCTGTTGAACAGGGGCTGAAAAATTGGGCCTTTGGTGGTGGTGGTGGTGTTGACACAACACTGTAAGCCCTCAGAGTTACTCTTGGTGGGTGCAGGAATGGGCCCTGCTGTGAATTATTAGATCAAGAATTGTAATTACATGCCCCTGTTGAACAGGGGCTGAAAAATTGGGCCTTAGGCACTGGTGGCACAACACTACAACCCCTCACAGATACTGTACTTGGAGCACAGCAATGAGCCCTGTTGCAAAGTATTGCTTCAAAAATTGTAATGACACGCCCCTGTTAAACAGGGGCTGAAAAATTGGGCCTTAGGCACTGGTGCCACAACACTCCAACCCCTCACAGATACTGTACTTGGAGCACAGCAATGAGCCCTATGGCAAATTATTGCTAAAAAAATTGTAATTACACGCCCCTGTAAAACAGGGGCTGAAAAATTGGGCCTTAGCCACTGGTGGCGGCACCCATTAACAAAAATGATCTTCCAAGCTATCATCATCAATCGTATCATTGAGGACTCGGAGGAGGAGGATAGCCAGTCAACATAACAGCACAGACACTCAGCATCAGCATCAGTCTTGAAGGGATGTGACATGTTAAAATCAATTAGTCTGTTATATCAGCATCAGGTGTGTGGTAGCTGGTGGTGATCCAAGACTGGTTCATCTTGATGAAAGTCAGTCGATCAACCGAGTCGGTGGACAGGCGCACCCTGTGATCCGTGACAAATCCTCCAGCAGCACTGAATGTGCGTTCCGAAAGAACGCTGGATGCAGGACAGGCCAGTAGCTCAATTGCATACTGTGCAAGCTCTGGCCAGTGATCCATCCTCAAGACCCAGTAAGCCAGAGGATTTTCGGTGGGGAAGGTGTCCAAGTCTGACCTTGCCCCTAGATATTCCTGCACCATGTTTATCAGACGCTGGCGATGGTTGCTGGAACCAATCATACTTTGGGGCTGCGGACTAAAGAATTGTCTGAACGCATCGGTCAGACGGCCACCTTCCCCACCGCTCCTTCTTTGACTGGCCGAAGCCTCAGCAACTCGTTGTCCTGGACCAGGAGTTTGTAACCTCCCAGTCTCTGGGAACGCGTTGCACAGACCTTTCTGCAAGGCCTCCCGGAGTTGTCTCATCCTCTGCTCCCTCTGCGACGGTAACATAAGGTCCGCAACCTTACCCTTGTACCGTGGATCAAGGAGAGTGGCCAGCCAGTAATGGTCCCTCTCCTTGATCCGAAGAATACGAGGATCCTTCCGCAGACTTTGCAGGATCAGGGAGGCCATGCAGCGTAGGTTTGCTGAGGCATTCGCTCCGGAGTCCTCTGGGTCACTAAGGACGACATGATCCGCAGTCACCTCCTCCCAGCCACGTACAAGTCCACTGGTTTCTTGGGACTGTAAATCATCCCTAAAAGACTGCTGCTGATGATGCTGAGTGCCAGCCTCCACCTCCATGCTGACACAATCCTCCTCCTCCTCCTCTTCCTCTTCCTGTGCGATGGGTGGGACAGAAGGAACACTGTCTGGGTAAAGGGGGCCTTGAGAGGCAAGTAAGTCCTCCTCTTCCTGCCTCTGTTCTGCCTCAAGTGCCCTGTCCATTATTCCACGCAGCGTGTGCTCCAACAGGTGGACAAGAGGTACAGTGTCACTGATGCATGCACTGTCACTGCTCACCATCCTCGTGGCCTCCTCAAATGGTGCCAGGACAGTGCATGCATCCCTGATCATGCCCCACTGGCGTGGAGAAAAAAAACCAAGCTCCCCTGACCCTGTCCTGGTGCCGTAGTCGCACAGGTACTCATTGATGGCCCTCTGCTGCGTGTGCAGCCGCTGCAGCATGGCCAACGTTGAGTTCCACCTGGTGGGCATGTCACATATAAGGCGGTTCTTGGGCAGGTTCAACTCCTTTTGCAGCTCAGCCAGGCGAGCACTGGCATTATAAGATCTGCGGAAATGCACACAGACTTTCCTGGCCTGCCTCAGGACATCCTGTAAGCCCGGGTACCTGCCCAAGAACCGCTGCACCACCAGGTTAAGGACGTGAGCCACACAGGGCACATGGGTCAGTTATCCCTGTCGGAGGGCGGAGAGGAGGTTGGTGCCATTGTCGCAAACCACCATTCCTGGCTTAAGCTGGCGTGGCGTCAACCACCTCTCGGCCTGGCCCTGCAGAGCAGACAGGACCTCTGCCCCAGTGTGGCTTCTGTCCCCCAAACACACCAGCGCAAGCACGGCATGGCATCTTTTTGCCTGCGTACTTGCGTAGCCCCGTGAACGGCTACGGAGCACCGCTGGTTCATAGGACAAACCACAGGAAGAGGCCATGGAGGAAGAAGAAGAGGAGGGGGTGGAGGAGAGAGGTGTGTCACAACCAGTAGTAGCATTTTGGAGGCGTGGCGGTGGGACAACCTCCAACACTACTGCACCTTGTCCTGCATCCTTCCCAGCTGCCAAAAGAGTGACCCAATGGGCCGTGAAAGAAAGGTAACGTCCCTGTCCATGCCTGCTGGACCATGAGTCAGCGGTAATATGCACCTTACCGCTGACCGCCCTGTCCAGCGAGGCCAAGACATTGCCTTCCACATGCCGGTAGAGAGCCGGAATAGCCTTCCGTGAGAAAAAGTGGCGTTTGGGAACCTGCCACTGAGGAACCGCACATTGCACAAACTCACGGAAGGGGGCAGAGTCTACCAACTGAAAAGGCAGCAGTTGAAGCGCTAGCAATTTAGCCAAGCTAGCATTCAACCGCTGGGCATGTGGATGGCTGGGAGTGAACTTCTTTCGACGGTCCAGCAGCTGGGGCAGGGAAATTTGCCTGCTAGAATCGGACGTCGGTGTACTGCTAGCAGAGTGGCCGCAAGTACTTGGCTGTGACACACCTAATTCTACACCTTCATTCCTCTCAGTGCATGTTTCAGAGAGGACTGAAGTTATAGTGGGGTTGGAAATCCCAGCTGATGCGGTGCAAGGAGAGGTCCGCTTTGTTCTTTGGTGTGGGTCTTTGAGGTAGGCTTGCCAACGAGCTGCATGGCAGGTCAACATATGTCTGGTCAGGCATGTGGTACCCAAGCGGCTGATGTTTTGGCCACGCGATATACGCTTGAGACATATGTTGCAAACAGCAGCTGTGCGATCTGATGCACTAGCCTCAAAAAAGGCCCACACCAAGGAACTTTTTGAATGACGGGCAGAGGCAGCGCCCTGCACAGGCGGAGCTCTGCGGTGTGATTCCGTCGGTGTACTGCCCTTACGCTGGCCACCAAAGGGCATCCTGTCTCGTTGGAGATGTGCCTCCTCCTCATCCTCCTCCTCCTCTCTCCTATTAGGCACCCACGTGGAGTCAGTGACCTCATCATCCCCTCCCTCCTCATCACTGGAGCCAATCTGGCAGTATGCTGCAGCTGCTGGAACATGACTGCCAGATTGGTGTCCTTCTTGAGCATCCCCTCTGTCTGCTCTCACCCTACTGCCTTCCTGTAGCTGGGTTTCATCATCAGACCCTTCGAAACGCTGGGCATCCTCCTGGAGCATGTACCCAACACTGTGCTCAAACAGTTCGGGGGACTCCTCAGGAGGAGGACATGGTGGGTCTAGGGAAGGAGTGACTGATGATGAGTCTGACATTGATACCAGGGAAGAGGACGCTTTGGCAGCTGCTTTGCCAGTACCCTGAGCCTGGGTGAGAGAGGATGAGGAGGAGGAGGAGGGCTTGGTCATCCACTCTACCAAGTCTTCGGCATGATGTGGCTCAACATGTCCAGCTGCCGAAAAGAAGGACAAGCGTGTCCCATGGCCATGTGCTGATGACAATGCACCGCGTCCACGACCAGCACTGTTGCCCCCAGACACAGAGCCTGCTTGCCCTCTTTTATTGCCTCCTGACTGTCTGCCTCTCCTTGTTTGCCTTCCAGACATTCTAATAGATGGCCTGCAGGGAGATGGGAAAAAAGCAATAAGGGCTACCTTCAGGTGTCCTTCTCTGTCCCTTGAAACAAGGACTTGCACAGTGAAAGAAACTGACACTCTCCCTACCTACAGTTTTCTGTCCCTAGAAAAAATGTTTTTTTTAAGCACAATATAGCACAAGGAGAATTCACTCACTGTCCTTCCAGGTCCCTAGAAACAAGGACTTGCACAGTGAAAGAAACTGACACTCTCCCTACCTACAGTTTTCTGTCCCTAGAAAAAATGTTTTTTTTAAGCACAATATAGCACAAGGAGAATGCACTCACTGTCCTTCCAGGTCCCTAGAAACAAGGACTTACACAGTGAAAGAAACTGACACTCTCCCTACCTACAGTTTTCTGTCCCTAGAAAAAATGTTTTTTTTTAAAAACAATAGAGCACAAGGAGAATTCACTCACTGTCCTTCCAGGTCCCTAGAAACAAGGACTTACACAGTGAAAGAAACTGACACTCTCCCTACCTACAGTTTTCTGTCCCTAGAAAAAATGTTTTTTTTAAGCACAATATAGCACAAGGAGAATTCACTCACTGTCCTTCCAGGTCCCTAGAAACAAGGACTTACACAGTGAAAGAAACTGACACTCTCCCTACCTACAGTTTTCTGTCCCTAGAAAAAATGTTTTTTTTAAGCACAATATAGCACAAGGAGAATTCACTCACTGTCCTTCCAGGTCCCTGGAAACAAGGACTTGCACAGTGAAAGAAACTGACACTCTCCCTACCTACAGTTTTCTGTCCCTAGAAAAAATGTTTTTTTTAAGCACAATATAGCACAAGGAGAATTCACTCACTGTCCTTCCAGGTCCCTAGAAACAAGGACTTACACAGTGAAAGAAACTGACACTCTCCCTACCTACAGTTTTCTGTCCCTAGAAAAAATGTTTTTTTTAAGCACAATATAGCACAAGGAGAATTCACTCACTGTCCTTCCAGGTCCCTAGAAACAAGGACTTGCACAGTCAAAGAAACTGACACTCTCCCTACCTACAGTTTTCTGTCCCTAGAAAAAATGTTTTTCTTAAGCACAATATAGCACAAGGAGAATTCACTCACTGTCCTTCCAGGTCCCTGGAAACAAGGACTTGCACAGTGAAAGAAACTGACACTCTCCCTACCTACAGTTTTCTGTCCCTAGAAAAAATGTTTTTTTTAAGCACAATATAGCACAAGGAGAATTCACTCACTGTCCTTCCAGGTCCCTAGAAACAAGGACTTACACAGTGAAAGAAACTGACACTCTCCCTACCTACAGTTTTCTGTCCCTAGAAAAAATGTTTTTTTTAAGCACAATATAGCACAAGGAGAATTCACTCACTGTCCTTCCAGGTCCCTAGAAACAAGGACTTGCACAGTCAAAGAAACTGACACTCTCCCTACCTACAGTTTTCTGTCCCTAGAAAAAATGTTTTTCTTAAGCACAATATAGCACAAGGAGAATTCACTCACTGTCCTTCCAGGTCCCTGGAAACAAGGACTTGCACAGTGAAAGAAACTGACACTCTCCCTACCTACAGTTTTCTGTCCCTAGAAAAAATGTTTTTTTTAAGCACACTATAGCACAAGCACAAAACACACTGACACTCTCCCTACCTATCCTTCTCTTTCCCTAAACTAAAGGAATCCAGGTTAAGCAAGAAAGAAATAAAAGTCACTGTCCCTGCCTATGCTGCTCTATCCCTGCTCCGGAACACACTACACTAGGCCGCCGTGCTGGCGGCCTTTTATAGTGTGGGGCGTGTACTAAACACCCTCAGCAATAATTGGCCACAGGCATCCTGCCTGTGGCCAATCATTGCTCTCCTCGCTGCCGGCGCTGTGATTGGCCAAGCATGCGGGGTCACAGTGCATGCTTGGCCAATCACAGCGCCTGGATGACGCTGCGATGGCGTAGTGCATTGTGGGCCGTTCGCGTCACTCGAATTTGGCGCGAACGGCCCAAATCGTTCGATCTTCGTCGAACGATCGAACAGCCGATGTTCGAGTCGAACGTATGTTCGATTCGAACAGGAAGCTCATCCCTATCTGTGGGTAGCGTATAGTGTATTGTGTGTAGTGTATAGTGTATTGTGTAGTGGTCAGTATAGCAATCAGGTAGGTTAGTGTGGTGTGTAGTGGTCAGTGTGTAGTGTAGTGGTCAGTGTGTAGTGTAGTGGTCAGTATAGGAATCAGGTAGGTCAGTGTGTAGTGTAGCGGTTGATGTAGGAATCAGGTAGGTCAGTGTAGTTGTCGGTATAGGAATCATGTTGGTTAGTGTAGAGGTTAGTGTAGTGGTCAGTATAGGAATCAGGTAGATTAGTGGTCAGGTAGGTCAGTGTAGGAATCAGGTAGGTCAGTACTATTGTAGGAAGGGAAGGAACTCGGGGAGTGCGAAAAGTCCGCAGGTTAGGGGGCGCAAATTACTTGCCTTGCCCCGGGTGCTGACAACCCCCGCTACGCCACTGATTAAAAATAAATAAATAACCCAAGTAGTTTATGTGTCTAGCATATTGCACAAGAGCTGTACAATCTGTTTGACATACGGCTTCTCTCCCGCAGCCCGCTGTTCCTCTACTCAAGTTGGCCATACAGTGGAAATGTCACCTGATTCCTGATAAACGGACAGAAATACGCCCAGTGGATGGCCTTGTCAGCCCCCCTCCCACCTCACCTTCTTTGACTGAAAGATCGAAGAAGCCAGGTGGAAAATGTATTTGTACAAATAAAAAAAGTTTACAGAAACAGCTCAGCAATATAATCTTTGATGAAACCAAGCTTCAAGTGATATTAAAGGTTCAAGTTGTTTTTTTTTTGTTTTTTTTAAATAACAAACATATCATACTTACCTCCACTGTGCAGTTAGCTTTGCACAGAGTGGCCCTGATCGTCCTCTTCTGGGGTCCATGGCGGCTCTCGCGGATCCTCCCCGCATTAGATAACCCCCTCTGGGAAGCTCTCTCCCGAGGGGGTTACCTTGCGGGCACGCTCCTGTGTAGTACACTCGGCGTCCATACATGCCGAGTGTATGACTCGGCCCCACCCCCCGGCAGCCGCGTCATTGGATTTGATTGACAGCAGCGGGAGCTAATGGCTGCGCTGCTATCGATCTATCCAATAAAGAGCCGAGAAGCCGTGGAGAGAGTGATGCCGGATTGTGCCCACGGAAATTCGGGGCTCAGGTAAGTAAAGCGGGGGGGGCTGGGGGGGTTGGACACTGCAAGGTGTTTTTTCAACCCCTTTCACGATCTATGGTGGGAATCCAGAGGTAATGTGGGTGCAAGGTGACCTCATAGAAGACGACAGTTCAGTGTGCACTTCATTCAGTCTTTAATGATGTCTTCTGTCTGGTTCTCTGCTGCGATTAGTGATGAGCCGAACACCCCCGGGTTCGGTTCGCACCAGAACCCGCGAACGGACCGAAAGTTCGCACGAACTTTAGAACCCTATTAAATACAATGGATGCCAACGTTCGAAATCTAAAGTGCTAATTATAACGACTATTATGCATGTTATTGTCCTAAAAAGGGTTTGGGAACCCGGGTTCTGCACCAGGGGACATGTATCAATGCAAAAAGAAGTTTTAAAAACTGCCGTTTTTCTGGAGCAGTCATTTTAATGATACATAAAGTGAAAAAAAAAAGTCAAATATTCCTTTAAATATCGTACCCGGGGGGTGTCTAAAGTATGCCTGTGAAGTGCCACGTGTTTCCCGTGTTTAGAACTGTCCCTGCACAAAATTAAATTTCTAAAGGAAAAAAAGCCATTTAAAACTGCTTGCGGCTTTAATGTAATGTCTGGTCCCAGTAATATGGATGAAAATTTTTAAGAAAAATGGCATAGCTACCCCATCACACCCCCCCCCCCTACCCCAGCCCATTACCAGCCCCTTTGGGTCTTGTATGGATATTAAGGGGAACCCCGCACACAAAATAAAAAAGGCCCTCTATACTCTGAACAGCCGTATACAGGCGGTGCATACAAGACAGGGACTGTAGGTTTGTTCTTATGTAGAATCTGTTTGTAATTTTGAACAGGTACATTGTTTAAGTGTAGCTCCAGGCAAAAAAATCTATTTTTAAGCTTTTTGGAAAACATAGGGAAGGGTTATCACCCCTGTAACATTTGTTTTGCTGTCTGTGCAGTGTGCACCTGTTCAGAACAGTTCACCTCACTTTCCGTCCTAATGACAAATGTTTTTTGAAAATTTGGGGTTTTTATTGAAACAAGAATTGGTGATAAAGCATCAGTGGAGAGGAGACACTTTTTTTCCCATATTAACTCTTACAGGAGAGAATTTGCTTTCCTAGGGGTAGATTTCCTCTCACTTCCTGTTGTATCCTTCCGTTTGCAAGGAGGAGTCGTTTGTAAGTTGGATGTTTGAAAGTAGGGGCCTGCCGTATATACTCAGCTGAAATTTGCCCCTTACATGTTGGTGTTGCCACAACACTGTGAGCCCTCACAGTTACTCTTGGTGGGCGCATGAATGGGCCCTGCTGTGAATTATTAGATCAAGAATTGTAATTGCATGCCCCTGTTGAACAGGGGCTGAAAAATTGGGCCTTTGGTGGTGGTGGTGGTGTTGACACAACACTGTAAGGCCTGACAGTTAGTCTTGGTGGGCGCAGGAATGGGCCCTGCTGTAAATTATTAGATCAAGAATTGTAATTACATGCCCCTGTTAAACAGGAGTAGGGATGAGCTCGGTGTTCGAGTCGAACATAGGTTTGACTCGAACATCGGCTGTTCGCGCGTTCGGCGAACAACGAACGATTTGGGCCGTTCGCGCCAAATTCGAGTGACGCGAACGGCCCACAATACACTGCGCCATCGCAGTGTAATCCCGGCGCTGTGATTGGCCAAGCATGCACTGTGACCCTGCATGCTTGGCCAATCACAGCGCCGGCAGCAAGGAGAGCAATGATTGGCCACAGGCAGGATGCCTGTGGCCAATTATAGCTGAGGGGGTTTAGTACACGCCCCACACTATAAAAGGCCGCCAGCGCGGCGGCCTTGTGTAGTGTGTTCCGGAGCAGGGAAAGTGAAGGATAGGCAGGGACAGTGTCAAATCGTGTCAAATCTTTTCTTTGCTAAACCTTGTGTGTAGGGACAGAGAAGGATAGGCAGGGAGAGTGTCAGTGTCATATTCTTTGCTAAACCTTGTGTGTAGGGAGAGAGAAGGATAGGCAGGGAGAGTGTCAGTGTCATATACTTTGATAAACCTTGTGTGCAGGGAGAGAGAAGGATAGGCAGGGGACAGTGTCAGTGTCATATTTTTTGCTAAACCTTGTGTGCAGGGAGAGAGAAGGATAGGCAGGGAGAGTGTCAGTGTCATATACTTTGATAAACCTTGTGTAGCGGCCTCACTCTCTCTCCATCTTTACCGGTTACACACCAACTCATGTCTAGGGGTTCCTGGGTTGTGAGAGTGAGATGCGCCACGGCCCATGTCCTCCCCATTGTAGTAGGGAGGTGAAGGCCACTTACTGATGTTTCCTCGGGCCGGTGTGTTCTGTGAATGCACTGAGTCTGTAATTGCAAGCTCACCAGCCTCCCCTTTACTTCCAGTAACTGGAGTTCACACACCGGAGAAAGGTCCAACACTTGTTTATTTGACACTCCAATAAGCAAAGCACAATAAACAGTTCTTTTGCAGCAAACTGGTTGGGACCTATAACCTTGCCAACGGTGGGGCGAGCAGATCGAGGCACTTCCTAAAGTTTAAGTTCTATGCCACTGTACTATGACCAGCGGCGCCTAAGCCAATCCGGCTGTTACAGAACAGGAAAGATGGGGTCTCTTCCAGCAACCCCTATGAACAGCAATGGAGCCCTCTTCGATACGCTGTGGCCCCTATCAGGGGGATGTGTCCTCCCAAGAGAGTTCCCAGAGGCCCACTGTCACCGGGTTGGTGCTGCTCCGGGTCTCCAGTGGGTAACCTCTCTGGCCTCCTCACCTCAGATACGAGTCCCTCCGCTCAGGGACCCTCGGACAGTCCACCCTAGCGGGACCCAGTCGAAGGTACTGGGCCTTAGGCCTCCTCGATAGTACCTCACCCCAGGCTAAAGGTGCCTGGGATGGACGCCAACATGACTCCGGACCAGGCCATGGGCACCTGGACCAGACTCCTGGATCTCCAGCACCCAGGCCTAAGGGGCCTGGGTGCGGACCGCAACCCTCCTCCTCCGAGGACCTCCTTCTCCGCAAGACCTCGTGGTAAGGGCGTCTCCCCCTTTTATCTCCTCCCATCAACGGCCCGGCGGGTTCCCCGCCCCAGCCATACCATCTCCGGGAAGGGACAAAACAGGGAGCACTGCAGGAGATGATTCTACCTGAAGCCTGTGGGTACCCCGCCACCCACAGGCAAAGGAGAATACTACATCCTCCAATCCTCCACGAAACAAAAAGGGGTCTGAACCCTAACACAATTATACACCTGGGTCACACTATTCCCCAGGTGTGTCCCATCAATTTGAGGACCCCGCTACACTTGTGTGCAGGGAGAGAGAAGGATAGGCAGGGGACAGTGTCAGTGTCATTGTTGCTAAGCCTCCTGCACATTATACACCTGAAGTTAGCCCGTATTGCTGCTTTTTCCTGGTGTGTTACACCAACAGGATTTTGCGGCACTTACAGCGGGCGGAGTGTGCCTCCTGACCATATTACACCTTAACTTAGCTTGTATTGCTGCTTTTTCCTGGTGTGTTACACCAACAGGATTTCTTTTTCGTACATCACGGGACACAGAGCGACTTAGTCATTACTAATGGGTTATATAGATTACCTTCAGGTGCTGGCACTGGCCAATTCCAAACCGGAAGTACCCTCCCCTATATAAGCCCCTCCCATCCGGGAGCACCTCAGTTTTTTGCCAGTGTCTAAGGTGTTAGCCAAAGAGTAACATGTGTTTTCACTGGGCTTGCGTACAGGTTCTTTTGGGCCTTAGTAAGCTGTTCCGGATCCCACCAAAAAAGCTTCATAGCTAAACGGTCGGTACCCGGGCCTTGCAGCAGAAGAGCAAGGTTTTGCCTGTAATGCCTCTCTTAGGAGGGCTGGACCCTGGGATCCAGAGCTCTGGTCATACCCACGACCAAGATGTTGTCTGTGCAGGGTGCTATACAGGTCCAGGGGAGTGGAATCCTTGGGAACCCGGTCCCTGAAGGTTTAATTACAATGCCTGCCGTGATAGGTGAAGTTTGGGCTTCTGTGGACCAAACAAAGTCCTGCGGCGGGGATCAGGTAAGTGGGGGCCCCCAGGAACTTGGTTCTATTGGGGGACCCCCAAGCCTAATTTGTCTTTCTGTCTGTTACCTAACGGTATTCCCGCTAATATCTGTGTATGCCTGTAACTACTGAAAATGTAAAATTTTAATAGTAGTCAAGAAAAAAAAAAAAAAAAGGACCGTGGTACCTGTGTTAAACCACTAGAGGCTGCTGTAGTCCATTTTTCTTGTCATGTGGATCTTTGGTTTTCTCAAGTCAAAAGATCCAGGCAGTTGGTAAGTTTCTCTGTGGGAATCCACTTCCTCTGCCCTGTTGCTGCGCTCATCCACCGCACAGGCCCTCCGGCAAAAAGGGCCCTGGCTCCTAGTCCCTGTTTGATTTCGAAAAGGGCGCCAATGGCGCACGGGCGCGTGCACGCGCCTCCTATGAAAAAAAAGGGGCGGGGCGGGTGGATGACGCTCGATGCGCGCCACGGCGCTTCTGCGCATGTGCAGGCGTCCCAGCTTGTATAAAGACACAGTACAAGTGTCAGCTGGATGCAAACAGAGCTAGCAACAAACAGTGGCACACAGAGGCGGTTGATGCAGGCATCCCCATAGAAAGGCACTTTAGTGGACACCAGCTGGTATATAGCAGCAACTGTGTTAGACTATTACCAGCAAAAATTGGTGTATGACGACGGGAATACCTCAGCTTTGTGCTTAAAGGATATGTCGTCCAGACGCTCCGGAAATAGGTCTTCCAGGAAGCCAAAGGGGTCTCCATCGGGCTCTGAGGATATTGGGCATGCTTGTACTGCACCAATCTCCCCTGAGAATTCAGAGGTCAGTAGCCGTAGAAACCCCGCAGGAGTGCCTGGTGCTGCGGCTGTCCCCAGTCCACCTGCTCCTGTATATATAACAGAGGAGGTTTTATCCTCAACTCTGGGAGGATTGGAAGAGAGATTAACAGCATTGATCGCTGCTTCCCTGTCACAGGGAAAGCGCGTCCGATCTCCGTCTCCTCCTTCAGAGTGCCTGTTAGTGGAGGAACAGTCCCACACAGAGATCGACCTACCTGAAGGGGATCAGGATGAGGTTGATTCAGTTATGGAGGAATCAACAGTGGAAGAACCTTTCTCAGCATCTCAGGCTGAAAGATTATGGGTTCAGTCTCTGACTAACATGGTCCGATCAGCATTTAAAATGCCTCTGGCGGAACCACCATCCACTACGGTTTCCTCGCTGGGGTCGCTAAAAGCTCCCCAGGCTGTCTGTTCCTTCCCAATCCACCCTTTATTAGAAGGGCTTATTTACCAGGATTGGGAGCATCCTGATAAAATATTTGTTCCCCCCAAGAGATTTCCGGTGATCTATCCCATGGAGGATAAGTTCATAAAAAAATGGAGGGTCCCTACAGTGGACGCAGCCATCTCTTCTGTGAACAAATCACTGACATGTCCAGTAGATAATGTTCCAATGTTCAAAGACCCAATAGATAAAAAATTGGAGTCTTTACTAAAATCTGCTTTCTCTACAGCAAGCATGGTGACACAACCTGCGGTAGCAGCGATTGGAGTCTGCCAAGCAGTGAAAGATCAGTTGAAACAAGTCTTAAGGGACTTACCAGATCAGCAGGCTCTTGCCCTAGCTGACCTGCCTAGAGCCTTGTGTTTTGCGGTGGACGCCATAAAGGATACAATCCAACAGGCCTCCCGCTTTACGCTGTCTGTAGTACATATGCGTAGGCTTCTGTGGCTCAAAAAACTGGTATGCTGAAGCTCCCTGTAAAAAACTGCTGGTTAGCTTCCCATTTCATGGAGAACGCTTATTTGGAGAAGATCTGGACAAATATATCCAGAAAATTTCTGCCGGTAAAAGTTCACTCTTACCGGTTAAGAACAAGGGTAGAAGTCCTTCTTTTAAGAGGCCTACTTCTCCAGTCCCGGGCACATCGGCTGTGAAGCAGTTCCGACGGCCTCCGCAGTCAAATTCAGGGGGCAGAAATCAGGGACAATCACAGGGTAACAAGAAGCCCTGGATCAAGAGAGGTACAAAACCTCCCCCCAAGGCATGAAGCGTTGCCCCCACTCAATCGGGTGGGGGGAAGACTTCAGTTGTTCACAGAGACCTGGCGGGACACCATCAGAGACAGATGGGTGCTCTCCGCAGTAAGTCTGGCATACAAGCTGGAGTTAAAAGGCACTCCTCCTGCCCAATTTATGAGGTCAAACGTGCCAAGAGATCCCCAGAAGAGAGGATCCCTCCTTCTGGCACTAGAACAACTATTGCTCCAAGGTGTAATCATGAAGGTTCCCCTGGAAGAAAGCGGATTCGGGTTTTACTCGAACTTTTTCACAGTCCCCAAACCAAATGGGGACGTGAGGCCCATATTAAATCTAAAAGGGCTAAACAAGTTCCTAAATATCAGGACTTTTCGGATGGAGTCGATCCGATCGGTGGCCACCGCCCTACAAGGGCAGGAATGGTTAGCCTCGATCGACATAAGGGATGCTTATCTGCATATTCCCATCTTTCCGGCCCACCAGAAATTTCTACGTTTTGCAGTAGAAGGGCGCCATTTTCAGTTCAGAGCCTTACCTTTCAGTCTGGCCACAGCACCACGAGTGTTCACAAAAATTCTGGCCCCATTATTGGCCAATCTAAGAACACAGGGTGTAACGATAATGGCATATCTAGACGACCTGCTACTAATAGACCACTCAGTGGAAAAGCTGGAAGTAGCTATTCACAAGACAATCAAGTATCTGGAATATCACGGTTGGATTATCAACCGGGACAAGTCAGCTCTAAGACCAGTCAAAAGTCTGGAATACTTAGGGCTAAGGCTGGATTCAAATCAGAGAAAGATTTTCTTACCTCCAGAGAAGGTGTCGTCTTTAAAAGATTTGACCCACTTAGTGGGTACAAAAAGAAAACCATCCATACGCCTCTGCATGAGGCTGCTGGGAAAAATGGTGGCTTCATTCGAAGCGGTACCCTACGGTCAATTCCATTCAAGGAATTTGCAAAGGGCCATACTGTCAGCCTGGAACAAAAAAGTTCAGGCTTTAGACTTACCAATGTCCCTGTCCCCTTCCGTTCGCAAGAGCCTCCATTGGTGGTTGGTGCCCCAGAATCTGGAAAAAGGGAAACCCTTCAGTCCTGTTTCTTGGAAGGTAGTCACTACAGATGCCAGCCTCATAGGCTGGGGGGCAGTACTGGAGCAATGGTCTCTCCAGGGCAAGTGGTCAGAAGCAGAAAAGGCCCTGCCCATCAATCTCTTAGAGATACGAGCAGCCCAGTATGCCCTAGTAGCATGGACATCCAAACTCCAAGGGTCCCCTGTCAGAATTCAATCAGACAATGCCACAGCAGTGGCATATATCAATCACCAGGGTGGCACCAGGAGTCGTGCAGCCCAGAGGGAAGCAAATTGCATCCTGGAGTGGGCAGAAAAATATGTCCCAGCCATATCCGCGGTTTTCATCCCAGGAGTGGAAAATTGGAGAGCGGACTTTTTAAGTCGCCAACAATTATGCCCGGGGGAATGGTCTCTTCACCCCGAGGTTTTCCAGGCAATATGCCAGCGGTGGGGAACACCGGATGTAGATCTGCTAGCATCCAGATTCAACGCAAAGGTGGACAGATTTGTGTCTCGCACAAGGGATCCTCTAGCTTGCGGCTCGGATGCCCTAGTGTTCCCTTGGGATCAGTTCAAGCTGATATATGCATTCCCACCGCCACAATTGTTACCGCGATTACTCCGCAGAATCAGGGTAGAAAAGAAACCAGTGATTCTGGTGGCTCCAGCGTGGCCCCGAAGGGCATGGTACGTGGAGATTGTAAAAATGTCAGTGAGGAGTCCTTGGACCCTCCCACATCGTCCGGACCTGCTGTCGCAGGGACCGATATACCACCCTTCCTTACCAGCCCTAGGTTTGACGGCCTGGCTATTGAAGCCCACATTCTGAAAAAGAGAGGGCTCTCTAATTCTGTGGTATCTACCATGATCAATGCCAGGAAGCCGGTATCCAGGCAGATCTATTATAGGATCTGGAAAGCGTACATTACGTGGTGTGAGGCCAAGAAATGGCATCCACGTAAGTACGTGATAGGGAGGATTTTGGACTTCCTACAGTGGGCTGTAGATAGGAAGCTAGCCTTGAGTACTATCAAGGGTCAGATTTTGGCCTTGTCAATATTTTTTCAAAGGCCCTTGGCTTCGCATTCACTAGTCAAAGCTTTCATACAAGGAGTGATGCGTATTAGCCCTCCGGTTAGTATTCCCATATGTCCTTGGGACTTAAACCTGGTTCTGTCAGTTCTACAGAAACAACCGTTTGAACCATTGCAACACATTTCCTTGGTTCTTCTCACCAGGAAATTGATTTTCTTAGTAGCCGTTTGTTCGGCTAAAAGAGTATCGGAATTAGCCGCCTTGTCCTGTAAGGAGCCATATCTGGTTGTCCATAAGGACAGAGTAGTATTACGTCCTCATCCAGCCTTTTTTCCCAAGGTGGTATCGAGGTTTCATTTGAACCAAGATGTGGTTCTTCCTTCTTTTTTCCCCAAACCTAGCTCGGTAGAGGAAAAGTTATTACATTCTTTGGATGTAGTAAGAGCAGTTAAAGCTTATCTAAAAGCCACTGCTCAGATTCGCAGAACGGATACTTTGTTTATTCTGCCGGAAGGCCCTAAAAAGGGTCAGGCAGCATCAAAATCCACTTTAGCCAAGTGCATTCGACAGGTCATAATACAAGCCTATGGCTTGAGAAAGAGACCGCCTCCGTTCAAAGTTAGGGCGCACTCCACAAGAGCAGTTGGAACTTCATGGGCAGTGCATCATCAGGCCTCCCTGGCTCAAGTATGTAAGGCCGCAACATGGTCTTCGGTACACACGTTTACTAGATTCTACCAGGTAGACGTTAGAAGTCAGGAGGATGTCGCCTTTGGGCGCAGTGTGTTGCAGGCCGCAAAAGATCCTCATGCCTGATGGCGCCCAGCTTATGTATCCCTCCCCTCATTTGGCATTGCTTTGGGACGTCCCATTAGTAATGACTAAGTCGCTCTGTGTCCCGTGATGTACGAAAAAGAAAAAGGGATTTTTATAACAGCTTACCTGTAAAATCCTTTTCTTGGAGTACATCACGGGACACAGAGCTCCCACCCCTCTTTTTGGGACACTTATTGCTTGGCTACAAAACTGAGGTGCTCCCGGATGGGAGGGGCTTATATAGGGGAGGGTACTTCCGGTTTGGAATTGGCCAGTGCCAGCACCTGAAGGTAATCTATATAACCCATTAGTAATGACTAAGTCGCTCTGTGTCCCGTGATGTACTCCAAGAAAAGGATTTTACAGGTAAGCTGTTATAAAAATCCCTTTTTTGCGGCACTTCCAGCGGGCGGAGTGTGCCTCCTGACCATATTACACCTTAACTTAGCCTGTATTGCTGCTTTTTCCTGGTGTGTTACACCAACAGGATTTTGCGGCACTTACAGCGGGCGGAGTGTGCCTCCTGACCATATTACACCTTAACTTAGCCTGTATTGCTGATTTTTCCTGGTGTGTTACACCAACAGGATTTTGCGGCACTTACAGCGGGCGGAGTGTACCTGCTGACCATATTACACCTTAACTTAGCCTGTATTGCTGCTTTTTCCTGGTGTGTTACACCAACAGGATTTTGCGGCACTTACAGCGGGCGGAGTGTGCCTCCTGACCATTTTACACCTTAACTTAGCCTGTATTGCTGATTTTTCCTGGTGTGTTACACAAACAGGATTTTGCGGCACTTACAGCGGGCGGAGTGTGCCTCCTGACCATATTACAACTTAACTTAGCCTGTATTGCTGCTTTTTCCTGGTGTGTTACACAAACAGGATTTTGCGGCACTTACAGCGGGCGGAGTGTGCCTCCTGACCATTTTACACCTTAACTTAGCCTGTATTGCTGCTTTTTCCTGGTGTGTTACACAAACAGGATTTTGCGGCACTTACAGCGGGCGGAGTGTGCCTCATGACCATATTACACCTTAACTTAGCCTGTATTGCTGCTTTTTCCTGGTGTGTTACACCAACAGGATTTTGCGGCACTTACAGCGGGCGGAGTATGCCTCCTGACCATATTACACCTTAACTTAGCCTGTATTGCTGCTTTTTCCTGGTGTGTTACACAAACAGGATTTTGCGGCACTTACAGCGGGCGGAGTGTGCCTCCTGACCATATTACACCTTAACTTAGCCTGTATTGCTGCTTTTTCCTGGTGTGTTACACAAACAGGATTTTGCGGCACTTACAGCGGGCGGAGTGTGCCTCCTGACCATATTACACCTTAACTTAGCCTGTATTGCTGCTTTTTCCTGGTGTGTTACACAAACTGGATTTTGCGGTACTTACAGCGGGCGGAGTGTGCCTCCTGACCATATTACACCTTAACTTAGCCTGTATTGCTGCTTTTTCCTGGTGTGTTACACAAACAGGATTTTGCGGCACTTACAGCGGGCGGAGTGTGCCTCCTGACCATATTACACCTTAACTTAGCCTGTATTGCTGCTTTTTCCTGGTGTGTTACACAAACAGGATTTTGCTGCACTTACAGCGGGCGGAGTGTGCCTCCTGACACAAGCCGGTGATTGCCTTTTTTTATGCTCACGCTGTCAGCACAAGGAGAAAACAAAAACCATTACCCAGTTTTTGTTTACATCACGTGATCAGCTGTCATTGGCTGACAGTTGATCACATGGTAAAGGGCAGGGATCGGCCCCTTACTCGGATCTGTCATCACCCAAATCTCAGTGACTCGGTGACCACAGCGCGCGCGAAGGGGAGGACGTCTATTGACGGACTCCCGGCAATTGAGGACCGTGCTGTGGCCGTCAATCAGTTATAGCGCTGATCTCAAGTGATTAAAGAGGGTCTAAATGGGCCATTGACATGCATCACAATTCAACTTAGGAATGTGTCTTTGCAAAGTTAAACTAAATGAAATCCTTTCTTATTTTTTCTTGGGGATAGAGTGCAGAGGGATTACAAGTCTAGACAGTTTTTGAGGATGTCTGCACGCCTGATAGGGGGAAGACAACTCCCAAATTTGGCCACTTTATCCTTCCAAATAATTCACTTCCTGTCACATAGCCACACAGGAAGTAAGGGGAAATCCCTACCAATGTCTTTCCTTGGGGACACATAGGTCAATCTAAATACTTTCCCCATTATGTACATTGCACTCCAAAATTTTGCGGGGTACACCCCAAATTATTAGGTATTTTGGACTTTGGGGTTTATTTACTAAAGGCAAATCTACTTTGCACTACAAGTGCACTTGCTGGATATCCGAGGGGGACATGCAAGCAAACAAAAAAAACACCATCTTTGCTTTTACATGATTGGATGTTACAATCACCAGTGATCCCTCAGATTTTCAGCAGCTACACTTTTACTGCAGAGTGGATTTGTCTTTACTAAACCCCAAACTACCCAATGATTTGGGGTGTACACAACAAAGTGCTAGAGTTCAACTTGCTTAATTGGGACACTAGTTAGATTGATCTGTGTGTCCCCAAGAAAAGACATTGGTAGGGTTTTACCTTCACTTCCTGTTTAGCTGTGTGACAGGAAGTGAAGCCAATTTTACTAAAAGGGGACACAAAGCCCAACCTAAAAGAAAACAAGCAGGGGTTCTAACACTTACTTTGTTTCCCTCAAAATGCCCACAATTAGAATTGGATCGCCTTGAGCTATTTTTAAGTGCAGTGCTCTAAATCAGTGCTTCTCAAGTACCCCCAACAGGCCATGTTTGCAGGTTTTCCTTCATCTTGCACATGTGCTTTAAATCACAGTCAATGGTTTTGTATTTTGGACAGCAATTCTCGATAAGATAAATTCACAAAACATGTCCTGTTGGGGGTACTTGAGGACTGAGGCTGAGAACCACTGCAGTAAAAAGGAAAACTAAATACTTACCGCTCTGTATTTTTCATTTCCTGGTGATTATCCATGGCAGCACACAATACATGCATATGCTAGCATGAAGGCACCAGGGTAGAGAAATCACACCTGTTTTGTTTTGACATGCCAATCAGCTGTCACATTTGTTGCAAAGAAAACGCAAAACAAACCTCAAAACTTTGCATCAAATTTTATTGGTCAACAAAACAAAGTGAAGCCAAAATAAAAAACAGGGTCAATTTGATACAGTTACAGACTCACAACATCTTGAGAACGATTTGGCAAAATAATGCAGCACAGACAATTAAATCAAAGTGAACAAACGACACACATTAACAACATCAAAATTATTTCAGGGGAACATTTCCCCCACACAAAAAAATACAATCCACAAAATTAAAACAAACAAAGACATAAAAAATAAAATATATGTGTTACAAACTCGATAAGGACACCAAAATGTACTTTTTGCCCCCCACACATGCACACACACTTGCCTCTTTTCAGGGCAAGGGAGAGGATGCTATCTGCGAGCTTTATATAACATAGGTTTGTGAGCTAACGAGGCAATTGAAAACACATGCACAGCCCATGAAACACCCAAAATGCAAGTTCACCCAATGTAGAGACTGAACTTCAAAGTGGCTACACCTGTTAAGGATGTCCTTCAATTACTAACCCATAAAAACACTCTCTGAGCATGCCCAGAAATATCCAGGTGCTGTTCACACACAAAAAGCACCAAAAAAAATCTAACTGCCTGGGCATGCTCAGTCAGAACAACACAAATGCAGCTAGCAGAAATTACCCCCCCCCCCCACCAACAAATACCATTGCAGTCTATGGGAACTGACTTGTTAATTTTGCTAGTCCCCACTTGGCTGGCTTATCTTCTAGTTGTTGGCCTTAAAATGGGGGCCCAGGTCCCACCCTAAGAGACATATATCAATGTCACCAATTCGGACAACACCAAAAACAAAACAAGGAGAAGTGCCTTTAAATATGGCAAATTGCTTAAGGGCCATTTCACACCACATGCAGTCCATTGCGTTTTTTATGCATAAAAAATGCATGGAAAGTTGGTTATATGGTTCTAAATGGCAGTGTTTGTTCCAGTGCGTTCCAGTTCCACAAAAAAGTAGAACATGCTGCATTTTACCTGCACTGGACTGTACTGGAACGCAGCAAAACGCATCATAAACGCACTGGAACGCACAGGAACACACCTAAATGCACCAAAAACGCACTGGAACACACTTGTCCATATCTATGGTTAATAAAAAAGAGGGGTGAAAAAAAAGCACTGGACTGCATCAAAAAACGTACCAAAAATGCACTGGAATGCATCAAAAACGTGCATGCAAAAAAGCACCTGGAACGCATCCGGATTGCGTTTCTATGGTGTGAACTGGCCATAGAAACGCAGTCTGGATGCGCTCCAGGTGCTTTTCTGCATGCGCGTTTTTGACGCGTTCCAGTGCATTTTTGGTGCGTTTTTGATGCGGTCCAGTGTTTTTTCCCCCCTCTTTTCACTTAGGACAAGTGTGTTGCAGTGCGTCTTTGGTGCATTTAGGTGCGTTCCGGTGCATTCCAGTGCGTTTTTGGTACGTTCCGTTGCGTTTTTGATGTGTTTTACTGCGGTCCAGTACAGTTCTGTACCTAAAAATGCAGCATGACCAATTTTTTTTTTTCCTTTCTGAAACGCACTGGAACGGACTGCAGTGGTGTGAACTATGCCATTGGCATTAATGTGATCAACTTTCTTTGCGTTTTTCATGCATCAAAAAAAGGCACTGCACTGCATCCGGTGTGAACTGGCCCTAAATATCATACCTGGGGGGTGTCTATAGTATTCCTGTAAAGTAGCGCATGTTTTCCATGTTTATAACAGTTCAAGAGCAAAATTACATTTCTAAAGTAAAATAATAGTCAATAGTCATTAAAAAGTACTCGCGGCTGTAATGAATTGCTGGTTCCCGTCAATACAGATAAAAGTCATTGAAAGTCTTTGAAAAAAAATAAAAAATGCGTGGGGGTCCCCCAAATTCCATTACCAGGCCCTTCAGGTCTGGAATGGATATTAAGGGGAACCCTGCCGCAAATTTTTAAAAAAATGCGTGCGGTTCCCCCAAATATCCATACCAGGCCCTTCAGATCTGGTATGGATTTTAAGGGGAACTCCACCCCAAATTTAAAAAAAAAATGGCGTGGAGTCCCCCCAAAAATCCACACCAGACCCTTATCTGAGCACGCAACCTGGCAGGCCGCAGGAAAAGAGGGGGGACGAGAGAGCGCCCCCCCTCCCTCCTGAACCGTACCAGGCCACATGCCCTCAACATGGGAAGGATGTCCCCATGTTGATGGGGACAAGGGCCTCATCCCCACAACCCTTGCCCGGTGGTTGTGGGGGTCTGCGGGCGGGGGGGCTTATCGGAATCTGGAAGACCCCTTTAACAAAGGGGACCCCCAGATCCCGGCCCCCCCTGTGTGAAATGGTAATGGGGTACAAATTTACCCCTACCATTTCACAAAGAAAGTATCAAAAATGTAAAAAATGATAATAGCCGGTTTTTGACCATTCCTTTATTAATGTCTTCTCCTTTCTTCCTTGTCTTCTTGCAGACGGATCTTGTGGGTGGCACTCCTCGCACACCCTACGTCAAATTCATCTCTGGAGAAAATCTTCCTCCACCTGGTCAGCTGGGCCCTGGCTCTCTCCTTCCACACCGGTGGTAGGGTCGTGTTCTCCAGGCAGAGCTTCTCCAGCATGGGTGCCCCTCCTTCAGTCTTCTCTAGGTCAGACAGAGCCACTGGGGTAGCAGGGTTTACTTGGCCCAACAGCATCCGGGCCGGAATCTTCACAGGTGAGTCAGTAATGTTCCTGATGCTCACTGGTATCCGGCCATTGGCCTTCTTCAGAGCCCTCAGTGGGACTACCTCAGGGATGACTTCCAATCCTGGGTGGGTGTCTAGGGGGTCTGGTTCCCACGAAGGGGCCAGGTTGCTCCCATGTGAGCTTCACAGTGGCCTTCAGACAGGTCATTTCACCAGGCTGTAACACTCTCTCCTTCTTCTCCAATCTCCAGACTTTCCCTACCCCCTCTTCTGGGGCCTTCTGTTCCAGGACCAATCGCTGGTAGGCTAACTGGATCCTGGCTCTCGAAGCACCCTGCTCCTGTGCTAGGGGAGCCAATAGTCTCCTGACCAGGTCAGTATTGGTCCTTATTATCAGGGAACTTTTGTTGGCCCCTGGTGAGCGAGGACAAACTACTGCCAGGGTTTTCAAAGGCCTCTGTCTTTCCTGCTATTGAGGGGTCGAAGGCCAGTCTGATTGAGATATAGCCATCGTAGGGGAAGCTTTGAGTGCCAATCCCCGCATATTTCCAGATCTTCCAATTTCTGTAAGGGCAAGTGACTCAGATGTTTTTGATAAAAGTCTCGATACAGGAGAGTGACTTGGGCCCCTGTGTCCAGGATGGCCCTCGTGTAAACTCCCTCCGCTTGAATAGGCACCACAGGGGAGGGTCCCACCAATTTGATGGAAACCTCCTCGTGGAGGCCTCTTTCTTTGGACTAATGAGTTTACCCTTAGGTGTTTTCTTCTTCTTCCACTTTTTCCTGGATCTTAATCCCTGTTGGGCCTGGTATGCATTGATTCCTTGCAGGTCTTGAAATTTTAACTCCTAGCGGGTGGTATTTAGTATTTTGGGAGGGGCATTGTTTTCCTCCTCCCTCGACTCTTCTTGCTTTAGGATTTTAGTGGAGCTTGCTGAAAATGATGGACACCCGGCTGACTCCTTCACCGGGGCCCTCTGAAGTTTTCCGCCGGCTGGTGATAGGTGCCTCGGGTCTTCCTCGGACTGGGGCCGACTCCCGAGTTCTTAGCCATTAGGGAGGTCAAAAGATCCAGCACTTGAGTCATCTGAGACTTTAAGATCTCCACCTCCGAGTCCTGTTCAGAGGCAATGGCGGATCTGACTCCCAATGAGGGGGGAGGGGTGGCTTTCTCAACCGCCTGTTGGTCCTTCAACAGAGCTTCTTCATCCCTTATGGATTCGCACAAGGTCTAGATAACTCAGGGACATGACTCCTTCAGAGGTCTTCAGGTGGAGCCAAACTGGATCCGAACGCAATGCTCCCCTCAGGATCTGCTTCATCCTGGTCGCATATATTTACTTGTGGCAGCATCCCCTTTTTAAAGAAAATTGGCAGAGCATCTTGTTTAACCTCCGGACGTATTCAGACAATCTTTCTCCCGGCTGTTGAAGGGTATGCTCAAACTGGTATACTAGTTCAGCCACCTTTTCCAACTGCCCGAATTCTTCCTGTAACATAGCCAGATAATAATAAGCAGTACAAGCAGAATTGCTGATCCTAAGATTCTTTACAGCTTCAGCAGCAGCGCCTTTCAAACTTTCACTTATGCGCTGCTTCTTCTGGCCCTCTGGTACTTCCCATCCCTCTACAGCCTGCATTGCTTGCTCAATCCAGGTGTCAAAGTCCTCTTCCCCAAGCGGGACAGGTTGTTTCCCGGAGAAAATCCTGAGCTTCCGGTACCCGGCTTCTACGTGTACCGTATTACTTTTCTGACACTTCGTGACAAAATCTCCCAGAGCATTCAACAGTTCAGGCCCTATAGCGGGCGGCCAGGGGTGTCCCTGAGGCTATCATCTCCTTTGGCTTCTCTGCTTTAGGGGATAATGGTGGAGAGGATGGCGGGGGTGATGGCAGGGGAGATTGCAGAGGTTCCCCCTTCACAAGCTCTGTATGCGCCAATTGGTATGTCTGGTTATCTATGGCCTGTATGTTCTGACCTCTAAAGTCCTCTGGCACTCCGTTTCTCCATTCCACTAATGCGTATGTAAACAAGGTCTCTGGATCTGGCCTTAAGTCTATCACCCATGCCTTTTGGCTCGGAGACAGCGACAACATGAGCCGCTTTACCTCCTCTTCCGGCCAGTTTTCTCCCGGGAGCTCAAAAACTACCGCCATGGTTGGTTGGCGCCGACTGCTGCGCACCACTGTGTCACCACTATCGGGTCCATGCTGGTGCCTCTGGCAGGCTCTGATTGCAGCATGCAGTATACAGGAATCCCGGACTTGAGCCCCCATGTGTAGCCATACCCCCAGCTAAGAGGGCCGCTGAAATGATTTTTTTTGGGCCTGTAATGCACTGCTGTCAACCCCCAGCAATTGGCTCTAACCTCTCCTGGCACAGTCAGTAGGGGATGATAGGATTGTGTAACCTGTAACTCTCGGAGGCACAATCCTGCAATAAACACAGCAATATGGTATAGCTATCAATAACCGTCTCTTCTGCACAGTAAATGACACAAACACAAGTGTACTTAACCCTGGCACTTTTACTGAGAATATTGGTTAAGCATAGAAACAGTATACATGAACACATGCAGAGCCCTGCAATGAAAGGGGTACTTTTGCAAACAGACAGATATAACAAAAAAAACGAACGGTCCCCGCTGCAGCTATTCTACCTCGTGGGCAAAAATGGCGCCCAGAAATGTCTACGCTACTAACTCAGGCCTGACTGTACTATGTAGAAGTTCTGCAGAGAAAGATCTTCACTAGAAAACGGTGGTGCACTTTTTGAAGAAAACAAGTTATAATCCACAAAGAGAAAAAGGGTCTTGAACTTGGTGAACACAGGATAAGTCTTAGAGACTCCTAGATACTCAAGGCACTGTCCCTCCGGTGTGCGACTACAAGCTAGTTCCGAACAACAGTTATCTGGCCTAAGAGATCCTGTGTTTGTCTCTGAGCAGGTGCTCTCTTACCCAACCGGACCAGTCCGTGTCCGTATCTTCCGTTGCTGTGTCTCGGCACACAGATTCCACGACACCCGGGTCTTCGGTCCTCCTGGCAACAGTACAGCAGCAGTCGGATGACGTCCCGCAAGCTCCTTGGAAACGGAAGGCTCTTTGGAGGAAAGCCCCGGCTTCAGGCCTTGTAACACAGCAGACTCGACACAGAGTTCCACTTGCTGGGCGGGCGGTGTCCAAAGAGGCCGAACTCAGTCCCGCCCCCCCAGTTAAATAGCCCACACCAGCAGTCTTTGCGCGGGGCAATGCACCTTGGGTGTCTCGTGGCATTCTGGGTACGGTAGTCTCTGAGGCCTTAAAGCAATACCCCGCTACACGTATAAAACAAGAAATTGGTCGCACACTGGAACTCCAACTTATCTTGATGTCATCTTTATTGTCAAAAGGGTCAGAAAGATACAGGCAATGGTAGACGCGTTTCACAAGTGATAGCTTGCTTGTTCACTACAAATGTGGCACTAAACAGACAGGCTTTTTAAAGGGGTCCGCCTAAATTGGGCTACACCCAAAAACACACCTGGCTCTAATAGTGCCACATACAAACAACATTTCAACCAACATATTAAAAACATTGCAACGTTTAAAACGCATACACTTGTCTAAAAAAATGCACACAAAAACGGTGACAGTCATAATAAAACCATATAAATGTAAGCTTGCGGCTCATTTAACCAAAATTAAGTCACAGGCAAATCATAAAAAAAGGAAAAGTAAAGAAAGGGACAATAAAGCCTAGAAAAAAGACACAATAGTGTCCAAATCCAGGCTTATTGTTGCCCAAAAGGGTTAACCCAAAACACACCTATTCATTAAATGCATAAATGCAAAATGCCTATGCACGCTAGGGGTGCGGAATTTAATCGCTGCATCGGTGCATCGCGATTCGGGTGTCCCCCATGCGGCACTGATGCATGCGACCCTAATAATCGATGTCTAGCCCCGCCCCTCCCCTCCCGGGAGAGCTGTTACCTCATTTGTTAGTGTTTGTATATGCCGCGCTCATGTGACTGCCCGGCCCGCCTCTCTCCTCTCTGCTTTCACGTCTCACGTCAGCCCCGCCCACTGACTGTAGCTATCAGATCAAAAGACAGGCGGGCGGGGCTGACCCCCGGAGAGACGTGAGACGTGAAAGCAGAGAGGAGAGAGGGCAGTCACATGAGCGCGGCATATACACACTGATAATTACAGGTGTTGTGCCGAGAATGGTTCCCCTGCCGGATTCTGTTCCCCCTACCTCTCGGCTCCTATCAGAACTCCGCCCCCCCCCCCCCAGACCTGTACATTGCTGCTCCCTCCTACTGTTCCGCACAAATGCAAATGCCCCTAATACCGCCCGCCTCTCCAGCCCTCTGCTTTGTCGCTCATGCCTACTGTTTTTTCAGGAATGCTAATGAGCAGAGGGCTGGAGAGGCGGGGCAGTATTAGGAGCATTTGCATTCGTGAGGAACAGTAGGAGGGAGCGGCAATGTACAGAACCATTCTTGGCACAACAGTTAAAGTGATACTAAAGGGTATTATTTTTTCTTTAAAGTGTAGCGCACAGACCCCCTTTTACTTGTCTGCTTCGGCTCCTCTCAGGGAAAAGGGGCACACCGCACCACAAGCCCGTATCCTCCTGTGTTAAGAGGTTAGGCGGTGTTGATTTTGGGCCTTGTCTGCAGCCAGAGCCTAAAGTTCTCCTGAGTATGATTCTCACCTCTACAGTGTGTAGATGCAAGTCCTTGACTTCCCCAGGAATGTAAATGTCCACACCAGCTGAAAGGCCAACTCAATATTTATTTTTCACTTGCACAACACATAGTCTCTTGGATAGAAGAAAGGTTGGAGCAAAGACACAGGACAGCTTTAAGGTGTGGAGGAGGTCCAGGTACAAACGTAGCTCAAACTCTTCTGACTGTTCAGGTTTCTCAAACAGTTTTGGCGCATGGTCTCTGCCACAGACCATGAGGTTGGTCTCTGCCACAGACCTTGTGAATAAGGTCACTGCCACTGACCTGGCAAACAAGGTCACTGCCACTGACCTGATGAACCTTGGTTTCTTCCTAGGTCATAGCCCCTTTCAGGGAGAAAACGTCCCCCCAGAGAGTCAACAGACCCCTTCCTTCACCGCGTCCACAGCACCGGTCCTTCGGAACAGATCCTCCCTTCTCTTAGGGTGCGGGTCCCCTCGCAAGACGGCACCCTGGACTCCTCGATCCCTTGTGGACCCCAGCCGAAGGCTGCTGGGCTCCGGGCCGTTACTGCAACTCCTGGGCCTCTGTGCCCAGGCGAACAGGAACGTTGAAGTAGTATCTCACCCCAGGCTAAAGGTGCCTGAGGTGGAACCGGAACAAGGCTTCTGGGCCTAGCTCACCCGGAGACGACACACACACACACACCCAGGCCGAAGGTGCCTGGGCGTGGACGAACCACACACACCCAGGCTAAAGATGCCTGGGCATGGACGAACCTCTCTCAGAAGATGTCTGCCCCTTTTTATCCCTCTCCCGGCATGCACAGCAGGTTCCCCGCCCCACTGTACGGCTGCCAAGAGGGGACACAAAAGGCACAGCACTGCGCTCGCGGTTCAACCCTGGCCCAGAATGGCAGCGCCACCCACCGGCCACAGGGAACACATCACCAGCATTAACCCCTGAGAACAAAAATGGTCCATGAATCCTATCAATTTAATGTGTCTGAGCCTGGTTTCCACTCAGACACTTCCCTTAAATTGAACACCCCACTACACATTCCCCACACTAATGGACACTGGTCCCCAGTGTCTGGAGAAAACCCATGCCTCCTGAACCCGGGTTAACATAGGCCTGGTCCAGAGACAAAAAAAAACAAAAACAAATTTAAAACTGCTTGTTTGTGCCGGAACCTAACATGGAGAAAAGGGAATTAAAAGCAGAAATGAAAGAAGATCAGTAAAACATAATGTGCACATCACAGTCTCAAATGTCACATAAAATTGTTCTCAGCTTCTTGATTGGTATCCACCTGCAGAGGGAGAAAACACATCATATTCAACACACTCACAATAGAAATGAAAAGATTCTCCCCGGAGGACCAATCCTTCCCTTCTAAAAGTAAAACACATTTTTTTCCTTTTCCTTTTACTTGTAGACAATGCAACACCGCCACCTAGTGGGAGTGCCACCGTCAGAACACTCATCCTAAAAGAAAACTTTACTTTTTCGGGTAAAACTTCCTCTTCTTCTTCTTTGGCCCTGCTCTGAACTATTCTACCCCAAAGTCTTTGTGTCTTTGCAGTGTGGAGAGAGGGGAAAAAAACAACAACAACTGTTCCCTGGGGATCTATAAGAGGTATGTCTGGTTCCGCTCCACTTCCCCAGTGATTTAGGGGCGATCCAGTTCAATGCAGAGGGTTTCTCAACCAGGTTGAGATATACTTTGAGTTGCTGCCCCAGGCGTTTCCAACGGACAGAAGCAAAGTAGGTTTTGTGATATCTTTGCTTTCTGAGAGAGCATTGGCCTGGGCAAACCCTCTATAGGAGATGCAAAAACCCGTGGTCCTGAGTTACCCAGAATTTGTGGCTTCCTTTAAAAGGGTATTTGACATTCCCACACGCTCCGCTTCTGCTGCCAAGAGCCTCATGTCCATCAAACAGAGTATGAGAACTGTTGCTGATTACGCCATTAAATTCCATACTCTGGCAGCAGAGGTTGCTTGGAACAATGAGGCCCTTGTGGCTGTTTTTTCTCATGGTCTCTCGGATAACATCAGCCCGAGATATACCCACTGAGCTGGAGAAGTTGATCACGTTTGCCATCCTCATTGACTCCAGATTCAGAGAAAGACTCTCTTTTAAGGAGCGCTTGCGGAAGCCTCCTGTATATTTGTCTCCGAGCTTTGCAGTTCCACCCTTGCCTCCCTCACCTCCCATGTCTCTTGGTAGTCAGTCAGTGAAGGTGAACCCATGCACTTGGGCTTCACACCTCTCCCTGTGGATGAGAGAGCCCTTAGGAGGAGGGAGAGATTGTGCCTTTATTGTGGCCAGGCTGGTCACTTTTTGAAGTCTTGTCCTACCCATCCAGGGAACGCCCGAACCTTGAGGTCCTGTCACGGACAGACCTTAGGTGGCGTTGTTTCGTCTCCAGTTATCCAGAAGGATAAGCCCCTGGTTTCAGTTACCCTTTCTTGGGCTGAGTCGTCCATTGAGATACAGGCTCTAATCGACTCTGGGACTGCAGCCTTTGTATCGAAGCACTCTATTCCGCTGCAGTTGCGTGACACTCCACTTGCCATTGAGGCTCTTGACCGGAGACCTCTACAGCCTGCCCATGTGACTCATGAGACTGTTCTGTTGTCCATGGCCGTAGGGGATCTTCACCATGAGATAATCCAATTCCAAGTTATTTCCTCACCTAAATTTCCACTGGTTATTGGTTATCCTTGGTTACAGAGGCACAACCCTTCTTTTGATTGGCTCCGTGCTGAGGTTCTGTCCTGGTCGCCACAATGCAGTAAGAGATGCTTCCAGAAGTTAGCCAAGGTCCTGTGCACCTCTTCACTCTCTTCCCTGCCGGAGGAGTACCACGATTTTAGCGATGTCTTTGACAAAGGTCAAGCTAGTGCTTTGCCTCTACACCGGTCGTATGATTGCGCAATTGACCTTCAACCTGGTGCCATACCACCTTGTAACCGGGTTTACCCTTTGTCGGTCTTCGAGGATAAGGCCATGGAGGAGTATGTTGCAGACGCACTTTCTCAAGGTTTCATCTGCAAATCCTCGTCTCCTGCTGGTGTTGGTTTCTTCTTTGTGAAGAAGAAGAGTGGTGAACTGAGACCTTGTATTGATTATAGGGGTCTCAATTGTTTCACGATTAAGAATGCCTATCCGATTCCGTTGATTACAGAGTTATTTGACCGCCTCAAGGGAGCAACGGTTTTCACAAAGCTTGATTTGAGAGGGGCATACAATCTCGTCAGGATTAAGGAGGGCGATGAGTGGAAAACTGCGTTTACTACCAGAACAAGTCATTATGAGTATCTCATAATGCCTTTTGGCCTTTGTAACGCTCCAGCAGTTTTCCAGGAGTTTATTTACGATGTCCTCCGAGATTTGTTGCAGTTATGTGTGGTGGTTTATCTCGACGATATCCTCATATTTTCCAAGTCCCTGGAGAGCCACCACACAGATGTCTGTCGTGTGTTTCAAAAACTACGAGAGAACAATCTCTATTGTAAATTGGAGAAGTGCGAATTCCATCGTGAACAGGTTAAATTCCTGGGTTATGAAATTTCCACTGCTGGTTTTTCGATGGACCCAGAGAAACTTTCAGCAGTCCTACAGTGGCCTCGACCTGTGGGTTTATGTCCTCTACAGCGTTTTCTTGGCTTTGCCAACTATTATCGGAAATGTATTTGTAACTTATCGTCTCTGGTCAAGCCCCTTACTGATATGACCAGAAAGGACGGTAACCCACAGAGTTGGTCTCCAGAGTCCATTAAGGCCTTTGAGAGTATCAAGGCTGCCTTTGTTTCTGCTCCTGTGTTGGCACATCCTAATCCTTCGTTACCTTTTATCCTTGAAGTTGATGCTTCTGAGACTGGAGTTGGCGCCCTTCTGTCTCAACGTGCTAGCTCTGAGAGCGCTATGCATCCGTGTGGCTACTTTTCCAAGAAACTGTCACCTGCGGAGTGCAATTACGAGATTGGGGATAGAGAGCTGTTGGCGATCATTTTAGCCCTGAAAGAATGGAGACATCTCCTCGAAGGTACCACTGTGCCGGTTCTCATTCTTACTGACCATAAGAATCTCACATTCTTGTCTGAGGCTAAACGCCTCTCTCCCAGAAGGGCGCGATGGGCTCTTTTCTTGTCAAGTTTTAATTACATTGTCTCATTATTACCCGGTACTAAGAATGTAAGGGCTGACTCTTTGTCACGACAATTTTCCTCCACTTCCAAGATGGAGTCGGTTCGGGTTCCTGTGATTCCTCCTGATCGTATTCTGGCTACGGTTCGCACCAGTCTCACTTCTCCTTTGGTTCACACAATTCTTGCTGCTCAGGTCGATGCTCCTTCTGAGAAACCGTGTGACCACTGCTTTGTCCCAGAATATCCGTCCTGCCGTGCTCCAGACTTACCATTCTCCAAAGGCTGCTGGCCACCCTGGGAAGAATCAACTCTTTGGGCCATTTCCTAACAATTCTGGTGGCCTAGTCTACATGCTGATGTAACCGCCTTCGTAGCTGCCTGTTCCGTGTGTGCTCAGAGTAAGACTCCACGACACCTTCCAGTGGGCCTCCTACAACCCATACCCATTGGAGAGAGGCCCTGGACCCACCTGTCTGTGGATTTCATTGTGGAGTTACCCAACTCCCAGGGCAACACAGTTATCCTTATGGTGGTTGACCGGTTCTCGAAAATGTCTCATTGTATTCCACTTCTAAGAAACTGGCTACCATTTTTGCTTGGGAGATCTTTCGCTTACATGGGCTACCCAAGGTGATTGTCTCAGACAGGGGTAGTCAGTTTGTGTCCCGGTTCTGGCGAGCCTTTTGTGCACAGTTGGGAATTCAGCTTGCTTTCTCCTCTGTGTATCACCCTCAGATTAATGGGGCCCCAGAACGAGCCAATCAGTCTTTGGAGCAATTCCTACGTTGCTATATTTCTGACCATCATAACAACTTGTCAGACCTCTTACCGTGGGCGGAGTTTGCTCACAATAGTGCCTTGAATTCTGCTTCCCGATTGTCCCAGTTTATGGCGAACTATGCGTTTTTTATTTTTTGCGCTATACACGAAAAAAGACAGACAATTTTGAAAAAAAAATCAATATTTTTAACTTTTTGCTATTATAAATATCCCCCAAAATATATAAAAATAATTTTTATTTGCACAGTTTAGGCCGATATGTATTCTTCTACATATTTTTGATTAAAAAAAACCGCAATAAGCGTATATTGATTGGTTTGCGCAAAAGTTATAGCGTCTACAAAATAGGGGATAGTTTTATAGCATTTTTATTATTATTTTTTTTTATTAGTAATGGCGGCGATCTGCGATTTTTATTGTGACTGCGACATTATGGCAGACACATCAGACACTTTTGACGCTGTCATTTATACAATGATCGGTGCTATAAAAATGCACTGATTACTGTGTAAATTACACTGGCAGTGAAGGGGTTAAACACTAGGGGGCCCCGAAGGGGTTAAGTGTGTCCTTGGGAGTGATTCTAACTGTGTGGGGGATGGGCGATCAGTGACACAACACTGATCGCTGCTCCCAATGAGAGGGAGCAGACGATCAGTGTCCTATCACTAGGCAGAACAGGAAGATTGTCAGGGCTGGGCTCAGCCCTTCCTTCTCTGAGCTGGCCAGCTCAGCTGTCGGCTAATTGCCAGCTCCTATCTCTCCACAGTGACTCACCTGTTGATGATCCTGCTCATCAGTCCTGGCTACTTAAGCTTTCCAGCTCAGTTGCTCTCTGCCTTCGCCTTGGTCAACTTCACAGAGACTATCTCCTGCGTTCTTGTTGAAGACTTGCGTGGCTGACGTTCCTTCTGGCTCCTGATCCCGCTTGCTGTTCTACACGTTCTTCTCTGGCTCTCTGACATTTGGCTTGGCTGACTATCCGATCTGGTTCCTGAACTCTGGCTATGTTTTGACTACGCTTACTCTGTTTATCTTTTTATTATTATTAATAAACAAGTGTGATTTAAGAGCCCATTCACACAGGGACGGCACGACTTGTGCCGCGACTGTGCTGGGCGATGTGCAGACGACTTCAAAGGAGATTTCCAAAATGACTTCTGTATTGAAGTCAATAGAAGTCGCCTTGAAGTCGTCTTGAAGTAGTACAGGAACCTTTTTCTAAGTCGAAGTGACTTCAGTCGCTCCGCTTAGAACGGTTCCATTGTACAGAATGGGACGCGACTCGTCAGGCGGCTGAGACGCCTGACGAGTTGCCCCTGTGTGAATGGGGTCTAACTGTACTTCTGTCTCGGTCTGATTCATGGTTTCTGACAGAAATGCCTTGTTTACAAAGGCATCCCCTCTTTCTGCCTCTCTGTGAGCCTATCGCGGGACACCGGTGGACATTGAGTTCGTAGGTCCTGCGGGCACGGTCACGGAGACCGCGGCGGGCGCGCGCGTGCCGCCGCGATTTAAAGGGGACGTACCTGTACGCCCATTTGCCCAGCCGAGCCATTGTGCTGACGTATATCGTCGTGCGCTGGTCGGCATGTGGTTAACGTCTCATGTTTGTGAGTATGTCTCTGGCGTCTTAATAAATTAAAAAAAATGTAATGCACTAGGCGTTTGTGCCCTCTGCTTTTTCTTTGTAGTAAAACTGATGGCTAAATTTATTTTGGTTTGTTTTGCATAATGCCTCACTGTATAAAGCTTTCTTAAATTGTGACTAAAGACAGAGTGGAAAGGGAGTGGATAGCCTGGAAATTGGCAGCAGTGTTGTCAGTCTGCTGTGTGTGCTCCTTCAGTTGGCCATTGGACTGTATTTCAGGTTCATCATAAAGGCAGCCCAGTGGCCTATTGAAAGGGTGCGCATGTAGGGTTGCCACCTGTCCGGTTTTGACCCAGACAGTACGGGTTTAGGAGGCTGTGCCCGGGTTTCCCTCTGCCTCTCACCCGGACACAATTTCCAGCTGACATCGGGTACCATGGAGCCTCCTTTTACGAGCCCCGACACACAGGGGAACCCGGACAGCAGGGATCGGAGCGGCGGCCGGGGAGAACAATTACAGATCAAGTAAAACAAAGGGAGAGAGAGGCGACAGGCAGCTGCTGGTGCGGAAGTTTTTATTGAAGTAAATGTTTAACAACAATCCACTCACTCTTCATGTCAGTGCTGTAGCTGTAGGTATATCGGTCTGTAAACTCCGCTGTCCCATTCTCCCCCTCCAATCCACACTGCTGTTTCACTGGAGGAAGCCAAAGACACAAAGCCGTGGGGAATCTGCAGTGACCTGTCAGCCTGGGACGCTGTGACCAATCAGAGCGTTCCGGAGGCTTAACCACGCCTCCATCATCAGAGACAGTTCACATGAATTTCCCGAGGCTTTCTGTTGCCTCCAGTGATTCAGTGAAACAGCAGCGTGGATCGGAGGGGAGAATGGGACAGCCGACTTCACAGACTGACATGCCTACAGCCCTGACATGAAGAGTGAGTGGATTTTTTTTAAGCATTTATTTTATTAAAAACGTCTGCACCAGCCTGTTACACCTCTCTCTCTCTTATGTTTTGACTCCTCTGTATTTGCGTCACCCCTCTGTAATTGCCCCCCATCCTCTGTAATTATTTCCCCCATCCTCTGTAATTTCCCCCCCCCCCTTCCCCCCATCCTCTGTAATGTCCCCCCCATCCTCTGTAATTACCCCCCCATCCTCTGTAATTACCCCCCCTCCTCTGTATTTGCACCACCCTCCTCTGTATTTGCACCACCCTCCTCTGTAATTGCCCCCACCAATCTCTGTAATTGTTCCCCCTCCTCTGTATTTGCCCCTTCTCCTCTGTATTTGCACCCCCCTCCTCTGTAATTGCCCCCCAATCTCTGTAATTGCCCCCCACGCCCGCCGCTGCAAACCCCCTGCTGTCCGGGCCCCCCTGTGTGCTGTAGGGTTGACACCTGTCCGGGATTCACCCGGACAGTACAGGTTTTGAAACATGTGCCCGGGTCTCTGCCCGGCTGAGACCCGGGCACATTATTCAGACCCGCCAGTGGCTCCCTGTGCCGTGTGCGTCTCGAGTTCGGTCCACTCCTGCTCCCTTCCTATCTACCCCCTTCCCTCCCCCCGCACTGTCAGTGCACCTCCATCCGCTCTGTGTACTGCAGACGGGAGACACAGAGGCAGAGCGAAGAGGCGGAACCTCCATGTTACCGGGGACTCTCCTCTGGTTGGCTGCAGAAGGGACAAGGAGGTGGGGTTGAAGGCGCTGCTCTGATGGAAAGTTTGCAGATATCGCGCTGGGATTGGAGCTCAGCTTGCAAGGTAAGTTCCCCCCCATCCCACCATACACTATACATACAGTTCTGCCACCCCCCTCCCATACACCATCCATCCATATAGTTCTCCCTCTCCTCCTCATACACCATCCATATATAAAGTTCTCCCCCACCCCACCATACATATATACAGCCCCCCATATATACAGTTCTCCCCCATACACCATCCATATATATACAGTCCCCCCCATTTATACTGCCCCCCCCCCCATACACCATACATACATACAATTCTCCCCCCCATACCTATATACAGCCCCACCATATATACAGTCCTCCCCCCATACACCATCCATATATATACAGTCCCCCCCCCCATTTATACTGTCCCCCCCCCATACACCATACATACTAACAGTTCTCCCCCCATACCTATATACAACCCCACCATATATACAGTTCTCCCCCCATACACCATACATATATACAGTCCCCCCCCATACACCATACATAGATACAGTTCTCCCCCATACACCATACATATATACAGTTCTCCCCCCATACACCATACATATATACCAGGGATATGCAATTAGCGGACCTCCTGCTGTTGCAAAACTACAAGTCCCATCATGCCTCTGCCTCTGGGTGTCATGCTTGCTGCTGTCAGAGTTTCACTATGCCTCATGGGACTTGTAGTTTGGCAACAGCTGGAAGTCCGCTAATTGCATATCCCTGATATATACAGTTCTCCCCCCCCATACACCATACATATATACAGTTCTCCCCCATACACCATACATTTATACAGTTCTCCCCCCCATACACAATACATATATACAGTCCTCCCCCCATACACCATACATATATACAGTCCTCCCCCCATACACCAATACATATATACAGTTCTCCCCCCATACACCATACATATATACAGTCCCCCCATACACCATACATATATACAGTTCCCCCCCATACACCATACATATATACAGTTCTCCCCCCATACACCATACATATATACAGCCCCCCCCCATACATAATTACAGTTTTCCCCCCATACACTGTACATATATACAGTCCCCCCCATATATACAGTTCTCCCCCCCCATACATCATCCATATATACAGCCCCCCCCCATACACCATACATATATAGAGTTTTCACCGGGTGACACCATCAACTGCTCTACTGGCTGACAATGTCCACTTTTAAGGTAGGTTAGTTTTATATTTTAACTGACATTTCTTTTATTAATTGAATCATATTTTATGGGTACACTAATGCTTTTGTTTTATTTAACCATGCCCCTTTAAGTACCCCCCCCACCACCACCACCACTGCAATTTGGCCACAGCCACTGTTCATTGTAGCACACCTCATTACTACTCTCTTTGGGTAACCCCAAAGGTGTCCCAGGTATTTTACAATCCTATAGCGTGTAGTACAAAAAAATTGCCGTGCGCCGTGAAAGTGTTCGGGTTTGGCTTGAAGAAAAGGTGGCAACCCTATGCGCATGGCAGGCTGACATTGCTGTTGCTGATTGTGAAACGATGACTAAGGTGTCTACTTACAGTTTGGAAAGCGGGTGCAGATGGCCATTGCTGAAAATGCTAGTTGCTGGGTTCTCATGCTGGCCTTCTGGCTTCACTGATGTGAGACAAATATGCAGATATGGTCCTCTGAATCTTGTGACCTGTGAATTCTAGACCTGTAACTGCAAAATGATTAAAGCGGTTGTAAACACATACATCAGGGGGTGTCCAACCTTTTGACCTTCCTGGGCCACATTGGATAGGGTGAGCAGACATCCCCGGTTTCAGGGGACAGTCCCCGGATTGAGGACACTGTCCCCGGACCAAGTCTGTCCCCAGTTTTGTCCCCGGATTGGATTTGAACAGGGGCTGGGGCAATTTCAAAGACAGTCAGTGCAGAATAAAAAAAAAAAAAATCTGAATTACACACTCCTGCTCTGCCACTCCTACTAGCTTAGGGAGGTGTATTTTTTTTCCATTATCTGTGCCCCTTTCTGATGATCATGTGCTGGTCGGAGAGGAGGGAATATTTCTTCATTTTCGGGTGCATGCCCATTCCGCTCCCGCTTACATGTTCTTCTGCCTTGGCTCAAGTCCTGGCTGCTTATCTCCTTGCCTTCCCTGGCGGAGTGATCTTCCCAGTAGTAGCCGGGGCCCGGCGGAGAGTAAGACTTGACAGGCTGCGAGGCGGGCAGCGACGGGCAAAGAGTCGCTGATTGCCGCCATTACTAGTAAAAAAAAAAATGTCCCCGGATTTTATTTTAAAAATCTGGTCACCTTAACATTGGAAGAAGAAGAATTGACTTGGGTCGCACATAAAATACACTTACAAAAAAAACTGGGTACACATGATCTGAATATTGGCTGATTCGGTTGGAACCAGACAACATTCAATATGTGTGTATAACTGTTTGTCAGACAGAAGTCTCATAACCAGCTTCTGTCAAGCGGGCATGCTGGAAAACCAGCATCTGATCAACGCAGTTTGTTTTGGGGGGGGGGGGGGGTTTGTTCAGTCACAGTGGCACAGTGGGAGGAGATTGCCATTCTAATATCGCTTAGGTTAGGGTGCAGGCTGAACAAGCAAAAAAAAACTGAGTGTGTACCCACCTGTAGGCCCCTTTCACAAGGGCACCTCCACTAGTCAGAATCTACTTGCTCAGCGGGGAATTTCTCCACTGATCCCCGCTGAGCAGGCAGATGACGACAGGTCTATGTCTGCTTTGCTATACAGAGCAGACAGGGACACAGTCCCACTCTCCTCCATGGGGTAACCAGACAGAAACGGACCGCCTGTCCGTTTCCATCCGATCCACGGGACGGATGGAAAATAGGACCACCATCAATCTGTTTTGATTGGATGGTGGTGGGTGGCAGCAGAAATGTGTCCACTGACATCCGCCGCTCCATAGAGGACAATGCAAGGTCCGATCAGGTCCGCCTGAAAAACTGACAGGTGGACTTGATCAGACAGCCCGCGTGAAAGGGTTCCTAAGGATAGTTGTTGAGCAGAAAAATTCAGGCAGATCACAAGTTAACAATCGGATATCAACTGTGTGCTATGTGGGGAGGTAGAGGGGTGGTTGTGGGCGGGGGGGCTTTGGGGAGACGCAGCCCACCCCAGCACCCCCCTAGATTCAGCCACGCTGCATTTATTTGCCTGGAGCTAGCCCGGAGTCCCTGCATTCACTGCTGCTGGTGCTATTGCAAACAGTGAAAGTAAAAAACTGCGCTAATTCAAAAGTGAAATAAAGCTGCAACAAAAAGTGTTATACAACACTAAATAGAATGTAAAAAGAAAAAAGTTGCGCTGTGAATTAAAAAAATAATGAAAAAATTACAAAGCAAGGTGATAATGAATGGCTATAAATGAAATAACCAAGCAAAAATAATGGGAGCAGGTATCAATGGTGATGAGTGACCAACCAAAATATCTGTGATGACAAAACAAAACTTGTGCCAGTGCCCATCACACAGCCTCTCACCAGTGCCAGTCATGCAGCCTTGTGCCAGTGCCCAGCATGCAGCCTCTTACCAGTGCCAATCATGCAGCCTCTCACCAGTGCCAGTCATGCAGCCTCTCACCAGTGCCCAGCATGTAGCCTCTCACCAGTGCCTGTCATGCAGCCTTGTGCCAGTGGCAGTCATGCAGCCTTGTGCCAGTGCCCATCATGCAGCCTCTCACAAGTGGCAGTCATGCAGCCTCTTACCAGTGCCCATCATGCAGCCTATTACCAGTGCCAGTGGATGCAGCTTGCCTGTGCCCAGATCAGAGCGAAGATCTCCGTGTGTCACAGAGCAGGATTTGAATTGCCCGGGCCACAGTAACAATGTCCCGCCTCCTGTTAACATGCCCCGGCATTGGATCAGTGTGCCGTCAATCGCAGGAGGCGGGACATTGTTATTATGACCGGACAATTCAGCTCCCTGACACAGGGAGATCGCCAGGCTCTGCAAGGAGAGGAATATACAAAGAATTTCTGCGCTACTAAACAAAACACACAAGCAGCTGCACAACCAATGGACAAAGGTGAAAAGCAGAACAAAAAACAAAAAATGCAGCGCTGAACAAAAGTGAAAATAGAAAACACCCAGTGTGATAAAAAATAATGTCCAATTAAGTGACAAAATTCATGTAAATGGTGAAAAAAGTCTCTAATAAATAAAGCGATTCTTGAACAGATGTGTATGAAATCTGCAATCTTGGAAAAGAAGTGTAGATAACCACCACCAATATATGGAAGGCTTACCGGAACAAGTGAACCCAAACAAACATGCGTTTGAAGGGTCACATCAGGCTTTTAGATGTATGTCTCCTCCTGCGCTGATCCTATGCAGGTAAATCCTCAGGACAATGCTCTCGGCAATGGTAATGGAGGTGAATGGAAAAAAGGCTCAAATGGTGGTAAACCAGAATGCCGATCAGATAAATATATGGGAGAAAAGAGAAGGGCACATGGCATAATATCGTCTAAAAATCAAACTTTAATGTAGGCAAATACACTTACATCAAGATGGTTTAAACAAACGCTTGTACAACAGTGGTAGTCTTTAGAGGTGCACCTACGCTCCAGAGTAGGATAGCCCCCAACATTATCAATCCCCCCGTACGCCCCTCTTTTTTTCATCAACTTATAGGATACCATCCATGCAAAAGGTGCAGTGTTTGTAAATTCAACACTGCTGGGAGAAGTAAAACTTTAGAATTTAGATCCACTGTTACAGGTAAAACTTACCCCATTAAACAATTTTGCACTTGTGCCACTACACATGTCGTATACCTTATTACATGTTGTTGCGGCAAACAGTATGTAGGCCGCACCATCCGCGCCTTCTCTGTTAGGGTGGGTGAGCACATCTCCCTTATTTTGGGGGGTGATACTCACCACACCGTACCCAGACATTTTAGGTTGTGCCATAATAGGAATCCGATTGGCATTCAATTTCTTATCATTGACCATTACGTTCCCCCATGGAGGGGCGGTCCTAAAACCAGAGGAGTTTCTCAATTAGAAACTTTCTGGATTTATGAATTACAAACTCATAGGCCACTGGGATTGAACGTTGAATGGGATATAAATTCCTTCACTAACAAGTCTTAGATTGTGGGTCCTTTTTACATGTGTGACATGTGTTCTCTTTCTTGTTTTAATTTATTACAATTTTATTCTCATTTACATATTTTTTAGTTCTCCATTTTATTTATATCAGATCAGGTCTATTCCATATTTCACATTGTGTATATGTGAGACATATGTATCTTTATTTGATGCATTTACTGTTTGTAATGTATATTGGGGTGGTTGGATATGTGGGGGTTCAATTTTTGAGCATCCATGCATGTGGGGTTCCAGTCTGTGCTATTATTATCTCAGGTTCATACTCACTCATGAGTGTTAATTTAACACCCATCCCCCCCTTTCTGTAATATATGTACACCTTTTTCATCTATACACGGAAAAATATTTTTTGGAGACCTGTGTCTTTGGGGACTAATGCAGATTTATAATTTATCTGCATGATCTCTGAAGTTTCCATTTTAATAAGTTTTGTTTTTAAATAAATTAAGGATTCTTATTAATAATATGATCTATAGAGTCCTATATTATGTATGCTTTATATTTCTGGTCCCTTTTGGTGTACTTTTTGAAGCCTGAATCTGCGGATCCTTGTGTTGTTTGGATTAAGCTCCATCTTTCAGTAGGGTCCGCAGATGTGTCCTTGCGGGATTGGTTACCCCGTCGGAGCACAACAGGCTTTTGAACATCCCACATTAGGGAGTACATTAGTCCTGCACCCACACGGGTTTGGTTTATCCTAATGTTTTCCCCTATTTGTTTACTGTCGGGCAGTGCGGAGAACGTTTTCTTCCGCATTCCGTGTTCGATGCGGTCATGTGACTGTTGGTCACATGGGCATGCGTCGCGTCATCCCTAATGCAGTCACGTGACGTAGGTCACGTGTTTGCACATCACGTTACCGCGAGTGCGGTATTGCGTCGGTCTGGCCAGGAAGTGCTTTGATGCGTCCCTGTCCCGCAGGCGTGGAACGCTTTGCGGTACGGGGTTGATGGCAATTGGCTGCGCTGCGTTCCATGTGACGTGACGTGATGTGAGTCACGTTCCGTTGCGAATGCCCATTTGGGACAGTGTGTCACCTTTTGACACGCTAACTCCCAATCCCTCCAAGTTATGACACGCGAGTCACGTGTTTACCATTGGTTTTTATACATGGGGCGGTCTCTGCTCATGTGGATATCCAATCCATGCCGCGAATGGGTATATGCCACTCCTCCACTCTGAGGACCTATCATGGAGCTTGATTACTCCTTTTCCATATGGAGGCTTGAAACGCACGCCCATGCGCCATTATGGACCACACAGGAAGTGGATGCTGACTGATTGAACTCCCAGGTGAGGTTTTTCTCCTTGGGGTCATATTTTCTATAAATGTTGTGGAAGCAGCAGTGGATATTCACCCCAGATGATGCAATCCTTTTTGCGAAACGCGTCGGTAGATTCCACTGCTGCCACTGTTGTACAAGCGTTTGTTTAAACCATCTTGATGTAAGTGTATTTGCCTACATTAAAGTTTGATTTTTAGACGATATTATGCCATGTGCCCTTCTCTTTTCTCCCATATATTTATCTGATCGGCATTCTGGTTTACCACCATTTGAGCCTTTTTTCCATTCACCTCCATTACCATTGCCGAGAGCATTGTCCTGAGGATTTACCTGCATAGGATCAGCGCAGGAGGAGACATACATCTAAAAGCCTGATGTGACCCTTCAAACGCATGTTTGTTTGGGTTCACTTGTTCCGGTAAGCCTTCCATATATTGGTGGTGGTTATCTACACTTCTTTTCCAAGATTGCAGATTTCATACACATCTGTTCAAGAATCGCTTTATTTATTAGAGACTTTTTTCACCATTTACATGAATTTTGTCACTTAATTGGACATTATTTTTTATCACACTGGGTGTTTTCTATTTTCACTTTTGTTCAGCGCTGCATTTTCTGCAAGGAGAGGAGGAGGCAGGAGAGGACAGGACCTTGAACCAGGATGACACCCCACAATAGGCGGCACGGCCACCACTACTCCGCATGCGCGATTTTCGGCGCGATTTTCTTTTTGGCAATATACCGAAAACAATTCTGAGCATCCTTATTCATAAGACTTGGCCTAAGTCATTCCTCAAGTAAACCTGTCCTGAACTGAGCCGCCCCTGGAGGGTGAAGCACGCCCTGCATCAGACAGCAGCCAGATACAATCCTAGCCATTACTTGACAGTTTGCTATGCTGGATCAGGATTGCTATGCACTGGCTGCCCTATACTGTTTGACCTGATAGATCTGCACCTTTTATAAACTGTGTGCTAAATTCCCTCCACTCCATTCAAGAGAGACTGCCGTTTGCACAGGCTATGGTGAGGATTGCGGTTCTAGTGAGGCCCGGAGTGACAAAACAAAGTGACAGAATAACGTAGGGCCGGGCATGACTGTGTGTTTAGTAAGCCAACAAGAAGTTAAGAAATCAAATGGAATTGTAAGGGGAGGGGCTGAGGTAAAATGGTGAGGAGGGGAGGAGCAGTATAAATTAAGGAGTCGGGGGCTTCCCAGGAGTCAGTCAGCAAGAAAGAACAGGAGGAGGCAGGTTTTTTCTCTGCTCCTTCATACTCAGACCTCATGGCGGACATAGACTCTCTTTTTGCTCGGCTGCAGGCGGCGGTGGCGACGAGGGGAGTGGACTGGCTTGAAGAACAGGTGGGGGGGCTGCTGTTGGACCAGGCGGGGGGGCACAGGGCAGGGGGGGAACCGTCACCACGCGCTCGGCAGTGTAGGCCGCCGGAGCGTTGTTCACCTGGCCCTTCTAGCAGGGCGCAGCATCACCCCAGGAGCCCCCACGCGGACCCGTCTTCCCCCCCGGCCAAGCGGGGCCCCACTTCGGCCGCCGGTGGGGCCGGACGGTCTTCCAGGCAGCGGCGGAGTTCGGTGGCGGGGCTACAGGCCGCAATGGCACCCGGTCACCTGCGACGCGGTGGGTTCAGACAGATGGCACAGTCCCCTCCTCCTCTCCGGGAACAGCACGGGGGAGACTCAGCGTGGGAGGTGCAGGGATACAGCCGGTGGGCCGTCCAGGAACACGGCAGCCGGCTCCGTGGCGGTGGGAAGGCCTGGAACCATGAGGCGGGAGGTCAGATGGATAAAGGTAAAAATGTGGTGTTGCGCTGTTCAAACTATATGCTACGTGAGAAGGTAACCTCTATGCTTGGTAAATGAATATATTATAATATTATATCCAAAAGTGCATAAAAGCTAAAGATGAATAAAATAAATACACAGAATAAAATAATGGTAGAGAATTAATCCAATTGGGAATAAAAATAATATGTGAATATGGTGTAGCTTAAAATAGTGATGCAACTTGGGGTATACACATAAACTTAAAAAATATAGGACCAAGTCGCAATGTGAACTGCCAAAGTGCAATGTGCAGACTGTCAATAAGTCAATAAAGTGACAAAAAAGACAACACTAAAGTGCAAAAATAAAAGTTAATTGCATAAACGTCTGTAAATTGCAACAGCCGTTAATCACACAGTTCCTGTGCATGTGTCTGAAGCAATGTGCACAATGTGCTAAACGCATAAGTGTCCAATGTGAACTAAAACAGCAACAGTTCAAAGAATTCAAAATGCATCCGCTGATGGTGCTAGTAGCAACAGAAGTGCTCTCTTCAAAAATAAGTGTCCCGTTTTTCATGCAGGGTGGTATAGAGATAATATCTCTTTTTCTGTGCAGCACACACTATGAAGTGAGGGTGGCCTCTTACCTTGTGGTAGCAAGGTAACCACATATAAAAGCAATGGGAATGTTGGTTCCTCGCATGGGGTCCTGGGTCAGTCACTGGATCCTAAGTGCTGGGATATCTCGCATGGGGTCCTGGGTCAATCACTGGGTCCTAAGTGCTAGGATAGCTCTCAAATGGCACCAGGGTTTGCAAAAGCAAAAAGGAAACAAGGGATATCTCGATAGTGAAGTATGTAAAAACCAGCAGGGTACGTTTATTCGGCGCATATACTAGGTACTCACATTAACATTTAATGAGGATCAGATGGGCTGTGGGACCAGCCAGGGGTCCAGCTCGAGGAGGCACGGGCTCTGCAGCAGCGACGGCCGGGTCACAATCGAGAGGTCGATCCGGCACCGGGCTGGGATCCACGGCCGCCAGGCCGGCTTCGCCTGGAGGGCTGCTGTCACCGATGACGCCGGCCGATGAAGATCGATCGGAGGGTGAGGCGTCTGAGTCGGATGAGGAGGATTGCCGGGAGGACTCGCCGTCGGTGGAGGTGCCCGCGACGGCTGTGGGGAACGGGCCCAGTCAGCCTGGTAAGTCTATTCTGAGTTCTTCCAATTATTTGTCTGCTGCATTGTGTAAATTGTTGGGGGTGGGGGGGGTCACTGTGTCTCATGCTGTTGCGCCCCCGGTTGCCCCTGGGGGGACGGGCACGTTGCCTGCCACCCCGGGTACAACGGGTGGCATTCAGGATTTATTGGGGGGTTTGAGGGATCTGTTACAACGTTTTGCGGGGGGTCCTAGTATGCCCCCTCAGGCTGGGCCATGGGTGGGGGAGAATGGGGGGGATCCGGGCTGGCGGGTTCCCCCTCAGCGGTGGTGGTCGACCCCCTCACTGCTGGGGCAGGTGTTAGCGGAACGTCGGGGGACAAAGGGGGGGAACCGTCGGCTCCCAATAGAGCAGATATTGTCCGAATTGCTGATGCGGCCAGGTGTGAGGTTTATGTGTGGTATGAGGGGCCGTTGGGGGCGCATTTGAAACAGGAGGTGCGTGAGAAGATCGGAAAGGGTGAGTATGTAGAAATTTTTTCCTTGCTTCCGTTAGAAAAATTCAATTTGGATAGGGTTAAGCCCGACGATTCCAAAAAGGAGGATGAGGAGAAGAGGAGGTACAGACTTATTCCCCGGACGTTTAGCAACTGGCTGCAGGCATTTTCTATAATGGCCAGTGTCATTGGTGAGAAGAGCTCGGAACACTGTTCTGCGCTGTTCTGCTATATGGATGCTATCGGGGAGGCTCATAGAGTGTATGGGGGTACGGGTTGGCTGCGGTATGACGAACAGTTCCATCAACGGCGGGCGGTCCGTCCTGCTCTTAGGTGGGACCACAAGGACATCAGTCTTTGGATGCGGCTTATGTCGCCTCCATGGGCACCGAGTCAGTTTCTTCAGGGAGGGGGGGGGCCGGGGGGACATCCACCCCTGGACTGCCGGCCAGAAAGAAATGGGGGGTGTGCTGGCAATTTAACGAGGGCACGTGCAAGTTTGGGGGAGCCTGTCGTTTCAAGCACGAGTGCTCCAGGTGCGGGGGTGGTCACCCCTTGGCCCGTTGTTTCAAAAAAGGGAAGCGTGCCGGGGAGCCTTCAAACAAGAGGGAGGATGCCAGTGATGGGGGTAAGGATGCAGTCTTTCCTAGATAGGTACCCAGACAGGGCGGCAGCCAGGTTATTGGCCTCCGGGTTTTCAGATGGTTTTGTGATACCGTGTTCTTTGACGGAGGTGCCTCCTCTGGCGAGGAATTTACGGTCGGCATTGGAACACCCGAAGGTGGTTGCTGAAAAATTGGCCAAGGAGGTGGAGCTGGGGCGCATGGGGGGACCATTTAAGTACAAGCCGCTGCAGGAGTTGGTGGTCTCTCCTCTGGGGGTGGTGCCCAAGAAGGAACCCGGAAAATTCCGCCTCATTTACCACCTTTCCTTTCCGAAAGGGGGGACGGTGAATGATGCGATAGATCCCGAAGCGTGTACATTGTCTTACGCATCATTTGACGCCGCTGTATGTTGGGTCAGGCGTTATGGTCGGGGGGTGCTCATGGAAAAGTCTGACATTGAATCTGCATTCCGCCTGTTGCCGGTACACCCAGACAGCTTTCGACTGCTGGGGTGCTGTTGGCAGGAAGAATTTTATGTGGATAAGTGTTTGCCCATGGGTTGCTCTATTTCGTGCGCCATGTTTGAGGCATTCAGTTCCTTTTTGGAATGGGTGGTGCGGAATGTGTCAGGTTTGGATTCGGTCATCCATTATTTGGATGATTTTCTCTGTGTGGGCCCTCCTTCCTCTAATGTGTGTGCGATTCTGCTGGCTACGTTGCAGCACATTGCGGGACGGTTTGGAGTGCCTTTGGCAGCTGACAAGACCGAGGGCCCATCCACAGAGCTTAGTTTCTTGGGGATAGTGATAGATTCCATGGCGATGGAATGCAGGTTGCCCAGGCACAAGGTGGTGAATCTGCGGGAGGACATTAGGGGGATGTTGGGTCGCAACAAGGTCCAGCTTAGAGCCCTACAGTCCCTTTTGGGTAAATTGAACTTTGCCTGTAGAATCATTCCCATAGGCAGGGTGTTCTGCCGACAGCTGTCGGCTGCTACGTCTGGGGTGAGTGTCCCGACCCATTTCATTAGACTATCTAGTGCGCTGAAGGACTTGCAGGTGTGGCACACGTTTCTGGAGGAATATAATGGACGTTCGCTTTGGATGGAGGGCCCGGTGAGTAACTTTGACTTGGACTTGGTCACGGACGCGGCGGGGTCCACCGGTTTTGGGGCTTCCTTCCAAGGTAGTTGGTGCACCGGAGCATGGCCCAGCTCCTGGATTGAGGCTGGTTTTGTTACAAACCTGGTATTGCTGGAACTGTTTCCAGTGGTACTGGCGATGGAGCTGTGGGGGGAATCCTGTAGGAATTTGAAGATCCGGCTGAATTGTGACAACATAAGGGTGGTCCAAGTCATCAACCACATTTCCGCATCTTCTATGCCGGTGGTTCGGTTGCTGCGCCACCAGGTTTTACGCTGTCTACAGTTAAACATCTTTTTGGATGCTGTGCACATTCCAGGGGTTGACAACAGGCTTGCTGACGCTTTGTCTCGGTTTCAGTGGGACAAGTTCAGAGAGCTGGCCCTGCAGGCAGAGTCGGGGTTCCTTGCCCGGGGTGGATGTGGGAAATTGCTTTGGAGTCGCCACGGGGTAGATCAGGAAGTCGGTGAGTGGACCGACATGGGCGGCGTACGCCAAGGTCTGGGAGGAATGGTCGGAGTTCATACGGCTAGCAGATGCTGAGCTGGGGGAGGCTGAGATGGGTTGGTTGGTGCTGTATTTTGTTGCCAGGCATATGGAAAGGGGTGGGTCAGTTTCGGCCATCGAAAAAAAGTTGGTGGGTTTAGCATTTTTGTTTAAACTGCAGGGCAGGACGGATCACACAAAGGGTTTTTGGGTGAAGCAGGCGGTGAAGGGTTACCGCAAGTGCCACTCCAGCAAGGATACCCGTAGGCCGATTTCCTTCTCGGTCTTGCAGGATATTTGTGGGACGCTGGATTCAGTGTGTTCTTCGGGGTATGAGGTGTTTTTGTTTCGCACGGCTTTTGTAATGGCGTTTTTTGGGGCGTTTCGGGTGGTTGAACTGGTGAGCCCAGCTAAGACAAGGGCGGGGGGCATGATGCTGGGGGATGTTAAGCTTGACGGGGAGAAGGTAGTGTTTAGGTTGCGCCAGTCAAAAACAGACCAGCAAGGAAAAGGGGTTAGTGTGGTGCTATATTCTTTACCGGGTTCGGGGGTTTGCCCGGTGGGAGTGGTGAAGGAGTTCTTGGGGGTACGCCCGTCGGGGGGGGGGGCGTTACTGGTACATAAGGATGGGTCTTTTGTTTCGAGGTTACAATTCATAGCGATGTTCAGAAAATTTTTGCGCGCAGCAGGGTTCAATGACAAAAGTTTTGCCTCGCACTCCTTCCACATCGGGGCGGCTAATGAGGCGGCTCGGTGCGGGTTGGATGAGGTGGCGGTTTGAAGGATTGGGCGTTGGGAATCGAGGAGAGGACATTAGGGGGATTCCGTTCTTATGTCCGTCCACACCTGTTGGGAGACTAATGTTGGGGGGGTATGCAAGGTGTGGGGGGGGGGGAGGGGCAGGTGGCTGCTTGGTTTTTCCTGATGTGATGTTGGGAATTGGTTTGTTAACACTGTTGTTTATTTCATTTCAGATGGAGGTCAATCACGCCTTGTCTGGATTTTAGGACATTCCTATGTTTTTTGGGGGGCCAGGAGAGCGGATATGAGGCTGGATGGTAGGCAGCTGGGCATCCCTCGGGGGGAGGCTCAGATCAGGTGGATGGGCATACCAGGGATGGGGTGGGGCAGGGTGCTGCCTGAAGTGCAGCACTATGCTCGACTCGATAGGCCTCCGGACATTTTGGTGCTTCATGTGGGAGGGAATGACTTAGATGTTAGGCCGATTGGGGAACTGATTGCGGCCGTTAAGGCGGATTTCTTGACACTCCGCTCGGCTTTTCCGGCCATGTTGCTGGTATGGTCCGACATCATTACACGGACTACCTGGCGCATGGCGAGGTCGGTGGACAGGCTCAACAAGGCTAGGGTCAAAGTGAACAAGGTGGTGGGTAGATTTGTGGTGAGAAACGGGGGCTTTGGTCATTAGGCACACAGATTTGGAGGTTAATGTGGGTATGTACCTCAGAGGAGATGGTGTTCACCTATCCGAGGTGGGTATAGATCTGTGGGCGTTGGGTCTCCAGGACGGGATTCAGCGGGCCCTTAAGGGTAAGGTATTATCCTTGCGGGCTGTGGTGGTGTCCTTGGTCTTTGATGGTGGCAGATAACAGATGTGATGGAAGTGGTGGGGGGCTCATCTGTGGTATGGGCCCCTCTGGGGTTATTCCAGTGGAACGGTGTCTGCTGGAATACGGTTATGGTTGCACTGTGGAAAACAGGGGTTGTCTCCGAGCTGGTTTCGGCTGGAGGCCTGGTACAGGCAGTGGTTGTAAAAAGTTTAGCAGGGTTGCCGTCAAAGACCAACAGGCTGGTGTTAAAGAAGTTGTTTGGTTAAAATGTTAATTTAAAAGTATTGGAAATTATTATTTAATAAATGAATTATTTAATTTATTTAATAAATAGGCTGTTATGGCCATTTATACTCCAAAACCTGTGTGTCTCTTCATTAATAGAGGTTTAAGGGGGATAAGTGATGTTAAAGGTCATAGGTAAAGGTGGGGTTATCTGGACTACACTAGTCATGGAACAATACAGCCCTTTGGTTCAGAGTTATCCGAACATTGGGCCTTTTTGAAAGAAGATGAGATTTGGCCCAGAGCTTTCATGCAGTTGTGCTAGGTAAGTTTGCGCCTTAATGTCATATTTTATATTATTGTTTACTTCAGTCTGTGAAGAAAAGGTAAATGAGGAAAAAAAAACACCAAGACTGGACCCAGTTCTGGGTTTTCTGTTTCTAAAAGCATACCAACATCCTATAGAAACCCACACCAGTGTCATCATGCCACACAGACCCTTTTTTTCCACTGGACCAGGCTTCAGGTTATTGTATTATAATAATCACTACTGTGGTGAACAGTCCCTGGAACTCTAAGATGAAATACATTTTTGGAACACTTGGTTCAAAAAATGTTATATAGTGAACACTGCGTGCCTTACCCTTGTAGTCCACCAATGCATTCTCGAGTCGGCAAATGGATGATTCCTCAGTAAGTATCAAGGTAATAGGAATCGAGTCTTGATTAAGTTCTTTTGCATGCACAAAAACCAACAGTTCAGGGCAACATTGGGGTCCCTTTATCAAGGCACAGATGTATTTGTTGTGTCTATGGCTTGATAAAGGGACACTGTACTGCTCTAAAATGTTTGTTTATACATGCAAATAAATATTCTGAATTTATGACAGCTCTGTGGCACTGGCAATTTCCTTATTAAATTCTCCTTATTTAAAGCTTGGCTTTGTTTATAATTTTATAAACTTTATCGTTGATAATGTGTCTTTACCTTGGCTGTGTAATTTCCTCCAGGCTTTCTTCAAACTGCTTTTTAAAAAGTTTTAACCTTTTGAGAAAAGCACGGCTCCCCACTGGACAATGCAAACTGCTCATATTTAGATCCCTTTCACACTGAATGTGCTTTTCAGGCATTTTAGCGCTAAGAATAGCGCCTGAAAAGCGCCTCTCAAGCCTCCTCAGTGTGAAAGCCCGAGTGCTTCCACACTGGGGTGGTGCACTTGCAGGATGGAAAAAGAGTCATGCAAGCAGCATCTTTGGGGTGGTTTGGGAACGGTGTATACGCCGCTCCCAAAACGCTCTGCCCAATTAAATGAATGGGCAGCGCTGCCGAAGCGCTGCAACACAGGCACTTTTAACCCTTTGTTTGGCTGCTAAAAGCGCTCCGCTAGCGACCGAAATGCACCACTAAAACGACAGTAAAGCGCTAAGGTGGCCCAAGTTTGAAAGGGGTCTTGGGGTACAGATAGTGACCCCAGTGGTTTTATTCCCATTATACTACAGAGAGCAGTGTTTTCTATTGTGAAGAGCTCTGAAATTTCAGGGTGCTTATATGAATTGAGATTTTGGGGGGAGATTCAGCGCAGCCTAGACCAGCCATTCTCAACATGGGTGGTGTGCAATCTTAGAGTTCCTCCAGAGGTTTCTAGGGGTTCCTTGAGCTGTGGCTGACTGACCTGCCATCTGATGGTGCCTGCATTCTTCTATTGGATTGTACTACACAGGGCCAGTCTTTTCCCCCATTCCTGCCCAGGCCAATTTTCAACTTTCAGCGCTGTCACACTTTGATAATTGCATGGTCATGCAATGCTGTACCCATATGAAAATGTTAGAATTTTTTTGAGACAGAGCTTTATTGTGGTGGTATTTAATAGCCACTGGGTTTTTTTTTAAATCATTTTGTAAAAAGGTAATTTTTTTCCTTCACTGATGTGCGCTGATGAGGCTGCACTGATGGACACAATTTATATGACAATTGCACGGTCATGCAATACTATACCCATAAGGGTGCTGAGGAAGGGGCACTAATATGCAACACTGATGAACACTGATAGGCGGCACTTAGGGGCACGGATAGGCAGGCACTGATGGCATTGTTGGGGCTGCACTGATGATCAGTGCCCTGATTATCTGTACAGGTCCCCCTGTGAGGAAATGACACTTATCTGCTCTCCTTATCTCACATGTGGTCAGTCTGAGGAGAGGAAAGCCGATAACCTGCATTTCTTTGTTTACATGTGATCAGCTGTGATTGGACACAGCTGATCACATGTGTAAAGAGCCGCGTCATTGGCTTTTTTACAGAGATCGGGTATGCGCCATGTCCCGCCATTTTTTTCTGCTTTAACACATCAACTTCAGAAACAACATGTTCACTTGCTGCCTAATATATCCCACCCACATTCAGGTGGCATTGTACCAAGATAATCACTGTTATTCACTTGTCAGTGGTGCTTGACATAACTTTTGGGGGAGGGGTTACGGTGTTAATTTCTAAATCGCTATGATGTTCTCAGGACACGGTGGTTAGTGATCTTTATGGTAGATGTGTGTTGGCTGTTTTTCAAATTAACAAATCCTCTTATACATTTGTTGCTTTATATATCCCACCTCCCTTTATTGTGATCTTTTGGGAAACTGTTATGGCCCAGGCACTCCAGTTAGCAGCAGGCCCTTTAATTTTAGACAGGGATCTTAATATGGTGCTTTCACCCAGGGCCAATCTTGGGGTCACAGGCGCCTGGGTGCAGAAATATTTCTGGTGCCCCCACATGGGCGTGGTCATCTTACTAACTCCTCCCATTTACAAATGTTTCTATGGCAACGACTTCACCTCCATCTACAAGCCTCACCTTCAATCAGCTAGGGCATGGAGGGTCCAAGCTCATAAACAAGCTGTCTCAATGACTGAATTGGAGTGTATTAAAAATCCCTCCTCCAGCAATGCTGGTGTCCCATAGTTAAGGTCAGCAAGAGGAATAATGCCTCATAGTTAAGGTCAGCGGGAGGAATAGTGCCCCATAGTGGAGGTTAGCTAGAAGAATAGTGCTCATAGTTGAGGTCAGCAGGAGGAATAGTGTCCCATAGCTGAGGTCAGTGGGAGGAATAGCTGGTGCCCCATAGCTGAGGTCAGCTGGAGGAAAAGTGCTCCATAGTGGAGGTCAGTGGGAGGAATAGTGCCCCATGGTTAAGGTCAGCAGGAGGAATAGTGCCCCATAGTGGAGGTTAGCTGGAAGAATAGTGCCCATAGTTGAGGTCAGCGAGAGAAATAGTGTCCCATAGCTGAGGTCAGCGGGGGGAATAGATGGTGTCCCATAGCTGAGGTTAGCTGGAGGAAAAATGCCCCATAGTGGAGGTCAGTGGGAGGAATAGTGCCCCACAGTGGAGGTCAGCAGGAGGAATAGTGCCCCATAGTGGAGATCAGCGGGAGGAATAGTGCCCCATAGCTGAGGTCAGCAGGAGGATAAGGAAACAAAAGAAAGAAAAAACGAGTTCTGTGGGATCAACCAATCCACAAAATGATAATTCAAATCGTGATGCCACTTACCAAAATGTATTACTGTTGCTATAGCCAAACACTATATGCATACAGAAAGAAAGACCAAGGTATTGCTACCCAGGTCAAAAAAGCAGCTACTTCTGCAACAGAGGGTCTTAGACTGGATGGTGATTCCAAAAAGGTACAAAATTTATTAATTTAAAAAAGAACGCACAATACAAATTTTCATGATGCGACTATAAATATTTAAGACAGCTTCAATCAAGATATTATTGACGATCTCCTTCCGGGAGAGGAAGGGACACCATAAGATGGTTTAAAAACAGACAAAAAACAGCAAGGACAGACAAGACAAATACAGGTGCACAATCAAAAACAAAACACAGAAAAGTCCGGACACCAGCATACAATTCAGGGTGAAGTTGTAATGCGATACACATCGCTTGATTGCAATAATGCAAATATACAGAAAAAATAAATCAAAACAATACAAAATATATATGCATACAACTTCACTGTGAATGACCCCGGGGAATCAGGTTAAAAAAAAATTGTATATTTTCCTTAAATCTGAACCTATGTAAAATTGCTTGATGATAGAAAGTGGTTCCAAAAAATCAAAAGGATGCCTATAATTCAAAGTCTGTCACTGATTAATGGAAGTTGGTATAATCAAATAATTGTCCATTTTAATTCATATGTATCTTTTCTCCAAGAAGTGATGTTACTCCTATAGCTGCTGTGTCATCCCGCTGGTTTTAGCTCAACAAAAGAATCTGGCTTAAGCTACCTGAAGTTCAATGGAGCACATGAATTAATGGCAGTACTTTGAGTAGCCGGTGCCAATATTACTGCAGTAAAGGAACATATTTTGTGCATAAGTGCCCCATAGCTGAGGTCAGCGGGAGAAATAGTGTCCCATAGCTGGGGTCAGCGCTCGAAAACGTGCCCCATAGTGGTCAGTGGGAGGAATAGTGCCCCATAGTGGAGGTCAGTCGGAGGAATCATGCCCCATAGTGGTCAGCGGGAGGAATAGTATTCCAAGGGCCAGATAAAGGCAATCCCTGGAGGATTTTTGTAAGAGGCGACAACCTCATCCTGCAGGAGTAGATCCCATGCTTGCAACATTTTTAGAACTCGTTCAATCGTATGGATTGAGTGGGATGCGTTGTTTCGATCTATCAATTTGGTGTGTAACCCTCATTTGTATATTATCTTGTGGTTACGTGATATTTTGGTGATGGGGTTCAGGTTTTTATGAGCTTGGATGGTCGCTTGGGAAAGATCTGAATACAAGATTATCCCTGCATAAGGTTCTGGGAGCGTTGGGTGCAGTCTCGCAAAATGCATCAGCGCATCTTTCACATGAAAGAAATTAATTTTGGTGATCACATCTCTCTGCAGTTTTTCGGGTATGTGTGATGGTTTCGGCAGCCTGTGAGCCCTGCCAATCACTAATTCTGGAATTTGGTAGTGAAGGGAGGAGATCTAGGAATATTTTCTAAAGGAATTGTTTCAAATCCTTATTTGTCACCCCTGAATTTGATGTTATTCCTTCTAGATTTATCCTCGAGGTCTGCCACTTTAAGTTTCAGTTGTTTAAGTTCCTCTTCTAGTTCAAAATACTCATCCACTAGCTTATTATGTGCTTCAGTAAAATCTGTCATTTTATTCTCCATATATTCCACTCTCTCTCCTAAATCTATTTGTTTTTTTAATGTTTGCATAAAGGCTCTCGTGTCATATTGCAGTGCTCCCCTCATTGACTGTAACATTGCTCTTATGTCTGTGTCTAAGACCGCTGTGCCGGAGGTTGGAAAGGCCGCTAGTTTTTCCTCATAAGGTTTCACTTACTTGTGCCTCTGTCACAGACAGCCTTCTTTTCTGTCTCACAGGGCTGGAGACATAAGAACGAGAGAAGTCTGTGTCCTGGTGCCGCTGCTGTGGCTGCGTCTGTCCTCTCCCCTTATCTTCAGAGCGAGATGCTTGTGTGTGAGTGTGAGAAGAGGGACCAGCGCCATTTTCTTTTCTAAGAGACCCGGCCAGGCTGCAGAATTCCTCCAATTTGCGGGGTTTACGTTTCTGCATATGTGGGATATTGTTCCCCACATCTTCCAGTTACTTTTGGTATCCTCAGATATGCTGTGAGTCGCTGTTAGCCGCTACAGGGAGACCCGTTGTTCAGGAGCTCAGCAAGTGTGCGTCCATTCTTCTCAGCCGCTGGCCACGCCCCCCAAAAACATAACATTTTTAGCATCAGCCCCATGCTGATGCGCGGGTAGGTACCATGCCCATATGTTAATGGTGATCGCACCACACATCGGAGGTAGTACCACTAATGTCAAAGCAACAGCAATAATTCTGGTTCCAGACCTCCTGGGCTATTAAAGCAGCGCTTAGCGAGATTTTTAGGTACCGTAGTTTGGCGCCGTTCCATGGGCGTATGCAATTTTAAAGCCTGGCATGTTAAGTATCGATTTACTCGGCGTTACATCATCTTCTACATTTTACAAAAAATTGGGTATTATATTGTGTTTGTGGTCATTAAAATGCATTTTTACTTGAAAATTTGCGTTTGATAAACCACTGCGCAATATCGTGCAAAAAAAACAACCTTTTTATTCTCCAGGGTCTCTGCTTAATAAGGGGTGGGACGCACATGTGACGTCACTGTCCCAGCAACAAATGACTGCTAAAATGCGGCAAAACGCTGGTGGCCTGACAGTCCGGACAAGAGCGTCGCTTGGTCCGTGTTCAGACCGCGGGCTACCATTTATTGACGCCTGCTCTAGGGTCTCTTCTAAAAAAAAATTGTATATGATGTTTTGAGGTTCTAAGTAATTTTCTAGGGAAAATAAAAAAGCAAGCTGATTTTTACACGTATGACGTAAGAATTAGTCTGGACTGAAAGTGGTTAAAAAAAAAATTGACCCAGAACCCTCAACCTAATATCTTAGAACCCCTCACTAGAATTTTGATGTAAGACCCGCTATAGAAACATGCACATACCGCATCTAATGCTATTTTCTAAAAAGTACAAAGAAACATTGAACCGCACTAAACCACACGCCTATTTTTCAAAGTGATATATGTTACGGTAATTGTTTGTATGCTATTATAATAAGATATATTGTTCTGTTCATATGTCTAATATAGCATCTGCGCCCGCGTTTGTGCTATTACCTGCTATGTATTTCCCTCTTTTCAATAAAAACGTTATTAAAAAAAAAAAATTACTGCAACACACACAGAATAACCCCTGGGGTGTGAACGAGCGCTCATTTTGAAATTTACTCCAAGTTGTCTGCAACAGTTCTTCCTTCAGATAATTGTGTAATAAAGGCTAAAGGTGACTAAAACGCTGACATCATAATGAGTCACTGTGGTGTTCATTGAGAACTGTACTGTCAGAACAATGAAGAGGAAACAGGATAGGATTTTGTGTAACACTTTTCTGACCAAACTTGAGGGTTCTTGACACCGTGTTACACCATAATTAAAATTGCATTTGTCATTGCTAAATGTTCTGGCTGTCATAAATATTTACACCCAACAATATCACTTAAAACAGACATCCTAGTTTGTAAGAAGATTGCCAAGACCCTGAAACTGAGCTGCAGCACAGTGGCCAAGACCATATAGCGGTTTAACAGAACAGGTTCCACTCAGAACAGGCTTTGCCATGGCCGACCAAAGAAGTAGAGTGTACGCTCAGCGTCCTGTCCAGAGGTTGTCTTTTGGAAATAGATGTATGAGTGCTGCCAGCCTTGCTGCAGAGGTGGAAGGGGTGGGGGGTCAGCCTGTCAGTGCTCAGACCATACGCCACACACTGCATCAAATTGGTCTGCATGGCTGCCATCCCAGAAGGAAGCCTCTTCTAAGGATGATGCACAAGTAAACCCGCAGTTTGCTGAAGACAAGCAGACTAAGGACATGGATTACTGGAACCATGTCCCATGGTCTGATGAGACCAAGATAATCTTATTTGGTTTAGATGGTGTCAAGTGTGTGGTGGCAACCAGGGGAGGAGTACAAAGACAAGTGTGTCTTGCCTACAGTCAAGCATGGTGGTGGGAGTGTCATGTTGCCGGCTGCATGAGTGCTGCCGGCACTGCGGAGCTACAGTTCATTGAGGAAACCATGAATGCCAACATGTACTGTGACATACTGAAGCAGAGCATGATCCCCTCCCTTCAGAGACTGGACCGCAGGGCAGTATTCCAATATGTTAATGACCTCAAACACACCTCCAAGATGACCACTGCCTTGCTAAAGAAACTTAGGGTAAAGGTGATGGACTGGCCAAGCATGTTCTCCAGACCTAAACCCTATTAGGCATCTGTGGGGCATCCTCAACCGGAAGGTAGAAAAGCACAAGATCTCTAACATCCGCCAGCTCCATGATGTCGTCATGGAGGAGTGGAAGAGAACTCCAGTGGCAACCTGTGAAGCTCTTGTGAACTCCATGCCCAAGAGGGTTAAGGCAGTGCTGGAAAATAATGGTGGCCACACAAATTATTGACACTTTGGGTCCAATTTCAACATTTTCACTTAGGGGTGTACTCACTTTTATTGCCAGTGGATTAGACATTAATTGCTGTGTGTTGAATTATTTTGAGAGGACAGCAAATTTACACTGTTATACAAGCTGTACACTCACTACTTTATATTGTAGAAAAGTGTAATTGCTTCAGTGTTGTCACATGAAAAGATATAATAAAATATTCACAAAAACGTGAGGGGTGTACTCACTTTTGTGAGATACTGTATGTATACGGGATTCTATGCAGTGCAGCCATCCTGTAGCAGTAAATGTGCTAGGGGGCGGTCGGCAACTGGTTAAGTCCTCCCCCCATGTTGGTGATCACATTTCCATTATTCAGCGGAAGTTTTATTTTTTCATCCAAAGCTGTGTAACTTATTTGTCCATCAGAACGGTCCTCTTCCGGTGTACCTCGCTACAGCAAAGTATGCCATATACAGCTGCCCATTGGCTCCTGGGATATGAGTATCATCAATCCCAGGAGTCAATGGGCAGCCTCCACTTCTAGCATCACGGTATTTCCAAAGCCGGGCTTTGTATGCAATGCGCAAGATCGGGAGGTGGATGCTGGGTAGCCAGCAGTACCGTATCCCGGAAGGCGCAACAAGTGGGCTTCAGGTGGAAGCACACTTGCTAAGGAGAGCACAGTGAAGAACAATCTAATAATAAAAACTAAGTTTAATACAAACGCCGAGACGTATTAGAGATGAAACCCATCGCAGGGGTATTTTTTAATAAAAAATATTGGTTTGATTAATATTTCCACCGCTGTTTATTGCACTGATTTGATGAACATGTTTCATCAATGTTCCACGAGATTTCATAGATCCTGGAAAGGCAGTGGTGGCTGGTACCTTACTTACACAAAGGTAACTGAATACAGCGAGCAGGAGGAACGGATTTCATATATACAGTGCTTTGCAATGGCTGACAGACCAAGGAGCAAGCTCTGATGACCTCTTGTCATAACACAAACACACTTTGTTCTTTAGAACTTGTTGGATTGTGCAATTTAAATTGTTTAACCACTTAAGACCCGGACCAATACGCAGCATAAGGACCAGGCCCCTTTTTGCGATTCGGCACTGCGTCGCTTTAACTGACAATTGTGCGGTCATGTGACGTGGCTCCCAAACAAAATTGTCGTCCTTTTTTCCCACAAATAGAGCTTTCTTTTGGTGGTATTTGATCACCTCTGCGGTTTTTATTTTTTGCGCTATAAACAAAAATAGAGCGACAATTTTGAAAAAAATTCAATATTTTTTACTTTTTGCTATAATAAATATCCCCCAAAAATATATATATATAAAAAAATTCCTCAGTTTAGGCCGATACGTATTCTTCTACATATTTTTGGTTAAAAAAAATAAAAATCGCAATCGGCTTTGATTGGTTTGCGCAAAAGTTAGCGCGTTTACAAAATACGCTGGCAGTGAAGGGGGTTAACCAGGAGGGGGCGCTGTAGGGGTTAAGTGTGCCCTGATTTGTGTTTCTTACTGTGGGGGGCGTGGCTTAGCGTGTGACGTCACTGATCGTCGTTTCCTATGACAGGGAACAGACGATCAGTGACAGGCACACTAGGAAGCACGGGGAGAGATTTGTTTACACTTACTTCTCCCCGTTCTTCCTCTCTGTGACCCGATCACGGGACACCAGCGGCGATCGGGTCCGCTGTTCCCACGGGGACGATAGCGGAGAAGAGGACTGGGTCGCGAGCGCGCCGCCGAGCTCGCGACCCATGGCTGGGCTCTTAAAGGGGACGTACCCTGTACGCCCATGTGCCCAGCCGTGCCATTTTGCCGACGTACATCGGCGTGCGGCGGTCCTCAAGTGGTTAAAATGCAATAAAAAAAAAAGCTTATCATTTACAGCAAGGACGTTTTGTGTACTGAGTGGCAGATCACACACAGTTCCACAGAAAATCTCAATGAACTGAATGAGATTTTAGCTTGACTAGTATTGGTGTCCCTGATCCGCACCTTTCCCTTGTGACAGCAAGAGGCATGTGACAGGTACTCTTTATGGAAAGATCTGTCATCTATGAAACCCCCAAATCCCTCCTCTGCCCTAAAAAGCATTTAAAAACACCAACATCTGTGTTTTTGAATGCTTTTGATTTTTTTAAATGGTGGGTAAACCAGAAGTGATGTCAGGTGGGTGCTTTTGGGGTTCCCATAGTGGAGAAGCAGTGGGATGGGAGACCCGGAGCCCAAGTGGGGGGGGGGGGCGGTCGCATCCCCTCCTGCTGCTTGTAAAAGCAATTCAGAGGCAAATTACCTACTAAAATTGCTTTAAAAGAGAGACAACCATCGTTCCTAAGAAAAGTGGATCGGCCCTTCTGTCGAGTTTTTTCTGCATTTACCTCCCTATTTGTACTGGTGACAATTGTCACTGAGAAAGAAGGTGAAGGGGAAATCCACGTTAGAGTTGTCCCCCCTCTGATGACATCTTTTCCTGGGGGACTCCTGTCTAAGGCTGGGTTTACATATATGCAAACTGGATGTGGGTTTCTCCTCATCCAATTCGCATGACAGGCCAATGTGACCAGCTCTCAATGGAGCCAATTCACACAGGTCCGATGCAGCCTGTGCGTCTTTGGGTCCGTTTCAGGCAAAAATTCAGACCTGAATCTGTGTACAGAAACTCACCGGACCCCATGCTGTGACCCGCGGCCCTACATATGTGAACCCGGCCTAAGAGAGGCATGCCACTCACTTTGGGAGATTTTCCCTGTTTCATTTCAGGGGCAGGAAATAAAAGGGAAATTTCTCCAATGGTACACAGACATTAAAAAACAAACCAAAAAAATAACCACCCAAGTAGTTTATGTGTCTAACACAGGGCTTGACAAATTTGCTTGGAATCTAGGAGCCAGCTAAAAAAGTTAGGAGCCAGGAACGCGCCCCGTCCCGCCGAGCTTGCGCGCAGAAGCGAACGCATACGTGAGTAGCGCCCGCATATGAAAGCGGTGTTCAAACCACATGTGAGGTATCGCCACGATCGGTAGAGCGAGAGCAATAATTCTAGCCCTAGACCTCCTCTGTACCTCAAAACATGCAACCTGTAGAATTTTTTAAACGTCGCCTATGGAGATTTTAAAGGGTAAAAGTTAGTCGCCATTCCACGAGCGGACGCAATTTTGAAGCGTGACATGTTGGGTATCAATTTACTCAGCGTAACATTATCTTTCACAATATTAAAAAAAAACTAGGCCAACTTTACTGTTGTCTTATTTTTTTATTTTAAAAAAAGTGTATTTTTTCCCCAAGAAAGTGCGCTTGTAAGACCGCTGCGCAAATACGGTGTGACAAAGTATTGCAACGACCGCCATTTTATTTTCCAGGGTGTTAGAATAAAAAATATATATAATGTTTGGGGGTTCTAATTAGAGGGAAGGAGATGGCAGGGAAAACAGACAGTGAAACTCCATTAGCATTGCTGGTTGTCATACCAACCGCCACCACAAGATGGCGCTAGACCACAGAAGGAAGCATAGGCCTGTAGAAGGCTGCAAAGCCGCGGCCTCAATTACCGGCCGGCGCGGCCTGACGCGATCCCGCGGCGCGGGGGGGTTGCACGGAGAGACAGGATTCCCCAGCTGTGCTGCCCCAGGCGCCAGGTCGCTAATTCTAGTCGCAATGGCGACCTGGCGCCCGGGGTTTGTCGAGCCCTGGTCTAACATATTGCACAAGAGCTGTACCAATCTGTTTGACAAACGGCTTCTCACCAGCAGCCCCTCTATTCAAGTTGGCCAAACAGTGGAAATGTCACCCGATTCCTGATAAACGGACAGAAATACACCCAGTGGGTGGCCTTGTCAGCCCCCCTTCAACCGGACATTCTTTGACTGAAATATCGAAGAAGCCAGGTGGAAAATTTATTTGTACAAATAAAAAAAGTTTACATGGAAACAGCTCAGCAATATAATCTATGATGAAACCGAGCTTCATGATCCATGGTGGGAATCCAGCGGTAATGTGGGTGCAAGGTGATTCATAGAGGACGACAGTTCAGTGTGCACTTCATTCAGTCTTTAATGATGTCTTCTGTCTGGTTCTCTGCTGCGATCCGCAGTTGATCCCTGCGGTTGAAATACCGATACACCCGGAGACTGCACAGATATCCTCCATACAGCGTCAGCAGCATCATGGTGCCAGAAAAGGTCTTGTATCCGATATCTGCAAGACGCTTGCTGGAAACCATCATTGATCTGAAAGATAAAAAAAAAAAATCAGTAATGACCAAAAATGTACAACAAATCTATTACCACTTTCCGACCATCTGATTGGCTGCACTTAAAGCCAGGAGGAGAGATTTGGAGTCTAATAGACCCCAGATCTCTACATCAAGAGGACCTGTCATGGCCCGTGCTGTCACAAGGGATATTGTAAAATAAAAATAAAACATAAAAGTGTAAAAAATCGTTTTTGATAAAATAAAAACAAATTTAAAAAAGAAATAAAAATGATTGAAAGCGCCCATGCTTATGCGCAAATGCATATGCAAGTCCCACATGCAGGGTCTGTTTTCAGACGGAACTCGGCGGAACGACGTTCCGCCACCTCCATTGCTGATCCCTCGCTCCCCTGCTGTCACTTATATACAGAAAAGCCCCGCTTCTCTGTTTGCAAGTGACAGTACACCTCTCCCAGCAGCACAACCCCCCCCCCCCCCCCCGCTCTGGTTATCCTTCAGTCTTCAGTGTGGTTGCTGTTCTGAGCGAGGACACCTACTCCTGTCTCCTATGGGAAAACATCCCCTTTTTAATCTCCTATTTCAGCCAGCCCTACCCTGCGATCTATTGCCAGCACTAGTCATACTCTGCAATGTGAACGCCGCCTCTCTGCCCACAAATCATGCACACACCCCCTGGCTTCCTATTGGTTGTCGGTCCTGGGACACTGTGCCGCCACTTGTTCGTGCAGCATGCTGCTCAGAGCCGTTGTTTCAGGGATGGGTGTGCTGTTCTACCTCACCTGTAATGGACATATCCGGAAATTTTCCCAATCTGACCGAGTACCCCAGGTAAACCAAGTGCATTGTGGTATATGACACTCAACTCAACATGCAAAGAACAGTCACACAGTGTACACTGCATGCATAAACAGAACATAACCCCCCACCACTTAGCACCAATGTCCCCTCTCTCCACACTGATCCCTAATGGCCACTGCTGAACCCTGCACTCTGTACTCAGCGCACCCCTAAACCCTGCACTCTAATCAGTGCACACCTGAGCTCTTCACTCTGTATGCAGTGCACTCCTGAACTCTGCAACCTGAACTCTGCAACCTGAACTCTGCAACCTGAACTCTGCACTACTTGTATTTAACAATGCCCCATTAAGACACTCCCACTGTTAGGCAGTAGTGTGATGGGGGCGTGGTTGAGTTCCTGCACCTATTCTCTGAGGAAAAAAAGCCCTGCCCACATGCGTATGTAAACGATGATCGCACCACACATGTGAGGTATCGTTGCGAACATCAGAGCGAGAGCAATAATTAGTGCCAGGCCTCCTCTATCTCTAAACTGGTAACCTATAACAATTTTAGAAGTGCCGCCTATGGATATTTTTAAGTACCATATGTTGGCGCCATTCTATAGGCGTGCACAATTTTAAAGCTTCTGCTTTAAAGGAATGTATGCAATCCATAAACAATGCACAACAGGTCTCCGATGGAGAAGGCTTGTTTGATTGGCTGTCGCAGTGACTGGGAGTCCACCTCACAGGTTTTCGATGGTAAACAGTGATCAGGAGCTGTCAGTGACAGTAGCTGCTGACGTTTCACAAACGGACTCGCCTGTCCCACGGTCCAGCGATGTGGCCACCTGAAGCTTTGCTTCCCTCCCCCCTCCTCTCATTGCAAGTGTGGGCACCTGGCTGTAACAGCTTGTGGCTTTACAGCCAGGTGCGCACTGCACTCTTAGTGGCTAGGCAATCTTCTGGGACCTGTGACGTGTCCGAGAAGATTGCAGAGGGGGAGGGGAGAGGAAGCGTTGCCTAGGCTGGAGGCGATGGAAACAGGAAGTGGGAGCTGGGTACCTGTCAAAACTAGGTACCCACTCTCCCCCCCCCCCCCAAAAGAAATTACATGTGGCATGTAAGGGGGCCAGTGCTTAAAGCAGAAGTTCCACTTTTGGGTGAAACTCTACTTTAAGGACCAAGCATATTTCTGACACTCGTTTACAAGTTAAAATCAGAATTTGTTGCTAAAAAATGACTTTGAACCCCCAAACATTATATATATTTTTTTTAAGCAGAGACCCTAGAGCAGTCGTCATTAAATGGCGGCCCGCAGTCTGAACACGGACCGAGCAACGATCCTGTGCGGACCATCAGGGCACCAGTGTGTTGCTGCATTTCAGCAGTCATTTGTTGCTGGGACACCGTTGCGTGTGCGCCACGCCCCCTTGCACTGACCATGGCTCTCGCTCCCGGCCGGGTCGGGAGTTGGGGCATATCATCACGTGCGCTCCCCGCCCATCGCCTCTAACACCTTGCGAGGTATGATACCTCACAGCTTCCGCACATTGCAGCTTGCCACATGGGGAGACTCCTGCCCTCAATGTACGTGGGGCACATTTTTTGTTAAGTGGATCGATGATGGCCATATTTTGTTAAGGGGCATTTTGTTGTGCCCAGAGTTTCCCTTAACATAAAATAGGGGGCACTCTGAAGGGGGGACAGATGATGCAAGGGGGCACTCTGAAGGGGGGACAGATGATGCAAGGGGGCACCCGATATAAGGGGGGCACTCTGACGAGGACACCCAATGTAATGAATTACTCTGGTAGGGGCACCTGATATAAAGGGGAACACTATTGGGGACATTTACAGAGTATTACCAGAGTGTGGGGAGGAAACAGTAAGAAAAGCGCCAGAGAGCACGGCTTGCGCCAAAAAAAGGAAAGCAGACGCGTACAAATCCTTCATGGCGCGGACTTGTAATTTGGACCTCGTCCAGATTTTTTTTTTTAGTGACCGGACCTCTTTGAATTTTAATTCACTCCCCCTACCCTAGAGAATAAAATGGAGATCGTTGCAATACTTTGCCACACCATATTTGCCCAGCAGTCTTACAAACGCAAATTTTGGGGAAAAAATACACTTTTTTGGATTAAAAAATAAGAAGACAGTAAAGTTACCCCAATGTTTTTCTAGAATGTGAAAGAAAATGTTATACCAAGTAAATTGATACCCACCATGTCACGCCTCTAAATTGTGCACGCTCGTGGAGCGGCGACAAACTTTGGTACTTAAAAATCATATGCGACATGTCTACAGGTTACCAGTTTAGAGGTACAGAGGAGGTCTAGTGCTAGAATTATTGCTCTCGCTCTAACGCACGCGGTGATACCTCACATGTATAGTTTGAACACTGTTTACATATGTGGGTACAACTTGCATATGCATTCGCTTCTGTGCACGAGCTCAGAGGGTTTAAAAACCGCTTTAAAAAAAGTTTTTTTTTATTTTTACACTATCCATTTAAACTCCCCCCCCCCTCCTCCCACAGGCTGCCACCCCATATTTCTTTCCCCCACAGGCTGCCCCCCCCATATTTCCTTCCCCCACAGGCTGCCCCCCCCCATATTTCCTTCTCCCACAGGCTGCCCCCCCCACCATATTTCCTTCTCCCACAGGCTGCCCCCCCCCACCATATTTCCTTCGCCCACAGGCTGCCCCCCCCCACCATATTTCCTTCGCCCACAGGCTGCCCCCCCCCACCATATTTCCTTCGCCCACAGGCTGCCCCCCCCCACCATATTTCCTTCCCCCACAGGCTGCCCCCTCCACCATATTTCCTTCCCCCACAGGCTGCCCCCTCCACCATATTTCCTTCCCCCACAGGCTGCCCCCTCCACCATATTTCCTTCCCCCACAGGCTGCCCCCTCCCCATATTTCCTTCCCCCACAGGCTGCCCCCTCCCCATATTTCCTTCTCCCACAGGCTGCCCCCTCCCCATATTTCCTTCTCCCACAGGCTGCCCCCTCCCCATATTTCCTTCTCCCACAGGCTGCCCCCTCCCCATATTTCCTTCTCCCACAGGCTGCCCCCTCCCCATATTTCCTTCTCCCACAGGCTGCCCCCTCCCCATATTTCCTTCTCCCACAGGCTGCCCCCTCCCCATATTTCCTTCTCCCACAGGCTGCCCCCTCCCCATATTTCCTTCTCCCACAGGCTGCCCCCTCCCCATATTTCCTTCTCCCACAGGCTGCCCCCTCCCCATATTTCCTTCTCCCACAGGCTGCCCCCTCCCCATATTTCCTTCTCCCACAGGCTGCCCCCTCCCCATATTTCCTTCTCCCACAGGCTGCCCCCTCCCCATATTTCCTTCTCCCACAGGCTGCCCCCTCCCCATATTTCCTTCTCCCACAGGCTGCCCCCTCCCCATATTTCCTTCTCCCACAGGCTGCCCCCTCCCCATATTTCCTTCTCCCACAGGCTGCCCCCTCCCCATATTTCCTTCTCCCACAGGCTGCCCCCTCCCCATATTTCCTTCTCCCACAGGCTGCCCCCTCCCCATATTTCCTTCTCCCACAGGCTGCCCCCTCCCCATATTTCCTTCTCCCACAGGCTGCCCCCTCCCCATATTTCCTTCTCCCACAGGCTGCCCCCCCCCATATTTCCTTCTCCCACAGGCTGCCCCCCCATATTTCCTTCTCCCACAGGCTGCCCCCCATATTTCCTTCTCCCACAGGCTGCCCCCCCATATTTCCTTCTCCCACAGGCTGCCCCCCCATATTTCCTTCTCCCACAGGCTGCCCCCCCATATTTCCTTCTCCCACAGGCTGGCCCCCCCCCCATATTTCCTTCTCCCACAGGCTGGCCCCCCCCCCATATTTCCTTCTCCCACAGGCTGCCCCCCCATATTTCCTTCTCCCACAGGCTGCCCCCTCCCCATATTTCCTTCTCCCACAGGCTGCCCCCCATATTTCCTTCTCCCACAGGCTGCCCCCCCATATTTCCTTCTCCCACAGGCTTGCCCCCCCCCATATTTACTTCTCCTACAGGCTTGCCCCCCCCATATTTACTTCTCCTACAGGCTGCCCTCCCCCCTATATTTACTTCTCCTACAGGCTTGCCCCCCCATATTTACTTCTCCTACAGGCTTGCCCCCCCATATTTACTTCTCCTACAGGCTGCCCTCCCCCCATATTTACTTCTCCTACAGGCTGCCCTCCCCCCATATTTACTTCTCCTACAGGCTTGCCCCCCCCCATATTTACTTCTCCTACAGGCTTGCCCCCCCCCCATATTTACTTCTCCTACAGGCTTGCCCCCCCCCATATTTACTTCTCCTACAGGCTTGCCCCCCCCCATATTTACTTCTCCTACAGGCTTGCCCCCCCCCCCATATTTACTTCTCCTACAGGCTTGCCCCCCCCATATTTACTTCTCCTACAGGCTTGCCCCCCCATATTTACTTCTCCTACAGGCTTGCCCCCCCCATATTTACTTCTCCTACAGGCTTGCCCCCCCCCATATTTACTTCTCCTACAGGGGCCCCCCCCATATTTACTTCTCCTACAGGCTTGCCCCCCCCCATATTTACTTCTCCTACAGGGGCCCCCCCCATATTTACTTCTCCTACAGGCTGCCCTCCCCCCATATTTACTTCTCCTACAGGCTGCCCTCCCCCCATATTTACTTCTCCTACAGGCTGCCCTCCCCCCATATTTACTTCTCCTACAGGCTTGCCCCCCCCCATATTTACTTCTCCTACAGGCTTGCCCCCCCCATATTTACTTCTCCTACAGGCTTGCCCCCCCCCCCATATTTACTTCTCCTACAGGCTTGCCCCCCCCATATTTACTTCTCCTACAGGCTTGCCCCCCCCCCATATTTACTTCTCCTACAGGCTTGCCCCCCCCCCATATTTACTTCTCCTACAGGCTTGCCCCCCCCCCATATTTACTTCTCCTACAGGCTTGCCCCCCCCCCCATATTTACTTCTCCTACAGGCTTGCCCCCCCCCATATTTACTTCTCCTACAGGCTTGCCCCCCCCCATATTTACTTCTCCTACAGGCTTGCCCCCCCCCATATTTACTTCTCCTACAGGCTTGCCCCCCCCCCATATTTACTTCTCCTACAGGCTTGCCCCCCCCATATTTACTTCTCCTACAGGCTTGCCCCCCCCCCATATTTACTTCTCCTACAGGCTTGCCCCCCCCCCATATTTACTTCTCCTACAGGCTTGCCCCCCCCCCATATTTACTTCTCCTACAGGCTGCCCTCCCCCCATATTTACTTCTCCTACAGGCTGCCCCTCCCCCCATATTTACTTCTCCTACAGGCTTGCCCCCCCCCCATATTTACTTCTCCTACAGGCTTGCCCCCCCCCCCATATTTACTTCTCCTACAGGCTTGCCCCCCCCCATATTTACTTCTCCTACAGGCTTGCCCCCCCCCCATATTTACTTCTACAGGCTTGCCCCCCCCCATATTTACTTCTCCTACAGGCTTGCCCCCCCCCCCCCATATTTACTTCTCCTACAGGCTTGCCCCCCCCCATATTTACTTCTCCTACAGGCTTGCCCCCCCCCCCATATTTACTTCTCCTACAGGCTTGCCCCCCCCCCATATTTACTTCTCCTACAGGCTTGCCCCCCCCCCCATATTTACTTCTCCTACAGGCTTGCCCCCCCCCCATATTTACTTCTCCTACAGGCTTGCCCCCCCCCCATATTTACTTCTCCTACAGGCTTGCCCCCCCCATATTTACTTCTCCTACAGGCTTGCCCCCCCCATATTTCTCCTACAGGCTTGCCCCCCCCCATATTTACTTCTCCTACAGGCTTGCCCCCCCCATATTTACTTCTCCTACAGGCTTGCCCCCCATATTTACTTCTCCACAGGCTGCCCCCCCATATTTACTTCTCCTACAGGCTTGCCCCCCCATATTTACTTCTCCTACAGGCTTGCCCCCCCATATTTACTTCTCCTACAGGCTTGCCCCCCCATATTTACTTCTCCTACAGGCTGCCCTCCCCCCATATTTACTTCTCCTACAGGCTGCCCCCCCCCCCATATTTACTTCTCCTACAGGCTGCCCTCCCCCCATATTTACTTCTCCTACAGGCTGCCCCCGGCCCCCATATTTACTTCTCCTACAGGCTGCCTTCCCATTCCTCTTTCTCGTACATACAGAACCCCCTCACCCTACCTTTGACTTTCACTCCTTCTCAGCTGTCACTTCCTACAGGAAACACGTGACTAGTCCCATCCATCACCCCCGGGAAAGTCTCGATGGTGTGGGGCGGGGTAGCACGGGTCATGTGATATGCTCTCGCAGTCAGCTGAGCGTCCGAGGAGTCTTGGCTGTAGAGTGGAGCTCCCTTGATGACAGGAAGCATGTGTCCTCCACTTCTTTTTTTTTTTTACTGAACTTCATGGTGAATCTCTGCAGCTGGAGCTCCACTGTCACAGGAACCATGTGGCCTCCACAACTTCACCTTTTTTTATATTTAAATAAACTTTAATGTAACAAACAACAAATAGACAATATTACAGGAAGTGGAGGTCACATGATGTAGAGTGGAGCCCCAGTGACTGCAGTCTGCAGCAGATACTGAGCGAGTCTATTGGGATTTGCAGAAATACTGTGTACAAGATATTTTTGGGTGGTTTTGTACTTTCTGTTAAAGTTTTAAGTTATCTTTGTAAACTGGATTTGTTGTAAAAGCGATTGTTTAACATTTACCAATTTACATTTTTGGGGATGATGGAAGTTTATGTTGGAAGGAAGAATACAATCCATGTTTCTAAGCACAATTTTATTGTCCTTTTTTGCCCCACCTTCCACGCAAAAAAAGTTTTAAAGTGACAAAGGTTCCCGTTTTTTTAAATAACAGCCATGTCATACTTATCTCCACTGTGCAGTTAGTTTTGCACAGAGTGGCCCCGATCCTCCTCTTCTGGGGTCCCACGGCGGCTGTCTCAGCTCCTCACCGCAATAGATAACCCCCTCTGGGAAGCTCTCTCCTGAGGCGGTTACCTTGCAGGCGCGCTCCTGTGTCATACCCTCGGGTCGATAGCCGCCGATTGTATGACTCGGCCCCGCCCCCCGACGCCGCATCATTGGATTTGATTGACAGCTTCAGCCCCGGACCATTTGGCTGGCCAAAGACCAGAGCACTTTTTGCGATTCGGCACTGCATCGCTTTAACTGACAGTTGCGCGGTCGTGCGACATGGTTCCCAAACAAAATTGACGTCCTTTTTTTCCCATAAATAGATCACCTCTGTGGTTTTTATTTTTTGCGCTATAAACAAAAATAGAGTGACAATTTTGAAAAAAATGCAATATTTTTAACTTTTTGCTATAATAAATTTCCCCAAAAAATATATAATTTTTTTTTTTTCCCTCAGTTTAGGCCGATACATATTCTTCTACATATTTTTGGTAAAAAAAAAAAATCGCACAAAGCGTTTATTGATTGGTTTGCGCAAAAGTTATAGTGTCTACAAAATAGGGGATAGTTTTATGGCATTTTTATTATTACATTTTTTTTTACTAGGAATTGACGGCGATCAGCGATTTTTATCGTGACTGCGACATTATGGCGGACATATCGGACACCATTTTGGGACCATTGTCATTTTTACAGCGATCAGTGCTATAAAAATGCACTTATTACTGTGAAAATGACACTGGCAGTGAAGGGGTTAATCTGTAGGGGCACTGAAGGGGTTAAGTGTCACCTACGGAGTGATTCTAACTGTTAGGGGACGTGGCTTGCTGTGACATGTCACTGATGGCTGTTCCCAATGAGAGGGAACAGACGATCAGTGACATGTCACTAGGAAGAACGGGGAGATGTTGTGTTTACACTAACATCTCCCCGTTCTTCAGCTCTGTGACCCGATTGCGGGACACCGGCGAACAACGAGTCCGCGGGTCCCACGGTCATGGAACTCGCGACAGGGTCGCGAGCATGCCGCCGGCGGCGCGC